>JACCHX010000001.1:38864097-40083681 GCA_018907135.1 Kradibia gibbosae
AAAATAAACTAATATTGTTATTTTAAAATTGAACGGTATAACTTAAAACTCGAATAAAAAAAATTTTTATCTAAAAATATTCTTTTATTGTATGTGCATATTTTCAATAGATATATATATTTACATGTAGTTGTTACAAAGTTAGGTAATTTCTTTTTTTGCTCATTTGTACATATATATACCATATCGCCCCTAATCAAGTCCTTCTTCTTGAACTTTGTCAATTGAAGTTTTCTCAAGAATATAATTTTATTATACGATATAAATAAAAAAAGAAAAACCCTTAGATAATTTGAATAAAAGCTCAATAATTCAATCTTTTGAACAGTTTCGACCTGCAAACTTTAATATATAAACAAATAATATATGGTGAAACGAATTTTTCAACAAACATACGTAATATTAATAGATTTGATAAAGTACATAATATGAAATGAACCATAAAAATTATTTAGTTTTTACAACTGATTGTGAAAATTAATTTATGAAATAATAGAGTATATTACATCAATCTTCGAAATGGCATTTTATAAAGCATTGATAGAATATTTGAGAAGAAATATTGCGTTTAATTAATATTAAAACATGCAAATTTTTCATACATTAATACGTCAAAGACCAGAATTTTCTTACATAATTGGATAAAATAAATGAAAATAAAAAAACCAAAAACCTACAGAATAATAATATGTACCGTAATATTGCATATTTGCTCAATCAATAATTTTCATTAAATCAATTACTATATCTAAGTTTATTATTAAAATAGATAAGGAAATTTTATAATAAATATTGAATTTACACATAATAACAAAATATGAGTGATTTAAACTATGTATAAATAATCAAAAAATTCATCTTAAGCAAAAGTTCTTTAGTATCTTTGTTCATTTGTTAAATGTCAATATTATTAATAAAAAGATATGTTATTAGAGATTAAATATTAATTATAATATTATTTTAAACTTAATAATATTTTTTTAATTAACGTACAAATTTATCTAGATGCTAAATAATATATTTGGTTATCTGACATATAAGAAGATATTTAATTATATCCGAAAAACATTGTAAAAAAACAATAAAACTGGGAAAACATAAGCTGATTTATCGTACATATAAACTAATAAAGAAGTTAAAAATAACTTATTGATATATTTTGTAAAAAGAAATTTTAAGTTTTTTTTCTTTAGCATCTTTTCTGAAATTGTTAATAAGTTATTCATAAATTATACTTTCAAAATTTGTTGAATAAAAGTTTGTATAAAATAGAACTTTATATAATTATTGATTTCTGTGACGGAGTTTTGATTGTTTTTATGATATTTCGTTAAATCGAAAATAAAACCTCATTATATACTTTAGTTGTTTAAATCTAGCATTTTAATAGATAAAATCAAAAGTCAATGTAGCGCTTTTGATCATACTTACAGGAAAACTGTTTTGTCAATTATTTAATATGTACACGATTGACATAGTTTATAAATTAGTACAAGTTTTAGTTATTGTGTTTACAGATTTTTAAATATTTTCTGTATCGTTAAATTCGGTTCTAGGCAAGAGATGCATGAAACTGTACTAATTATTATTCTACTAAAGCCATTAATTTACTATTAGAAAAGCTTTGTCTAGTATTTTAGTGAATGAGATTAGCATTTTATATTCGATGATGAATAAAAAATGAGAAATCTGGAAATTATTATAGAAATTTAGTTTTGTAGTTTGTTCAGAAACTACAAACTTATATGACTTATATAACTTATATAACTTAATATGTGCTCGTTAATTATAATTTTAATTTTAAACTGTGAAATAATAAATTTCAGATAATAATACTTTATTAGAAACGTGGAATCGTAGTTTATATTAATACAATACACTATAAATATATATTATTTAAATATATTCGTTTTTAATCAAATATATATAGATTTTAATAGGTTTTATTAAAGTTAATTAAGATGATCCCGAAAAATCAATTAAATATTTATACTCTTTTCAATCAATAAAATAATCAATTATATTATAATTACCAGCAGTTCCATTAAAAACAAAAATTAATTAAATTGATTCTATTTTTTAAAGGAGAATTTTCAGGTTGAAAGTTAAACTTCTATTAAGAACAACTTCCTCGTTATAAGTGAAACTGTAATTAACTATTAACAATCCTATGCATATTTAAATAATGGATTAATTAATTTTATTAAAAATTAATTCAGATTATTTTCGTGTTGCAATTTGCAAATTTATGATTAATTAATAATAAAATTTGTTGTACAGAATTTAACACTACCTAAATAAATACAAAATAAATTAATTTTATTTATAATGAAGGACACTTTCAGAATAATTGAAAAAAATTCTTTTTATTCATTAATCATATTGAATATAAAATGTCAATAAAATTGAACGATTAAAATACTTTCAATTCTAATTATAAAAAAAGAAAAAATTTAGTAAAAAAATGTCAAGAACGAAAAAAATAAGAATGGATAATGAATAATTTCAACGATATTAATTGAATAAGCCTAAATCTACAATTCATTTGAATCATTATTTTATTTTAAAAGTTAACAACGTACGCGGAATTATTTTTATTATTAATGTTATATCTACGTGAAAATTAATTAAATGTAAACAATAAACTCAATAAACAAGAATAAAATTCATACGCTCGAAAGCTCGTATAATTTACAAGAACAATTAAGCTCTCTATTGAATTCATGAAATATGCAAGCGCATCAAATAAATTGGCAGACAGGCAAATCTCTGATTTTTGAAATTCCTTGTTTTTGTCGCAATTTATTCTTTTTCGTGTCTAAATGTCCTTGGAATGAGTAGCGCATTATACACAAGCACGGGTTCAACGTACCTTACCTCGTCACCCGTTATGTCATCCCCGATACAATGTATATGATTCGTCGCACCTTTGTCTTTGATTTTTCTTTGAAAAAAACAAAATTTTCCATCTACTTATAGTCAGTAATGTGACTCTCATTTCCTTTACAAGACTTTGTAATTATTTCTCTGGAAGATACAGTAACTGTGGAAATGTGCTCATAAATTAAATATACCTATACACGTGATTTTTTTACAACTAATGAGCGCAGATCAATAAGGTTTTGCTTTTAATGCGTGTATTATAAAAATAGCTTACAGTGATAAAAAATTGAAGTTGATAAGAAAAAAAGTTTATTATTACTAAAGATCTGAGTTAATAAACCGGAGGACTTGTATCCTTTTTCTATTTCATTTATCAAGAGCCTGTAAATATTAGTGTCTAAATTTATCCCATCTTGTATTTTTTGTAAATTGAAATTATTATAAGGAACATTTATTTAATAGAAAAAAGGCACAAATAATAATAATTATACGTAATACATAATTTAGAATTAAAAAAACTTTATTTAGCTGTAACGTTATTGTATTTTTAACAATTTAATTTTTTCTGACACTTTACTTAAAACAATAATTCATATTTATTTATATGCAATATCTAATAATTTTATACTACATTTTTTATATGATAGTTTAATAATAATGTTTCATATTAATTAATAATTCAGTAAGTAACTAAATTGATATATGATTTACCCTTTGTACTTGAAAAATTAGATTTTCAGTTTCATTATTCATTTGTTTGTGATGGATAAAAACATTTTATTTCAATGGCAATAAAAATGATTTCTACTTACTGAGTACAATTGACTTGAATCACATTATTAATCGACGTCATTAAAAACTCACCTGTAACATAATAATTTTATGATTGGTCGTAACTTTTGATAAAATATAGTTGATTAAATAGAGATTAAATATAGTTGATATAATTTTTGTTAACGTGATACATGTTATTGATTTGTAATATTAATTCATATTAAAAATATCAATATTATTCAAATTTTTGAGTAATAAATTAATAAAACTTATAGAGTATTAATAAATGTATAAATAACTAATAAGTCATAATATAAATGTTTTTGTTTATTAACTTATGTAATTTTTTATCGCAAAATATAAAAATATTTTTTCAAATATATTGTACATAAAAAAAATATTAGCAATATTTAATTTTTATAAGAAAATATATTTTGAATGCATTTATAATGAACTTGCATATTATATCGTTGATGCAGTATATATATATATATATATATATATATATATAAATTTAATTCTAAGCCATTTAGTGAGAAATTAATGAAAGCAGTTAAAATCATAGCTTATTTCTTTTATACTTAGTTAATACTGGGTAAAAATTGATTTATATCATGTAAAAAAAAACTTGATTCATCATGAATTTAAAATGTAAAAATCATTACTTAAAAGATAAAAGCCGTATGTAGAAATTGCATAGTTAATTTTATTCTAAAATTTAATAACATTTTTTGTATGAAATTCTTATTCTTGGCAAAGAAACTAACGAATTTTAATAAATAATATTTCATCATCAATTTAACTTTTGTAATAATAATACTCATGTTATATACTGCCAGTTTCTCCATATATATATATTTTGAAAAGGCAGAACGTATCTATTGTTGACCTCTAAAACAAAGAATATATACTTCACATATTTTGAGTGTACTTTAGATATAAATGTGACAGGACCGTCTGTCGGAATAAATATATTGATGACTATAATTAAATTCGGTTACGCCAACTTCCACAATCGTTTAAAAGATTTATTACCACTAAAGAATGTAATGACAACGTGTGCTTTCCGGTTTGTTGGAAGGACAATTGCAACTGTTGTAGATGCGAGAAAGATAAAGATAAAGAAATAGATAGATAGATAAATAGCGAAGAGAGAGAGAAAGAGAGAGAGAGAGAGAGAAAGAGAGGGAGAGAGAGAGAGAGAATAAGGCATAAGTATACTTTGTAATTATTATTGTTAATAATGGCTGTTCGTTCAAGTCTGACGCACAAAAACATTCTGTCACTCTATCAGTGGCGTTCGTTTAAACGTATGTCAACGTTTTCATTTTCAACGATTTTCTGAAAATTATTGCAGATAATATCAGAAAATATATTATGGACAAATCAATATTTACTACTGCAAAGAAGTTTAATAACAAAAGATTTATTTGTTAAAAATATTTTCAGCTTAAGTTTCATATTCATATTATCGATAAATTACGAATTTCCATTTTTTATTAGCTGTTACTAAAGACTAAAAATTTATGCTATTCGCTTTATTTACAAAAGTAATATTAAAAGAGAGCTTAAAGAAATTATTTTGATATGCTGCGAAATTATACAAAGTGAAACTTTGATAAACATTTAGGTAATGTTTATTTGGAAAGTTTTGTTCTTTGAATTTAATATTTGAATACGTATTAAATTACTCTTGCAATTTCTTAATTACTTGCATAATTAATTTATTTCTTTAATGAGTTAAAGTTTTAACATTTAGCAATAAAATTGTCTCTACTCAATATTAATAAAATTCATAATATTCAGGTTTGAGTATTGCGAAATATATATTTTTCGAATAAATATCTGTTAATAAGGAAGGATTTATTGATCCAAATTTAACTGTTGAAAATTTCATATTGCCATTCAAGATACTCGAAAGTATTTCAATGCTTAAAATTTTCTTCACAATCCATGTACGTAATGAGCTAAAATACATATTACATCGCAATCTTACTTGCGCATGGCATTTGGTAATTTCAAATTAACGGAGTTTAAAGTTGCTTTATAACGACAATCAATATTATCTTCTCCGCTGTAAAAACCTTCCATCCGACTAAATTATCAAATAATAGGCAATGTTGTGATGTATGTCCCACGGTGTAAAAAGAAAAAGATACAATCCAATATTTTCGAATCAACCTTTAATAATTTTCTTTGCAAATTTGATAAATTATCGAGTGCTTTTGGTTATATCAAAATAAACAGCGCTAACAAAAACAGTGGAGACAATTTTGAAAAGAAGAAAAAAAGATATACGGACAATCCTCGAAAGGATGAAAAACTTTTAGTAAGAATTAATATAATAGCCATAGCGGGAAGCGGAAAGGGCAATTCAACGGTAATAAACGACAGACCCACGCTACAGAGATATTGAAGACGCGGAGCAAGACTAACCAGCTCACTTTTGTTAAACCGCCACTATATACTCTTTGGTATGTTAGACACAAGAGAACGTTTACAAAGTTTCTTTCCTCGCTTCCTATTTCTTCCCTGTTTTCATCTCGTCTTTTTCTGTTTCCAAGCTTACATACATTTTAATGCAACACAAGAAAGATGCAGGCATACATAAATACGAGTCTTAGAGTGAGAGAGAGAGAGAGAGAGAGGGGAGAGAGAGTGAGAGAGGGGCGGGAGGGAAGAAAGGGCGAGAGGGGGGGGGAAGAGAGAAAGTTGTGTTACGGCGGCGGGGAAAGGGGAGTGGAGAGAGACAGACAGACACAGTCAAGTTATTACCGAGTTATTCTGGAATTGATGGCCGCTGCGTAAATCATCCCGTCAAGGATTGATGTACGTGTACGTTGCTTCCCTTTTTTGCAATCCTCTCTATCTTTCTTTCTCTCTTCTACCTTTCTCCTTCTCACACTCAGACTTCCCTGTTGTTTTTCAATTTCTTTTTCTTTTTAATTCTTCCATGTTCTTTCATTCTCTATCTTTATAGCTTTGTCTCTGTTTTTTCGATATACATTGTTGCCTTCAGTTTAGCCTTATAGCGATTTATATTTTTTCGGCATTTTTGTGCATGTAATAGGGAGAAACTAAAGTTATTTATCAACCTGTTCAATTGTAAACCCAAATAGCCCTTTAAAAAATGTGGTCGTTTTGAATTGTAAAAAATTTATTTCTTAAAGAATTAATTTGAAATTGTACTCGCTAACTTGTAATAAAATTATTTTGTTATTTAAATTATTCTAAAAATTCTTATTGACTATTTTTTTGCAATTTTTATATAAAACAATTCCTTTACCTATAATACGTATAATACATAAAATTTTTTTACTTTTGTTTAATATAAAGATATAACAATCTAATTGGGTACCTTAAAGATACCATAAATATGCATATAACGTACGGAATAACTAATTTCTTAAATGTCATTTTTATGTTTATTTAAAATTAATTTTATTGTGGTATATATTTGCAATGGTAAACAAATTAAATTAATTTTTTTTTTTTCATACACGGTAGTATAGTATATTTAATCAATAGTTTTGATTCAACGTCAACATTAATAAGTGAAGATAGTAAAAAAACTTTCAACTACATAATTTCTAAATAGAAAATTTCAAAGTTACATAAGTAAAGTAATTTATGGATGTCTATGTTCCCTTCAACAACGCGATCAATACTTGACAAACTTACTAGACCTAATGATACTAAAAACTGCTAAATGTATTAATATTGCAAGAGTAATCATTATTCTATTATATAATCCGAAAATTTAGATTTAACAAACTTAGTATATAATTATTCAAGTGTTAATTTATCATTTTATAAACATAGATTGAAATATAATATAGGTAAAAGACCAAACTTAAAAATTCTTTATTAACATTATATTGGCAATTTTATTAATTATATATTAACTAGATGAATAGTAACATAACATATTAACAAAAAAATAATAATACCCATATTTGCGTTAATATATAAAAATATTGAAGGTATTATTGAAGGTATTAGTTGTTTAGTAAAATTTTAATAAAAAATTTATAACTCCAGTGAACTTATGTTATTGAGAGGCTTAATATTTGTATTTAAGATATAATTAACAAGTTATAATTAATGTATCCAACAATATTTGGTAAATATTATGAGCTTGAAGGGTGGAATATAGTACATTGGAAAATCAATAGCATCCCAGGAATACTGCGAAATCTCGCCCATTAAAATTTCTACTAACTTAAAAGCTTTATTATATAGATATAATAAAATAAATTCTGAAATAGTATAATAATAATGTATAATTGATATACAAGAAGTGGGAAAAATTTAATGTAAAATAATATTGCTATCATTAAAATTTTAATATTATTGTTGTACAGTAATATTATAATATAATCAATATAAAACGAATTTTTCAAGAATAAATCATCAAGTATATTTAATTACTCAAAGATAAAATAAAAAGAATTTTTAATTAAAAAAGTTTTTAATAGATCATTAAAAAAGATATATAACAGGCATAATCACATATTATTCAAAATATACATGTATATATATATTTTAAAAACGTAATTAAATGTATATATATATATATGTATATTAAAAAAAATTAAAATAAATACATTAAAAATTTAGTTTTTGCTTTAATAATTTAATTATTTATTATGGAAATACGTATTCTAAATTACGACTTTTATTTTTGTTATGGTAAAAAACAAATATATTTTATAAGATATTAAGTACTTTAAAAAATATATTTTAGAAATTAATAGTAAACAAATAAAATAAAATAAATTCTTAGAAATTGTAAAATATGTAATGCGGAAAGCAAATAATAAAGCCAGAAAAGTTTTTTTTTCAAATTTACGTATTAAAAACTAATGTTATAAAGAAATTTTAAGATACCTTAAAAAGAATGCATATGAAGTTGTTATTTTCTTTATAATATATTTTACAAACTTTGAAAAGTTGGCATCGATAATACGGTGCTTAATTTTATAGATATACTGCCATTAAATTTAAAATTTGATTTTATATTTATGGTAAAAAATTCCGTTATAATAATGCATAAATTCAATTATTTTCATTTTTAAATAACATGATAAAGAAACATAAAATATGCTTTTATGCATCAAAAGCGTACGTAAGCTATGTATGCTATTATCTTAAAAAGCTTCTGCATAATCTTTACTTATAGATATTGTAATAGCATATAATATTTTGTTAGTAAGTGTTATTAAATATATCAGTAAATGAAGTATAACGGTGATCATTATTACAAAGTAAAGCAAAGATCTAAAATGACAGTTTACTACATTGTTCGTTGCATTTGCTGTTATGGCACATTGTCCTATTTTAATGATAATTAGTATTGTAAGGCATTTCTAATTTTAAAAAGTGCAATATTTTTTATTAAGATTATCACGAAAAAGGCGTATATATATATCTGTTTTTAAGGTTATGCATTTCCGTGTTTTACATCAATCAAAAAGAACAAGAAAATGAATTATATTACTTAAAAAAAGAATTCTTCTTACCAAGTAACATTTTTTAATATTAAGTATTTGATTGTATGTATATTAAAAAGGACCAAATACATGAAATTAACTATAAAATATGATAAAGCGAAACTGATCTACAATTTCTACTGAAATTATTACTCAGAAATTATATTTCTTCTTGGTGTATACTTTTGGAAGATTAACTTATTTTTATTATCTTTCATAAAACATGCAAGCATGAAAATATAAATTATACATTAGGATTACTTATAATTAAGCGTAAAATTCATTTTAATCAAACTAGAATTAATATTAATTTTTACATGTAAATTTATAATGTAATATTTAGAAAGGGCGTTTAATTATATAATTATTAAAAAACTATATTAGAATGAAAATTTTATTCTCACTGATTATTAATTACTTTATCTTACATATTATTCTCTATTATTTTGAACTCGAATGTATTTTTTACAAAAAAAAAAAAATTGAATAATTTCTCGATTGCTATATTTCAAATATTAACAAGGACTACATAGTTTCTTCCCACTGCTTTAAAACTCAGAGTAAAATTACTCTATTTTATTTATTTATAAATTACAATAGTTATATTTAATTTGAATATATGTTTCTAAAATATCAAGCTTAAATATCAATTAAGTAAAAAGTAGTGAAATTCGTAATATTCTAAATAGATTGAGAGAAGTCAAGGTATTTTTAAGAATAGTATGCTTTAACTGAATATATTTTCAACGGGATATTTACTCTTTTTTAGATATTGTATGTTCAATCAAACTTAGAGAAATAAAAATAAGCTTTTATAACTGTTATTATTTCATATTTCGCATTTCTTATTTTAGTTGTATAAAAAATTATACTTGAAGCAAGAAATTTAATAGTTTTAGAGGTGTATCCATACTTCAATACTTTCAATACCTGTTTCAGTAAAATATTTTTTCCAGTTATTTTAAAGTTGATAGTTCCTCATGGTTTGTTTTTCTATGCCTATCACATATTATACCCTCGTATTCTATTCTTCTCCGATTCTTCAATGCTTGTCCCTTCTTTTGTTTTTCTTTCATCTCTTATATTCAGTGAAGTCGAACTACAACTTTCTTTTTCTTTTTCTGATTTGTATGCTAACAAAAAATTGATGAAGGCTGGTTTTTTTTACTGTAGCTTCTTCATGAATTCAGTCGAAAACGAGTTTGTCAAATAGTTTTTAGTATGTGAAGAAGTACTAAAGTTTTGCAGTGAACCTTACTTGCCTCAGGACAAAATATACCTATTTTATTAAACTTTAAAAATTTGAATGTTTATTTTGTTTTAACGTAGAATCATAATAATTTTTTTTACTGTATTACTTCATATTTAAATTATTGAAAAATTATTAATTATGTACATATACATATATTTCTTTGTAAGTGAATGCGTAATTATTTATAAATTAAACAGAGATTAACGTAGAAGTTAAAATGTCAGTAATTGAATATTTTAACTTTAACATACTTATAACTCATTAAACAATAGATTATGTATGATTTAAATCATAATTGTTAAAAAAGATAAAAAATGATTAAGTTAATGAAATTATGTTGTAATATTATCTAGTAATGATAATTTAATGCTAATATATTTGCAATGATATTGTGTGAAATTTCATAATAATGATATGAATGCAGACAATATATATATTCTATATTTTACAAAAGTCATTATTCAACAGATAATCTTCTTTTAAAAAAAAATTTACACGTTCAAATTCAATGTTTAAATCATTTTTCTTTTATTTCGCTGTCAGAGTCTTTTTCTTGCGTTTTACTTATTTAGTTTTAAATCAAATCCGATAAACATAATTATAAAAAGGGGTTGTAAGCTTAAGTGAGAATAGTTAAAAAAATTAGTATTTTATATGCAGCTTCAAAATCTTGTCATGAAACTTCCATCTTGTATCTTTCCCTTCTTTCTTTGCAGTTTATATTCTAACTTTTTTACATTTTTATGTCTTTTTTTATAATATGAGAAGATACTGGCTTTAATATTGAAATTTCTGTCATAAATTAGTTTACAATTTATTTTAATAAGCGAGTAGTTTCAGAGGCGAACTCATAATTTTCTTGAAAGCATTTCAGTTATTTAGCGTCTCGAAATTAAATGTATGTTTTGAGGTTGCGGTCACTATTCATCAAACTTTATATTTTAAATTGCATATAAAGTTTTTAACATTTTTATTAGATAAAAGTAATTGTTCATTTAAATTAATGGTATGTGTAAATATTATATTCCGATGCATTCAATACTACATGGATATATTAAATACTGAATTGAAACATTTTTAACATATATTGAAACTAATGATGATGATAGGATGATACTTTTTAACTATTTTTACTTATATACACATATCGGAATACATTACGGTTACAATAACTTTTTTGAGCTGTTCTCTGATCAAATGTATTTCTGTTAATGTTCATGTTTAGAGAAACAATTAGAATTCAAATATAAGTTATTTATTTGAAAAAATTATAACTTTATAAATTAATAAAATTTATTTTGAGAAAATTAAAATATATAATGACTTTCTTGTATAAGAGAATATTAGCAATTCAAATTAGTAATTCACATTTATGGAGTGAAAGTTTGTACTGTTCCAATTTTTAATTTTTTTTAGCAAGAAATATGTATAAAGTATATTTATTATTAATTTGTTTTTGAACGAATTATTTTTTTACTTAATATTTAATAAATAAATTGTCAATTAAAAAATCAACCTGAAATTTCAAATAATCAATTGGTTATTTACTTTGACTTCAGTGCAAATATTTAAAAATTTTTTTAATATAAACTTATAATTACATAAAAATTTCCAATGGGAAAACCTATATTATTCGAAAGATTAAATAGGCAATTAATTTTGAAATAGTGTAATTAAAATTTTAAATTTAATTTAAATTGGTTTCGAAGGTCTATTCACACGAATAACTTTAAATGTTAAAAAAAAAACAATTCAATTATTATTAATTTTTATTATCTTGTTTCAAAATAATTATTTTTAGTATAAAAAATTATAATTGCTTCTTATAATTAAAAATGATCAACGATAACAATTTTCATTTCAAAATATTTTTTATGTTTTATTATTTTTTTATTGTTTGTACTTCTTTCAGATTATTTTGAATAATTTAATCATGTATTTAGTACATTAAAATAATTTATTGAAAGTGTTTTTGAATTTCATTTTATTTTTTTTTTGTTACAAAAACACAGACATAGCTATATATATATATGTGTGTTAAAATAGTTTAACTCTTAAATAGTAGTCTATTATTTATTTATAAAATTAATAATGTGCTGACTATTGTACAATCAAAAATAATTCTGTAAGTATCAATAATAATTTCAATGTAAAAAGGTTACATTATACATGGATTTGTTTTTACATACAGGAATTTGAAATAAATGAAAGATATTTACGCAATAGATAATGTTTTATATATATTTTAATAATTCAAATTTTTATTTACATCAATGATAAAAAATATCGCTCGATTTGTATGCAAATATGCGAAGGCTCATAAGAGAAATACTGTCATATATCAAATATTCTAGTCAAAATAAAAAAAATATTTTATAAAATTAATTTTTGGCGAAGAGCACAAAAACTTTTTTTTAATTATATGCCGCATATACGTCATTAAAAAATATTTACTGTTATTTGTTTCATTCATTTTATTAAATTGGGCTGTTTGTTCAAGAGTTTTTGTTTTAAAAAATTCAACGTTAATTTTGATAAATTATCGTCGAATAAAAATTCATAATAAAGAAAATAAATATGATTGAATCAAGTTGATGTTTAAGATAACAACGAATAATAATAAGAAGGCCATAATTCTTAAATATAATAATTTCAAAAAAGATACCTTTCAACATAATAATAACACTTAGGTATTAAACACGCATCTGGCTCAGAAGGTTCTCCAATCTCCAAGTTTGTATGATTTAAATTGTAATATAGGCTCGTATCTCGGTGGTATATATATGCATAATGAATAGCAATTTATGTAATTCTAAGTACGTGAATAATATTTAATATACGGGTACATATTATTATAATATAACGTATAAAATACATTATATACATGTTGTCTGTATGCGTACGTATCTTCTCATTAATTTTTCTCCATAAATTGCTCAGGGGCGGGTAGGGCAAATGACGGAAAGGGTCGGAGAAGGGAGTCGTGCTATAAGCGCTACAGTAATTGGAAATAAGGATTTAGATAGAACAAGTACCAGACTAGTGTAGAGGTTCATCGTTAATTCTTGAGAAGAGCATTTGATTTTAAGAGCAACAATAATCAATACTTCATTGTTTACTTTGACTACGTAAAGAAATAATTTTTTAATTCTGTGCAAACAATCGCAATATATGTTTGGTTATATTTATTTCTCGCCATATCAATTGCGATTGATGAATTTCGTGCTGCAACAATATAAGTGCTAGCGGATAATCAATTTTAATGATAACGCGTTTGCAATAAAAGTTTATATTCATAAAAATAAAACTATATTTTTTAGCATTGTTTGTAAAGTGTTCGTGTATTGAAATAATATGGATCGATAAATCATTTATCGAATAAAATTTGACATAGCCTTTATTATATTAATAAGCCATTACGAAATTAATTATGTATGTAAAACAAAACGAATACTTGAGGCGGGAAAAGTGCCGATCTCAATTCTGAAATTCTATGTTAGTCACGAAGAGTACATTGAACAATAATGACGGTAATATATTCAACAAAAATTATAATAAAAGTCTTTCATACGTTATTTGCGAGACAAATAATACGAGAGGTAGGAATATCAATGAATTAAATGTACATAATTATTTATTTGAAAGATACATCAGAAATTACAAGGCTAATTGCGTCATACTCGAATATATTCGATAGAATTCAATTTGTTGAGGTTAAAAATATGCGATTTGGAAAGTAGACGAACGTAGAGTCGTTCGATTTCAATTATACAATGCGATAAGGATTTGAAATCATTCGTCGAAGATTCCATGCTAACAGACGAGGTTGTCGGGGTTTTTCAGTGGCATTAAATCCTCTCTAGAAATCACAGAAGCAGTTATGAGTTAGAAGCTGCGAAGCAGGGGTACGAAAAGCTGCCTTCCCGAGCTTTAACTATCAAATGTCTTAGCCATCAAATAATTCTTATCTACGTTGTAAGAAGGTTACAAGTGTCAATACGTGTGCTTGTGCAGTCCTTTCCTTGGCTGCATTTGTAAATTAAAAGCCCTTACGAGCCAATGTAAGCTTAATCCGAATATTCGCACGCATTTTGAGTTTACCGACTAGACCCGGGCAAAATAAGCACATCCGACTAATGGCAAAGCAGCGGGGATGCCAGCACCGGAGCAGTACGGGACATCAATGCTTTCGCTCGGAGGGACATCGCCTTGCACTGTCACTGCTAGAAGTAGGAGAGTCAGTCGCGAGCCTACATCGAGGCTCATCCAGTGAGAAAATGGGTCGCTCTTTTAAGAGCGATTCATTTTTAAAAATTACAACTTTTTCGCTTAATCGTGTCGAGAAAACGAACCTGCAATGACGATGCTTACTGCATAAAATATTTTTATCTCTTTATTAAGAATTCCTTCTCTGTCGCAGCACCTCATCGTCGTTCTGCCATTACACTCTATTCTCTCATACATTGCAATGCATTATAGCGTTAAACGAAGAATTTTTTATATAACAATATTATTATTGAGCATATATTGCTAGTAAAATCATATTATGTTAAAATAATTTTGCGTACCTTAGTATAATAAAGTAAGTAGTGTTTCGATTAAATCGAGCTGCTCGATTGATACTTAATATTATCAATATGTATTTATTTTATGTTTCTTTAAAAATAAAAATACACTTTTCATTATTATTTTTGATTGCTTTTAAAATTAATTACTAATTTACTAATAATTTTATTTGGTGAAAGAAAAAAAAGTAATGCAATTCTAATTATGGTAGAAACAAAAAATTACACTTTCACTATCCTTTTTATTTTATAGTATTAAATAGACGTAAAGCAGTAATTAATGATCTGAATAGTATTGAATAATGTGTCTCTACTCAATTCAGAAAGAAACAATAAAGCATTATTCTAATGAGAATATTTAGAATTTATACTGACAGATACAAATTAATACGTACATTTTAATTGAAGCTTGAAATTGCTTATTTTTAGTAAATATCCATGCAGCGGAAATAAATAAATAGAGCGCTTAAATTACTTTAAAAAATAGCAATTGGAGTAAAAAGTATACAGATTTATAATTAATTATGGCAAAGATTAGATAATTATATTATACCTTTAATAATTTATTTTATTTGGTTTTACGCGATTAATTATATTTCAATGTTCTAATATATTCTATTTCACAAATGTGTTAGACATTTCGTAAGCCGATAAATCAAGTTTGCTAAGAGTTTTAATAAAAATTGCATTTATCACCTTAAATCTAATTTGCGATTTACCAATGAGCTGTTAATTGGAATTAACTAATTTTTACCTACCTTAAAAACCACATTTTTGTCAGTGTAATATTTTTCATACTTTTTATAATACTATAATATTTTTAATAACACTATACAAAAATGTAGGCAAACATTATAAAGTTTATAGTTATTCTCTTTTTTATAGTTTCAATTTCTATTTTTAGTATTATGTATTTATTTATTTTTTTTGTAAATTATGTATTTCCTTTATCAACATAAAAGTAAAAATTTTAAAAAAATATTATTCTTACAAGACATTATAATAAAATGATAAATTAGAGAAAAAAATTTATATATTATAGACAATGTAAGCTCATTTACGATAAATGCTTCTTTCTTTCTACTATCAACATTTAAAACTAAGAAACATATACATATACTTAGCTCTTACAATGACTATATTTTAAAGCGCGAGTTTTTTCTTTATTTCGTGTAGTTTATTAAAGTATGCACATAAGAAGCATATAAGAATTCGAGCAGCAATGAATACCATAAATTTTTAAATGGCTTTTTTAAAAATAAAATGCCTAAAATAGAATTTGTTGTATTTTTCGTAAATTTAAACAAAAGTTTATTCAATTTTTTATAGTTACCGAATATAGAAATAATAAGAAAACAACAGGTATGTGTAATAGTCGATATATTTCATGATCTGTTTCAATTAAGCTTTAAAAATAGTTTTGACTAAAATAGTTTTTATCAATATTTTTTAAACTAATTTTATTATATGATAAAGCTTTTAATACTAAAGTAGTTTAAAATATTATTTAAATAACATTTTTATATTTTATCTGAAATAGAATATTATTTTAACAGATACATATAATTACTTAAAATATGAAAATGTATCTAATTAACGAGGTGAATATTTTTAAATACTGTAAGCCAGAATTTTTTAAATACTCTTCAAAGATCAAGTTCTATATCTGTACATACATTTTGCATATTTTTAAAAATATTTTACAGAAATATTTTTTATATTAATGAATTTTATTGATGTAACTATTTACTTCGTAAACCTGTCTTACTACTTAAAATTCAGATATTTTTGTTAAATTATTTTACTTCTGTTGTACATTTTCAATAGCTTTTATAATTAAAAAACCGAATAAAAAACTAAAAGATTTTTTGCCTTGGTTATTTTATTAGTTTTTTAACTTTTTAATAATTCTGTTATAATTTTTCGTCATAAATTATATTATTTTTTTTTAAGTTTCATACTTTTTTAAGATAAGCACTTTTAAGTATTACGCTCAAAAACTCATTTGCTCTAAAAAAATATTTAATTGCGTAAATAAAATCTAAGTGTTCTCATATGAAATAAATCTCTACATGTTATTATTCGCTTAAATATATTATTTCGCTTAAAAATATTATTTAAAAGATCTTTAGAATTATAATTTTTTTACATTGTTAATTGTTTAGATTAAAATTATTTTCTTTTAAATTATTCAGATACTCTTTCAATAATTAATAATGATATTTATTGTATGAACTGTTTTGATTATTCTAAGTACATGATTTTAATTACGTGTTCTAATTAAAAATATCAAACAATAACGATAATATGAAAACTAATTTAATTTATATATTTAAATGCAAATTTTAATTCTAATTCATGATGTAAATAAAAAATAATATAAAATTCTTATTATAAAACAATTCTACATAATTTACATTCAATTTTGTAGTTTGCCTAAATTTTTCTCGATCAGTAAAAACTTATAACAATATTTATTCACACAATAGAAATGGTATTTCTGATATAATACTTTTTATAGTACGTAAAAAATTTCAGACTTTGCATTAAAAACAATATTTGTTTAATACTTTAAAGTAGTTCTATTAATTATAATGTTTAAAGTTGTTAACGACAAGGTTTCAAGTGTAGAAAATGATTAGAATGTACTGAAAAACTTGACGGAAAATTTTAAGTAAACTTTAAAATTCATCAAGCATTTTAAAATATTATATTATTTTTTTTTAATATCATTATCGTGCAGGTAATAGTAATTCATAGTTTCTTCTAAATTTAGTACAATGTTTATAATTTTTAACTTTAGGTCTTCCGGATTTTTGCTTATCCATTGTTCTATTTTTTATTAATAGATTAAAAAAGTTAAATCAAGTTTAACTACAACGAGTATTTGATCAGCTGAGTAGTAGCATCAATATCATAAACAATCATAAACAGAGTACGTGTAGATTAGATAGGCCTAATTTCGCAAAGAGTCCAGTCTCTCGTTATCACTCCTATTATGATAATGATGATCTATAAAAAGGAAGTAAGAGGCTTTATTTATTGGCATAACTTATTTTTTAATCATATTTATTTAAAAAAATATTTTTAATTTACAACTTTTTCCCTTTCCGGTGATTTCGCAATCGTTATCATAGACAAGACATGCTAGTATTTTATCATATTTTGTTATACACATACACACGCGCGCGCGCACACACAGACATCAGAGAGAAGATTAATAATAATTATTATGTACAGTTACGTTAAAATAATAACCATAATATATAAGTAATCTCTATCAATGATTTTTTAATTTCTAATGAATGTTTGAACATAAGGTAAATATTATTAAAGCAACTATAACTTATCGTTTTTATTAAAGTAAGAAAAAATCATTTAATTCAAATATTTGAACAGGCATTGTTAGTATATTTGTCGAAGAAATTTTGTCAGTTAAATATAAGTGTTAGAAATTATCATTTATTTTCATTAAAATTATTCTTGTTTATACGTCATTTAAATACAAATTAAACAGAAATATGAGTATTTACACAATTAATCAAGATTTATGTAGGTTATTTAAAAACAAAATAATTAATCGATGACTGTGGGTGTAATGTAAAGTAAGAAAATGTTAACAGTCAAATGACTGCTGTAAAAATAGATACTGAAATATTTTACACATACATATTCTAGAAATGTAGTAATGTATATATATACCAATAATTACGTTATTCATTATGGTAGAAACATCTGTTTTAGGTACAATAGTATAAAAAAATTATTAGTAAAAATTATTTGTACTTTTTTTAATCTATAGTACTAGTACTAAAAAACTTTCCGTTACGAATAAACATTTGTTATCATTTTAATCTTCGTATTGATTTATATGAAGATTGTCGACTATAATCGAAAAATGTATTGTAATATTCTCAATTTTTTTTAATAATCAACCTTTTTGAAACAGAAATTAATGCTAGCTAGGAAGCTTAAATGGTACTATTATCGAATAAAAAAAACTAGTGGTATTTGAAAACAAATCGGAAAAAACTTAACCGTTTCACCTTCTGCAAATTAAATAATTAAAATTCTTTAGATTTTTTCTTCATAGTAATAAAAACAGAGTAATAGTAAAACAACATTTATTTGAGCAGTTTTCAATTAAAAACATGTTTGTGCACTACTAAATTCCAATTATAAATTGTGTGAATTAACAAAGATAATTAAGAAACAATTTTTTAAGTTTATTTAATTTTAGAAAATACTTTCAAAATACGTTAATAGCATAAAAAACAAAAAATATCTCATAAACGTAAATATTCAATTAATATTCAAAATCAATGAACGATTTTTTAAATATATGAATACATAAAAAATCGCTTAAATGACTTCATTTACAGAAACTTATTAGTCTGATATAAAATTAGTTTTTTTATCCTAATTGATATTAGTGATATTAAATAGTGCAATAATTATTAAATAGAAAGGTTCATTCGATGTGCTATTCTTACTGTAACTAGGATGATTAAAAAACATGGTAAACACACACACACACGAACTTATTGAAATAATTTATATTTAAATTATTTACCTTGGAATTTTATTGCAGTATAATGTATAAAGTATAGTGTATAAAAAAGTTCATAATGATTAATATCTACGTTACGATAAGATAATTATACTATTAGCTATGTTATTAGTCATAAATAATTTATTATCGGGTTATTAAATAAAATTTAAACAAATAATAAATTTTCTCATTACAACAGAGCGTTCAAAATTTAATAATGAAATAGAATAAAGACTTTACGCAATATACATATTAAAGAATTTTGTACTCACTTTACTTTACTTAATGTTCAAGATATTTTGCAAAAAACAATGAGATAAAAGAACCATTCGTTAAGTTAGAAAAAACTGAAGAATCGAATGCATATTCAATTATTTCTTAGTTGCTTAGTTACTTCTTAAAATCATGAGTAATATATTTTAGTCGATTGTTCAATCTTACTGACCAACAATGACCTACTGTACGTGGGAATTTGTAGAAAAAGACTTGTGAAATTCAAATCAAGATCAAAGTGTAAAGAACTTTTATAATTTAGTTAGTGGTATTTAGTATGAGACGAAGAGTTATGTTTGTGAATTTCGTTTTAATATGCAAAATATTGAATACAAATACAAATTTGAACTAGAATCTAATGTTTTTTTAAAAAATTTATTTAAAAAAATTATCAAATTAAATTGGAAAGAGTAAGATAATACGATTTGTGAAAACTTATCATCACATGATTTTTCTACGAATTTCTGACACAATAAAAGGTCTTAACATTGTTTATTTGAAAATTAATACGAACCTGTTAATGTATTTACTATTGAAAATATAAGAGGACTGTCAGGCGTAAGGGGTAAAAAATTAATAATCAAACAGATGCAAGAAGGCAATCTCGCTGGCTTCTGCAGTAGATTATCCCATCTAAAAACATTTTGATTGTTATATTTATTAGGATGAAATCGAGATGGAAGAAATTTCGTATGGAAATTGCGAAATCGGTTAAATCAAGCATCATGGAGCGAGGCATGTTGTCTAGTCCGACCAATTCCCCGCTGCTCCGATAATAATTGCGCAAATCAAAGAAGGCGCAACAAGAGCCTCGTGGTTGAGAGGGGAGGAGCAAGAGGGATGCCGTCCCTAATCCCGCCCTCCCTGGTCCTCTTCCGCCGGCCGTTCCCTAGGCTTTTTTTCCCCGAGGCCGCGGAGGGTTCCAAAGTCGCCTTACCCAGGTGTGGGCTATCCGAAACAAAGGTGCCGGTCTTCGTCCACGGCGGTGCACTCCTACCCTCGGCAGCCAGCGACCGGGTAAAAAGCCATCCCGAGCGGAGCGTCGCTCGTCCTGGTCACGGCGTTTGCGATGTACCACCCCCGCTCTCCTTCTCTCGCCGGCCGGCAACCGACGTCGACGAGCTCTGCTAGACCGAAGTGCGTGCGCTTGTTCCCGGTACCTACCGCGACCTTATCCACTCGTCGCCGGTCAGCCTTGGCAATTTATTGCCTGGAAGGTGCAACCAGGTTATTTGATTTAGATTATTTGCTTTAGGATATTCCGATTTCCGCACTTCCCTAAGTGGTTGTTTCGAGTCGCTTATCCGTTTACTTTCTTGTACATTCTTATGCTTGCCTTGCAAGATAGCGCTTGTAATTTTCGTCATTTTCGTTTGCTGTTCAATTTTCGAACTCCCTATGGGTGGTCTAAGAAACAATCGAGATCTTGCAACTGCCTATACGCCCACGCCAACTAAATGATAACTAAAATTAAATTCTCGATCGTGATGATGTGTCTGCTAGGGTCATTTGTTCCCCATCAATTTATGTGCTCATAAATCTCTAATTCGACAATAATATTTATCAATAATTATGTCTTCGTTATGCAGATCATCTTTATTATTATTTTACAGACAACGAGGTCCCGAATCGGAGACGCTAACATACCAGCATATACATCAACGGCGAATATCAAGCACGAGATAACAGGGAGAATCTTTGAATTAAAATTAATAAGTTCATTTTGTAGTAAAAGTAATAAATAATGATTAATGTCAAATTTACATTACACATTAAAGTCTTATGTGTTTTTCCACTATTCCGCATTTTGACGAAATGAATAATTCATCAGTGATAGCTTTTAAACTCAAAATAATGTTCGAATACGTCAAGCAAAGTTTTAGTTGAAGTGAAACTTGTTAACTGATAACCTTTGAATAATATTTCCCGCTAGAATGTCCGATTTAATACAGCTCAGCTCATTTTACTTCGAAATTATGTCATTTACATTCAAATGCAATATCAGCGTTTGTCTAATTTCGAGCTCCTCTACCTTTGTATCGGGGGACGGCTATGGAGAAAAAATCGGTATATCATTGGTCGTTAATACGCGGGATTATTCGTCTAATCGTTATTGGCGATTTATCGGCCGCGCGCGAAACGCTACTCGCCCCGCGTAATATTGCGAAAACGCTAGAAGGACAATGAGATGCGATCTGATAAATGACGAACCACTCGCACGGAGAGCTCGTACTTTCTTTGTATTGTGCACCACTTACTCCCTCAGAGTATTTATTGTTGCGGAGTCGCGGGCGCATGCAAATGTCTAGACGATGTGGAAGCTCGCCCGTCTCTTTGCCCTTCCATCTTGTTTCTTTCCTGCAAAATAAGGACAATCCGGTTTCTCATCTTTATCTCCACCCCTCCCTTTCTATCCTCTAAGTCCCACTCTCTCTCTCTCTCTCTCTCTCTCTCTCTCTCTCTCTCTCTCTCTCTCTATCTCTATCTCTATCTCTATCTCTTGATCGCCTGACATTTGAGAAGACTTTGAAAATGAGCACTCGCGACCACCCCGATAGACGGATCTTCCTCGATCAAACCCGATTGTGTCAGCCATTGACTTTCTGTTGAATCGAACTACTCTTGTTTTACATAAACTCGATTGACGCGAACTTTTGATGATAATGGATGTGAAGACTGAATCTTTGGCCATGTTGCATAGGAAATTGTGGTACAATTACCATTGCTCACTATATAATACTCAGTTCAAGCCATTGAATTCCAACAGAAATAATAACCATATTATTAGAACTCTCCTTTCAGTAGGTATGATTTCGTTTTTAACATTATTTGTCGATTAGTTTATTGCAAATTCAAATTCTCATTCGCAAAATCACATTTTTAACAAAATGTCAGAAATATATCTTCTATCTTATCTGATTCAATTTCAACACTAGTTCAATAATGCAATTATTGATCAACATCTTATTACATATGGTAAAAAAAAGTGAGACGCTGATAAATATGTAGAAAAATTTTCATCCTCGAAATTCACTCTATTCAAATTTTTCTATTCACAGCTTGGCAGATGCTTCATTTATATATTCAGGTGTTGGATTTAATAGCTTTAAAAGAGATTAAGTTTTATGATTACTCTTGGTTAAAACAAAGTCCAGAGAAATAAAGATAAGTTTGTGTAAAATTAATTTTAAAAAAAAACTTGTAATATTGATTAAAAACATAATACCTTTAGATTTTAATTATCTTTTTATACATATATATATTTTATTAGCATAATTTTTTGTTAATGTAGAAGCTCTTAATATTCTTTTGTAATGTTCTTGAGTTTGACGAGTATTCGAAATATGAGATTATTAAAAACAAGTTTACGTTATAATAAACAATCGTATACCTTAAAAAGCTACAGAACCCTTAATTATAATATGATGATTACAGAAATATATGACGATTGTCAGGTAAAAAAGTCCATTAATATTTTTAATAAGTATATAAATCCTAGAAAAATCATTCTCAGCCATTGGGGCACTAATTGTAATAGTCTTCATTATGAGATTAATTAGGAAAAAGTGCAGCTGTCGCAGTTGCGCACAGTCAACGGTACATTACATGCTACTGTTTTTCTCATATTGTGCATAAGCATTGGTCCTGATGAGTTCTGGAGACTATGAATTATGGGCTTGAGCGAGGCAACGTGTTTGACAAGTTGCAAACTGTCACTACGCACAATACATTGATCGTCAAAAACTAGCTGAAAGTTATTGTACTCGAGACATTTGCATATTTCTTAAAATTATTTTTAAAAGCGACTTTTCCGTGTCTTCCTATTTATAATTATTCATAAATCACTGCTTCGTATGCAGTTGAAGTATTTTGCGTTATGTGAATTTTATTAAATTTTATTTACGTAAGAGTGACGTACGAGAGACTTTTGATTTACCGCGTAATTGGATAACGTGCGATAAAAAAGTTTTTAGTTAATAATAATATGATAGTGAGTTTGTATAATAAATCATAATTACTCATTTACTTAACTGTTGTTAGATGATAGCTTTAAGTATTACATTTTATACTTAATCATATTATATTATAGTATATATTTAACATTGATTGTATTTCTTCATCTAATATTTTTGAGCCTTCATAATTAATTGCATTTCTTCAATTGCCTTAGGAAATATTAAAATTGTTTTTAACCTAACAAAATATGAAAGCTAATGTTTTACGTTAATATTAATGAAACTCCATTAATAATAATTCACAATAAGCTATGAGTCTCGTAAGTTATCTATATTTCTCAACGCAAGTAATCGGTTTATCTACTACTAACTGGACTTTTAAATTTGAATTGCTGACCCTTAGCCATTTATCTTTTAGCCATTCCTGTTACTACTGCAGCAATAAAATAAATATTCTCGCCATGAAAGTTAAGTGTCGTTTAAAATGCACTACATGAAAATGATCTACATTTACACCTTCTTTATTTTCTTGAATTTTATACGTTTATGTATTTTTCTTTATTTAAAATTTGCTTGCTTAAATGAATAATCATCAGCATCCTTTTTTTAGGGTTTTCATTCATAGTTAATGATAATTGCTTTTGATATTAAACTTTACTAATAGCCGGCTAATATAAATGCATTTATGTTAGTATTTGTGAATCTTTTTTATTTCTGTTACGTCTTAATAAAACATTTTAACAGGTTCACCAAGATTCTAATAGGTGAATGATTCTAAAAAATAAAAAATATATGATTTTAATTATATACAGACATTTTTGAGTTTTAAAAACATTTTCTTAATGTGCTTGATTAATAATACAAATGTAATTTTTAAATAGATGGAACTTTATTTTAGAAATTCCTTAACAGTATTTTTTCGAGAATTTTTAATAAAAATTACAATTTTTGAAAAACGAATTTTATAATACAATGACTATTATTTTTATAACTTTATGAAGATTAGATCGTTTTTATTTTATTTTAAACTCATTTTTAATTAGTACTATGTTGAACAAATTTTTAATAAATTAATAGCACAAGTATTATAAATTTATTAAACTATGTATGAATGTTTTCGAATTATTTTAAGTAAATAAATTATAGTTTATTTTATTTGACATGGTAAAACATTATGATAAAACTAATTTATTTAAAAATTTAGAAAAATTACGCGATGAATATTTTTGCTATAATTAATTGTAAAAAGGAATAGGTTTTAAATTTATTATATTATAAGGCAGGCATATTTATATAACTTTGGATAATATATATTCGAAATCGTATCATTAAAATGATTATAGAACATATAATACTTAATGTCAAAAATTTACTGAGTTGAATTTGTATTTTAAATAGCGGTGAACTTTCCACTTGAGATTTGTTTCTCACCAAATTAATATGTATTTTGCTTTCTCATTTAAGAGCACATAGTCTAATAAAAAAAAGTTTCATATTAAACAATATTTAATAAAATAAACTTTATATTTTTAAAATTTTTATATCTTTTATTTATAGTAATTTCATACTTATATAAAAATAATTTATTGTAAGAATCTTAACGTTATTGACTATAATTATGAGATATAGAATTTTTTAAATTTCCATATTTTATAAAATAATTAGTTGAGCTAATATTCTACGTAATAATTGTAGTATAATAAATTTAATAATCGAATCGCTCTGACCTTAGGGAATCATGATAAATAAACATTAATGTTCAATTTATTTATATATATATATTTATAAGACTAATAATTGCATTTTAATCAGTTAACAAAAGTAGTACTAGGAATTAGTTTTGTTAAACAAAAAAAATTTTGTTGTATTATTAATAATATAATATATTTTTAAATGTATATTAAATGTATTTATGATATGGACTTAAAATTTACAATTTTTTAATAAGATACATACAAGATATATTTTAATTTTTGTTTTTTTTTTTAATTTTAAGACAAATATTTAATCGTTATTAAAAAAGAACAGATAGTGATTATATATATATATATATATACATGCACACACACTTCCTGAACATTTTCTTTTTTCTTCAAAGGTATATTATTTTATCAGTAAATTTTAAATTAATGTATTTGAAATTGATCTTATTATAAGAATTAGTATTTCACCAATAAAATAAACGACATTTTTATAAATTTTTCCTTTTCATTTTCCTTATAATTTAAATAATTACAATAACTATCAAATATAATAATAACAACTCATCGAAATACTTTGAAATGTAACTCGGTTGTAACAGAAAAAGTTTTTTGTGATGTACAATTATTTCGTGCAATTCTCCTATTCTGATTTTTTAAATCTTTGATAGAAAACGCATAATAATATTAGATGTCTATACACATAGAAATGTGTTTATATATGGAACTGTGTATGTGTTTCATGTACTTTGAGGCTTTTCATAAAGTTAATTTTGAAACGGTCAGGGGAAATCGAGCGACAACGTCGCACATAATAGAAACGGTCGTATAGAGTGAATCATTAATGGAATAAATGTGTATATGTATAACAAACAACGGGGAAACAGAGAATCAGAGAGCGAATGAGAAAGAGAGATAGAGAGTGGCGAGATAAAAGGGGAGATAGAAGAAGATAGAAGTAAAGAGAGGCAGAGAGAGAGAGAGAGAGAGAGAGAGAGAAAGACACGAGAGAGTTAGAACGATTGATTAAAGGGCTACAAGGCAATAATGAACTCTTTCCTATAGAATGAGGGAAAATATAAATTATCCGGACTAAGACCCTAAGGTGGAACTTGGAAGATATAAAAGAGAAATGAAAACTGAAAGTGCGTGCTGAAAATGTTTAGAAAGTTAGCATTGTACATACCGACAATGTATAGGTTGTTACTCATATTATATTTTTTTTAATAACATTTCTTTTAAGTACAGTTTATACGAAATGAAAAATCTTTATTTATTCTAATAAGTGTTCACGCAAAAATAATTTTCTTTCGCTATCCTTCATATCAACTTAAGTTCAAGCAATGAGTTTTTTTAATAAATAAAAATTCACATATATATTTTACAAGTATACTCAAGAAGTATACTCAGAAATAAACTCAAAAATTATCGACCGCAGCTTGTAGTAAGAAAAAAATATATATTTAAAACAAATACTTAATTTATTACTAGCAGACCTGTTGTTACTTTCAAAATTAAATCATTAACATCAAATCTTTTATAATGGGAATTTTAATAAATATGCATACAGAATTTTAATTTGCATTTTAATTATGAAAAGTTGATAAATTAAAAAAATTTATATTTTATTTTCCATACGCCACGATTCAGTAAACATCTTGGAAGTTATAAAATTATAGACTTTAAATATACTTCATTTATTTTCAGGAATAGTACATCGTTACTCAAGTATGATAAATTTTAATGACATAAAATTAACCACAGGCTTTCATTAATATAGAAATTTAGGATAATATTTTACTAATGTTGTTGACTATATACAAAATAAGCTCTTACATAATATATAAAAAATATCCAGAAATTTTAATCGATAAAAAAAAGTAGAGAATAATTCAATAAATAATATTATAACACTTTTCTTTATTTTTTATAAAATTAAAAAATACTATTTTGGTTAAATTAAAAATAATCAATTTTTATTAAAACCTTAGTAGTACGAAAATGTAAATAGTTTCTAATTCTAATAAAATTTTAGAAATTAAAAAGTTTTATGCATTATTTTTACAATAAATATCTTTATACATTCCATAAACTCTTATAAACTGCACAAATGTAGTGAGAAAAACCCTATGTATAAAAATTAAATTAAGAAAAATTTGAAATATTACTAGAACATTTTTCACTATTTACGAGTGTAATTTTATGAATCTGAATTATAAAATATTTAACATAGATTGTTATGTTATTAATGTTCTTAGTAATATAATTGAATAAAAATGGTAGAAAACTGAAGATGCTAGAGGTAGATTTCGAATGGCTTCTATTAAATATATCATTTGTCGCTTATGGTTAACTGTAATTAATATTTCAAAACATTTCAAATAATCAGTATGATAATGTTTCGATGACTTTTACTTAGTTAAATTGTATCCAATGTATACAATAAGCAGCATCAATTGTACAGGTAAAATATGCTCACATACTTGCAAGCTATGATCATAATGATGAGGGATTCTCACCTTGAATTTTAAATCCTCAACATTTTTTCAATGTTTTTCCAGAATATTATGTTTACAATTGTTTAATATCAAGCATACGGAAATAGTTTAAAATTTATGATATTAAAAGTTTGGATTTTCTATGTAATCGATTTATAGGGATTTTCACTTAATGGCTTATTATGAAAAAGTTTTACGAAACTTGCTTATTGCATTGGTTGGAATTAAAATTTTGAAAGCAAACTGTTTTGATGGTAAATATTAAAACATGAAAGGCAAGTTGGGGTCTTGGGGTGAAAAGCAAGGACAGTGCGGAAAGCAAGGAGTAATACTATAGCAGCTGCCACATTTAAAAATATTTATTGATCTAAAAGTTAGGGCGATCAGTGCAATAGGAAACAGAAGCCACCCGCAGTTACAGTATTTTACATTGATCTGCGGACATTGGCTATATCTGCTGATATTCGAGCGGCATCTCACGCGATTCTTTTTATTAATTTTGTGTTATGAGCT
This sequence comes from Kradibia gibbosae, assembly GCA_018907135.1. Taxonomy (NCBI): domain Eukaryota; kingdom Metazoa; phylum Arthropoda; class Insecta; order Hymenoptera; family Agaonidae; genus Kradibia; species Kradibia gibbosae. The sequence goes on from JACCHX010000001.1 coordinate 38,892,556, forward strand.
AACACGAGGAATTATGTTGACGGGGTCGCGATTTTTCGCGGTTGTTGCTTGTTGCGTTTACTTTCTTTATTCCGTGCTTGTTATATTTCATGTAATACGAGGAATTCGAGGGTCGGTGAAATCGATTCGTTTAGGTCGCAAATTCATGCCAGTGATATGATAAGCTACGGGCTGTTATTATCTTTAAAAATTCTTTGAAAATTTTTTTTGTGTATTATACATTCTATTCATATGGAAAATTTCATTTTTGGGGCTCACTTTTTAGCTGCGTAGCACATGTAAGGTGTGCGATGATGTTACATAACATTTAACTCAACATTAATTGTATTTTACCGTTAACAAACCACGCTGTTCATAATACTAATTAGTCATTTACGTTCGTAGATATGAGAATAAAATTTTGATATAGAGTGTTCGTTAACATAGAGTAATGCAATAAGTCTATGGAAACTACGATTCTATGACTTCATTTAAACAAAAATATAATATTAAATTATTCAGTATTAAAGCCTTAAAAAATACACAATAAACGAAAATATAGTTAACACTTAGGTCAATGTTATATAATAAATCATTTTCTAACTATTTTAACTGTCTTTATTATCAAAAATACGTCTCTTAAGCATAATAATACGCAAATAAAAAAATGAAATTACGCGATGTAAATAGAATTATCTATAATTGAGCGATGTAATAGAAATATCTTTTTAATTGTAGATTATAAATAATATGCTAGTATGTTCAGTTGTAAATTGCGAATATAAGTTTCATCAACAACAACAAAGCAAAACAACGACGTCGGCGACAACGATGACAACAACAACAACAACAATAATAATAATAAATTTTTAAAACAAATATTCGCCTTCTACTGATTCGATAAATTTTATTTAATTTTTTATGTTTCATTGATTCATTAGTCAAAATAAGTATCTTAACCTCTATTAATTTTGCTTAGGAAAGCTTGGGTATGACCTTTTTGATCTTTAAAAGAAGACTTCATCGTGACCTGCATTTTTTGTCAACATTTTAAAAATATTAAATAATGTTCGTTTTTGATTGTTCAAGAAGATGAAGATAATTGACAAAAATTCATATCTTAAACTTTTATAATTCTGGTTCTAAAGATATTTACAATGAAATTAATTTATAAATCCTATCAATAATATTCAGGCATTGCAAAGAACTTACATTTAAAGTAAAACTTATGAAAAATGATATATTTGGTTACGTAGGATATGTACTTGATTTTGTACAGTTTAATGTACATTATTATTAATATACGCATTAATAAACATAATTGTAGATTGGATTTACATCATATATTATTATTATATTATTTTTTTATTTAAAAGTTTATAAATATTTTACTTTATATTTTATAATAATATTTTATTAATTTTATTGTTTGAGATTTGTCGTTAAACTTTAATATATCCAATTGTTTATAATGTTTTGTATTTACTTAAATCGAGGACTTAGAGAATGTAAAATTAAAAAAAAACTTGAAAAAGAAACTTAAAGATAATTGAAAAAATTGTAAATCATAAAACTGCTATTAATTAAATAACTACATTAATTATAATTGAATAATATAATAAAATCAGAAGTATTTCCTAACATTAATAGTACATAAAAAGTCCGCATAAATATAATAATGTTTAAAAACAGAAGGAAAAAAAAATGTTTTATCTATTTATCAACATTGAATAATTAAAAAAAATATACATGTCTGCAAAAAATTGTGTACTAAAAAGTGCTACTTCACATAAAACAATTGATTTTATAGTTAAAAAACATAAAACTTTTCTTTTTACTACAAATTAAACTACAAATAAAAAATTTATGAACATTTATGAATACAAGTTTAATTTATTTTAAAAATAAAAATGTTTCTAAATAAATTATCTAACAAAACATGTAAATAAAATTTATACATTCTATTTTGAATATATAATTTGTTAAATATTGTAAATATACAGAATGCAATAATATAATTAAAAATATAAATAAAATAGTGATACTGCAGAAAACAGCTAAAATTTCGATAATAAATTATTGCACAAATGTAAAATACTTTTGAAAATGTTCAAGCATTTATATTTGAATATATTATAGATATAATATCATAAAATGCTAATTCTGAATACCATTATTTTTAATAAAGAAATTAAATACGTTTTAATATATTTATGAAATGTTTGTATTAAAAAAATGTTTCATAGCCACATAAAATTTTACTCTCAAAATATATTGAAATACAAGAAAATAATAGCATAAATTTTTATATATGAAGTAAATAAAGTATTATTAATCTACTGCATTTATTACTATTTAATATTAAAAAATTTAGTTTCATATTTAGTTTTTTAATGTAAAGCTATAATTGACATTAATTCACTTTTTAATTATCCGATTTTTGACTATTCAAAAATTTAAGGTATCTTTACAAAAAAATTGGTTTTAATAATATTACCTTTTTTCGTAAATCAGTATGTTAAATTAATTTATATTTATTTTAAAATATTCTGAAAGGTGTTTACAGATACAATTAAAAAAGAAAATATTTACTTTAAAAAAACTAATGTATCTTATATATTAATTTATTATTTTAATACTATTTATAACTGTAATATGAAAACAAAAAAAGATATTACAATAGCAAAAATTTTTAATAAATTTATCATAAATATGATTGTAATAGCTATATTAGTTGTGTTAGTTAAAAAAAGTACTTTCTGCTACTTAAATGAGTAGGTTTTGTCCATTTAATTTTGGACTGAAAAAGCAATAATGTACTATTTGTACATTATTAATAAGAATATAAACTATTAAAACTGATACTTTAGTGTTATTAGTATAGGAGCTATTAATATTAATATCATTAAAAGTAATTACGCATTTAAACAATGAATTGAATATGTACATACAATGATTGTATATAAATGTATGTAAATTTAGATTAAACTTTATATTTTGTTATATAAAATTTATTAATAAGATAAATATATTTTTAAATGTTAAATAATTTTTTTATACTAAAGATAAAAACGATTTTACAATATTCCTAATGGGTTATTAATTAATATTATAATAATCATTTTTCTTTTTCAATCAATCATAAATCTTAAATATGTAAGTTATATGATAATTATTTCTAATTTTTATTAAATATGTTTTTAATTAATTTTGAAACCTTGTTTCGTTGTTTTGTTTTGAAAATTTTCATTATAAATTTAATATTATTCCCTGATATACAGGATAGTTTAAAATAATATCGTTAAGGAAACAAAATAAATAAATTGAAATTTTTAATAATAAGAAGTGATATACTTATTGTGTAGATGACGTTTGTTAGTCATTATAATTGTCAGTATAATGATTGATATATTTATGGTTTTGTCAATTACATTAAAGTTTGAATTTATCTAAAAAAACTTAGATATTAATTAAACTTTTGACCTAATACAATTTATTTGTCTTTGTTTGCTCCTTGAAGAATATAAAATTTCTAATATAAAATATATTGTAAATAATTCTATAACTATATGTATTTCGTAGGGATTAAAATTGCATATCACTTGATAGCATTATTTTCCATCGCTGGAATAATCAAGCTTACTAATAAATTGAGAAAATATACAATTAGAAATCGAACGATAGCAGTGTTGTAAGAGTAGGAAAGTAGTTTCCATTGGTGGGATTCGAGATGCTTCCCAAATTTTCCATCATTTAGGATGTGCCAATAAAAAAATACCTTTATCCCAAAAAACCATCTAGATCAGTACCATTACTTGATTTTAATAAAACACAGTAAATCATAATAGCGTATGAATTTATTTTTCTTTTAGTAAATGTTGAAGGATAATTATTACTACAATTAAAAAATATATATTAAAATATGGCAATTATTTATAGAGAACACAAATAATATTTTTAAAATATCTATTATTATACTTAAACAGTTGTAATGTACAGTGTAACAGCTTTGAAGATTAATAATGTGTAAGGTTATAAACTTTTTAGGACTATCAGAATCCGCTGTATAATCATGTTCATTAATTGAAAATGTTAATGAAATTGTGGTAAAAACTTGAATTTTAAAAATTTGAGAATAACCGAGTTGAAGAATCCAATCACGAAAAAACAAGTTTAGTATTAATTTAAGTTGTTAAAATATTGTCTTGATTTAGACAACTATTCGAGATATCAGAGTGTATTTTATTAAATAGAAAAAGAGGTTTTAAGCTTTGTGATATAATCAACTTAGATCTATTCGGTAAAAATATATTTGTATAAATTTATTGGGAGCAAGGACAGATATAATACAGGCTTTAATTAAAGGCTATTTACTAATCTGCTGAGTTAATCGATAATTAATACAATAAACATAAAAAATTAAATTTTCTATCAGAAAGAAAGTTTCACAAGCCACAATTATATTTCTTACGATGGCATAATTTTTCAACATGTTTTTTTCCTTTACGTTTTATTTTTAGTCATCAATTGCATTGGTAGAATTCACATTGCATGATTTCATTCACTTTTATTAATCATCTAGTGAATTTGTATGTAATGAATAAAAATAAAAACTTTATTATTTGCTGATACTTTGTTCTAGCTCATTTATTGTTTAAATATTTATTATGTTTATAAATGTTAGTACTTAAATCGTCGTTGACCATTTATTAATGTACATAATAAATAATAAATAATCAAGATTAACGATCTTAGAATTTTTATAATTATTTAAAGTCAGATTTGAGCAGTTACTAACAGTAGAAACAATTTGCGAAAGGAACAAAACACATTAATAAAACATATAAAGAGTGTGCTTATTAAGCATCGTTATTTTAGGCTTTCCAAAAATATATAGCAATTAATTGAATTAATATTATTACATAACTTGATTGACCTTGACTGCTTGTTTTTTTATAAAGAATCAAGAATACAATATAAAGGAATAAATTTTCTTAGAAATCGATGGAAGTTTTTTTATGTATTTGATGATCACCTAGTACGGAATTCCTAAAGAACTGTACGTTAGAAAAAGTATGTATTCCTTCTGCCCTGAAATATGCCCATCGCTTGTAATAAAACTAGATGAAAGGGAAATAGAATTACGTTTTTTCGCGAAATTTATAAAATATAGTATTGTTTACATTGTATTATAATCTGTGTTACAGATTGTTATTGAAAAAAAAGTATAATTCATGTCTGTTGTTGAAATTACACCTAAAGTACCGTGCAAAACTACACTTGAATGGGTATAGGTTAAAAAGAGAACGCAGTTAAAGCTCATAAAATGTAATGGAAAGCCATATCTGTCAGGCACGCGTATACATATGTACATGTGCCTAACCACTCCACTTTAATACTCGATGCATGCAGACGTAAATTTTTATTGTATTACATGAACTTGAAGAATTAAATCTTTTTGATTGCACAAGGTAAATAAATAAAAATTATTTAATTTTGTATTCTTTTTTTATATAAATTACGCTACGGAAAAATTAATAGTAACAACGTTTTTTTTATTGTTGTGCAATATTCATTGAGTCAAATAATATAAACTTATACATTAAATAGTTCATTGAATAAAAAAATGATCTATTAAACATACTGTTTTTACGTAGGAATTTTGTTACGGCAATATTTTTTCGAGAGGTACTCGATTGAAGAACTTTTCCATATTTTTAACATCATATTTTGATTAAATTATTGAAAATTTATATTTTTTATAACGTCTGTCTTTAACCATTTACAAAACCTCTCTCAAACCTCTATCTTAAAAATATAAAAAAACTTGTTATAATATTTACTAATACGTATTGTGCAATGTGTAATATTTACGTAATTATTAATTTTAATTTTAATTAATTATAATTTTTGGTGAAAAAAGTTGTATTAATAATTTTTTATATTATTATCAATAACAAAAATAATTAATTGACTGATTTTTTTTGATAAAAATTTTCATCTACTTAATTCTATAATTGTCTGTCATCACTCGTTTATTTAATCTGTAAAGGTTATCTATTCAGCAGATCCAGTAGTTGTAATGTTCCATTGCTAATAGTGGAAAAAAATAACGACTTATCTATTTGATGGAAAGTAGTTGAAAGTTTGGAAAGATTATTTATTAATTTATTATTATAACCACATACGTAGAATAAGAAGGCGGAAACGTATCCGAAGTCATAGTTTATAAATTATAATTTCACTTTTATATAATGAAACATAACATTCTTACTTAAATATCGCTTCAGAGACTTTTTAATTTGGAAATTGCCTGTGTAATTATTTAAAACAGATTTGATTTTAAACCGATAACTTATTACCTTGAAGTGTAGATTACATATTACCGGAAGTGACACGGTTCTTTAAAAAATAACTAAGGAATTGTATTGAAAATTCAACTTGCGTTAAACTGAGAGTGCAGTAAAAAATTTAATCTCTTTTGGCTAAAGTAATTTTATAATTTGAAAAGGCGGAACATTTAATGTTAACGAACGCTCGTAGTCCATCATATCAGCGTTACGTGTAAAATCATTTAACGCGAGAGGCGTAGGGAAGCTGTTTTATTATCAAGTACCTTATTCATAAGAACGAACCCGTTGACGATTCCTCGATAGTAAATTACACAAAAGCGACGTTGATACAGAGACTGTATTATAAATTCGATCATTGGATCCTCCATTGGTCGCGGAAATGTCTGCCCTTGCATAATTTCTGCCTCAGTCAATATAAGCAATATAGCAGCAATGCATATCCATTTCTTGTATCTCTTGAAATGAAACTTGGTACAATTAGAAATATAAATAGACCTGCTTATCTTTCTCTTTCATTTTACCTTTCACACTTTCATACAAGATATTTTACTTTTACTGTTCGAGGAAGGTTCTGTTTTTAAGAAAGAAACATTTGACTAATGTAAATCAATCTTGAACAATTATAACAACAGTTATATAAAATACAATCAAATCTTCAAGTCGATAAAATTTAAGATCGCTTAATATTAATAGTAACTCATTTTGCTCGGTTTTCATTATCGAAATGAAATTATAGTGTGCCCGGAAATGACGTATGTATTTAATTAAAATTTTTTTTTAAATTGACAAATTAGATAGTTTGATTATTATTGAGAATTTTTCCCTATATATTTGTTTAATCAGCCTTTCAAATCCAATTACAGTTTTATGTATTTTCATTTTTATAATACGAGATTTACATTCAATTTTTAACAACGTTAAGCACTTAATAATAAAAAAATCCATTTGATTTATTTTAATAAAAAATTCAACAATTTATAAGTAATAAATTATTTCATTATGCTAAATATAAAACTTTTGCTATTTATATATATGGATAAAATATATTACCTAATTTATTGAATTAATAATGTGAGATTAAAGTAAATATTATCTGTATTTAGAATTATAGGAAGATAATTCATAAAATGTACCAGGTTTTATGACTTCTGTTGTTGGAAACGTTTATTTACTAACTACTTCTCTGAAATTTGAATATTACTTGTCAGTCTACGGTAATATTTTTGAATCATATGCAGTATTTGCTCATAATTATGGTATACACTCATATTGCTCAAAAGCAATTTATGGTGATTGACATGATTTTTTTACAATCAACAAATAACTCATACATTAGCTTTTAGATGGAGCAAAAGTGTATATAAGACAGGTTGATTGACTTTGACAGCAGGAGGCAACAAAACCGAAGATTAAAATCTGGTGTATAAAAGCCAGTTATTTTTAGTTTGATTGATTTTATATTGTATCAAGAGGAAAAAGAAACAAAGAAAAAGGTGGAAATTCAATAACTGACTACCGGGTTCTTTTAGTAAAGATGATTACACAATTAAGAAAGATAGATGGAGTGCAATCGAAAGGTATTATGTATATTTAATAATAAAAAAACTGCTGTCAATATTAGCACTTAGCTTTCAGGAACATTTTTTCTTATTCTAATGTAATAGAATGTCTCGTCCTGTATATATTTTTTCGAATCTTACATTAAGATATTACACAGTAAATATTGATAAATTTTGATTTTGATCTATCAATCGTAGGAACAAATTGTAAATTTGAATATAAATAATACTGTTTTTTTAATAATTACAATCATAATTTTCTTTACAACGTTTGAACCAAAAAGTTTAATTATAGTCTAATCTAATAATTATTATAAAAACGACCTTCTAAAAGATTTTTTAAATATAGAGCATAAATGTTTTACAAATAATTTATAATTTAAATTATTTGTATGAAGCTATTTTACTGATTTTACTAAATATTTGAATCGATTCAATCGGTTCAATTTTAATTTGAACGGGATTGGTAAAGTTTTATTTTTATAATAAATCTTTTTATCAAAATAAAAAAATGTAACTATTATTATAATGAATAATAAATAAACTTTCCGTGACATGTAGCAATAAAAATGCTAAAAAATACAGAATGAATTTGGAAAATATTATTTTTTTAGTATAAATTAAAATTTCTATGATACTGTTTAATTAATTCACAGGAAAAAACCTATTAAACTTATTGTTTTTATATTTCACTTCAGGAGAGAGATATAAACGAAAAAATAATATTAAGAAATAAATAAACAAATTGCTTTATATAAGTATAGAATATGTATTATAGTGGTATAAAATACTATGCTATATTGAAAAACTTTACATTCATCATTAAGTAATGTTATATTACAGACGTGAAAATGTTAATGTTACATTCTAAGACAATTATTAATAATCAAAAATGCTTCTTACTTCATATTTAAATCAATCATCGAACAGTATTTAAATTTCAGTTTTTTGTCTTTCTGAAAAAAAATTTATTTATATTTCAGTTTTCACTTTATAAATATTTTTTGTAAAATTTTAAGATCTGCTCATTTTAAAGTTAATAAAAATTATGTAAACTTGTCAAAACAAAATGCAGCTAAGCAAAGTTGCCTTTTAATACAAAAATACAAATAATACAATTGAATTGTCCAAATAATAAGAAGAATTAATAGGAACAGTTTACTGTTTAATTACATATTATTAACGGCGAGTAAAAAAATATATAAATATAAAATATAATAAGTATAAAATTGTATATAAATAAGAATTAATTCGACAGTGATACACCAAGAGGAAGTTTAAATTAGGCTGAAAATGAAAGTTAAGGAATACTCAAAGAAAAACGATAATAAGTAAACGGCATTTGATTGGTTTTGCTTGATTTAACCACTTCGTCAGTAATTCAAGTTTATAATAAGTCTTATTACGATTTTAGAAAGCGACGCATTGGTGTCGCTTTATTGTTAAATTTTTGAACGATTAGAGTGTCATTTTTAGTGCAACTGCAACATGAACAGTAATCGACGACAGAAAAACAAACGCGCTCAACCATGGAATTTTAATTTGCGAGAGCAGCAGGCCATCTAAAATTTAAATACCATCTTAATTAAAACTGTTATGGATCTACAATTATGCTGATAGTAGTTAAAATATGTAATTCACAAGAATTTGTATAAAATTACTTTTGCGAACTTATGTTCAATAAATAACGCGTTTTGGCATAAAAATTTTGTTCCTGTGTGATGACACTATAAATAAACTTATTATTCTAAAAAAAGGTTAATTTTTTAAAAAAAATTTTTTAAATTGAAATACTTGATGCAAATTATTTGCAAAATAATTTGTAATTAAACAAGGAAGTATCGCGATGATATTTACATCTAATTAGGATTTTCAGCATAAGTAATGTGGAATATTACTTGGTTTTTGCGAACTTTATCGATAATTTGAGTTAAAATATTAATAAATGAACTTAATGAGTATTTAAATATTTACTTAACGTTAAAATTTTAAAAGGTATATACTTATATAAAATTTTTATTTCATTTCTTTCAGTTCTTTGTATATTAACTACATAATCATCTAGAAAATTCTATCTTATATATGTTGTAATAAATAATGTTCTTTTTTATAGACAGTAAATTAATAACTTTCTATTATTACATAAAACAATTTCATATTAATTAAAGAGAATGTTAATTCATATTAGAAATTTCTAATTTCAAATAAATTATATTATAAATATATACATTTATATGCTTCGATATTTTCAAACTTGTTTGCAATTTTGAAACTCCCAGTGTTATTAAAAATTTATATTTCTGAATAATAAATTCTAAATGTTTTGCTCTGTATATGTATTTAACAAATTAGTTAACTACTTATGTTATAGATTTAAAGTCAAATTTTATTAATAGTTTTTTGAGAAATAGCTTTTTTTTAATTTAATACTGTATATAATATTTACCTCCATTGTATATAATTATGATGTAAGCTTAACTTTTCAACTCAATGAAATTAAAAAAAAATGTAATTATAGAAAAAATGTAATTAACTGAACTGAAATATGATAACAATATAAAACAGGATACCGGTCTATGTATACATGTATATATAAGAGTTTCACTAAAAAATGTTTACAAGTAGTGCCAGTATAATAATAAAATATATGCATTTGAATTGTAAAAAATTGTTACTAGGAAAATTTTACATGCTTTTAAGAAATAGCTTGAAAATGAAAATCATTTTAAATTCTATACAAATATGAAAGAATTTTTTTAAAATATAAAATTTTTACCTAACGACCCTGAAATTATAATTTATGTAAATCAGTATTTAAAAAATTAGTACAATATAAATAATACATGTGCAATTTTTTTTATGTATATAAAATCAAAAATATGAGCTTAATTTTTTTAAATGTATACAAACTTATGCTTGTATATGAATCGGTGCTACATGCAAATTTAATTTTACAAGTTCACCCTGCAAACAAATTTTTCAATTTTTTCTGAATAATGGACATTTTAAAATAAATTGACTTGATGATTAACTTACGTGAATTTCCTATGTATATCATTAAAATATTAAATATTTAAAAGTCACTTAATTATTAGTTTCATAAATATCAATTCATTAATATTTTACTCAAATAAGTATTACGGATTGTCAAATTGCATAAAATGAATTTTTTATCAAATGAATAATGCGTTATAAATTTTCGTATGCAAGAATTTTTATAAATTTATTCTTAATTTTTTTAATTTAATGAAAAGTTAGCTTTCTATAATAAATATCTATCATTAAATAATTTTTTATTTTAACTAAACCTTTATAACTCAAATTATTAATATATAAAATAAGATTATTATGATATGAATGATCGTACCATTTATTCCATGAATACGCATATTTTCAACTTCTTTTAATAGGGAGATCCTTATAAAACTAAATAAATTATTCATCTTGTAAGTAAAAATTAAATAGTTAAAAGAGCTGAATAACTATTTTAATACTTAACTAACGTAATAATTACTTTTTTAATAATACGTTAGTAAATAGAGTTTATGGAATTTTTCCATGTATATTTCTGAACACATAGTCTTGATTACATGTGAGGAAAATATCACTCGGTCCATTATTTAGGTTACTTGTTCCTCAAAAACTGTCAAGTGTTTCGTCTTTCACAACGTTTTAATGGTTATTTAGAACTATGTTTTAGTTTTCCTACGCAAAACAACTATACGCCCAAGACAGAATAGTTGTACACGAATGTATATAAATCATTACTTGCAAAAAATGAGAGTGTTTCTGAATTAAATATCTTTTTATACAGTTATTTTTGCCTATAAGCTTAACGAGTTTGAGTAATTTTACCTGATCACTTTCTAATAATATTGCAGTAATTCTCAATTCAAGGACATTTTCTTTTTCCCCACGCCATTAAACTGCACTTACATCATTCCATTTTGTTCTTACAATTTTCCATCCTTTGCAAGACTTGAAGATAAAATGAAAACATAAAATGTGCAGCTTATCGGAGCTCTCAATTTATGAAGGGAAATTGGATTGTGCTTTTTCAACTTAACAACTCATCAGATATCTCCCCTCCCCCTCGTCAGCCATTCTCTTCTGTTCGTCCATCCTCTTACCTTTTCTTCTGTTCTTCTCTCGCGTGTTCTTCACTCATTTGCTCTCTCTCTCTCACTATCTCTCTCTCTCTCTCTTTCTCATTCTCTTTCTCATTCTCTTTTATCTTTGTTCCCCTATCGGGTTTTTCAAGTCGTCTGATGTAAACTAATAAAAGTGTAAACATAGTAAATATATGAAAAAGCCCGTTGAACTCGCTGATAGAAATACGTTTTTCGATGTGGAAATAAATGGAAAAGTGTACATTTTTCACTTTTTACTTTATTATTATATAGGTTTGAATAAATCAGATTAGAGTTTTTCAATATAAAATAAATTTTATAAACGCGCTCTTTTAAGTTAAATTTATAATATAATTTAAATCATTACATACGGAATGGTAAATATTATTTTTAAATGAGGCACAATGATTAAAAGCTAAATTGTTCTAATGAGAAGCAATTCTTTTGATGCCTGCCTAACGTAACTTTTGAATGATTTTCTTATTTAGACATATTAGATACATATTAAAAAATTCAAATATTGCTTATTATCGTTATACGCAATTATTGGAATATTTGAATAGTTTTTACAAAAAATTATTTATAATATATTTTTAAAATGTTATTACAAGATCATATGTAATAAAAATTTAGTTACTCAATTTATTAGATTAAAATATTAATAGTTTATAATATTTGGTAATACAAAAAGGGTACCATTGTATTGTTATAAAATAAAGTTGCCGCACGTTGTAAGCTTCTTTCATTTAGTATTTCTTACAAAATAATAGGAGTTCGAAGAAATAAAAGAAAAAAAATACATATATTTGAAAATCACAAAAGCTATGCTCTTAGAATATCTGCTCCATACAATTACGGTATTTATATTTGAATGGCACGATATTGCACTGCCACATTTTACAATTTTTTCTGCCCGTGATGTACGATTGATATTAATACATGTTTCAGTAAAAAGTTACAGTGCGATCATAATGATCTTTTATTATATTAAAATTTCTTTAAAATTTGTGTACAAGTCATTCAATTTAATTATTATAATAAATTGAAGTCATAGTTTATTTATTCAGGATGATAAGTACAAATAATTCAATTATTACTGATTTTTCAATTACTAACATAACTAATGTAAAATCATTATTTTATTTAATATTACTCTGAGGGAATAATTATAAAAACTTTTTGTGTCATTGTCATCTAAGAATTTTATAATTCTTTTTAACATCAAACTATTTTTCATTTTACTATGAATTATAAACGAAATTGAAGCATTATGATAATTTTATTCAAATCGCTAAGCATATTGGTTTACAACACAAAAATGATCATTTGAATCGCACACGTTAAAATGGTGTCAGCTTAAAATATCTTTATTTATGACAGTTCTTTATAAAAGTATATTTAATCAAATTTTTCGAATTCACTATTACAAGATTGAGTAATATTGATTAGCATTTAACAATTAGGCGCGTCAAAATTAATGCAATGCAATTTAAAAGTTAAAAAAGCTTAAATAAACATCTCATATATAATTTTCAAGTTAATATATTTTAAAGATTAAATAAGACTTTTGTTCTATTCGTCAATTCATCAAAGTATTCTCATTGGCATGATTCCTGCATTCACTTTTTATATCAAACGATGTTCAGTGGTATCTAGTAAATTGGAGCTAAATCGTGATTGGTATGATATTGAGAAGTATTTTGAAAGTACTTTGTTAAATAAAAAAGAATACATGTTCTAGATACAATTTTGTAAAGTTAATTTAAAAATGTATGAAATTGAAACTATAATAGACGTCATTTATCAGAGAGACTGCAATTTAAAAGAAACTGTCATTAAGATTTTTTTTCTCGACGTTTTTTTTCAATTCGTCATTGCTTCCATTCTGCTCTTTGTGTTCTTCTGCCTCTTCGAATACTTTGTTTTAGCGCGAAATAGGAAGCTGTTGGGAAAAACTACAAGTAAATTACCCGTGCTGCGGGTTCACGATACGCAAAATTGAAAAAGCAATTTGTTTCTTGGGCAAACGAAAACTAAAATTGTGAAATTCGAACGAAAGCGCTCGCCTACGTATGTATACATCTCTGACAGGTGTGTATTCTCCCCCTCACCCTCCCACCCACCCGTCGCGCCGTGACAAGTCTGTTTCACCTTTCCGTTCGATTTCTCAGCACGCCGTTGCTCAAGATTTTTCGTGGAGAGAGCCTTTCTTAATCGTGCAACTCCTTGTTATTTTCACGAGTAAGTGGCTCAAGTCGCACGAATAGAATATCAAAGAAGATAGATCATAGCTTTTCCGAAAATTACCGTATGATGAACAAATCTCTTCGGAATATCGAAGTCTTTTGTTTAGGCGATAATTACATAACGAAACGCTCATAACTACTACTCTATATATTGTATTGTTATTACGCATTAATTGAAAATTAATACACCCACCTCTATTCTGTAATGCATTCTAATAATAGATAATATTGTATAAGTAATTTATATTATACGAGAACATGGATAAGGATTTGACAGTTTACAGTTGTATCACGATATCCTCCTTTCGTAATTCAAACTAAGAAGTTCAGTCCAAGTTATATTCTTTAATATTCTACATTAATATAATAATAATAATAATTTTATTGTTATTAATATTATTTATTAATATATAGTAATTTTGTATGCATAGGTAATTTTTTTTAGGAATTCAATTGAATATACCTAAGACAGTTTTCCATAATACATAAATGGTACGAGTCTGGATTTTTTTCTTTTTTTATGATTGGTATTTGTGATATGGTTGTTGTCCAATAAATTCTAATAATTAAAAAAATGTTATTGATAAAAAAACAAGTACACACACGCATGAGCGCGCGTTTTGTAATATTATAAATCAAAATTGTTTAATTATACGACTTTTTTTAGTATATTTTAAATAGTTTTTAAAGTTAAATAGTTTTAATAAAAAATACTCAATTCAAGAGTGAGTATTATCCGATTGATGAGTGATTATTTTTTGCATTCAAATTTTGAACGCAACATTTTTAAAAGTTATGTTATTAACAGTCATATTTGGAAGCAAGAAAGAAAAATTTATTTTTACATTACTTCAAAATCAAAATGGACTTTGTATAAACTGGTTCTCTTATGATAAAAATGTACATTTTCCCAAATATAATGGTTTCTTTTTAAAGGAAGTAAACCGTTCATGGCAAGAATAAATAATTCCAGACATACTCAGCTCTTTGCAATTTTAAAATTCGAAATGCTTTTGATACGCTTTTTATACATTGAATAAAAGGGTTTTTAATGTTATACCTTACAGTTCAAAAAATAAATTAATTTTTTTATATTGTATTAAAAACTTTGTTATTTTGATAAAAATTTCTCTTTGAAAAAAAAACTTATTCTATTGCGAATAATTTTGTTAATATCGTGAAAAGAGAAAATTATTCAACCTGCATAAACTAAATTACCGAATAAAAAAGTTTTTTCTCTAAGTTATGAATCCATGCGCATTTAGCAATGGGAACATTCATCATGTCTAAAAGAGAAAGATATTCATCTAATATTACCATTATGTTCGAGTATTTATATCATCACATACAAAATAGCAATCATTTCAATATTAAGGCTTTATTATCTCGAACAACCATGAAAGATGCGTGATTTCATGTTTTTTGTCTCTTGAGAATTATTATGTACAATGAAAAATTACGTTGTTTAGATTGATAATTTAAAATGTTTTAAAAAGAATTTTTTTTAGGTGAATAAGAGAATTGAACTATTGATTGTTGAAACTTATTCAATTTCAATTAAAAAGCATTATCCTCGTAAAGTACGAGTATATTTATCATACTCTACGGTTCAATATAAACTTTGCGTATTAAAAAAAATCGTCAATAGAGGTTCTGAAAAAAGAAAGTGTATGGATCTGTAAAAATAATACTCGAGATATTATTTTACTATTGTCCTATTTATTCATTGTTCAGTTAGTTATTTTAAAAATATTATATGAATCGGTGTTTCATAAATTTATCATATCAATGTTCAAAAGAGCATCTAGTGAAATCAAAAGTAAGTTTAATCTTGTATTATCGCGTCTAGAAAGATCATAATTCAGTGTAGTGCAAAAGACCCAATGATCGGGTGATAAATAATAAAAATGCTTTAATTGAACTTTGTACGCGCGGATCTATGAGAAGGGCGTAAGACACTGCATTGACTGTGTAACGAAAGGAGAAAATTCGAATGAATAAGCAGAGAGAATGACAGGGAGAGAGAAAAAGAGAGAGACAGAGAGAGAGCTGCAGAGAGAATCGCTAATACATGCAAGCCTTATGAGATGGCTGGATCTATGATGCTAATGCTTATTCAATGCCGAGGAATGAATAATGGCCTGCTAGTGAAATACACCGGGACATAAATATTGTATCTAGAGCGCTATATATTACCTGTATCGAATACATTATCCGCGTGTTTCTGTTCTCTACTGATCTGTTCTCTCCGATTTCTCTCTCTCTCTCACTCTCTCTCTTGATCTATCTGCCTTTCCTTGTTCTCTTCTTTCCCTTACTCTTCTATCTGATTGAAATCGTTGCTATGGGAATGGGCAACTTGTTCTCCTTCTCTTCATTTCATCTTTCTTCTTCTGCCGCCATCACTGCTGGGGCACTTTTCGTCCTCTTTTACCGTATCGAATCATACAAACGACAACCTTTCATCGCACTTATTATTATAATTACAAACACCATAGATATTTCGTTAATTCAAAAAAGATAATCTTTCGCATCCCCATATCTGCGAATCCAGCCCTTAATGTAGCTTAGATTCTGGAATAAACGTATCTAATCTTCTTTTTTAATTTTTTAGTACATGTTCCCCCTGCTCACATGTTTTTAACTTGTTGTCATTTCATACTCATATTACCAAGTATGGGAGCTTGTCAGATGAACTCTGTTTCATCGAAATATTCAACGGCCCGAACCGGTTTTCAAGGACAACCGTATTTTTTGGGTAAAGTGAATTGACCTAGCGAATGTCGGTGTTGTTAAATTTTTCTTCCCAAGTACAAAACTGTAGTCTATTTGGATTAACAATATTATCTTAAGTAGTTTATACTTAAGTACTAGTACAATAAAGTACAACTAAATAACGCTGCATAATTTATTCAACTTCAAAATGCTTTCAAAAAGCCTTATTCTTGTCCAAAAAAAAAGTCGATGGAAATCTAAATTATAAAAATCATTTTAATTATTTATTTATGTTTTTTGCGTTAAAGCGAGGATAATAAAATCGTAATAAGAAAAAGCCGTGAAGAAGTGGAGCCGTTAAAATTTTAGAGTCAGACCTAATGTAAGGCATTCTTATCCTTTATAGTTTCTATTTTGTACCCAGACCGCTTACATTTAAAAGCATCATACAAGAAAATGTCATAAATAATCTCATTCAAAAAGGTTTTTTGGTACCAAAGATATTTATTTATTAACTATAACGTGTCTTAAATTCGAAGCGTTTACTAACTTTGGCATCCGTTATTTAATTTTGTAAACTGAGTAAGCAGAATTAGAAGTATTTCAGTTTTGAACAGTTGAACATTCAAAAATTCAGATAATAAAAGACACATTTGGTTAAAGATATTTCTAGCTTGAAATTAAAATTAGGGTTTAACTTTTGAATATATTTTCGATCAAATTTGGGAATAAATAAGATAATTTAATATTTAAAAAAATTGACGATATGAAAGAGTACGGAAAGTTCCCCAAAAAATAAAAGGATAATTTAATTTTTTTTTAATTCGATTTAAGTTACTTCAAAATATGTACTTGAAATCTTTGCTGAACATTTTAATTTCTAAAATATAATCTTTTTTTTTTCAATAATCTTTTATGTAAGTACGCAAATACCTAGAAACAAAAATAATTATTTGTGAAAAAGAAAGGAGCATTTTTATTAGACAGAAAAATTGAGGAACGTATAATTAGTATAAGTGCTCGATATAAATATATTATTACTTTTTATACAGCTATTGTTACGTGTCTTATTTTGTATCATTGGAGGAGAAACCGTTTTTATTACATTCTTTGCAGTAATATGTTCATAATGATAGACGTTGTAATAAGCACTTTATCGATAAGAAATTGTATAATAAGACTCCATTCTGGCTAATAATGATTTTACCTACTTTAAGATGAATCCACTCCTTGTAATACCATTAATGAAAACATCTCTAATAAAACGTGATTGTATAAACATTTTCGAATAAGATAGTTAATAAGGGCTGTTCCCTTATCCATTTATGTATGCAATTTCTTTTCTCTTATCCGCCCAAAATTTATATACTTAAAAACAAGGAAGATCAATCATTTTTTAATCTAGAATTGTTTTATCAGCACTTATATAAAGCATTATATGGTATACGGAAATGCGACTTCACTGAATACAGACTTCAATGATATATTGCTATATAAGGGCTAGGGTCTCCTTGTATATCACTAAAAGGATGCGCTCTTATCCAATGATAAGATCTGAAAGTACGTTAGAAGCGGCATCACCCCTCTTATATATTTATTTATGTTAAAAGTAAATGTGGACTAAGTATTAAGTCACGTTCCACACTTTCTCGCAGTATTTCGTAAACCCCAGACCAATTCTCATTCTTTTGAATTCCTACTTCGGATTAAGAGATTATATTTTTTTCAATTTAGATTGCATCTTTTAATTAGGAACCACCTTTAGCTATTATCGGAATCCTTTGATGATCATTTGCAAGAAACTGAAGGCTGATTTAAATTTCACCAAGAATTATTATTGAAAAATAATAAAGTAATAACTATCGTGAATAACTATCGGAATTTAACGTTGATGATGTAAGCACTTTGAAAAATATGAATTTTAACATGTGCGTTTTTAAAAAACAATTTAAATTATTTCACAATATTTATTACTACTAGTTTAATTAAATTAAAAAAAAAATTAATTAAAATCATACTTCCATAAGCAGGTTATTTAGTAAAATTTAGATCAGCGTATGTGGGGAAAGATCATATATTTTGAATAATTTGTTTAGACATCCAGTACTGAAATGAAGCGTCAGGTTTCATAAATATCATATCTAAAGTTATAAAAAATTGATTTGATAAAATTATTACAGTAAATTATTTATTTGATAAAACTGATTTGATAGTTTTATTTAATGAAGCTTCATTTAAAAATGAACTGTCAACAGTTATGAAAATTAAAGGAATTCTATCTGATATTTTAAATTAGATTTATTAGATTGCTTCAATGAATTTCAATGAAATTGAAGTTTTTTTAGAAAATTTTATAAAACTTAACACACAATGAGTCGGCTAATTGAAAATATAGATTTTTCATTTTATTTAATGCATTAACAATAATACACCTGCCAATAGTTTTAATTGTGTCAAATTTTCGTAATAAAGTATTTATTAAAAAAATTAGAATTATTAAAATATAAGTTTTTAAAAAATATATGTAATCGAATATATGTATTTATATTTCTTTATTTAAAACTATGAATTTAAAAAATTTGCAAAAATGAAAACAATTTGATCAAAAATTTAATAGATAAGATTAAGTAAAAAAGAGCATTAATAATATCATTACTTCATAATCAATTTATAAAAAATAATACATTAAAAGGTACTGATCGATATATATATAAGAATGTTTATTATTAATGTTTATTAAATTTTAATTTAATGTTTTCTAAATTTAATTATTATTTAATTTGGAGAAGCTTCTTCTGCAAGACTTTTCAATTAATTAATATAAAAATTCGTAAAAGAAGCAGAAGCATAAAAAAAGATTTTCTATTTATAAATTTTATTTTTATTATAATTAAATAGTATTTTTATAGTATGCCGATCATTACTTTACTAATACAGTAAAATAATCGCAGCAATAGTTTGAAAAGAATACAAAATTCTTCTGTCATGTGTAAACTACAGCCTTAGGTGAAAGATTAATGAAAGTAAACGGAACATTTTGTAAGCTTCATTTCTATAAGTAAATACAGTCAAGTTTATTCGTTATGGAATTTAATATATTTGCTAATTTTTTAACAAGAATATTTATTGTATTTCCACGGACATAGTAAATAGTTGGGGTTTAATTATAGGATATTATTAATATTAATAAATTTCGTCAAATTTGTAGAGTGGTAGGGAAGTTTACTGAAAACTTTAGATGACTGTAATTATTCTTTTATAATCTAGGATCAGTGTACTGCGCAAATATTGAAAGTTATTACAATAATGTATAAGTATTTTTCGATCCTAGTAATATAAAAATATGCAATTCATTTCTGCTTTTTATAGTTTTCAAATATGTGATAAATTGATTAAATGATTTGTATCTGCTATGAAATAAAACTTTTATTAATAATTTTTCTAGCATTCTACAAAAAATCAGTTAATAAAAATATTATTCTTTTAAAAAAAAAATTTGTGTACTTTTATTTTATTTGACGAATTAATACATTGCGTCAGTTTATATGTTCATTCACGTTTTTGCGATGTTCTAACAGAAGAAAATGTTGAAAATATATCTAAAAAACTCAGTTGTAATAAGTATAAATGTAGAAACATAATATTTTCAAAATGTCGGCATATTAGGAGAAGGTGGCGAATAAAGCAAAACGACATTAAAAAAATACATACTTTATGTGTATGGTTATTTGGAGGATTATGGGAAAAAATTATGTTAGATTAAAAGTATTTTGTTTTAATTAGTTAAATCGAATTATTTATTTGATGAATGTCATAATAGAAATTAAATTGTTTTTCTCAATTGATCTATATTACTACATTTTTTATTATACAGTTGCAGTAAATTATATTTTAATTAAAAAAAATTTGTAATATGAAATTAAGAGAATGGTTATAAAAAACAATATTTTTAGAATAATCGCATGAATAACTTATATTTTAAACATTCTGTACATTTTTACAATGTTCGCGTTTCTTTTATATTTTTAATAATCGAAACAATAACAAGTATACGTAAAAAAGTAATGTGCTTTATTCTTGTTAATATTTGAAAGATACTGTTTTTAGTATAATTTTTATTTATGTTTAAAATCAGGTTATGGTAATATTAAACTAGTTTGAGATTAAAGTGATATTACTCTAGATTAATGTTAATTTACCGTCATAATAATCACGTATATTATTAAAATTAATTTTTTTTCTTTTTTTTATCATTTATAATTATTTATTAACGATATTCATAATAAAGTGTAAATAAGTGTGAAAAAAATATCGTTTTTGTGTACAACATAATCTTCTTAATATACTACATATTACTAGTTTACGGCAAATATGTTGTTTAAAAAACTGAATATCAATTCATTTAACGTAATTGTATTATGTCATTGTTCTAAGGGCCTAAAATTTTTAAATATATTGCATATATATATATATATATTTAATAGTAAGTTTTTATGAATAATAGAAAAAATAAACGAACCCTTATACCTGAGTAAAATAATATCGTATTTAAAATGCCATTACCATACCGTTTCATTATTTTACATAAAAAAATAAATACCCTTTTATGAAAATTTTAAATAGAATATTATAATGAGGAATAAAATAAAACTGAATAATGGTTCAGTTTTGCTAATGCTGTATTCGTAATGAAGTGGTAAAGAGCTATAAAATAGATAGAAGTGAATAGATAACGAACAGAGAACGATATGATGAGAAAAATTGATAGAGTGATGAATAGGGGCAGAGGGTGAAAGAAAACGAGAGATTCAAAATCGAAGCCGATTTAAAACTGTGTAACAACGTCAATTGTCTTTTCAGTAAACACATCGAACTTGGATGATTTTGGAAAGCACCTCTTTATCTTTTGCAGTGTTCAGCCACTATCGTTGTTTCTTCTCCATCTCTCTCTTTCTTTGCCAGAGTGAAACGTAATCATTTGCAATCTCGCGTAGAACCGCTTTGAAACTTCCACGTAGGAATTTATTAAACTTTGACTAAGTCGCTTTACGAAGTTTCATCGTGAGATGGTGAATATCTAGTGGGAGGAGAAAGGAGAAGCGACAAGGAGAAAGAATGAAGGAGTGGTAACGCTGGATCAACGAGGGACGTAAGGAGAAATACCGGGGAATACAGAAAGGGAGGATAAGAAGGGTGATATATATATGTAGATACATAGACAGAGAGAGAGAGAGAGATATTGTGTGTGCGTGTGTGCGTGTGTGTGTGTGTGTGTGTGTGTGAGCGATTGAGAGAAAGAGAGAGAGAGAGACAGAGAGTGAGAGTGCGGGGTAAAGAAAAGGATGAGGTAGAGGAAGGAGTACAGAACTTAGTTTCTCAAGGAAATAAAAGTTAATGGAATTCTCCATCCCTCCCGTCCTCCTCTCTCTGGCTTTTTTATTTTTCCCCTCTGGTTTTTTCTATCTTTCCTTGGCTGCTGCCTTTCTTTTCCTACTATTCTCTTCTTCTATTCTATTCGCGAAGCACAAGTTTTCAAGAAACTTATTATGTCTTAATTTAGGATTGGCTAGTTTTTTCTCTCGAAGCGTTTATTTTTAAGGAAAAAATAGATATATAGAAAGGGAAAGAGAGGGAGAGAGGGAGAAAGAGAGAGAGATAACGATGAAGAAAATCAAGGAGAGACGATGTCAGATTGTCGGTGAGAAGACAGAAAATAAAATTGTCTATGAGATAGAACGCCAGTTTGTTATTCCCACAATTTCCATTTAACTTTAATTGAACGGGAATTTTTAGTTGGAAACTTTCAAAATTCTTACGAGCTTTTTTCGCACATACTTTCAAAAAGAGAAATTAAAAGCGGGAGAAGGAAAGAGAGATATAATAAAGAATAGAAGATAGAGAAATGCCAAAACAATTTTCAATTTAAAAAGTTTTGAATTATTTCCTATTCTATATTTTCTGTGTTTAAATTATTAGGCTTTTCAATTGTTTCATTTTTTTTTTTAAAAACTTTAAGTTATAGTTTTAGATTATCTTAGTAGATGGAATTGAATATTTATTAAATGAAATTTATTAGGTAAATTCAGAATTTTCATCGTTATTTATAAGTAAATTTTTCGGAATTGCACCAGTTAAAAAATTGAATATAATTTCAATTAAATAATTTTTAGAAGTAAAAAATTTATTATTTTAATTATTGCAATTCCAAATTATGTAAAAGTATTAAAATGTTTTTCCTTAATAATATATATATTTTAATTTTAAGTTAATTATTTTTATCAACTTAAATTAATTTTTTAATCTATTTATGTTAGTATTTAAATCTATAAATAAAAATGACTGTAGGTATAATACAAAAATATGAGTATAAGTATCATTATATTATATTAATACTATATTAATACTGTATCGTATTGAATTATATTAAACTAAATCTAGTTAATACTACGCATATATCTTTAAAGTTACTATTATCGTGTAATTAAGATTTTAATATGACTATATTTTACATTGTATGCAAGTAGATTAATGCTAAGCTGCAATTTCGATGATCTTGAGTTTCGTGTTATCTTTTAACCGCAAGCATCATTTTTTAACAGTATATAGTTTTTCGAAACTTAAAATTACATGTTGTTATAATGCAAAAGCTTTAAAAAATTTCATTTGCCACACTGTTTTTAAACATCGTTGTGTATAATGCGTGATTTAAAAGCAACATTTTAAAGTAAATCTTTAACTTTAAAGTTTTAATACATAGAATACAGAAGAGTAATGATATTTAATGCGATAATAAATGCATGTTTTGCAATCTTGTGCGACCTTAATTAATTTGTAATTAGAACGAATACACGATTCCATTTAATTGTATTCTATCCTCTAACAAAATTAAATATAACTTAATAATTGTGAGTCTAAGTAACGCAAATATTTTTTGCTTCATGCTGATGATAAAACATGTAATGTGAGGCCGTAAATATACATAAATACGTATATAATTAATAGCAGCTGTTTTTAAACAAATACCTAGATAGATTTTCATTCCACCAGTCCAACAAGTCAATAAAATCTAATGGAAGCCGTAAAGCTAGTATTCGTAATCAGTTTATTAATTCTAAAATCTATGACTAGGCCTTATAATTTCATAGCCTTATATTATTACGAACATGTGTTGTTCGCGACAATGTGTAAATTCTAATGAGGATCGACTTGTATGAAATAACGCGTGTAAAAATCGCTAGAGCAAATAAAAAGATTCTCTGTTTCAGTATAGCGGGCATTACTGTTAATGAACCTCATGGCTGAAAAATTCGTAGTTGGGTGCATCGAAAACAGGATTCCTTGTTTTGATCAATTTTCGGTTTCACCTCAATCTCTAAAACAGCACCTTATTATAATGCTACGATAAATTCTTTTTGAGACCGAAGCTGTGAGGGAAGTACACTTTCGAGTAGTTTTAACTATGTAATCATGCAATTACTTTACCATACAAATCTTCTATTGCACTCGTGGGCTATTAGCTTTAATTGTACAATTGATGTATACTGTAAGGTTTAAGTGCTCCATTTTTAAATCCTGCGTCACGCAACAACCAAAGATAATTTAAGGGTGATCGACGGCCCGAACCTGTTGTACATTAGTCTTTTAGCTCTATTTTCTTAAAAGTGCCAAATTTTTCCTTTAAAAACCGTATTAAGGATCGCATTTAATCATAAGAAGCTGAACTCTGTTTCAAAATAGCTCTTGTGCCAGCTGCTATTGAATTTAAGTTGTTCACTGTACAATTGAGTTGCAGATAATATTATTCTCTGTATAGATTTATTAACTATCTAGTTAGCGGCTAAATAAATGTTTTCACATGATATATATTAAATCATTGTTTAAATAGTTTATTAGACTCTATCGAGTGAATAAAAAAAAAATATATAGTATTGCACACGCACACGTATTTATAAATTACTATGGGTCGTACGTTAAATTATGATACACATACTTGTATAGTGAAAGTTGGAATAGATATTGATATATTACTACTATCTATTTTATGATTACTAACGTTACACTATAGTAGCATAGAACACAATCATCATTGTGCAAACAGAACTCATAAATATTCTTTTTTATACAATAGATTATGTAATTTATTGACTTTAGATCTAACAAAAAATAAAAGTTTATTAGAGGATATATTTGAAATTAAATTTATTGATTACCTATTTCTCGCTGAACTAAAAGAAAAAGTTATTTGCTTTCGTCAAGTATTCACCCCATTAAATAATTATCAATAAACATCACTCACAGATAATGAATGTTATTTGTTAGAAAAAGTTGTATTATCGATAATACAGGCCAACGATCAAATATAATATAACTAATTTTTTCCAATATATGTTTTTCTTTTATCATTCAATTTTCAAACATAAAAAAAAATTTTTTTTAATTTTTATTATTTGTTAAAAACAGTTTTCTAAAAGTATTTTTACCTTGATTCAAAATTTTTATTTCAAACATACACAAGTTATATATTTTTTATTTATATTTATATTAAAATTTTACAAACCTTATATTTATTATATTTTTGTAATTTAAGCATCTTTGCAAAAGTAGTAACAGCTAATGAATAAGACTGAATAAATCAGAAGCATATACTGGGCAATTATAGGAAGTTTTTATAATTGTATGTCGTTTCTAAATTAATGTACTCGCAATTGTTTTTATCGTAAAAAATATGATTATGATTTACTTTGATAGAATTAATCGTATGTGATTGATATTCATTATAAATAATTATTTATATGAAATGATCGTTCAAAGTATGAAAATAGTAGCAATAGGTTTTTTATTTTTTTGACATTAATGAGTGTACTCATTAATTTATTGATCATTTATACTTTACATAAGAAAACTTGAGATATGATAGTTTTTTTATAAATATATCATAAAAACTTAAAAGAGAAATGTATTTATTTTTAGAATTATTGAAATTGTCATTGAAATTGAAATTAAAATTGTCTAATCTGTTTATATCATATTTAAAATTATTATTTAGTTGTTAATATTGTATTATTTTACATTTTCAAAAATTATAGAATGATGGTATATTTATACTTTATACACATTAAAAATGACTAAAATTTAAGTTTTTACTTAACATGTTTTGAAAAATAATAAATACACATCAAAGAATGAATACTAATGAATATAAATTGTTTTCTATAGATGCAAAAATATGGTTCTTTATAGGAAAATATTTTGTTGACAATTAGTATGCATATGCTTTAGTATATGTATTGGTTAAAAAAAGTTTTTTTTTGATTATTAAATGATAAACCGAATTATATATAATTCAATTTTGAAAAATTATAAAATAACAAAATTTTTTAAATAAATATCTCTATAGTACGTTGTATTGATTTAAAAAAATTATTTCATAAATATTGTGCTTTTACATAATTAAATTGAATTTTAGAATAAAATATTGTTTTATATTCTCTAGTTAGGTGATAAATAAATGAGATATATATTATTTGAAGTATTAAATAGTAAAAATAAAAGATTTGGTACACCCATTAATTTGCAGGAAAATTTAAATACATGAAAATCATATGGGAGTCACATAGTCGTTATAATACTCGTTATATTTCCTTTGTCTCTCTTTGTATATACACGGTAATTTTATCCTTTGTTATCTTATTTTTAAAACTAACTCTATCTAAAGTCATTTAAAACCACTTTTCTTACAGAATTAATTAAATTTTCATATAAACTATATTTAAAAACTAAATTCATAAAAATTCGGTTCGGTTTCGGTGCATAAAAATCTTTTACAAAATAAAAATACAGTTTGTAAAACTAAAGTATATTTATACAAAAAATTAATTTATAATTTAAATATATGTAACAGGGAAATTTTCATTCTGATGAATAACCACATTGTTATACGTGAAACTTTAGTTCTCTATTTAAGTGAGAGAATAAAGACACCGCGAGAAAATTGACATTAATCAATGTAAAATTTGTATTGAAAGATATAATAATGAGTGAGAGATACAATGTGCGTTATGAGTGTACATAAATGTGGGTGCGCGTGTGATGGGGAGCGTATTTGTTTGTGCGTGTGTTATGAAGAAAAAGAAAAAAGTGAGAAAGAAAAACCATTTCATGAAGAGTAAAAGAATTTCCAAGATAATGGAAATTAAAGCATTTAAAAAAGTGGAGTAGAAACGGAAAATTAACTAGTAATTCCATTAGAAAGAAAACTTACAAATTTAGTTGCAATTGTTAGCTCATATGAGGCCAAAAATGAAATTCGTCTCTAAACATGTACAGTGAAATTCAGAGAACAAATGAGCTTCTTATCTATAAATCTGTTTTTCATTATCTTAAGCTTTTTAACGAAAGCTTTTCAAATTTCTCTACTACTTTGATTCACTTGGATTCAATGCTAATATTCCATGTCGGTTATTATTATTTTTTTTATAGTGAAAAAGATCAGTCAAGAAAAACTACGAAAAAACATCAGATGTTTTTTTTAAATTAACTGCATCGGTATATAATATATTAATTTATAGTGTTTAGTGATGTGAGTTCATTTTTCAGTTTTTCTAAAACAATTTTTTTTACTTAATAAAAAGATTATTTACATGCGTAATAAAATAAAAGATTAACCTTATCTGCGTAATATTTTTTAAATACAAAAAGATTAAACTTTTTTTCCTCGCAATTTTAAAATTAATTTTAAAAATCTTGTAGAATTTTAAATGACATTAAAATAATAGTTTATAATTATCAATTCTATGAATCCAAAATTTGTTTTAAGAATTTTAATTTCTGTTGTATCAATTTACATTTATAAATTCGTGAGTAAATAAAGTTTCTTTCATCATAAATTTTAATTCTTTTTATAATTAAGATGTAGATAAATTAAACAATGTATTCATTGGCAAATTTTAATTTCAGGTAAAGTTTTTATCGTAATCGACTAAAACTATCAAATATATGTATTATGAAATTTTAACTCATATTTTAATAAAATTTGTGCATTGTAAAATCCACTATTCATGTTATTAATTTATTTATTCATTATTTAAATGAATTTCAATTTAATTTCATTTTTTAATTTGTTTCTGCTTTCTAAAGGATTATTGTATGTATTTTAATTTCCTATTAATCGTTTTTAAACGATATAAAAATAAATTTAATAACAAAAGGAAATTCTACTTTTTATAAAAAAATATTTTATTGATTTATAAAAAAATGTTTAATTTTTTTATGTATGACTCAGTTTTTATACTATTCGTATAAGAAATAAGTTAATTTTAAACAGTCCCTTGTAATTTAAATAGAAGTTTTTAAAATAATCTATTTAAGCTAACTAAAAAGGAATTTTCTTGTATTTCAAGCTTAATATTATTTTCCAGAAAAAAGCATAAAAAGTTATATTTATTACATGTATTATAAAAATATATGCCTGAGTATAAGTCAATTTTTTATATTTGGCCATTTCATATTACTGCCATATGTAAGAATGTAATTTTTAATAATACTGAACCTTACATTCAAATTACTTTTATATCTATTAAAATTGTCAGCAAACAATTAAACAACGTTTTTTTATTCTAAAATTGTTTAAATTTCGTTTTTTGTTAATTTATATCTGAGTTAATTTAAAATTATAACATTCATTTAAAAACATTTATTGATATTAAAATTAGATAAGATAAGATTAGACTTAACTACATTGCCTTTTAAATTATAAATAATAGAATAAATAAAACATAAATAAATTATGCTACTTCGTAATATAAGTGTAAATAATATTTTCCAGATGTTTACATAATTAATTTATTTATATAAATATTAATTGAAGAAAAATGTGTACCGTGCATGTTAAATTTATTCAAAAAATACTTTAATAATAAAAAATGTTCTACTATAGTTTTTCACTACTTTTAAAAAAAATTAATTTTTTTATTCTAACTACCTTAAGTAATTAGTAACACGTTTAAGGATTTAATTTTTATCAAATATACTTTATAAAAGCAAATTTTTGAACCGTCAATTCTTGTGTTGCTTTTAAATGTTCAGCAATTTAAATTTAACTTCAATTTCTTATATTTTTCTATGAACAAGAGAAAATCTATAAAATTAAATTTAATTACATATTATTACGGTATTATTCAATGATTGCGGTTTATCAAAGCTCTTATATTTGTTAAAATAGAATATGTTGTTAACTTTTACATTGACAATAAAACAATTTTAACCGACAGCCTAAATAATTAAAAATACTTTCCATCTATACAAGCAGATTCAGGGTTTGAATGAATGAAATCAAATTATATACTAATAATTTAAAAGGTTTTTTTTATTGCCCCTTCCTTCTTGAACTTTTCCTTACTAATTATTCAATACTTATAATTTACTTTCACTTTAAAAAATTTTATAAATAGAAACAGATCGTAAAAAATATATTTTATTACTGATTGTGAATATTAATATCGTCATATATTTTACATTGAAATATTTCTTATCTTAATACTATTTTAAAACAATTTATACTTTTTTGCATTTTAGAATCTTCAAATACTCAATTAAATGCAGTCTTATTTTTATCTTATGATTAGTTTGATTCTTATTTTTCATTTATTTTTAAATTGTTTAATTTTATATTGACACTTGACTTTAAAAACTTAAAAAAATTGAAGTTTTTGTAATTTTTTTCTTCAATTTTACTCTTGAAAGCTTTTTGTAATATTGGTGTCTGAGCTAATTGAAAATCAAGTTATTGAAGATTTTTCGTATTCTTGAGATTTTATTCTTTCTTGGCATAATTTTCGGATATAGTTCAAAATAAAAACAAATTTTGTTTTATATATTAAGATAAGCTTACGCAATTGAAAAAAAAAAAAAAAAAGTAAATTGAAGATTTTATGAGTAAAAATTGTTCCAGATAAAGTATTAGAATTGCTTAAAAATTGCTGTACGTTAACTTAAATTTTGTTTATGATATTGATAATTTATAGCAATCGGTATATTCAATTTTACAGGTTTCTTGTATTTATGAAGAGATACAATTTTTCGTCTTAATAATCAATTTATCCTCTTTCAAGGCAAGAAATGAACATGTTCTTAAATACTCTGTAGCATTTTCCTATATATAGATAATGATTTATAGTGTACATGCAAACTTTGTAACATTGAAAAATGAGATTCAAGAAAAATGAAAAGTAACCCTTGCAAAATATGTATACGCATCTGCTAAAGGGAAAGAAACACGAAAATGAAACAATACTGTTAAAAAGAATATTATAGGATAATTCGACAAGTAAGCACGCTTTTTTGCCTAAGCATTGACATGTATAATTAATGTACATCAATTTGAACTGGTGAAATGTTATTGACCACCGGTCATTGTTACATCGAGACTGACATATCACACATCTTTTACCAATTGTGTCAGAAATTAGTTTTTATTTAATAAAATTTTTTTACGAATAAACGAGTCCTTCTCCCCTCCCTTGATTCTCTTATGATAGTCAGCTGTAATTGATGCGCGAATTTGCCGTGACAGTTATTGCAGTCAATAAATTTATCTGATCTTTTGGCGTAGTTATAGATGGGGCGTTACTTTTTTCCCCGAATTTTTAAATAAATTCGCGACGTCGTAGAAAGATTTAATGCCGTTATAAATATGACCTATTTTGTCAGCAATTATTTTAGCGTACAAATGTTGCTTAATTTAGTTTTGTACGAGTCGTCGCTTAAAATTAATACTGTACATTTATAACTGTAGGTTTGATCTGTCTACGTAAAAAATATAATTGTAAAGTAAAAAAAAGGAGAAAAAGAAAGCTGTATAGGTTAAAAACAGTACAAGTGAAAATTTTCTAAATTTTTATCTTAAGTAGCAAAAGTTTGTAAAAGTATTGCCATTGTAAATAATTTTTCAAAATTGTATTTCTTGGTAGTGTTCAATTTAAAATAGAAGATATAAATATAAGCGAGAAATAGTTGATGAAATGTTAAAAATGTAAATACTTGAAGTGTAAGATGACTGCGATTTAATACCGAACGAGTGATTCGTGGAATGAATCGTAGAATACGTTTATACAAATGAAGGGGATAATACGGGAAATTCCATTTGACATCGGATTGCCTTGCTAGTAAGTAATGTGATACTGAGAAAATAAAGGGTGTTATTGCGAGTCCATGAAAAAAGACTTACGTTACAACTTAGAAAAAAAGACAAATTTAAATAACATCTTCAAATCAAAACAAAAGTAAAAAAAAAAAATAATATAAAGAGAGAACATGTGAAATTGTAAAATTTTCCTAATATTTTGAAATAAAAACAATGGCTGAATATACGTAAGAACTAAATTAAATAACATTTTATTTAAGGTTATTCCATCGGAATAAAAATGCCATTTTTCATACCGTATAAACAAGAATTACAAACTTTTAAGATTCACGAAAGCCAGGCTTTATTCTTCAATATGAATGTTGTTATAGAAAAGTGAAACAAATCGCCTTTCTGTTTAATATATGATTATTAAGGCTTGATGATTCTTTCGCTTGGACTATTATATCGATGGATTTTATTAGCAGATAAAGTAAAACAAAAATTAATAATATCTATGACTCGCGAAAAATCAGTAAGCACACTGTAAACATGAATTGATCTTGCAGAAGAAGATATCATTACATCGTTAACGACGTTTTAAATATTAATTTGAATGCCTCTCTCTCTCTCTCTCTCTTTCTGTATTTCTTTCCTTTTCAGGAACATATGTCTTCACGTTCGATATGCCTAACGCGTGACTAATACCAACAACTATATTATCTTAACGAATGAACTGAAAATAGGTAATATCGTTTAAGGATAGCGAAAGACAAGATTTACTTCAGCCTTTAAAATAACAAAAGGAATAAAAGTCAGACTAGCAATAAGGGGTCGATAGATAGGAAGTACCGAGGTTTCGCATAACGTGTACGAACTTAATCGTGTGCCTCGCCGCCCTCTCGGTGTTAAAGCGATATTCCCATGAAAACGTTAAAAGCAAAGAGTGCACTTAACACCTACTGCGCGCACACAATAAAATACAAGTGCGGTAAGAAAAGTAGCTCACCCCCCTTCCCCCGCCGCCGCCCACGATTTTCTGTAGGCCAAGGAGACGGCTCTTTTCCGGTCGTTGGCGCTGCGGAAAAAAGCGAAAGAAAAAACAAAACCCGCTCTTTCGCGCGAGAGCATTAGAATAGCCGATGCCTCGGTGGCGGATTTGTCGATAATTAACTTCCTCGTTTAAATGTGATTAGCAAGAGGAGGAAACAAACTAATTAAAGACGATTACACAGACGTAATGGTGGCTTTCCATTCGTTTAATTGCCCCCTTTTGAGCGCATACTATAACCCTGTGTCAGTATTTGCCTATAATATTTTATTGCGCGTAGATGACTTTAAAGTACTGCTACTAGCTTCACTTTAGTCGAAACAATTGCCGGGGAGAAAATCTCTTAAAACGTAACTCTATTAAATGAACCGAGTGGGACGCTTCTTTACCGCGATCCTTCCTACGCGCCATCTTACTGGCTCATTTTGCATTGCGCACAAAGAATGATCTTTTTATTAACTCGTTGAATTTGTCTGGAATATGTTCGGAGGATTGATTCGGCGATATAACCATTAGGAACATGCGATACTTGTCTGAAGGGGGCAACCCGGTACGTATTTCCATACAGCTTTACGTGCGTGAGTAACCTGTTAGTTGAGCTTAGCGACGAAAGGTAGCGATGACGTGTATACATGCACTGCGATTTAATCTGAGAAGTTGAAGTTGGGTAAGTATTACATGATACCAACAAATGTATAAAACTGACTTTAATTGGCATTTATGAAAGTATGTCCAGTTTTTCAAATTGCGCACCCGGTAATTAGCCGGCATTATAGATGCAAAATATACGGGAATGCGAAGAGATTGAAAATTTTAAGATTCTTAAAAATTTTGCATCTTCAATGCGACACCGAATTAATCATTAATTTCTTTTGTTATTAAATATTACGCAGCGAAATTTATATATTGATTGCCCATTAATAATTTAGATAGTCGTATAAAAAATATCACCTATGTTCGTTATTGATATGTTTATTAACTAATGTTGATACTGCTGAAAAACGTTAGGAATTTATATATTACATAACTGCGAAATTCAAG
Organism: Kradibia gibbosae; assembly: GCA_018907135.1. Lineage (NCBI taxonomy): Eukaryota > Metazoa > Arthropoda > Insecta > Hymenoptera > Agaonidae > Kradibia > Kradibia gibbosae. The sequence goes on from JACCHX010000001.1 coordinate 38,925,749, forward strand.
TTTCATAATAACTGAAATCCTACATGTATTTTTGACGCGATAGTCTTATCATCGCTACAAAAATTCTACAACATTCTGAAAGCTATAAATTTATTTAAATCTAAAGAATATTGCTATCGCTAAATTTCCGTAAGAATATCCGTAAATTATAAATGTACTTCTAAATGAATTGTAGGTACATGTTTCATAAGAGACTTGGAAAAAATTAACTCTAACTTACTTCCATTAAAATCTCTTTTACAGTATATTCTTATATTACTTGCATTGAGCAGTATGCACACATATTTATGAGTTATTTTGTATTTTAATTAAAATTGTTACCTCCTCTTATAATCTCATATAAAATTTTAATTAAACAATCATAGATAAATATTATATACATTGTTATTAAGCATTTTGTTTTAACTTTAAATAAATATTATTATTCATAGACTATAAAGTTAAAATTTAAAAAAATTTTTAATTGAAACGCGTGTACACATCGTTTAATTCGGTATTAAAAAAAAAGTTTTTATAATTTATTTTAACTGAAAATTTTTCAATGAAATCGAGATTTTTTTTAAAAAAGTATAAATAATTGCTTTGAAAATATATGAAAGAAAATTAATAAAATTATGATTTATTTCCAAAATACAAAGTGATCAATTTAAAAAGACTTAGGATATATATTTATGTTTTCAATTAAATTTCTCGATTGCACAACATTAATCTATATTAACACATAATTATACCCTTTTGTAAGCTATTTGATAAATGTTTCTACAGATTTTTATAATCATGTTAGTTTAGTCAAAAAATTGTTTATTCACTATATTAATTTACATTGGAAATGTTTTGAAGTAAATACAAAATAATATTGTAGATATTATAACATAATTTATAAATGTATTTAATTTTTAATGTACTTGCATAAATTTAAATACGAAAAAATTAATTGTAAATTCTACAAATTAATTATGTAAGTTAATTTTTTGTACCGATGAAATATGAATTTCAAATTCATTTTTAATAAACTTAAGCTTATTAAAAAAATCTGCTAAAAAAAATAAACGATATTTCATTTTGACAAAAAATTAACAGCATAAAATATTACATAATTAGATGATAGAAAAAGATTTACTTTATGCAATTCTGCATAATTATAAATCTAAGGCATTATAAACTTGTAAACGCAAATTAGTTTTAAAGTTTTTAGTATTAAGGTGGATCAAATGAAAATTTGAAATAAAAAATTATCTAACGATAAACTAAAAAAATTATTTGAAATAATAATAAAACATAGAATATGAAATACGACAAAGCTTGATATGCAGTATAGTCAAATATATATTTATATAATATTACTATTATTTATTATGGAGTCAATATTATAATAGCAATAATAACAACAACAATAATAATAATAATATAAATTTAATGATTATAACCAGCTAAAGTAATTAATTGATTAAAAAATCGAAATGAAATTATATATTTAAAAATATGTTTAATTAAACTATTAAAATATACATATAAATAGAAAATTATCATTTGAATCCTCGTTAATTTCATAATTATATTATAATTATACGTAAATAACAATTTATAAATTCTCCCAATTAAAACCGGCACATTTGTTGGAGTGGAAATAATTTTACTTCACACGTACGATTGAATCTTAAAGATAATTTATTTTAAAACATTATTACTTAGCAAACATAATTTCTTATACAAGTAGTTGCTTTTTCTTTTAAAGATCATGAATTTTTTCAAAAAATATTTTTATAAATTATTTTTTGAACGAGATTTATTGGTTTATTATGATACAGATCAATTATTATGATTCAGGGGAAACAATACGAACACGTATGCAACACGGATGTAAATCATTTTACTTAAAAGTCGATAATAATCCTTACTTTTTTTTATTAGATCCGCTGTTTATTATTTTCAAAGTTTTACGATTAGAAAAGTGAAGCTTAGGTAAGTGTTTGTTGTTCTAGATTCAAAAGACAACTTTAGATTACAAAAGTACAGTAAACAAACAATTTTCGGCACAAAGTGATTTTTTGTACCTATCGAAAAACCTTTCTAAACATTTGTATATTCAAAGGTGGGGAAAAAAAATGAAAAGCATTATTTCCGAAATTCGAAAATTACATAAAATCAGTGAAATTGAAATACCAAACGGATATAAGATGGAAAGTTCGTTTGATCCAGTCGAGGTCGATCTATCCAAATCAAAATTATAGAGGCTGCGACGTGCTATTTTAATACTTTGAAGGAGCACACGACGAAGTTACTCGACGTGCTTCAAGTCTTGCAACTGAAACCGAGATAACAATTCAGCGACGTTATTCGGTGTGGCTGGGTATTCTGTAGCACAGCCTTAACGTAGACGGCAGTGTGGTAGGAGGATGTTACACGAGGTGGCCACGTTTGTACCACTGGACCACTACATTGCCTATCCCGCTATTCACGAACAGTGGACTATTGAACGACGACGCATTTATGCTTGCCTCTATACTTGCGGGAATCCTCGCATCGGTGCCATATACTAGAATCGTGTATTCGAAATATAGAAACGTATATTTTACATCTGCTATCTTGGCACTTAAGGCTGGGACCACCCCGCTCTCAACTTAAGAAATAAATTAATTTTGCGTGAATTTTGATTTTTTTTTGTTTGCTTTTGTTTGCTAATGTAATTATTGTATTTTAATATACCCTTTCACCTCGTAATCATATATTTATAAATAATAAGTTCGTCGTGTTTTTCCTGCACTTTAGAAATTAATTCATTCCGTTAAAAATTGTTTATACCTTAATTGAAAGCAGGGTCTTCGTTAAACTTAGTACTGTACAATCTTACCACGAACCAGAGTCTTCCATTTTATAGAAACACATTAAACAAAGACATGTGATCTTTATCTCGGTAAATCTAACAAAATTTTAGATATTAAGTATTTGTGTGAATGTGTAAATTAAAAGACTTATCGACCTTACGTGTATAATATATATATATATATAAACTTGTGATATGTTTTTTAGAATTGTGTTGTTGAGAATGATGATATTTACTGAAAATAATATAGCATCAGTTATTCAATTGAACTGTTCATTAAAAAAATGAGGAGAACTAATGAGAAAAAGCATTACAGCTCCGATACATAATCTTTTAATTACGTTTTAATGCAATTTAATACTGTATTATATTTTTTTACATTAGATGTAATTAATTTGATTACGATTAATTTATTTATATTTGATGAATGATAATATTAAACGTTGTTATAACATTTTAATGTTTTAATATATACTACTTTTTTAATTTATATACCTATATAAATTTAGCCACTTTTTAGACAAACAATAATTTGAATTACGATGTTTTGTCACATTAGAGTCTTATTTTTGCCCGGACTTGATGTATTATTATTAAAAAAAATTTCTTTAGTAGACACATTGAAATATTGAATTCTCGTGATTTTTTATATTATAACCCAGAGAATAATGTCAAATGTTTATTCCTTTTTATTTACCTGCTAACAGTTTGAGTAAAAAATATATAATATTATTTAAATAATTTATATTTATGTATAATTTGACAATTTGTATTGCGTAGTTGAATATTTTATTCCATTTTATTTTACTCTCCATTGGCAGAAATTTTTAAATTAACATGAATAGAAGGACGTAAGAAATAAAAATTAAAAAAAGGAACATATTAGTTTCGAGTCTGTCAGACATTTCCATATTTTGTTTTGAAAAGACCAAAATGAATCGGTACAATGGCTTGACTAAAGCATTAGGAGAGTTTAAATTGGAATTACATTCATGGTAGATGACTCTAATTTGATTTATGGAAAATGTGCTGTAGAAAGAAATTCGGTATTAAATGTATGTACAATAAATCTTTTAATAAAGTGAAATTGTCTGCTATAAACTAATTATTATACAAAAATTAAATTAGCTACTTTAAACCTTTGAAAATTTTTTAATTTGCAGTTCTATGAATTAACAACAAATTGTAACATGTAATAATTTTATCATAATAAAATACAATAACAAAAACTTATTTATCAGATTATCAGATGTACTTAGGTTATAAAAAAAAATTTTTATAATACTTAGGTTGTAAGTATTCGATACATTGATTTAGAAAAATGGATTGTTTCTATTTATTGTTTGAAATAATAAAAAAGTTTCATTGTAAACATTTATTTTAACGTAAAAGACGACATATAATATAAAATTGGTGTTAGTTATTAATTATAAAAACTAAGTAATATGGTTATTTTTAATAATGTTCTTAATCTACTTTCATATAGATATAGTACTAGTACAGTATATCACCTTAATTTCATTTAAACAGCACGTGAACGTGATATTTAAAAAAAATATTTGATCGTTATACTTTATTCTTACGTGTAAGGTAAGGCTTATAATTTGTACCTCGAATATCATAGTTTTGAACTTTTACACACAAAGAAGTGCTTTGCAAGTAATTTGCAAGTAGTATTTTTAAACTTCCTTTTAACATTTCTTAGATCGCTGATTAAAAATTTAATATCAAATTTCGCAAATGCAAAATATGAGACTCAATATCGTGAAAAAGATTTATGTTTATATACATATAAGAGAAGTTAAAAATGTGATACTTTAACGTATTCCATTTCCCTAAAAGGTTTATTGCTAATGTAAAAAGAAAAATTTTAATGTTTTTCAAAGCTACTCATGCATGCAATGCTTCAATAAATCGTAGTTTATTGTGTCCGTCTTTTTGTTCCTTCCCTTTTTCGTTTACCTAATTTCTTTTTCAAATACAGTAAGAAATGCTTTGGATAATGTTTTCTTTTTCTGTATAAGTACTGTATTTTACAAATACAATTAATATAATTTTCATTTTAATCTTGTATTAGATATTTTTTTTAATAAACATATGAAATTTTGTACGTATATAATTAGTGGAAACTTTTGATTAGAAATTTCAAAATGATGATAATTTTTAAATGAAAATTTTCAAGTAATAGCAAAGAAATTAATTAATAATTTATAAAAAGTATTTATTTGTAAACAAAGTTTTTTAATAACATATATAAAATTCTGATCTCTAATTTTATAAATTAATTGTTTTCAACCATTGGGCAAAGTTAATTTTTCAATTTAGAAATAAAAAATAAATTAGTAATTTTGCAAGAAAATTAGTAATATATTTTTAAAATTTAGTATACGTAACTGAATTTATGAGAAATAAGTTAAAGTTGTAGTAAACTAAATAGAATTTAATGAAAAATGATGAAAGATTTATTTTTCAAATGTAAGTTCTCACTCGTTTGAATAGACGCTTTAAAATCAGTAACTTGAATTTTATTTAAGAGCAACAGTAACATGAAAAAGATTCGGAATAGTTAAAAAAAATTAATTTTCCTATTATTATGCTATTCATTTAATTAAAAATATAAATACAATTATATTTTAAACAATTTAATTATGAAAGGGAAAAGTAATTTTAAATTTCACGCAGAGGTAGTGAATGTGTGGTGTAACATTAGTAAGCATAGCCGTTTTTGTTTATCAATTTACTTTCGTCTTTTATTAAATAGTCTGCCATCTATTTTCTCACATATTTCATAATGCTTTTTATTATTATTCTTAAAATAAAATATATGCTACTAATAATGAAAAACGATTTTCTACAAGATTCACGTATTTTAATAAAACACTTTTTTATTTATTTTGAATTTTTGGAATTTATGTATTTTTAGCTGTAAAATTCCTTTAAATACTTTTTTTATAATTTATACCGTAAAATCAGTAAAAACATTTTCAAAAAGATATTTATTTTTAATTAATAATTATATTACTTTCTCATATCTAAATTAAAATTTTATTACAATTTTCGATGCCATGTAACAAATACGTAACTATGATATTTCCATCTAGGGTTAGTTTATTAAACTTGAATGTAATTTATAACGTACTAATTAATTCATACGCATTTAAGTATTTCATTAGATTATTTAAAATTCCATTTTTTCTAAATTTTTTTCAAATTGAACTTTGTTTTTATTAATTTAACATTAATTTATATATATATATTTTAAATTGAATAAAAATTATTTTCTTTTTAATATAAAAAAATAATTTTAAACTCATAATTAATTTTAAACTATAGCTCTTAGACCAATTATTTTCAATATGAATAAATATTTCAAAGCGATGTTTTCGATCAAAACATTTTAAAAACATACCTTTGTTAGCTTTGTTTTTATTAAAAGTTGTGCATACAGTGAACATACAATATTGTGTAATTAAAAATTCAGAATAGGAATAGGAAAAAGAATAAATATAAAATAACATACAGTACAATACAAAATTCAATCAAAGAATACTGATATTTGAATTTAATTTTTTATACGAAACACTTATCTATAATTTAATTAAAGCGTGTAATGTGTATTTTATATATATTATTAAAAATATAATATTTTAAAAGTGAATGTATAATTTAACATAAGGTGAATTTATGAAAAAAATTACATTTCCTCAAATTCCTTAAAAATTCCTCACACACACACGCGCCCCCAAACATGTATAAAAAATTTTTTCATACAGATTTTATCATCCAACTATTCATTATTATAATTGGCAAATTTAGAATTTGACAGTTGAACAATTTTAAAGATATTGTAAGATTTTGACATATTAAAAAAATACACCATGCTTTATATAACATTCAAAATAATACTCAACATCAATTTTGGTTATTAACGTTATGCATTATAACTATGAATCAAGTATGATTTAATTATGCGTTTTAAGGCATTCGGCTTATATTGATGGCACCTTCCATATTATAATTATTTTATCGATAAATAATTTTCTTTCACTCGCGCAATATTGAGTAAGTAATATTTCATATAAAATTTATGTGCGGGTCTATGTAAATATTTTAAAAAAAATTGTACGATTACTATCCATATTCTATAATAAAATACGCAACTTATTACCGTGTTTTACACAAGAACTAGACGACTCGACCATTTTTTACTTCGCGAAGAGTGTATATTCAATTTAAAAATTTTTTTGAAATTTTCTTACATTTAATTGCATTGTTTTTTAATATGTCAAAAAGATTGGAGAAAAAGAAAAAGTTCGTACAACGATATTATAGTATAATGAAATTACTGAAAATTATATGACTTCGTTCGATGCAACCAAGGCAGCTGTGAATAAGTGCTTAGAACTGTATTGACTTGAAGTTGAAATAAGTGGGCCTTTGTAGGAGCCCCGAAAAATTCGATTCGATCTAACGAAATTATAAGCTAACGTAAGCTAACGAAAAATCCCTTGTTGGTGTAGGAATATCCTTAAAAGCGACTAGCGTATCCTTGGAGGTTGTTACGATAGCATCCCCCTGTACAATCGATATCGACCGGGTAATAATCCATTGGTCGCAAAAAAGAGAAGAGTGGCCCATTTTATCGCGGGGAGTACTCGAATGCTTAAGCATATCGGTAAAAGCATCGTCGCGAGATGATCTGTGAGATGAGCCGTGAGATGAGCCGTGAGATGAGCCGTGTGATCGAGCCGTGCTCGGTACGGTTGGCCTTGGGTTAGTAGGCCGGGCAACGAGGGCCTACCCTCGGGCGAGCACCTGCTGAGGGGGGAGTCAACGTAAACAAAACATTCCGCGAAAGCCGGGCAAGTGGGCGAGAGGAGCGCGGTAGTGGATTGGCGGGGTCCTCGCAGGCTCGCCACCCCAGGATGCGAGCAGAGGCAGTCCGCTCGCCCTTCCATAAATCACCCCGGTGGTGGCGATTTATCTCAATTCTATCTGCGAACGATCACGCGTGCTTCGCGCAGTGCCGTGCGACGTCCGGGGGTACGCACGCGACCTGGAGCCCCTCCGCCTCCAGATCCGGACCTCCGGGCTAATCACCCTTTATCGGCTGCTTTCCCTTTTTATCGCCAACTGCGATCTTGACGCGATCTTCCCTCTGCTGTCCGCGCCCTCGTCTCTGCGCTCCCCTCCGTCTTTAACGATTCGGACCGAGGGAGGCTTCGCTCTTGGGCCCACGAGCTCGACGCGCACTAGGCCAATTCCATTGTGCGCCGGCAGCTCAGGACTCCGCGCCCCGTTTAATTACCCAACAGCAGAATTTGAATGAAATGCTTGGCCGATTGCTCGCCGCTGGCTTTTAATCGGCATCCCAACGGGATTAACATCCTTATTACTCCGTTCAAACGAATGCGATAAATATCTCTTACGCGTTAACATCGGCCGATTTATTGGGTAAGGCATTCCTTCTCTTCCTCTTTTCTAATTACTTCCTTCGCAAACTTTCAACTCAATATGATATTTCATTAACTGCGCGCGCCCTTTGATCGATTAATAAAATGACGCGACCCTTGCTCTAATAAAGATACATTACTGGCTTAAATCTCATTTGTCGCCTACTATCGTGCGTATGAATTGAAATTTCCCACTAGAATAGAATAGGCAGAGTAAGGAACACCAAGCATGCGCTGAAGATAAAGTTTTAAAAGGTTCTTTTAATGTCTCGCCAGATTCGTCGACCTATAACATTACTTCTTTATCTTAGCAGATATATCTAATATTATTTTACGCGATAATAATAATTGTTGTGAGCTTCCTTGACAATCATTTCTCAAATGCTTTAATAGGGCTGATAATTCATCCGATTGACAGTGTAGCCGCTAATTTATATTATTTTGATTTCTATTTACTTTTAGAATCGAACATGTTGCGTTTCAAAGCTATATTTTAAAGCGCTCTACCCGATAATAAAATGCTCATTTCGTATAATTTAAATACATTAATACTGGGTTACCTTTTTCCATAAAATATATTTAAAGCAGTGTTATTATGTTAGAAAGAAATCGCAGTGATTATTGAAAAATATTTATTTCGTAAATTACCATATTTCCAATAGTCCATAGTCCAATGTAATTTAATTTAAATGCTGCATCGACAATGAAAGTCGATTTTGACGTTAATTTTTGAAAAAAAGGTAAAAACAACATCCCGCGTGCTATTATAAAATTATTGCAACAATCAATGAACCGGCCCTTCTCATTTAAATAGAGCGCGTTATTTTTAAGAAAATAAATGTTATTGTGCCCTTTCTCCCCTCTCTCGTTGCTTTACAGGGCCCAGCCCAAGATCATAATTCTTAGCAAACGATTTTTTTTATAATTAATTTGTCATGAATGTTACTGCGAGATTGTATACCAATTAGATTGTACAACCTCATTACTATATATTGATTTTCGCTTATAAAATTTCACTTAACTGCAGTCATTACCTGCTTTTATTATTGGCCACGTCCCATTTGACGCACAATTCAGATATCACGCGCGTTATGGAGTGCAATTGCAGGTCTGCGAAAAATTTTTGAGGGCGGGACTTCGATATTATGGTATCCCATGTAGGGGTGCTCTTTTAAATTCCCTATTTCTCAGAAATGTTCGGTCCCGCTTCGCTGCTCTCGGCCATGTGACACGTAATCGATTAGTTGTAACAATTATACGTGGAACACTCGGAAGGTGTTTTTGAAAACTTATTATTTGGCTTTTTTCCTAAGCCTACTCAAGTAACGCAGCTGCTATAGTACAAAGGGAACAGCGAGCCGTACAAACGCTTACCTTGTTCATTCATTTAAAAACTTATCATTATCAGTTTTGATCGGAAGTTAACGTCGAGTGACGCGCATTGGAAAATCGTTTACAAAATTCGTTGGGCTTGCTTCTGGATGCGAGTGCGTTAAGCAAAAGATGAGTTTCTTTTAATTTCTCTGTAATGCGACAGGTGAAAATTAAAGAAGTTACAGACAGCCATTTGTCGAAATCGACTGCCAATGCATAAGAGCATTCTATAATGCACACAACACGTTTCTTTACATTGTACTGCGTGGGTCTTTGCTTATGCTCGGGAATCACCACTCGAGAACATTCGATTAACTCTAGCTCCGCGGCTGGCAAACATGTATGCAAGGAGGTTCGAATTATCAGCCTCAAGAACGGTCGATTGATTTAAAACGAATTCGAGAAAGCGATTAAGTGCGCCATTGAAAGTATGAATTAAATGTTCGACAGGTGATTCGTTTAAGCTTTGTACCTGTAACCCTTTCCTTAGCTTAATACGCTCGCTCTCATACTTTCCTGCGGTGATGAGAAAGGAGATGCTGCTGAGAACGAGCATTTTTTCTCTCTTATTTCCTCTTCTTTTCCCTGCGATTGGCCCGATCGTGATTCACCGGCATGATTTATGCCGCCAAGATTTTCACGTCTTAACAAAGATTAACCGCGTGGATTAGCCTTTAAAGTTCCTATAAATCAAATTGGTTTTTGAGGAATTCATTATCTAGCAATCCTTGTGCACAGCCCAAGGTATTTTTATCTCTCTCTCTCTCTCTCTCTCTCTCTCTCTCTCTCTCTCCCTCTGTACATCTCCATGTGTTCACGTATTTGCCTACTTTGTGCCTTTGTATGTACCCTAGCATGCATACTCACATGCTGTTACACGTTAACACATACTTACATATGTGTGCGAGAGCTTGTATGTTGTGTTGTGTTTGTGTGGGTGTGCGCGCGCGCGCGCGTGTGGCTGTGTGTGTGGGTGTGTGTACATGGGTGTGTATATATCTATATATATGTCTGGTATATATTTATAGTGCGCCGTAAGAAATTTGTATCAATATGATTGAAAAGATGAATTTTACGTATTACTTGTTTAGTACTCCAACTATTATATTTTCATTTTCAAACGCTCGTTTATTATATATCTTTAATGGAAAATTATATCAAGATAAAAATATCATATTTTATTGAACATATAAGAGACGATATAACATCTACTATCAATTTCTATAGAGACTATTGAAGACGATTCAATAATTCGATATAAATAAAAACGTATATCTTATAACTGGTTTGATATACAGGAATAATAAATTCTTTTAAATATAAAAAAAATTATATTATACTGAGAATAATAAGATTTTTCTTTTAATTAGAACATAAATTACATTTAAATTCTTTCATATTTACGAAATTTTTCATAATTCTTATGAATATCAAAATAAAAACATATATATATGAATGAAATATAATCATAAATTGATAATTCATAAAATAAATCTATATAAATATATCAACTTTTTGCAGTCGGTGGCTATAAATTATTTTAATTTTTGGTTAAAAAATTTATATTAAATGAATAGATGTATGAGGGTAGACATAATGAAGGCTAATGTAAAATGATATAAACTTATTTTTTATTACTGTCTTTTTCAATATTTGTAAACTTTTATTGATAAACATGTTTAATAATTTTTAGTGTCTCATTTTTATTATTTGAATTTGAAATGTTAAGTCAAAAAAATGTTTTTCTTTTTACATTTTACCTTACACAAATTACGCAATTGATATATCTTTATGTTCTCTAATACTATTAAATAAATTTATAATAGGATTTAAAATATATCTTAAGCTACGTAAAAATATTTTTCCTTAAGTTTATTTATAGTCGAATGATCATATGTTACTGTGTCACAAACTTTTTTGTCAATAATAATTAGCACGTCACTATATATAAAAAAATTAATTTTTTCAAAGGCGAAATAAATAAATAGCTTAAAAATGCAATTTCATGCATTAATACAGAAATAAAGGATAAAAAATATCTCTTTAGCTTGTAATTTTTCCTATAGCAATCATTACGTAAGGTCTGTTAAGCCCGAACTACGAGGGGTAAAAGAGAAACTCATTTCACGCAACTTCAGCCATCCAATTTACGGTATATTTACGATTCAATTCAAAACTTTCCTTTTGTTTCCTTGCATTTCTTTTGTTTCTTTTCTCTCTCTTTTTTAATCGTATCTTATACGTTTTTCTACTTTTCTTACCAGAAACTCGTCGTTTTTCTTTAAAAACAGGAGAATAAAATAAAACAACAACAAAAATTATGAGAGAGGTAGAGAGAGAGAGAGAGAATAAAAAAAGTGAGAGAGAGAGAGAGCATAAGGAAAGGATAAGGTCGAATCGGAAGGAGGAGAGGTGAAAGAAAGATAGAAGCAAGAGGGAAGGAAGAAACACAGAAATAAAGAGGATAAGAAAAAGGAATTCGCGAGCTGCTGCAGCAGTGATTTAACGAGAATCGTTATGGTGCAAGTTATTCCAAGTTTCTCGCGAAACGATTATGGTAGCCCGTTTCATGACTCCCTCCTCCGTTTTCCGTATTTCTCCTCATTCTGTACTGTGTTTTTTAACCTCCCTCTCCTCTCAACAGTACAGTACTCAATCTTTTTTCTTTTATTATCTATCTCTCTATCTCTCTTTCCTCTTCATTCCGCCCCTCATTACATTATTCATTCTCTCTTCCTCTCACTTATTCTCTCTCTCTCTCTCGCTCTCTCTCGCTCTCTCTCTCTCGCTCTCTCTCTCTTTCTCTCTGTACACTCCTATTCTTTCTTACTTTATCTTTAAGCTGACGCCTGAAGAACGCGTTTATATAATGGAAATTCAAGTTTACGGCTTATTGTCTAGGGCGAGATAGGATCGCGCGAACGATTTTGCAAGCCGAAAGGAGAATTGGAAAAATTTGCCCCCTGCGTGTGAATATCTTCATGTTCATGCATAGTTTTAGTAGATCCAGTTTTAGTAGTCCTTCGCGGACTTTTTGACTTTTTCTCAAAGCCGACGAAATTGATTTATGATGAAGTTTTAAGAAAAGTTCAGCCAGAGGTTCTTAAAACTCTTTAACTTGCACAACATTAGGATAGATATTATAAAAGTCTCTTTTAGAGACAGTGTTAAAAATTATAAAATATAAAACATTTAATCTGTATTTTTTTTTAATTTTACGACCTTATATTTATCACAAATGCTAGTAATCAATTTTTGTAAAATAGTATTAGTTTGCTAATATCATACATCGATTTGCCTATCAATGCCATAAATTTACACCTACTGTAATTTCAAATTTCGAAGTACATAAATTCAAATCAAAATACCGTATTTCAAACTAGTTCTTCATAAATGAATTGTAAATTATTAAAGTCATAATATAAATTAAACAACAGAAAAGCACGATTACGTTATTATTTTATTTTTGTTTCATACGAATATAAATTAATTCATTTATTATAACAATAGTAGTAATATTATTATTATTATTACTGTATAAACTTATTAATAAAAAAAGGTTAAAAAAAGGTAAAAATTGTTTTGAATATAAAAAAGTTCTTTTAAAAATTGAACTTCATTGTTATTATAACCTAAATACTTTGGTATTATGCATTTTTTCTTTAGAAAATAAATTACTATATAGATATTTTTTAATTAAAAAACATTTGTTATTAACTGACGTAAACCTACGAAAATTAATAATGTATTAATTAGTAAATACAAGTCAGTATGGAATAAAATCAATTTGCCATTATGATTATATAATTTTCGTTACTTGCAAAATTAATGTAAGAATAGTGCTCATAAAATTTTGAATTTTATTGAATGCTCCTTAAAATGATAATATAAAGTTATTTATAACAAATATGTTGGATTCTAAGTGGCAATGTAGTAGTAAATCAACTTACTAACTTTGTCCGTTAGATCTATACTTAGTCAAGTGTACGGACGTAATAATGGTCTTTAAACTGTTACTATACTTGAGTCTGTTATAGACGAAACCCAAAGAAATTATCATTATTTTTATATGAGATTGTTTATAATTTAGCTATATTGAATTTTCTATAATATTATATTTATTACTGTAATTAGTTAACATTGATATAAGATCTGTAATGAATATATATAATATATATAATAAGATACGTGTTTTTTTACGATGTAATCATATTAAATTTTAATTGCTAAAAGAAAATTAAAACGCATTTTCTTGATTGCAAATATCAAAATATTATATATGTCAAGATGTTTTTTATTCTAAATGATTTATGTAATTAAAAGATTGTTTTAATATGTAGACTAAATTTTTAGTCTTTTTTTCATTCAAGTGTATTTATGAATTCTTTAGTGACAGACAACTTGCATTTGTAATTATTTTTTCAAAAGAATAATTTTTTTTAATGGAATTTAATATTATACAAACATTAAAATAAAATTATTTTAAAATATTTCTTTTCTTAACAATTTTGGCAAGTTACTTAAAAAATATTTTTTAATAAAATATTTGTATGAAAAAACACCTACATAATCACAAATATACATACATGACTACATACACTCACACATGTATATACATATATTTAGTAAAACGAAATTATTTATTCTTTATTTATATAGTGTAAGCAATAAATAAGATTGTAATTTACATACTATTAAAAGTATCAAAGATTTAAAAATTATTCTTACTATAAAGTGTAATAATATACTCACTCAAATAAATTGTATATTATAAAATGCGAAAGCCGAGTAGATTCCACTTTGCTAACTTACCTGTAACAAATATCAAACATTAAAGGGTTAGAATATAGTGTTACATAATATTATAACTCACATTTAATAAAAAAATTTCAATTTATAATATTTCAATGTTATGTTTTATATGAATGAATTTCCTTATACTATTATATACGTCATATTAATTTTTTTAAACCTTTATTATTACCATTAAAAAGCATATACTTGAGCTTTTAATGGAGATCGTGACCCCCAGATGTAAAGGGTATTTAAAATAATGAAGTGAAATGAGTATATAAGTAAGACGTAAATGAATTTTTTGACTATAAATTATATTAATATTACTACTATTTCAACATTCTAATGTGGTTATCATCGCTAAAGTATAAAGTTTCATTAATGCAAAAATATCTATTTATTTAGATTTTTACAAATAAAGAATTCTAATTTCATAAGTATAATAACAAATAAATTTTTAAATCTAATACCGTCATAACATTAATTAAACTAAGTAGAAGACAAATATTTTTAAAGCAGAAATAGGTTGCTTCAGCTAGTAGCCCATGTAATTTATATTTTATATACTAGAATATAATAATAAATAATTCATGATATTTCGAAATAATTTTTTTCCCTAATCCAATATCGACTGTAATATAAAAAAAATTTAATTAAAGTATAGCAAGATTTATTGTATTTTATAAATTATCTTGCTAAACATGTATTACTTTAAATGTGTTCCATAAAAATATAATGTAACGAATGGAAATAGCTTTGAAGCATAGTCATTTGACATATTTTTATAATATAGTAATGCTTTATAAAAATATTAAACATAAATGGTGTATTATTATATGTTTAATAAGCTCAATGAATTAATAATCTAAATCAGCAAGAATAAATTTGTGTATAAAATAAAAAATCTACGTATAAAATGTTTTAATTAAATTATTTTTTTCTTACTAAACATGGATTCGTAGATTCAAATCTTTTTATAATAAGAATTTAATTAAAATATGAAATAAAGTACATAAAATAAGAGTTTAGCTTTTTTATGGAAAAGGTATACTAAACAATATGAAATTTGCTTACGATTATGCCTATAAGTAAAAATAAAGAAAGCATAATAAAAAGCAATTAGGTAAAAACTGTAAGCAATTATGAATTATTTAATGCAATTAAAAAATATAAAGTAAAAAATTGTATTTTAGAGTTATTTAGAAAATTTTTTAACTTTTAATGAGCATAACTAAGAATTAGTTTTTAATTTGCATTGTTCATTAAGCTATAAAACTAAAGTAATGAAACTAAAATTAAACTAGAAAATTTCATATGAGTTGAATTATCTTATTAAAAAAAGTTACACAGAATTTAAAAAAAAGATATCTAAAATAAAAAAAATAAAGAAAACATTCAATATAAAAAAATAAATCTATTAGATAATGCATCCTAATGGTAATCGTCAATATATTCTAATGCTAATCGTGAAATGAAATTACTACACACAATAAAAAAAGTACTGTTATTTTATACCTCTACGTTTCAAAAAATTTTCTTTAATTTTATAAATATAATTTGAACATAAATTATTTATAGGTAGTTAGAAAAATGTACAACTCAAATAAAAAATCACAATGGACCAGAAATTTATTCATTAAGCTATAAATATATTGTACAACTATGCGTAAATATAAATTTATTCGAAAAATTTAGTATTTAAGATAAATTATGTAGTTATCTATTATTATGTATAAGAATATAAAAAATAATTTTACGTTTTTCAAATCTACTATATGTAAGAAAGTATATAATATATACCATTATAGCTAATTTTAATAATTTTGAACGTAGAAAGTATCTGGTTTAAATTAAACGGAGATAAAAGTAATAAGAGACGCTACATGATAGAACGAAGAATAATTCTAACGAGAACAACTAGGTTCGGAATCCGATCAATAAAGCATAAATTATTATGATGTATTGTATGTGTATTTTTTTATATAAAAAATTTACTCTATTGCACGATATAATTAAAAGAAAATTTATATTTGATCAAATATTATAAAACTAACATAATTTAATTAATTGAAGTAGACCGTAATAATATGAAATTCTTAATTAAATAAGGAAATTAAAATGACAAAGAACTTTACGTAGATCAAGATTAATATTAAATTAGGCTCTATAGAAGTTTACTATAGAACTTCGGAACTTTGGAATATAGATTTTGTGCAGTTTAACGAAGAATAATGTTCCTACGTTGATGAATTGATGAACTCAAATTTCTAAACTATTGTAGTCATCACAATAATAAAAATTTGGTTTCATGAAGCAATGAAAATAAATGAATAAAATACAATAATTTAAATTTTGATCGTCATTTTTTGTAATATTTAAGTATCACAACTGATATTTCGATCATGTAACACATGACGTATATAATAATATATATCATATGTTACATGATACATATGATAAAAATAATACATCGATTAAAGATGATTACATAATCGTTTTTTATAATACCATGTTAATACATTTTAAGTCCTGCAAAAATTTTTTGACAAGAAACTAACACTATATATTTTATTTTTCTTTACAATTGATTAATTAAATAATATTTTATGTACAATTTTTCATTTATTTTTTATTATATTTTTATTATAAATTTGAAAATGATAAATTTTTTTCCTATTTATACCGTAAACCATTAAATAAAAACTGATGTTTTCATTTTGGAAATCAATTGTATATTTAACGTAAATAACTGATGAAAATGAAAAATAACTTAGTTAAAAAGAATTTTCATAAATAACTTTCGAAAGGTTAAATATATAAATTACAATAAATATAAACAATTTTTTTCAGTTTACTTTATTTGTTTTTGTGTTTGTACATTTATATTACTTTAATAGTAAAAAAATATATGATATTCAATTAGAAAATTGACGAAGCTGGTAGAACTTTCTAACAATTCTTAAATAATATTTTAACAAGAAATATGAATATAATAATTTTTGATTATATTTGTAAATAATTTGCATTACTTTTGTACTTCTATCAAATAAGTGTTCGTTAAGATATAAATAGCATTAATGGTATTTACTTTATAAAAATTTTACGAAGTTTTTCTTTTTAATTCAATAATATATTTTCATTTCAAATATGTCCAATGTAAATGCACATAAAGTTGGATCAGTTTTCTTAATAATAAATCTGTAAATAAATTTAGGATTGTGCACGAGACTGAAAGTGATTTGAATGCATTTGAATAGGAGTAGATGCTAATATTCCTGTCTTAAGCGGTGGAACGTAATAATATAAATTTAGAGAGCAAGTAATTAAAATAATGCGATAAAGGTATACAATAATTCATTCGCGATAAACGAGTAAACGAGTTATAACGTTTAATAGACTAATCATGCGAGCAAGTTTCATTATTCCAACGGACTAAGAAAATCGAGCCAATCATTTCACTACTCCCTTCCCCAGTGGCGCATTGCGCCCTTCCCATTTGGTTACTCGCTAGCCATAAGTGATATGTATATACTGAGGAGGAGGAGAAGGTGGCGTCGGGAGAGGAGGGAGAGGGAGAGCGCGCTAGACAGACAGATATTGAGATAGAAATTGCGAAAGAGGAGGGCCTGAGATAAATAAGTAGTGGTCGAAGGAGTTTTGCTCCTTAATTACTCGTGTATACAAAAATATTGTACGGTCGATCGAAGACAGCGATCATCGATCCCGGGCCTGAATCGTTCTCTCGGGGCCGGCTCTATCTCGATTTCTTAGCGTGTTCCTGCCCCTCAAATTCGAGGATAGACGCGCGAACACAGGCGCATACACCCGTGCAGGTAGCGTGGCCACCGCGCATCCCTGTCCCTCCCCGGACCGCAGCCATCGCCGACTCTTTTATTCTTACACACGCGTCGCCAAGGTGGTCCACGCGTTTCAAAGACAGCGTCAGCGTCTAGGTGGTCTCAGGGCGCTCGGCGTCCATGCGGGCTCGACAGCTAAGCGAGTGCCCGGGGCCCGGCTACTTCATAAATTAATTAGAAGTCGCGAAAAATATATATACCCGCCGCACGATGTACTCGAGCGATGCGGTGCCGTGCTTTAATTGACATGTTTCGCTCTTACTTAACCTCGCGCTTTTTTGACGTCTCGCGCAACCACGCCGAGAAAAACTATTCGTTATCCAAGATTTATGTTGCATAATTAATATGGCGGATCATTGCTTTTTGTCTGTCCCAGTGCAGAGGACCATCGCGATCTTATTTCTTCATTACACGGCGAGCCCAGGAGTATGTGCCCCACTTCTCTAGTCATTGCCTATCGCTGTTACGCTTATAAATAAATTTTCGATGCTCTGGCTTTTTCTTGACTCGCTCTGCCGATTATTCGCTAATGCGGCCGTTAAATATTTACCATTTGATCGTGCACATTTTTTCATCGTGTTTTAATTGTCGATACTGTTCGCACACGAGGTGACTCGAAACTCGGCTAATCGCGATAAAGCTAAGCATTCGCCCAGATTTTTTCTACGAGAAATATTAAAGCTTTAGTACCGTAGAAAGTGCGCACAACCTTACTTTTTCATCTCTGTCATGAAAAGTATCAAACGGATAATACGGAAATACGGAAATAGTCGTAACATTTTACTGGAACTTATTTTACAGCATATTATTATTATTATTATTATTATTATTACTATCATCATCGTTATAATTATCATTATCATTATCATTATAATTATTACGTTTAATGCTTATTTTTTTTACAAAAATATCGATCTGTATATAGTTTGAAAATCAATACCCCGTAATTGTCAGATCTTTAATTTGTATTCGTAAACATCATAATTTTTTAGTTATATCGACTGCCTACTATGAAACGAAAATCAAGTACTTTTAAATACAGTTAAATTCTCTGAGAAAATTATAACTTACTTTCCGAGGACTTGTAGTATTTACATTCTGTAAACTGATCTATATTTAATCTTGTAAAGTGAATTCGAACGATGAAGTTTCAAGTTTTATAATTTTTAAATTCTCTTCCAAAGATTCGGAACTGCACAGTTCAGAGATCAAGAATACTATTATTTAATTTTATAAAGTGCATTTGGAAGAGGAAGTTTTGAAATGTAAACCTAACGAGCTTTTTTTTAAAAAATCCTAAAGCAATTACTTGCTTACTTTTCGTGAAAAAATAACCAGAGAAAAAAAGCCTTTTTATATTATATGTAATAATAAAAAATTTATTGAAACATATTATATAAAGAAAAAAAAGTTTTACTTTAAGGAGTCCGCAAGTTGTAACTCTTCATAGAATACCTAGCTTAAAAGTAAGTACTATAAAAACTGATTATTATCTGACTTGCTATACTGCAGAATATTGGAATGATGTCAAAATACCGTTACAAAAAAAGTAATTCACCAGCAGGTTGTGAGAACCTGAAGGAGCTTTACGATTTGGTAAAACCTAGTACCTTACGTGTTGTAGCTGGGAATTATATTAAAAGTTTCTGGAACTAAATTTTATTAAAATACGAGAAGGGATGAGCGGAATGGTTCACGTTAGACTTTAAATTGGACTTTATGTATTTTCTTCGTAGAAAGTTGATGGAATTTAATAAAACGTATACGTTTAACGTGCATTTTAAAGTAATTTTATAGTATATAATGTTCTTCATTTATTTTCGCAATATACAAATATTTGATTATACAATTTTATATTTTGTTATATGCTTATATTATACATGTACACTGATTTAGTCGCTCTTAATAAATTGATCGAAATTAAATACTGTTTGTTTAGAATATTATAAAAAATTCATTATTGCTTTTGAACTACTATTTCTACTAATGTCTTAAGTTTTATTTGTTATTACATTAAAGAAAGTATTATTTCAACTACCTATAATACATTTGGAACCTCTATCAGCGTAATAATGTACGCTAATATTGCCTTCGTCAGAATTCCACCAAAACATCGTAAATTCATCATTGCGCGACTATAAAACTTTTAACGAGCGCGATGAATCAGAGTAAATCTTTGAAGTATCTGTATATGTGCGCGTTTGTGTGCATATGTGTGTTTGTGCGAATGAGAAACTCGCAATGAAAGAGATAGATAGAGAGAGAGAGAGAGAGAGAGAGAGAGAGAGAGAGAGAGAATTTAATTGTAGGACGAAGTATGCCATTGTGAAAAAGAAGAGAAATATAATAGGATAAACAGAGAAAATAGAAAATTATAATAAAAGAATAAAATGAATGAAAAATTTATATATAAAATAGCTTATAAGAAATAAGTATAATGTACACATGCACACACACACATACGCACATATACATATATATAAATATATAATACATAAAAAAAAGGTTGAACGTAGAAATGGAAGTGTGGAAACTTTTAGACATCATTCTCATTCTATAAGTTGGACAGACTTAGCCAAAAAAGTTGTCTCCTTATACATTGCAGAATCTGTATAGTATGCAATAAAATTCAAGTACATTCCAAGGCACTTAAAACAAAGTATAAAATATAGATAAGTAACGGAAATAAAGTGTTTTTTAAAATAATTTGTTTTATTATTTAATTTAAGATTTTCTGCAAAGGAGTCATTATTCTGCCGGTTAAGAAAATAAGTAAATTACTTTGTTAGCTAATATATTTTATTTTAATATTATTAAATATATAAATATATTTGAAATTTAAAGATTAGACTTTGAAATTTAATGAATTGTTTTACAGATTACTGCTATATCTTAGTTCTAAATCTAATCCTTAGTCAAACATAACTTAAAATTTTTTAGAATATAAATTGAAGCTCTTCGGGTTCATTTTTCAATCCCACGTTTAATCCTGTAAAGTAGCGTGGATCACGAAATTAACTTGTATTGATAAATAACGACTTGTGTAAGATTTTTTTATGGATAAATGATAAACAGATTAAGTTGTAAAATATTATAGCTCGTTTGCTTTATAATTCATATGTAATATTTTTCACAATTTTTGTGAGCCAAATATTGGCGAAATTATAAATGACATTTACTTAAATATACTTTAACATTCTTAATATTTTTTAAGAACAAGATCTTTCGATTTAAAATATGTATGAATCGTCCACGTGTACAGCTCATGTCACGTTAAACATCTTCAAAATGACATTTTAAAGTTTGAAATAGTGAATTTTTCTATCCTTCGAATTTGCTTCGCAGTTAAAGCAGATGTATGAAATGCCATGACATGGCTTACGCAAACGAAGCATACGAGTATTTTTAAGCGCAACTCTTCATGCTTTAATTGCTATTAAAGGAAAAATTATTAATAATTGACAATTTGAAATTGACTGCTTTAAGTTTAATAATTTAGTTTTTAAGTCAATAATTTAAGTAATATTAGTCGTATGTGAATACAACTGAATATTGAGAGTAAAATATTTTTTTTACTTTTATACGAAAATTCGCTAATTGAGTTAAAAACTTTCATTGTTGCAGACTATAAATAATAAAGAGTGCCCTAAAATTTATAAAAAAATTTCATTCTCTGTTCTTTATTCAGTACATTCATATTTATTTTATAATATGCGAGAGCAAATATTAGTGAAAAGTTTTTTGTTATATTTGTAGATAATTTGAAAATATGTAGATGTGTTTAGGTTGTCAGGTAGGGCAAAAGTTAACTAGATAGAAAATTCATTATTAAGAAAGTTCACTCGCCGAGTCATAGTAGTGCCACCGTTTTGTAAGAATAATGAAGTCAAAAGGTACCGTTAGTCGCTAGAACGGTAAAGTGCGACGACGCGCCACTTTCCACGTCCACTTTACTCGAAGGACGCGATTCAATGTCAATCGAGAGCAGGAACTTGAAATCTCGCGGGCGCTGAACTATATTCGCTACGAACACAAGTTACACAACTCGGAGCAGATGGACAATTTTGCCACATTGTGCCGTGAGCGGAAAATCTTTTGTTGTTAAGGTTTTGGTTCTTTTTGCTTAACGCTAACAGGTGCGCTGTAGTTTTTTCCCATACGGCGCTTCAATTCTGTTTTCACCCGTGTGTTTTTAATACTTATTTCTAGATCGGAATGCTTAGTACAATTTTAAAATAATGCGTCCTATATTTGTGAGATTCGCGTTGGCTTACTTGGCTGGCAACTGATTGTGATACAGTTAAATATTTTTAATGCCCCTTCGTGTACTTTCTCTCAATTGTATCCTGAACACAATTGATTTTCAGTAATTTTATTTCACTTAAAACATACGAGGAGCATAGTTTTAATTGTAATATTAATTTTGTGCTGTCGTACGTACTAATATTTGGCAATGAATATCTTTAACGTGTCAACCGTTTTTTACCGTCTTTTCCTTAAAACTTTTAATATTTTTTATTTAAGTCTTTTTGGTTAAGCAGTAAAAAAGACATAAAAGTGAAACATTAAAATATAGTTGTCGAAGGGATTTTTTTCAAATGAGGACAAAGCGATAAAATTTATTTTTATGGTAAAGGTAAAGATATTATATTTACTTTTGTAAAAAATGAATCCATTACACGAGTTATATTACAAGCTACGGGTTTATTTTTTTAGTATCCGCGGGTTAATTTTGTTGGAGCATTAACTATGTATTGTATAAAATTTTACTTGCCTTCATTAGACTTATAAATAAATTCTTTTAGAAAATAAGTCACGCTTAAATAAAGCAGTAACAACGTGGTCTTTAAGTGAGAAACTCTGTGATATACGTCAAATCAGGGGTTCATGAACTTCAAGGTCAAAATTAATATTCAATTGTTGATAGCTGTCAAGCTTGTAAACACTATTATAATAGAAATATTTTTTAACAGATATATGTCTGTCCACTAAACGCTTAGTCTTCAGTCATATGCGATAATTTTAAATTACTATGGAATGAATATTTAAATTTAATAAGAAGTATTATAACTGTAAATTATCCATTTTCGTTTAAAATTAATATTTAGTAAGGTTAGTATTTCTAAAAAATTTTATTGTTAACGTTCTCATCGAGTTTGCCATTTAAGCTGATCGCTTAAAATTAATTATAACCGTTAATTTTTATCTTTAGTTGAAAAACAGTATCAAAAATTATTTATCTTCTACTTAAATTTTCCATTGAAATATATTGAATATCTGTCAGGAGATATATTTTTGAGAGACCCTTCCTAATTGTTTTTTGGTGTTTTACTTATTTGGATAATCTGTCGCGTAACGTGCATCGAACTCTTGATTTCTAATCGGAAAAACTTAAGTAATTTCTATACTGATTATCACTGCAATAAGAGCGAATAATATTTTAATATTATTCTGTGGTGTTTCAGCGCATGGAAAAAGCAATATATTATAATTATAATTTTTCATCCTTCGTAAATTTATAAAAATACATTTGGAAAAAC
Source organism: Kradibia gibbosae (assembly GCA_018907135.1). NCBI lineage: Eukaryota > Metazoa > Arthropoda > Insecta > Hymenoptera > Agaonidae > Kradibia > Kradibia gibbosae. The sequence continues at coordinate 38,949,591 of JACCHX010000001.1, forward strand.
AATTTGTGCTGCACCATGGTAATTTATAAAAAAAATCTAATTATGCGGTAAGTTACATAACTCACATTAAAAAAGAGCTTATGCCGCGAGAATTTGTGCAAGAGGGTAGAAAAAAAAATTTTTACAAGGAACTGGTATAAAAAACCCTAACTTATGAAAATTTACTTCTCCGTTTAAGCTGAATTATGAAATTCGGCGTAAATACATTTTCGCAACGACAATTTATTAAAGGTCAGTCTACAATGGGGGACGTTTAAAGTCTCAAATATACTTGGGCCATTGTTAGCTTGTTCATTTCTATAACCTATGTGCATCGTATGTATCCATATATGTTTTCATGGTAAGCTGATTAACACTAAACTTCAGCGTCTTTGTTCAGATGAATTACGCGAATACGATTTATTTATAACAGTATTACTTACAATACACGAAAATGCACAAAGCGAAGAAACAAATTTCGAGGGATGAAAACAACAAATAGGTAACGTGAAATTTTAATATTTTATGATATTGATACGGCGATTACGAAGTTGTAGTAGTTTTTTATATCCTTACGTGCTTTTACTTTACATATCTATGATTCATGAGAAAACTTTAATACGGATTGTATTTATTAATATTTAAGTACAAAAGGATTTTTTTGACGGACTTTGAAAACGAGTAGATAATACAATGATGGCAAATAGTGAGGATATAGAAAGGATGTACAAAGATAATCTATCAAAAAACCCTTTTGTAAATTAATCAAAAATTCTTATTGAAGAGTATTTTAAGTCACAGATTCAATTTTTTACCTCTTAACTTTTTTGCGAACAGATTTCTTGTTGTATTTGTATGACCTTATATACGTTCACGATCTAGCATTCAGGTATAAGCAATATTGAACAAAATAATTGCTCAAGGTTATATTTACAGGATTACATTATATTTATTGAAAGACATACTAAAATACCTTTAACCGTTTCTGTAATGTTTACCCGATTCTTAAATTTTTAATATAATGTCGAAAGCTGGTAGAAAATACAACGAAATTAATAATTATCCAGATTTAAAATATTTTTAATTAGATGAATTATTGCAGCCACTTACTATATATTTTGTAAGCTTATTTCATATAATATAGTCCATCAATGAAATCATAGTTTTGAAAACGAAATCTGCTCTTTTAAAAATTCTGCTTTTTAAATTTAATACTTTAGGACTCGACAGTATTTTACACATTTTTTTTCAAGCGATAACTTAGACCAATATATTAATAAATTATTAGCTAAAAATTTGTTCTTTTATAATAAAACAATTCAAATTAAATTTACTAAAACTTTTTTAATTTACGTATATTTTTTCTCTTAATTAGCATGATATATTTTTAAAATATTCTACTGTGTATTTCTGTATGATATTCACTGTGACAAGTATCTAACTTTCCTTTATAACTGGTAGGAAAAAGTTCGATGAACTCGCTTGGAATCTATATAGACCTTTTAAATAACATCAGCATTTTATTTTTAAATTCAGTAATTTTATAAATACGAATTGTATAATTTTCAAGGATTTATTCTTAAGGGCTTTTTTTACATTTCAAAAAGTAATACATATTCTAAACAGATTTAAATTTACATAAACATGAATTTACATCAAATAATCGTTATGTATTTCTCTATGAGGCTTGAACTAAACATGTACGGCAACTTTAAGTTATTTTTATGTTACGTATTTACTAATTAAACATTTTTTTACAATATAATCATAAAACAAATTAAAAATTTAAATAACTATCGGCAGAAAATACAAGCAAAGTCTAAGCAAAATATTCTTTTAATACTATAAAAATAACGATAAATAGAAAACTTTGACTGAGAAAAACAGAGAAAAGCTTGTGAGCTGTTTTTAATTTAAACACAGTTAACATAATTGTAACTATTGTTCCAGAAGTGTAAAAGAAAACTTTGTAATAGTACTTCTAGAAAATCTTAAGCTTATATTTGGTTATTTGCTTTTAATACGACAAGTTACTTTAGAACGTTTGATATTATAATAGTGTATATACACATATATGTAACTGATGAATATAAGCCAATCACATTCCACGACGTAATAATATGATCGTATATCAAAAGAACGAAAGTCAAATACATCAATACTTCGAAGGTTTCTCAATTTAAGACAGTAGTATTATAATTATTAAACCACATTTATTTTACGATAAGCATGAGAACGCTGAATGTTATTATAAATACACAATAAAACTTTTCACATTGACATTATGCTTTTTATATTATTTTTTTTTTTCTTCTTTACAATATATTTTTCATCAGTAACGTAATCATAGTAATAGATTACTCATTTGCTTAAGACTAAATATGAGACAAAGGAAAATGTTTTTTCATTCTACTTTTATAAAATATTCCGAGTCATTAAAAATAAATCAAACATCATTGTATAAATCTAAACGGCTGGTATATTGAGATCATTGTCGAAAGATTATTGTCAGTATTCACATTATTTCAAAAGTCGTATTGAAGAATATTTAATTTCAAAAACTACATCCTACAGAAAGTTCCTAATGTTTTTAGAAAAATGGATTTATATAAGTAGCAGTTCTGTAGAAACAGATAATGTTTTTCATGTTTTTATGATATTTAGCAACCACGGCCGTAGTTAATATCCAATATGATAAATGTATCTGCATTTTCGACAACAAAATACTTAGCTATGATTAAAAAAATATTTCAAAGAATTAAATTTATACGTATTTCTTTAGTTAAATAATGTATAGGGAATAAATTTGTTTAAATGTAATGAAGAGCCATAAATGATATTCTTAATTTTATTCGTCGTATTAAAAAATAAACATGTAAACAAAATTAAAATTAATATAAAAAATTATTAATAAACAAAAGAACATAAGAAAAAGAAGAGAATGAAATGACTATTTGTGCTTCGTTAACTTAGCGTAAAGCATAAGCACTTAAGTGACTCCAGTCAGTAGGTTATTTTTAATACTAGTACATACATACGCCATTTATTGATTAGAAAAGACTATTTGTTCCATTAGATGATTTAATAAATGTGTCCTTACACATTTAGATATATTATACTTGAACATCATTAAATTTTTATTATTACAAGCAGCCATAAAGATAATTTATGATTAATAGCCAAGTAGTATCTTTGATAGTAGAGTTTTTAAATTATATTTATTGTTTATATAGATAATATAAAACAATTTTATAGTCAAAATAATGTTATTTTATGCTTTTTTTAACGTGTGCTCTGATGCATAAGCAATAATAAAGAATAATTTGATATTAATAAAATGCGTTAAAAAATGCGTACTTTCTATAATTATTACTGTACGATTGTTGGATTCGAGAGTTTATAAAAAAGCTCATTAATACTTTAGTTTTGATTTAAGGTATGACGAAGTAAAGCACACATCTTGTGTATATTGCGGTTCAGTCATCACAATGGAATAAGAGAGTTAGAAGTAACAACGACTGTTTTTCGCTAATTCTCGAATACATATTTTGCTTGAAGAATAACGGGAAATCGTGAGCGCGTGGAGTCGTAGTGGCTGTACTCTTTAAGTCGGAACAGAGAAAGAGAGCGCGAGAAACTGTAAAGGTCAGATTGGCACGACAGCGGCATTGAGCGAGCGAGCAATAGAGGAGGGGAGGGTTAGGGTAGAAAAGAGTCTCAGAGATTCCATTAAAACTTGTCGAGAGGAAGCTATTAAATACAATTTAGAAAGAGATGGGGTTAAAAATAGAATAAGAAATCCGAAGGAAAGATATAGAAGCAGTGAGAGAGAAAGAGGGGGAGTAGGAAGAGGGAGGACGAGTGAGGGAAGGGTGTAAAATGTATGCAAGGTGTATGTAGCAAACGTATGTTGTACACATATACATGCGGACGTTGTCGCGGTGGTTTATGCGAGCACCGGGTATATAGCACGGAATGAAGTATATGTGCTGTATATCTCCTTTATGGCAACCATTAACATATTTTTTGCCGTTCATATTACCATACAATAGTAGTGAAAATATTATAAATTATACCAGTAAATCAAAGGAAGGGAGACAAGAGCAAAAAAGAGTCGGCGGAAGGGCGGTGAGGAAAGGGGGTAAAAAAGGAGAGGAAAGAATTTTACCTTCCAACTTTGTCTTTTTCTATCTCTTCCTCTTTTCATCTTCTTCTCTTGCACCCCACCAGTCTTTTTTCCTACACACTCTTCGGCTTTTGTGCCGCTATTCACCTACATGGCTGCACAACTTATCTCCCGATAACTTTGTTCCTATTCTTCGTGTACGCAAAGTTGAGTGTTGAATTTTTACGTCATTTATATGCTCCACTGTATTATTTCTGAGACGATCCGAGATTTTCAAATGCCTCCATAAAAATTAATCTGCATGACTAATTCGAAACAGTCGAATGTTATCATTAATACGGCGAAATAAATAAAAATTAGTCTATGTTGTACCGCAATTTTTTCATCAATGACTAATTTAAAAGCGAATAGACGTCATCATTTATAAAATAAACTTGCAATATATGATCTTTTCAAACAGCATTGAACAAACTGTAATTAACAATTAATAACGTAGTCTAACTTTATTACGATTACTTTACAACGATTTTCTCGTTGGATTTTTCGCTTGCAATCATAGCATAATTATAATTGCAAGTTAAATATTGATTAAAGTCTTAAAAGTGATATGTTGCCGTATTACTTGAACTTAATGAAAACTACGAAGTTTAATTGAAAGACAATATTTTACTTTATTGAACAGCCATAAGGTTAGGTTGGATGAATGAGATAATGAATATTCCGTATGGAATGTTTTTTTGACTCCCGTCTATAATTAAATTTCTTATTATAGTAAAGAAAGAATGAACTGAATAGGAATTAATTAATATAAAAAAATAATGGTAATATCGTGACGAATTTAATGTTTCTCAGGATTCAGTTGTAAAATGAAATTTCATTTATTTCATTACTCTCAGAATGCACAATTCTTTTACTCTACCTCAATTTAAACAATGATATAATGGCCTATTGTTTCGCTTCCTCATAGACAAAAGAAGACTTTTAATGAATGAAAATAATAAGAATAACGATAAGATGAAAAAAATCTTTAAAATGCTTTAGTGAAACACGTAAGTTCTATTTATTTGATTTTATTAAAAAAATAGCCTATCTTTTGTGTATTGCGTTATTATAAAATTGTTTACAGTATTCATATTACAAGCCATAAATTGTTATTAAACGCTTTCAAATATATAGCATTATCTGAATACATAATTGGAAACGTATATCAGTATGTACAATTGGATTTATTTTCATTTCTGTTTTATGAATTTATTACCCCTACAATTAAAATGTAACATAGCATAAAAATATATTATAATACAACAATATAAAAAATATTTATGCAAAAATTTTGCTGTAAATTATTTGAACGGCTAAGTCGTTTACTTTATATGTGTTGCGATAGTCATTAAATTACATGCAATATTTTATAATTTTAGTAACAAAACAATGCGAATAACATATTACTATTAATGATAATAATTTTTAATTTTTTTTGCTTATATTTTCGATTCCGACCACTAATAAGAGAAGATTTAAAAAAATAAAGTACATAGAACTATCTTATAAATATTATAGTACTTATTTTGAATGTTGCAACAATTTAAAAACAATCTCAAAGATCAATTATTTTATATTGTTGGTCATACTACATTGACAATGATATATATATGTAATATATGTACATACACATATGTACACATTCATATACATATACAAATACAAATGAATTATAGGATATGCTCCCTTTGGCTTAATATTAAATATTTACTGTTGTGCGCTTCCATCATCCAAACTTTGATTCCAAAGAAGAAAGACGAAAGTTTATTCTACTTGTAATTAAACCTAAGAATATATTAATTTAGAAATATTTAGAAAGACGAAAGTTTATTCTACTTGTAATTAAACCTAAGAATATATTAATTTAGAAATATTTTCACAAGAGTAGTATTGAATATTTACAACAATACATAATGATTTATCAAAATAATTACTATGTTTAATAGAGAGAAAGTTTGTGAGAAAGACACAATAACAACCATTAAAATAATAATTTATTATTGGAGAAAGTTGATTAGAGATTTATGTATACATTATTCTATTCGCGTAAAGAATATTAAAAGTAATTTTCTTGCTACACAATAGTATAAATAATTTATATTTACTTTTAAATGTATTATGCAAGAATTGAATTTTAATACTGCACATAATAATGAATTGTCTTACATCTATCATAGAATAATGGAGCTAGTTTATATTAGTTTCTAGCTTATGTTGGTTTCTCCTGTACATGAATGCCATACAAATACGAGGAATTAATTAAAAGGAACAAAATTGTTGATGAAGATAGCAATGTTATGTAGCTTTGCTTCAACAATGAGTAGGTCAGTAATTGTGTTTTAATCATAGATCCATCTCTTTCAGATTAAAATCAGTACACGTCAAATACGGAAATCTTTACTCTTGGGAAAAGTGAAAATTTGAATTGGTAGATATGGACTTGCTTTACTTAATCGCATCCAATTAGTTGCTCATACTATTTAAAGTGCTGACGTAAATAAATAAAACTGCGAGAGTTCAAGAATAAAATCATAACTAATGTAGAATAAACTGCCATTGCTAGTTAAAAAGGTTACTGAACCCGTTCTATTTGCTTACACAGTTCTGTATGTATATCAAACAATTTATTATGTTTTCAATGCTTGTATTTTTGCTCACAATATTGATTTGTATAAGACTATTGGTCAATATTGTTCATGTAAAACAGCAAAATCATATTTTAATGTCCAATTAAACTTATAACATTTTATAGTAATAAGGAGTAGTATATAAGTTAACTATAAATGGTGTGCAACAGTAATATGGATATGCAAATAGCTTTTGTATGAAGGGAAATTATTTCAAGCAAGACTTTTTTAGATACAATTCGTTTGATAACTTTTTGCTCTTTGGAAACTTTTTTAATGGGTTTAACAAAGCATTACACTTACAATGAATTTGAAATTTTTTAATCCACTGACTTATCTACAATCGAATATAAATATATCAACGTATAAATTTAAATATTATAAACGATTCAAAGGAATCATTGCGGAAAACTCAATTATATTTGCATTTTAAAATAAATTATACCCAAAATTCCCACATATTTTATTATATGTATTTTTATTATAAATTTAACCGAGATTTTCAAATATAATTAGCAGAATCATTTTTATAAATGTATTGTTAAAATGTTAAACTTTTAATAAGCATTCGTTAATAAAACAACGCTTAAATAGAGGATAACTGGGCAAAAGTTTCTGACTGAAATTGGTAATTATGAAACTTTACGGCAGAATAAAATAACTTTTCCAATGCTTTGGAGTTTCAACACTCTAAAGTCAGTCAGTTTGAATGATATCTAACCCCACAGTATTTTTGATTAATCAAGTTTTTAATCATTTTGATAATAGGTATTTCACCTTGGCGAAGCGTAAAAAATTTATGCCATATTGTACAGAGAATTGTAGAGAATTATTACATTGTATCATAAATAAATCCCATTATAAAGAAAAAATGATCTGCATTAATTCACGCGTGAATTTTATGCATACGTGTTTGTGAATGCATGCATTACATTCATTGTAAAACTTTTTATTCTTCGTCAATAAGATATACTGCATCGAGGATTACTTTACATAGTTATTTGGTAAATTAGTAAATAAATAATGTCAATGTATAATGAGACACAGCCAGATTCATTTTTAATTAGAGTTATTTTTCGAAGAGACGGGATTAAAAATAGCAGATTGCGAGTAATGTAAATATTTTCCGTATATCAAGTGAAATGAAAAAAGTAGCTAGGACGTTTATCACTTGTCTCTGCTAACAAAAGATTTTTAGTTGATAAAGAAATGTCGGTCTCATCTAAAAGTGGATTTTCTTTACTCCGGGACAAATGAAATGCATACCTTATAGTTTTCGTAATATATTGTTTGGCGATTGTGTGCTAAACAGAAAACAAAAAATGTATTTCAATGTGAATTGAAATGTGTACATACACACGTGAATGCGTATATATTTATGCATTACCGACGTGCATTAGAGAGAAATAAAAAGAAAAAACTAGCTACGATACAGTGAACAACTTAAAAGCGTTTATCCACCGCCAGGTTTCGCAGCACTAATCAAACGCGTGGAATTCGCGCAGATGTAAATCCCGTACAGTGAATCATAAATGGGTTTTACTGAAAGGGGGAGCAAGCGAGAGAGGGGCGGGGCAGGAGAGAGAGAGAGAGAGTGAGAGAAGGGAGTAGAAATGAACGAGAGAGAGAGAGAGATGGAGCGCGGAATGGAGAAGGGAAGTAATGGATTGTGGCGGGGAGCCAGGAGGACGAGCGAGGGAGACAGAGATAAAGAGAATGAGTGGAAAGAGAATGGTATTACTGCTGAAATCAGTTTCTAAAGGAAGGGAGAGGAACAAACTAATAAACGTGCACCCCTTGTTACATGTTCAAACTTAAATTCTAAAAACATCGACAGATGCTTTGACTCCAATGACGACTCTCCATATATGGGTGAGCTTCTCTCTCTTTACGCCTAACTCTCTATCTCCCCCTCACCACAATGTTCTTTCTAATTTTCTGTAGCCCCTTATTTTTCATTATGCTTTTTATATAAATTTTTTCCTTTTTATTCAATTCATAATTCATTTTTAAATTTTGATTTTTTTTACATTTAAATATGAACGAAATATTAATATCCTTCGCTCAATTACATCGTAACTTTTTTTTATAAAATATTTCCATCTACAATACTTGAGCTATAGCATTAATAAGTTTTTTCGTTTGAAAATAATTTGTGAGTAATTAGCCTTATATTTACATCCAATTATGATATATCGTGTCAAATTATTCTAATTAAATGTAATAATGTTAGGCTAAACGCAATAAATATATGCCTTCTTTGTCATATATGTATAATTTTAATTTGTAGAATACAAATTTTTATATTTTTATATATAGGCAATGCAACAAAAAAAAATATATTGCAGGATATTGATGTTAATAGTAATTATTGTTTAAGTTTTTTTAAAATATCACATGCAATAAAATTTTATAAAAACGAACCCCTAACTCTTTTAAAATGGAATTATATATTATATATATTTTTCAATAAAATTGTACTTTTTGTAAATATGAGTTACACGACTAAAAATGTATAGAATTCAGATTACTGCTCATTATCACTTATATCCTGTTTGTATCAATAAACTGTAATTTTTTTCACAAAGTAATGAAAATTATACAATGATTGCAAAGGACAACGAACGTTTACTGTTGCGTGACAATTTTTTTGTATGAAAGAAAGATAGAAACTGAAACCAGGGGGAGATCTACATATAGATACAGATACAGATATGGCTATTAAGATGATAGAGAAAGAAGTACGAGTTAACTTTTGCACATATATTACAGGAAAACATTTCCTTGTGAACGTCAATGGGATGTTAAACGAGATACGGTAAAAAGAGTCAATTTATAAATCTTATATCTCTATAAAATATTTCAAAGTATTTATTTTATTTTAAGCATATTTAAAGCACGAACTGTGATATTAATAAAAGTTGATAGTAAAAAATAGGGAAATGTACTTTTTTAATTGATAAACATTTTTATTAATAAATTTATAATTTAATGAAAATTTATGTAGGATTTTTAATTAAGAAGATCCTCAAAAGGTTTTTCTTTAAAAAATTTATAATTTATTTCATAAATGAATAATACAATCTCTTTATTGAATTTTATATTGGGATAAATTAATATGGTATTAAGATAGACAATAAGTAATTCGGGGTAAATCGGATCTGAAAGTTTAATTTGATTTTTGTATTCCGTTTAAAATTTTCATTATTTTAATTATTTTTTCATAAAAAGTACGGTTCATTGGAATTTTTACAACATTCGAATAATTAAAAAAAAAATAGACATTTTTATAAAGCTTTTACAATTCGAAAAAGCCTACATTAATTGAATATTAATATTTTAATATGTAAAAAATTATAATGCATATTCTTACTGTTTTAATGTTATAAATAATTTATTTTTGTCTTTTAAAAAATAAGCGCACAAATTATAAAAATTTTTTTTTTTATTCAAGATAGTTTAAAGATAATAAGCAATATATTTAAATTAATTTCTTTATTTATGGAAGCAAATTTTCATTAATGAAAAGTGAATGAATTACTTTATACCACATACGCACAAATTTTTCATCTGCATTTAATTTTACTACTATAGCTTAATCTACTGTAGCTTAAATTAAATTTTAGCTAAAACTTTTTAAAAATTAATATGTTATTTAGTCATTTAAAAAGTGCAGACGAGTGATTGGGACTATTGGGTAAGTGATAATCATCCTATCAAACACGGTGCGTAGTTTTTGTTTTCCTTTCTGAAATATCTTTCATTTATCTGTAATCTAGAATTTGAAGCCATGACGGCAGTAGTCTTTAACGAAAGTCTTTGTAGGTCAATTACTAACACACGATATAACTGAACTTTTCCAAGCTTACCACTTTCTCTTCCTTTCAGTTAGTTCTAAGATTCCAACCAACTAATGGTCTTGATACTTTTGTTTTCATAAATATACTTAATTGTATCACTTATAATATTTAACCAGTCGTACCTTAACATTTTATTCTGATGATTTTATGATTATGAGTGAAATTTATTTTTTACAAAGTTAACGTGTCGGCTATTTTTTTTCGATCTATTCACGTTTTTGCAATGGCATATACAACGAAAATTCGGTGATCAATAATTCAATAATATATAATATTTAGTATTTCTAATACTTGTGATATCTATTCTTATTATAGATATATTTTTTTTTTTAATTTTAAGTATGATCGTAATATTTCATCTTTATACTTATCAATTGAGAATAAACTCAATCGTACCCTTACACAGCTTCAATTTAAGTTACTATTGTTTCTAACTTTATTATTACCACTATTAGCTTTATAATTTTTTTCATTAATAATGTCGAATTATAGGTATAGTTATTTTTATAGCCTATGTATTTAATATCAGTTTTCTGTTATATAAATTTTTTACATATTCATCTGTCTGATTAAAGTTAATGTCAATAATACTCTTTTTTATCAATTTTAACTTAAAGTTGTACGAAGTAATTGAATAGTTTAATGCAATTAGTAAACTATCGCATTCATTTTCAGTAATGCAAGTATAAACTACTCCAACTAGAGTATTTGCTCTAGTTTAGAAAACTACCTTAAATTAGTTAAAAAAAAATAACTAAATTTCCAATTACCTCAAGCCATCTACGTTCTATTTCGTAAATTTGTAGAAACATTAAATTTAAAATAGAAATTTGTAAATTTAGAGCATGTGCATCTATAGAATAACAAATTACAGCAACTAATTAGCGTTTATGACTGAGACTGTAAAATTATAGATTTTTTAATACAATTTTTTAGTACATAGATGTTGCAAACAAACTCTGATAAATGAATTTGATCTATGATAGCACGTATTCAGTTAAATATTTACAAATTGGATGCTTCAAAGTATATAATGAACTGTATATGTAATTACTTATGACCAGCAACTGATTTAAATTGCAATACTTATATATGATATTTTTAACCTAAATATTGTTAGTTTTGAAATAACTTATCAAATTTCAAGTGTACAAAATTGGCTATATTAAATTAAAATTCTATAAGAAAAGGATTTTATATCATATCTATTTAATTCTTATTTCTTTATTACATTATAGCGAATCTCATGTTTTTGTGCTTTCGTGTGGTACATCTATAACTAGAATTTATAACTATATAGTACACTATTAGAAAATGTTGCGTTGTTAAATAATCTGTAAAAAAATGTTTTAAATTAAAAATTTTTAATACATATATTGCTATAAAATCAATATTTTTATTTCTATGTACTTATTCTACTAATAAGAAAGGTATGTGAATTAATGGAAAAATTTTCATCATTCTGGCATTAATAGTAACATATAATGAATTAATTAAAAACTCTTATATTGATATTGCAAAAGGTATTTGTATAAGTAATGACTACTATTTTAATAAATAAATTATTATTATTTTTTTAGTGTAATGTCTGGAAATATTTTCTTTCTTGTTTTGAACATTTTACTTTCTTAAATCAAAAATATTTCCAGCTAATGGAGAGGGTTGGAAATTTCTGAATAAAATTTCACATTAGACATGAATTCGTTGAATATTGCATACTAATAATAACATTAATAAAATTCCTCGAATATAAATTATCTCTAACTATAGAGTTCATTAGAATGAATTGTAATTAGTGCAGGATTTCACCGTTCAGTGTGAGAAATCACCTCTCATATCTTGATTAAAATCTATTGTTCCCTAAAAATTCGAGCTCTTTATTATATGCATATACATTTATACACACACACACACACACACACACACACACACACACACACACACACACACACACCTATGTGCCTGCGCGCACGCGTATGCATTGGCATATGCACGTATATATACACATCTATGCACATGTATATGTGTGTATGTATATTCTGATTTTTAAAGAAATGGACTTGATTGAAGTTATAAATTAAGTAATTGAATTTTAAGCACTCATGCTTTTCGTAAAATTACTTTATTTATGCTTGAATGTACGTATGTCCTGTATAATTTATAAAAATATAATTACGTCTAAGCCTCAGCAATTAAATATGATAGTACGAGATGAAAAAATAGCGTATGTATGCAAATATCATCAGACGAAAGGAAACTAGAAATTTTAGTTATACAACGATATCCTTATAATGAGAGATTACGTGGCCTATATTTACACAGAGTTATATGTAATTGTACTTTTTGCCATTAAATTATTTACGATATGCATTATTCTGAATGTTTTTACGATAAAAAAGTCGACTATCGGCTTGAGGACACTTAATTAAATAACGAAATGTTGGAGCATTAATAAAGAATTTATTTCCATGAGTAAGGGAGGAATTGCAACACGATTGCAAACACGATCCGAGGACAGGCTAAAGACGATCGACGATCTACAATGGGCTTCTTTTTGCTTGTCGTAATGAAAATTGGCAACAATCTAAATAGCCGAGAGAAGAATCTGCGTAGATGGGCAATTCCGTCGCGCGAGGAGCGCTTCGGAAATGCAAAGAAGGTTATCGATTGTTGCGGAGGATTGGGCGGACAAAATGAATGCGGGGGTCGGGGGGACATTAAAGGCTCGTAGCTCTCGGCTGAGAGTTTCGATAAGAAGGAGGGCATTCGAGGCCCTGCAGACTCGGAGGAGCGTCGAAAGTTATCCTCCTGCCTCCGTCGTCCATGAGAACAAAAGCGATCCGGTTGCCCGCTGTCGCAACAACTGCTGTCCGGCTGGAGGAGCTTTTGCCCGCGGAGGCACATGTCGACGGCACCTGCGTCCACGAGCGCGGACCCGCGTAGCTAAAGCCAGCCGCGGAACCCCGGCGAATACTTACTCGGTCCGGCTGCTCTGTTCTCGGAGCCGGGGAAACAGCTGATGTCGTTTCTCGATTCTCCCTGCCTGAGCTGCGAGTCCTGCTTCTCTAACTCTGACTCTTCGGCCTCCGACTTTCGGAAAATGGAAAAAGGAAAAGGCTCTGGCGTACGTCTACTTGCAGGATGCAGCGTCCGACGTCTCCATAGATAAGGAGAGCATCCGTCTTCTTACTGCTTATTACGGAAAATCTCCGAGAAGCGCTCGTCGCCGAAGCTCGCAGAGGATTGGAAGTCAGCTTCCTTCCGATAATCTAAGTTTTCCTTCCGTGGCCGCTCCACCCTCCACTACTGGCTCACCATTATTCATCAGCATCATCATTGTCTGTTGTTTCGCTTACATTTTATTTGCGAAGAGTTCATGTACACGCCCAACTGTACCTTTGCTACTTCACAGGTCAATGCAATACTCACCATAAGTTCACTGGTAATATTAATTTGTTATTATGACATTATCAAATTGACATACATTGTAAAGTTCTTATTTTCTTAAATCTCTCAAAAATTACATAAACTTTCTACAATTTTCGAAATTTCTCTTAATAATATTTTCAATATTGTAATAATTTGTATCAATAAGAAGAGATTTTATGCAGTGATTGCTACAAAACATTTTCCATTGTTTGCACATTTTTATTTTCTAAATATTGCTTTTATTAAGAAAGTTATCATTGAAGTAATTTTAAAGTTATTTAATAAAAATTAAGTTATTAATTTTAATGTTTATTTCTTAAATTTTGATACTTAAAACTTCATAGATTTTGCTTTCGTCAATAAAATAAAGGATTTTAAATGCGAATCAAAATTTTATATTATCGATGAAAAAACAATTCCTTTACAGAGGGACTTCATGTTTTCCATACTTACTGTAAATTTGAAATTTTTAATTTGTTAATCCACTTACGAGGGAAATCTGACCCGATTTTTTTACAAACTTTTATCGTAAGATCATCATATAAATTCCTTAAATTTGGTACAATTTCTGATTATAACTTTTAATCTCTAACTACACTATTACTTTCAATTATCATCGGATTTACTTACATGTTACTGTAGTGCAGCTATTACTTATAATTACAAGTTTAAAAGTAAGCATATTTTATTGCTTTTATAAATTAGGTTAATTAAAAAATAAAATATTATAATAAAATTTAAAAAAAAGTTTGTTTATACTCCACTAACTACTATATATTTAAATGTAATGAACATTCTTGAATTTTTTTAATTTAAATACATACGCATTATTTTGAGTAATTTTAAAAACCATCTTATCTTCTAAAATAACAGTTTAAATGTATGGAAATTGTCTAAATTTAAATAATGCAGTAGAATAAGCAAGTACTTTGCGATGTAAATACCTAATTTCTATAAAAGGTTACTCAATTTTTTTCAATACTAACCTGAAATTAAAAAATTTTTTTTTAAAAAAGGCTTATTAAACATACATCAATTTTATTTACCTTATAATGATACAATTTTCCGTTAAATAATGTAACAATTTTTCTCAAGATCATTTCTGGAAATTTCAATAATTGCAGGGATCTAATTCAACACACTTTAATTTATTTTTATGAGTTATAATATGAATATAGGGTTTTTATAAACGATCTTATGCAAGAATAGAATATTATTATTACAATTAATGTCGTATCAAATGGGATACTGCCACACCTTGTTTTGAAATATCAAACATCCTTGATCATTATTTGTCGAATATTATAATGATTATTAACGATTTTTCTTCATTGAAGTCTTTTGTTTAAATAAAAAAAAAATTTAATCGAATATTCGTATGTGTTATTAAATATTTATAAAGAAGGGTATTAAATTCTTATTTTCTGTTTACAAAAGAAAATAAAACACTTGATTAAGTATACGTGACAAAGTAATGCATAGATTTTATTTATTGATTTACGATGAAAGAAGCGAAAACCACAATTTTCCCATTGGAGAATAGTCAAATCCCAAAGGCTCTTAGATATAACGTGTCTGCTGAACCGTGAGATATAAAAGTGATCGGTGCATTTTCTTTGTTGGATTTGATACATCCGACGGGGATTAATAATCCTACACTTTATTCTGACAAATATCCCTAAGGTATTTCTTATGGGACTAAATTTAAAATGAATTGGAAATAATAGTCAAGATTAAGTAATAAGAGACACAAATATTTAATTAAAATAATGAAATGTAAATAATCGTGCAGACACGAAAAACGTGATTTTAATGGCAAAAATTTGTATATTATAAGAAATGTCAAAAAAAAAACAAATAAATAGAAAGAATGTGAAATGCAGTTACAGTAATTATATAGAGTATTTTTAATTAACAAGAATTTTTTATATCCTTTTCATTTTACTTTTTATAATTTATTCGATTTTTCACCAGACGAATGACATTTTGTAGAGCACGATTAAAATTTTTATCATTTAAAAAATAATTCTTTTAATAAATGAATATTTAATAATAATATTCTTAAAACTTATAATATAAAACTTAATAATAATATAAATTCCGATTATGTAACACATTTTTAATAAATGTTTATGATGTTTTTTCAATTCTATAAATCCAAATAAATTACATATATATATGTATTTAGATAATAATGACCATATATTTATAAATAATAATAATAATATATTTTACAAGTAAGGCATATTTCATTATTATAAGGTTTTTAATAAAACTATTTTGTAGCTAATAAATTATAATGTACAAGTTTTTCGTATAATTAAATAACTTACCATTATTTATTTAATCATAATTATTTTTATAATTGCAAAATAACTGTGAAATAAATTATGAAATAATAGATAATTAAAAATCTGCATTGTGTATTTTTAATTTTTAAAATATTTATAATAATTAACGTGAAATTTGTTCTGGTTATATATATGTAATATCGATTTTGAATACAGTGATTGCTTTGCTCCACCTTTAGAATGCATATTTCTAATAGAAGGTTTCATATTGTATTATGACAATAAATACTGCGTGAGTATATATTTCTTGTTGGCCGATGAAATTATCATATCTTAATTGGTTAATAGTTAGCTCAATAAGTGATTTTGTTTACAATACTGAGATAATGGAATGTTAGATTAGATTGATGTTTACATTCCCTTCATTAATACTATGATTTTTCCAATTTTTATGACTTTTTGATATTTATATATATATATATATACACACGTATAAAATTTATATATTGATAGAAACTCGACTGTTCCGATGTTTTTTTATGTCAAAGAATATCTTTTCTGTTCTAATAGAAGATTAAATTATCTTTCATTTTAATTTGATTACTTTTTCTCTACTGAATCGATATAAAATAACTTTTTCAAACTTCGTTTATATAATTTATTTCAATATTCCTTGGACGTATGAAGTACCAATAGAAATATTTTATGCCTTGGAAAATATTCAAATTGATTTACTTTTCATTATATTTTAAGGTTTATTTAATGTTAGCTTTTGTAAGAATTTATTAATATCAGCTGTTACTTGTACTTCTATAGATTATAAGATCAACTTATATATATTTATTTGATCAGCCTATAATTTTTGTAATTAATATATAATTTATATATTTTTGTAGTTTGCAGATTCTAAATAAATGCCTTTTAATTTTTACATAGACTGTATTTATGCGAGTTCTAAAGAACTGCATTATGGTTAATATTTCATTATTTTTTTATTATTATATATGAACTTTTGTATGGTTAAGAACTGTAAGTGTTGCCTAATATTAAAAATATATTTTCATTAATAAAGCTTTTTACTAGATAAACAGTATTAGTGTAATGCATTGATTATTGCAGGCAAGGAAATTAATTTAAAAAATAGGATATTCGCATAAAATATAGCAGTATTTTATATTTTCATTTATATTGTAAATTGTATGCAGGAAGTACGAAGAGTTTTTCATAATGATTACATATAATTGTACGGGTTCAAAGCAAGAAATGTATTACAAAGGTACAGGAACTAATCATTTAATTTTCGTATTAAAAAACTTTTTAGTATTAGTCGGTTTTTTAATTTTTGTTATTTAGAAAATTAGATAATTTCTTTGAAACGTAATATATATGTTGCATTTTAATATAAATTTTACTTCAAGAATTAAATTGAATAACATTAAACAATTAAAAGGAAATCTTTTCTTAATAATATATCAAGAAATTCATTTATTTAAAATATTTTTATTTATTTTAATATCATACATGTTAAGATAATTTGAATGAAAATCTTAAGCAATAATTAAAATTTCTTTAAAAATAAAAAAAAAATATTAGAACATTTCTAGTAAATTCATTATTGACAAATGATAGAGAACTTTCTTTGGCCATAAAAAATTTTTCACTCGAATTGATAAATTCTTTTAAATACAATCGAATTCTTTTATATAATTTTATAAGAATAAGCATACTTTCGGTTTATAATTATTATGCAAATTGTAGTCTTTAGATTAGGAATGTACTTTTAATTATGTAGCACGAATAATAATGAAAATAAGAAAATTCATATTGCATTGAACTTTAATAATTCCTTCAATTCAAACAATATTTAACAAACAATTGTCTTATATATTATAACGATGAAAAATGATCTCTGACAGAAAAACAAGAAAGTTTCTGCCGTGAACCTAATATATGCAATTATGTGCATAATAAGACAACGGTTCTAAGAAAGCCAATGTCATGCCTTAAATTAAGGTTACAACTTACTAAAATGGTAAAAGTAATTATAAATTCTTTTGATATTTTGCATAGTATTTATTTAATAATAATGAATAATGTCTAAAGTATCGTACTTAAAAAAATTAAATAACACCTATAGTTTCTCTATTCTTTTATTGCATCATTAAAATATTTTAATCGCGATCATGTTTCTAAGAACAAATGTGAGATTTAAAATATAGTTAATAAATAAATACTAATATTGGCTTTATCTTGTATAATTTTAATTTTCATAAAAATGTTATCATATGTAAAATCACAAATTAAAACATCAGTTCATTTCACAGAATGATGAGTATAAAAAATTGATATTGGAAGACAATGAAATCTTTGTTAGGTCTAAATCTTTAGTTAGGTAAATTATCATGGGCATTTATGATTTAATAAGTAAAATAATAATGAGTAAAGTGTCGAATCCGTGAAAGTTAAGACTTCCACTTATTTCTTTAAAAAAACTACTCATGTGTGCTGAGAGCGATTCTTGAAAACACATTAACTGCAATAATAACTTATAGATTAGTTATAAAAAAAAATATTCCAACGACTTTCAAATAGGTTTTAATATAAAAGTAGGTCTTATAAAATATTAAAATCAATAAGTTGCTTTCTTTAACAAAAATTGAATAAAAATTTTCAATCAATTTTTTGTAATAAAGTAAGCAGCTTTTGTATTTTAATCGAACAGTTGTAACATTTAACAAAGATTTGTAATTATATAAACAAAATTGAATGAATTAATCGTTATACTACTTAAATCACAATAAAAATCTGAATGATTATTCAATGTAATAAAAATTAGGGTTCAGAGAGATTAAGAGTAAAAAATGCGATAATAAATCTTTGCGAGGAACCGATGGTGCGTGAAGGTAGAGGATGTGGAAAAAAGGAGAGTGGGGAACAAAAGGAATACACGATGCCGAAAAGGAGTGAGAAGATGCGGAAAGAATACAAGCAAGAGAATGGTGTAGGTCTAGTTAAAAATAGCGTAGGGAAACTGTGTAACACGTGACGAGTACACGTGTAAGCGAAAGGCCCCGAGGTATCGAAAACCCGTTGGGACTGCGTCAGCTCATTGATTTCCATTCAATTACGAATCGACTGTCTTTATAACTTTACCTCCCTTTGCTTTTCCCATCGCACACATGACGTCCCTTGTTATGATCTTATTTCCTTCTCAATTTTTATCTCCATTTTTATCGGTTAAGAATCTGATTTTCCTTCTCCTTAAATCAACAAATAACTCAACAAATATTATACATTTAAAGTCTTTCCTCCTCGATTCAAACTTGTCCTTGTAAGCTGCATTCGAGCATTAGTTTCGAGTTAATTTATTTTCACGCGGCTTGTTGGTTTTAGATCATTATTTAATATTTTTGGCGGTTCGCCTGATATTAAATCCGTAACTCATATGCATAGCGCCATTCACTTCGTTACATTCTACATGTGTTACGAGTATCTATCTTGTCTATACGCACAAATGGTGTCAAAAATTTTCAATTGTATTACGAATTATATATGGCTCGCGCTCGGAATGTAAAGCTCGTGAATGCTTGGGCCTGAAATTATGTTATTTATTATAAAGTAATCGCAAATTTTGCAATACGAAGTAAGCGTTTAATAAAAGTTCATTTGTTCTCGTCGCGATGCCACGGCTGCTCGTACAATTGTCGCTCTTTCGTTAACTAGCGGAAAGCAGCTCTGGCCTTTACTCATGATGTCAAAATCATAATGATACAAATATGAAGGAAAAACTAATAAAGATATTTGATAAGATATAGATAACGAGTAAAAAAACTTTCAAAGCGATAATGAGATAAAGCAAGTCAAAAGAGAAACTATCAGGAGGATGTACAATTTAACCGAAAAATTTCCATTGGCATTATCCATGTGTATACACAGCTACTAGAGATTACGAAATGTAGAAGTATGGCATCATGCTTTAATGCTGGAGGCCGATCTTTTTTCTCCTCATCTTCCATCAGTTTTATCCGAACATCAGATCCAATCTTCTGGGATATTGACCAGTTCCGCCCTCTATTTCGCTTGTATTTGCTCCCCTTTTATTCGTTCGATTTCAAACTCTTTTTCTCCTCATTCTATTTGTCTATAAAATATTATACATACGTATTCTAGAGTACTTCATATTTCTGTCGACTTTATTTATTTTAAAAAACTTTTCTACACAGGATTCCGTTTAATTGATTATTCATTATTTTGAAAACCTTAAATATTCCAGAAAATTATTGAAAAAGATTTTATGAATTCTACTACAGATTTCATTCGTATGTTGCATTTAACTGTAAATTTATTTTAATACGGAAAGGAAGATACATAAGTAAAATAGAAATTTTTTTTACTATACCAAAGTATAATTAACATAAATATTTCAGAAATATTACTCGAAAGGATACTTATTACTTGCTTTAGAAATATTCAAGACATTTATGTTTTTAAAATTCATATAATGTCTCAACATAATTTCACAAGAGTACTTTAATTACAGTATTTAATAAGTATTTACGGAACATTAGCATAAATATTTAAAAAAATTTTAATTTTAAAACCCATTATAAAAAATTAATGGTTTTCGGAACATTAGTCTAAAAATACAGTATTAAGGTATTCTGTAAGTATTTTACTCTTTATTTTGTATACTTGTACATGTCTGTTTCTTAAAAGACTATTTTATTATTTGCTATTTCAATATAATTCCTCTTTACGTTCACTGAAGGGAAAGTCAGTTTCGAGATTAAATATGCTCTGCCTAATCTAATATATCTCTTACCATCCCCTCTCCCTTTCTTTTTCTCAGCTTCCCCTCGCACATTGTACATGAATTTATCAATATGTATCGCGTAAGTCTTTAAAGAACTACTACGTACTTGACAAAGTTGTGAAGTTTTTATGAAACATAATTCGCATTATTAATAATTAATGGACAAACGTTACTATTTAAATTTTTTCAATTTAATTATTCATTCCGCAGTATGTATATAATTTATGTTGATTATCGGGTAATTTATTATTTGGTATTTTTATAATTAAGAATCTTTCTTTACTTTACTTTTGCCAAATATTTCAGGATATTTCAGGGAGTAATTTTATAAATAGATAAATTTTTTTTTATGGTTTCTCTTTATTCTCTGCATTTCTCGTGCAACAGTATTATTTTAATAATTTTCGACGCGTATCACTTCTATCCGCGTAGAATGCATTTACTAGCAGGACTGTCGAATTAAATGCATTTGTAATACTTGTAATCAATCCTTATTTGGTAGCACCTACATACTATTTAATAACTTTAACAATTCGGACATTTATTAATCTTTCGAACATTTCTAATGTAAACTCCCGTTGCTCTTGGTAATTGTAGTTGCTATATTAGTAATATCGTGTAGTAGTCTCATAGTGGCCAAAGCCCCACCATTAAGACGGGTAATACTCATAACGCCGAGCGATAGAGTACAGGGGAGCAGGGTAGGCTGCTAAAGACGGGAGAGTCGATAGCGAGAAGAGAGCGAGGATCGCTCAGACATATTTCATAACTGTACGCACGCGCACCTTGCCCGTCTACGTGACTCCGAAGCTCGAAATACGCATGGGAGATCATAATTTTTCAGGTACTACTTTGTTTTTATGCTTCACAGGTGGTAAGGATACCTAAGCGATGATCGGATAATGGGAAATAAATGAAATGGAAACGAGAAATTGTGCAGTGGGTAAAGCAGAGAGAGAGAGAGAGAGAGAGATAGAGAGAGCGAGTGAGCAAGGAGAAAGAGGAAGAGAAGAAAAGAGGAGACCGAGCAGGGTAACTTAAATAAACTCGTTTAGTTCGCGAGGAAACTTGTCCGCGGACATTGTACTCCGCTACAGTTGCATTCTTTTCACCTTCTTCTCTTGTCTTCTTTTCTTCCGAGCAATGCAGTAGCAGATGTAGAGTTATCGGAGACGAGGCTACTGAGTGTCTCTTGGCCGGGAGCCTCGAAAAAATTCACTCTCTTATCAGTCCCATTTTATTCGTTCGACTTGCCCCCTCCTCGACGGCATTACAACACGCAATCAGGCTGCTATCTCTTAATCCCCCAGAGCCCTCGAGCCCCAGCGTCATCGTCAAGCTCGCGATAAACGCGATTCAGGGGACCCATCATCCGGATACAGCCGCGCGCTGACGCGGAATGGAGGAAGATATCGTGGACAGATGGCGAAAGGGCGAGGACTGAAGTCGAAAGCAGTGGCCACGACGGAGGCCTTCCAATCATACCACAGTGGCCCAATGTTACTACGCTCTTGCTGGTTCTTTGATCAGGTCGCGTACGGCCGATGATCCTAGGGCTCATTCGTTATCGAGTCCCGACCTTGATCGAATCCCCTTTGCGAACTTACCCCTGACGACAGGCTACTAAAACTCGTCAACTCCAATGATAAAAACATTACTGAAACCTTTGGAATACCGAATCGACGTCACATAACAATTAACTTTTTCACTCCTCTAGCTTTTAATCTTAATAAATGTACGATTATAATAAGCCGCCAAGCGAGTTGCCATTTTGCAACTAATGTTACATTCGATTTTTTTGAGCGATATTCAAACATCTATTTTTAATAGATGCACTTGTTTCAGATGTATAATTTTGAATATTTCTATTTTACGCAGTGAGAAACAAATTTTTTTCCGCTTATTTACATTCTTTTTTTTTTAATTTTATCTTTACTATTTTCAAAATGAGGATATTTGAATGTTATAAATGTAAACCTTACTTTTGAGGTGTAAAATAATTTAAGCACTTCGAAACGCTAAGGCGGACTTGGTACGCAGAAATTATCAAAAAAATATTCCGACAAAATAATTTTTATCTAAAAGATAGCATTTAAATACGTGTCTGAGATTTGCTGTAAATTTTATTGAGAAGGGCTTAAAGGTACAACTGTTCAACAGTCTCATTTTTAATAATATCACGTTTAAATAATAAGAATAACAATGCCTAAATTGTTTTTATTTTATTTCTTCCAATAAAAAGTTTAAATTTAATAAATGAAAATTCTTTCTTGTTAGATAACAAAATTACATTATGGCCAATGAAATCATTTTGGATTTTAATACTGGAAAATAGGAAAAAAGTACACTTTTTACTAGTACTCATTGACTCAAATAATATCCAAAGTAGGGAAATTCAAATGTGTTTTGTTTGTACAATACTCAGAATATAATCTTGAAAAATAGATGTACATTAATCAAATGATATTACTATTTTATAAGGCTAAAATATTTTAAAGTAAAATTATTCAGATACTTGTAAAACATTTACATAAATAATTTTCTCTATATCCAGAGTGAATGTAATCATACAATCGAATTCGTATGCATCAATTTAATCAAATAAAATACATATGACTCTTTTGTAGACATTTTACTGTTCTAGATAAATTTTTTGCAATTCCATAACTATTGGAATTCTTTATAATCTATCGACTTTAATCTGCATTCCAAAAGTTGAAGCCAATAAAATTGTTCGGTCAATATTTAATTAGAATATATTTTAGCAAAATTGAATAGCGAGAGCCACGACAAGTTTGTAAGCTTACGAAATCTAGATGTGTATGACAATGTGATACTTTAACGCCAATGGTGTATTGGAGGTTTGAACACTACATTGTAACGGAAGTAGCTTATTTGAGGGATTCTGAAGACTTGGTGTACTCTTAATGGACCGAGTTTCACTCCGATGTGTACTTGTATTTACGTGCTAACCGCGAGCTTATCAGCTTTAATCGAATTTCTTTTAATGATTCAATTCCCAAATAACTAGAATTTCGTAACGTCTATTTTTATCGTTGATTAGTTTATCAAAATTATTAAACATTTTTATATACTCTTTATATTATTATATTAACTTCAGTCTGTTAATATCTCCTGTTATACCTCTATTAAATTATTAATACTGATTTCAGAATAAGAACGATTATACTTTCATTACCATCGATCAATACTCTACAAAGCTTATAAAAATAATGCATTAAAAGCTTTTGGATATTACTTAACTGTAATATAATATTTGTTTATATTGTTTTTAACGTAATACATAAAATTATTTGTTTTAAATAAGTTTAAAAATCTATTATCAGTTATCTTAATACAGAAAAAATTCTACAAAAAGTATTGTCCATTCTTCGTTATATGAACTGTAAAAGTACTTCCACGAAGTCGAATAATAATGGAGATAGAATTGTAAAACCACAAATGATTCAAGACTTTATACGGAGAGTTTGTATTATCCAGCTATTAAGAGAAAACAAACCATTTTTAAAATACCAAGAACTACTTGAATTTTACTCTTATTGAAAAAGCAATCAAAAACATGTTACAAAAATATATTTTGAAATAATATATTACGTATAAAATAGAAATTTAATACATTTTTAAAAATTTTATTCATTTTTTAAAACGATATTTCATTTCTAGTTAAATTTTTGTATTAATAATTCTTACATTAAAATAAAATGATATGCTGTCTATTCTTGAAAAATAAGAAAATTCTATTCTTTCGATACATCAACATATTCACATTTCTTCATAATCACAGAATCACAAAATTTTCATATAATACTTTTTATAATATAGAATAAGTGAAAAACATTTTGAAGTAACTCATTCGTTGTTATATTAATTAAATAGATTTCAAATATTTCTGAATTTGAATTTATGTTCTTGATTGTGAAAGTATTATTGAGAAAGAGGCAATTTTCAAACTGCACTTTCTAAATTACAAATATATAATAATCATATATATTTTAATAGGGATTTTCTTATTTTAAAATACCTAGATTTGATATTGATGAAAATTAATATTACGGAAAAGCAGATTCGTGACCGTAGGTAAATTTTTATTTCCACTTTTTCACTGGGGCTTTATATCTTGTTTACTATGCAAAACTTCATTTAATATATTATATTAATATATATTAATAATATTATTTTATATATTATAAATTTATTATGATTACAAATTTATTTATTTTTAACCATATGGAATTAATTAATTATTTACATGATGTTTCATACGATCTAAAAAAATTAATTTTAATTATATTTATAATAAATTATGTTAATTTATTAATGAAAATTTTACGTAATAATCGTATTTATAATATTATTATAGCTCACCAAGTTACAAGGTACTCTGTTCTTAAATAAGATTATTATGTATTTAGGTCGTTGTCATTATATGAAATTTTCGAATGTACATTGAAGAAAACTTATGAGCAAATTCATAATTTTTCCGAAACAAGTTTTATATAAAATAAAAATTTATAAATGATTGACCAAACAATCGTAAGATTAATTTTGTTTGTAAATATTTTATAAAATTAAGAAAGTTATCGAATAGGTTCATGTTTAAAAGGGTTAAAATTTTTTAGTTATTTAATGTGATTTCAGTACTACAAAATATATTACTCGCAAATTTAAATGATTGTTTTTGAAAAAAAATTAAATAGTTAAAGAACAAATATTCAAAATTCAATATCCGGCATAAAAGAAAAATACGAATATAAAAATCTTCAAGTCAAAACAAATCGAATGAAAGCAAAGGGTGAGTTGTTAATTATGCAATGTAAATATCCACATACATTGTAAAATACACAACGAAAAATGAAAATAATAAAAGCAACGTTCATTTACATTTTTGCTTATATTTTTTTCTATTTATTTCCCTGTTTTAATAATTCTTTATGTATTCTCCATTTCTATGGCTTCCCCTTTTTCTTTCTGTTTATAGCTGTTTGTCGTGTAGACCATCGTGATGTTCGATTCCATTATACTCCGGGATACGAATATGGACATTGTCTATTTTCTCATTTTTATTCTCATACCCTATTTTCATTTGTGATAGAAGTCCTAAAAATTAAATTTGCTAACTCCCATTAGCAAGAAGCATCTGATTTTGGATTGACTTTAATAATATTTTGAGCTCAAACAGTTGTTTTATTTACTAACTTTCTTCAATTTACCATATAAATTGCTTTTTTAAGTCAATCCAAAATCAGATGCTAAATAATAGATCAAAATTGATGCAAACTGTATTGAATTGTTAAAACAAATTGTGTAGTATTAATTTTTCTACAATCAGCAATATAAGACATGAAGTTTTCAAAAAAATCAATTTGTACACATATTGTGCGTGTGTGTGTAATTGTGTTCGCACGTGCATATGCGTTGGTGTGTCTCGTATCTTGTAATTGAACCAATTAAGTTTTTGCTAATTAAAGAGTTTCCTAAATAATGAATAAATAATAACTGAATAACGCAGAAAGTTATTTTAAACACGAATAACTCGATATTATTGTCCATTTATAGAGAGTACATGAGTCTTAAAACCAAGCTTGTACGACTACAATATTTTCTTTATTTAAATTATCTTAGTGACTCGAGCTAGTTTAGTTAGCTCGAATTACTTTCAATTTAATTTGAATTCATAATAAAGCAATTTTCATAAGCTCCTGAATTTTATAATAATCGTTTTTCATTAGTAGCTATGATTTTTTTTAAAATGATTTTTAAGCATTTGCACAAAAAATCTCATACGTTAAACCGACAAAAAACATTTTTCTTTTATAATAAATATTAAGATTATCCAAGATACTCTACGCAGTCATAACAGTAATATTTAGTAAATTTTTTTTTATAAATCTCAGCTTTTTTACTTGATGTTTTATTTATGTTTCTCATATTATTTCAATGTTTTAAGATAATTATTTTTGTCGGAAACATGTTTTTTTTTAATTTAAGTCAAAATTAGATAATAAAATATAAGCAATTTAAAAGAAATAATTACGATTAAAATAAGTTATGAAAGCTTTGAGGTCTTGTGCATTTTAAATAATATTTTATACATATAAATAAATATACACACATTAAATATAAATATTTATCTGGTTTTAAAAATAATTATGAAATTCTCTTTAAAAAAAATTCTTCCAAAGGAAAAGGGGAAACAACACACTCCAAAGGCAAATAGAATAAGAGTGATTTGAGTTACATTTAAGTTAAAGGAGAAAGTTCGGAGAGAAAGTCAAAGAAATCTGTTTGCAACGTATAAAGGTGAAAATACATATGGGATATATTGATAAATTTTTTAATTTTTTATTTACGAGTGTACAAGTATATTAGTTGTAAGGCAATACAAAAGTGAAAATAATATTTCCAATCTTGTATCTGCACATGTGTGTCAATTTTGTGGTACTTAATAATACTAATACTATAGATACTGAGAAATTTATAGTCTTTAATTTTATATTATCAACAAATTTTTAATATTAAAAAATCTCCTATTATAAAACTTTGTCACAATATTTACAGGAGTTTTAAAAATATGACACATCATTCAAAGCATTGTAATACTTGTGTTAATTTATATTTTACTGTATAATAATAGTAATTTAAACATTTCAGGAATAAAATTATTATTAAACAGTAATTTATATTCTTACTCTATCTTTTAAGAACTCATTACTGTAAATTATATGTTCAAGATACACATTGACTGCATGGGTATAAATTATGTACATAAAAATATTGGACAAATTATCATAATTAATTGTAGCAATAAATTATTAAATAAAATTTAACAGTTTTAACTATTTAAAAAAATAAAATAATTATTGTACAAGGGCTCTTTTCTCACAAATTGTTCTACAAAATAAATGTTTTTCTACATAAAACTAACTTTAACATAACTTTAACATTTCAAAACTAAAACGCGTATCATTATTTATTCATACAAAAAAAAATAGAGCTTTTTAAATTAAATTTTTAAAATAAACTACGATTTAAAAAAAATAAATAATTATTTTGTAAAATATGAAAACTCATTTAAATTTTAATTGTACAAGTAAATTATTCGATAATATAATAAAAGTTCAAACATATTTTTTTCAATTTTTTTTTAATCATAATTAATATTCTGTACTTATTTTAAATTCATGTTTTGAGGATATTTAAAATTTAATAAAGCTTAATGTAGAATACTAATATTTCTGAAATAATTTAGTAAATTTGTTTTCTAGAATATAATAATTCCACTATGAATGCATTTAATCATGAATTTATTGCTTCTTTAATAAGTTTGAAAATTGGATAATAATTAGTTTCAAAGTTAAATTAATGTTTGACGTCACAACAGAAGTTTAACAGCTTTCTTATAAAGTTCATTTATTTCTCAAAATAAACTTAAAACTGAACTTTTACAAAATCCAATATAAATTTTATAAATAAAAATACGTGATTACATTAAAAAATAATTAAAAATAATGCATTAAATTGTGTGGCGATAATACAATTTAAAGTTAAAATGTAACTTAAATTTTTATTACAAACTAATTGATTGAAATAGTAGTTCGCTGCAATATTGAGCACAATTTAGCGAAAAAACAAGAGAAAACCAGTAAGAAGTGTAATTAACCCTGCACTATTGAATGTGCAATAAATTAAACTTTTATCGACTCTTCCTTGGGTACTAATAAAAGATAAAGTGTGGAAGGGTATGAAGGAAGGAGAACAGAGAAAAACAAAGACGAATAAAAATAAATAAAAATATTGCAGATAAAAGCGAGAAAGTGGTAGAGAGGGGAGAAGGAGAAAAGAAAACTGATAATACTAAAAATAAAGTTTGTATAATGGTTAGCTTATTTAATTCAAGTATGCTTAATGAATATTCGACGATAACCGCGCGTAATTACATCGCAATATTCTTCGTCTTCCTCCATTTTGAAATTTACCTATTTTGTCTTCTTCTTCGATTCTTCTCTAGTACTTTTATATGCTTTCCTTCTGGCTCTCTTTATCTTTCATACTATTTCGATTTCATCTTACTAAGAGATGGCATTAAATTGCATTTTATAGTATTAATAGCGCAGTTTCGTTTCATAAATGTTCATCTTGCGAACATCGTTACCATAATGTAGCATAAGACGATTTACCTCCCATCCTCATTTCATTCTTTTTTTCTGTTGTCTTGTGTTATGTTTCTGTTTTTTATTCATATACCCATATTTTAATTTTTTTCCTTTAACTTTATACAACAATTTTAATTCTTGTAACATATTTCATTATTGCCTTATAGCAGTCTAGCTGATTTTTATTCCTAAAAAAATTAAATGCTATTCAAAACCAAAATTCTTAATAAATCTTAAAATTTAAATATATATATATATTTAAATATTTAAATTTCTTAAAATATATGATAAAATCTTGCAGCTTTTATTTAACGATTTTTTTTTTAAATATCGCTTAATGATGGACTAAAATTTACATAATTTCTTAGGGCATATTATTTTGATTCGATTCTTTTCTAATGCAAGCACTTATTTTGCTTAAAATCAAAGTACAACTCAATATCAATAAAATTGAAAATACCAAAAAATATAATTTTCTGTTTATTTTTTCATAAAATAACTGCTCAAGAGAAAATTTATACGTTTAAAATGAAGTAATATGCATAACGTTATTTAATAATATTCTTCATCAGTTGGACTGAAGACATATATAATGAATACTCTATTTATTATTACATCACATTCGTTATAATTGTTACACTTATATCGGTAAAATCTACAATACTGCATCATAAGAAATTACAAAATAACGTCGATAAAAATAATATTAAATTAAATGAAATAAATTAATATCAACAGCCTTTGTTTTGGATGGTATTGTAATTAAATTTAAATTAAAAAAATTTGCAGTAAAAGTTTTTTATATTATATGAGCGACACCTAAATAATTAACATAATTAAAGTATTTAAAATATCTTCTGTATGATATGAAAATAAAAAAGGGCAAAACAAAGAAAATTAATGACGCATTTTTAGAAATAAGTTTTTTTTAGTAAAGTGTTAGATCGCTGACGAATTACGAATTGACGTAATGGCGAATTCGTGACTTTAAATTTAAAAAAAATTACAATTATCTTACCCAAATAAGTTATAATTAGTTTGTTTGTAATATTTTTATATTTTATTTTTTTTATTTAATCCATTAATAAATTGACGAATGTAAAATGTAAGCTTATTAAAAATAAACAAAACATCAAATCGTATCTATACGACACAAGGGATCAACCCATAGAAATGTACATGTTTATAAATATATACCCGTGTAGTCCGAATTATGGCTCGGTATAGCAACTGTAGCTATATGGCTTCACATATAATGATGTAGGCAACCGAATGTGGTTATGTGGTTGGAGCCCTAGATGCAAAATATGTTGTCGTGGTAAAAGATATTATTATTAATCTCCTGCCTCGAAGATTATACACCATGTAGAGAATATGGGTAATTAGAAGTCTCAGTTCATTAAAAGAGGACGTAGGGACCGAGATAAAATAACATCCTCGGTAAATATTTCACAAATTTCTGGTTTAGTTTGGCTATCTTGAATTCTTCAAGATAGTTTTTAGAGGCGAAAAAACATGTCCATTAGAGGTGATTTAGCAAAATGCTAACGATACTTGTTTAATATATTAAATTTTGTACAAGCAATTATATTTTAGTATTAATTTGTTTTTTTATTTTTATTTTTTATTTTAGTTTTGAAATTTTTTTCGATATAGTAAGGTGTCAGTTGGTAAATCTATACGGCTCAAATCGACTTAAGGTCATAGGAACAATACATATTTGAACTAATTTATCTTTTAAATTGGCAATTATTTGAAATTTATTACAAACACTGATTCACAAATAGTTTTAAAATCGTCATTCATAATAGTTAAGGTCTTTGAACTAGATTTAATTGGATATTGACATTGGTACATAACTTAATTTTGCGGGTTATTATGTCCTTTATGTTTGTCATCTATAAATGCAATCTCGTAATCACAGTTGATATTGGGTTCTTTAGAACTTCGTTTGCAATTTGTAAAGAATAAATTGAGTCTTGTTAAACGAACTTAAACATACGATTGTGTGACGTTAATGTTAATGCATCATCTGCATTTGCAATTACCACTACACAAAGTATTTAGACTTATATTTTCCCACAGTTGTTCTAGAGAATTTTATATTCGAAAATACAATGCACTAATAATTGCAAGTTGAGTAATATTATTTTATAAAAACAAAATGCTTAAATCCCTATTATTCAGCAAGCAACATTAATTTGCTTAAATAGAGATGGTTGAAAAGAATTGCTTTGGCAATAAGTCTTTTATGTTTTTCTAAAAAATCATTGATATTCAATTGTTTTTAAGCTGTTTAAAATGAATGTTAATGCATTACGATGTAAATGCATGTGAAATAAGATGTTGCTTTGTTAAAATTTTTTTCGAAAAAAATCAACAAATTTTACTCTTATTATTTAAACGTTTATACATTAAAGATAGTTAATTACTTATGTTGCCCAAAATTCTCAATAATCACTGTAAAATATTGTTAAGTATGTAATTTTTATCATTTAACTAAACTATGATTTACAGATCTTTTTATACTTTGCTAACATAAGTTATTGGTTTCTTGTTATAAATGTATACTAGAATTGATACAAACTTATAATTTAAAATTTATAATTTTATTTAATAACTAATATGAAATATAAAGTAAATAGTAAATATAATTTACTATTACTACTTATAATAATATATATATTTATGATAATACTACTTGACTACTTGTAATAAATTTGCTATTTTCTTTTTTTAATTTTATGGAAAATGTTACATTTACTATGCGATTATTTACTATACAAGCTATGCTTATAAGTTCAAGATATTTGATACGAAAAGAAAAGAAAATTTCACTTTATGTTCTTCTACATATATACAGCACAACATAAATTTGATTAATTTACTAGATAATGCTCTAATATTTAGTTATTTTCCGTATTCAAAATTTAATATCCGAAAATTCTTTTTAATAATACACAAATGTTATTAAGATCGCAGCTATATATAAATTTAAAAAATAGAATTTGAGTGTGAATACTGAAATATACGTTATAAAATTGCCGAATGCATTAGAACATAATTTGAGTATTGATAAAAGAAGGCAAGTGTCTTACATCATTTATCGATGTTCCGAAACTATTAGTCTCGGTCTTCACTTAATAATTATTTAAAATTAAAAATTTTTATGAAAATATAAATGATATAGCTAAAGAACTTTAACAAAATTATAAAAACATAAAAACTAAATTAAATAATTGTATAATATATTATTTTGTATTTTTCATATCCGTAATTATAGAGTTACCGTATTAAAATTGAATAATTTTAATATTATAATATGAATTCTAAACTTTATAAAATGGAAGTAAGAAAACGTTAATTATTTAAATTTAAGGCCTATTTTCTTTAAAATATATATTGAATATGATCTACTATAATTAAATAGATAAACAATTAATAATTAAAACCACACACCTTGAGTATAATAACAGATTGATATATTAAAAAATAAATAATTAAATTAATTTAACGCTAGTAAGTTTTCACAAAATACAGAACATTAACAAAAATTAAAATAATATATTTTTAATATATTTTTTAAAATTTGAAAGAAGATTAATTTAAAACTTTTTGTGAATTTGAAATATGTTATTGGATTATTCATAGTATGAGATTGTATTTATATTTCAAAATTTTCGATGTTACGCTTCGTACTTATTCATTGTTTCTCAAAAACATATTGAGTGATGTTCCTATTTCGCACCAAATAAACAACTCACCTGAAACATAAAAAATAGAAATATTGAGAACATGGTAAATATACTAAACAATAATATATTACATTAATATTGTTATCCATTGCTGATTAATTGCATTATAATAAAAAATTGTGGAGAATTAAAAAAAAAACTAGGATTATACGATTATATAAGGTTAGTGTAAGTTATTAAGGTTTTTCAGAACTTTAATATTTAAATGTTTTTACTATTTGTATTTAAAACATCATAGATAAGAATTAATGATTAATGGATTTATGAATCTTTTTAAAAAAATTAATTTGAATATACATTAATTATACATAAATTATAAATCAATTTTAAATTGTAACTACATTTTGCAAGTATTTCAGTCGCTAGGTTTACAATAAGTCTCAGTTATTGTAAAACAGAACAATAGGAGCGAGTAAATAAGGAAGAAAGCAAAGCATAGAGTGAAATGCACACATGTTATAAAGAATAAGAGGGAGATGCGGAAATCAAGGTTGGCACAAGCCCTTTATAACGGGGGAGACACAGTTGACACAAAATAAACGTGCCTACAGGACCATGAATTTCTAATTAAGCTACCGTCAAAAAGTAATTAAATTTCAAAATACACTATTCGCAAAACTAATTTTGAATATTAATGATCCTCGCGATTTTCCTCATATCACGATAAACCTCCATCCATTCGGCATTTGATACTCGACAATGGTCGAGGTCTGCTCCTGACAAAATTAGAAATGAATCGAAACTCGGGAAAAACACAGCTAGATAAATGGCGGTCTCTCATTTTGTTCGATAACTTGGGCAAAAAATTGCATCTCCACCAGAGACTCCGGCGCGAAAGACCGATCGCGATCAGGAGTGTCGGTTAAAAAAGAAAAAGCCTTGGGGAAGCTTGACCTACCGCAGTTATTAGAAGCTTCCAGTCTTCGGTAAGAAGAAAAAATGTACGACAAAAGAGTCGATGCTGAATTTTGTTTCCACGCCAGTGGAGCTCTTACGCTTATGACAATTAATGTCATTAATTTGAAAAATTAAGTTCCGCATGATCGCTTGGAAATATAGTAACGCACACTTTTTCAGACGCGGCCTTATCTATTTGATTGCTTCTCAATGCACCGTCCGTAGCTTTTAATCACGCTAAAAAATCTAAGTGAATGTATTTTGATTAAGAGCTTTAATTGAAATTGCAAAGGGAGAAACAGCTAGAATTGACAACGAAGAATTATAAAAGGATCAATTTTTTCAATACGAGCTTAAAAGGTACCATCAATAACTGCAATTCTTCAAGAGAAATACAAATAACATTAGCATTCGATAATATTTTAATATAATTTGTCCTGCTGCATTAATTCGAAACTTGGTTACGGGATAAAAAAGTACAACCAATTTATTTAAGTACTAAATGCACTCTGCAACTTAAACCATAACTAAGTAGACTCACCCATCCTCCACTTTGCCAAATCGTTAATTATAAGAAGAAAACTCGGCTTATCTAACATTCAATTTTACGATCGTTACAAGCAAAGTTTGTAATTCTGTACGCAGCATTTTCAACATTCATAAATTTCTATTCTGTTTATAAATTTACAAAATATACTTTTTTATTTTCAATGAAATATAGTACTCTTGTTTATATTTTAATTTTATTTTAGTACTGTGGCCAATCGCTAAGTGTTTGACGTTAGCACATATTATGTTTATTCTTCTTGGCGCTGGAGTATATAAATACGACGAGAAAAATAGTAAGATATACAGTAATTACTAGAAGCAGAGAGAGAGAAAGAAAGAGATAGAGAAGAAAAGAAGGAATGAGAAAATACTGCCTCATAGTGAATCTTAACTTACTATCTGTTATTAACACAACTGTAAGATAAGTAAATGCCTGATAAGCGAAATGCTATTAAATATTAAAGTTTTTTTTAGGTTTTCTAAATAATATATGTAAGAATATCTATAAAATTATATTTACATTTACAATTTGCAAGTTAATAAGCAAATTACTTATTTTATTGCAAAGAATTTACATCACAAAACTACGCTTGTATTGACTTATTTGATAAAACTATTAAAATACATATAGATTTAACAAATTTCGACTTTCTTCACCTTTTCATTCATATTTTGACAATAAGTGCGGTTGCAACTATTTTTTAAATTAATTAAATTTCTTTATGCATTATTTGATAAGAATTTATAAATAAAATTTTTTTTTAAATATTCGATATAACAAATTTACCTTTCTTCATTCCGATCCATTTTATGAAGCGATAAAATTATCTATCAAAAATTTTTGAATCTGTTTAATAATTTTTATGTATAACATAAGATATAAAAAAATCTTGTAAATTTAAAAGTTAAGAATAGAAAATTTTTATTACATATAAATTAAAAAACTAGTTATTAAATGTAAATCCTTTATGATATTATTTTATTGAAAATATATTTAAAAAAAACAATGCATTGCATTCATATTTCATTGCACCATAAGGAACTTAATACTTATTATCAACTAAATTATTATGTTTTGCATATATTAAAAAGTAATTTAACTTTTACTTGTGTTTATTAGACAATCGACGTACTAAATTATTAATCAAGCTTTTCTGCAATTTGCTTCGAATTATTTGACTTATAAATTTTTATTGTAATATATTTTTAAAAATTAAATGCTACTTTTAATTAAATTCTCTCAACTATATCGTTAAAAATTAATTCGCAATAAAAAATCAAGCAACGAATGGTCTTATAAATCAACAATGGCAAAAGAAAAGATTGTAAAAAATAGTTTCACGAATGTAAGATAAGAGTAATGCACTAATTGATGGTCTTTGAAATTCTTTATCTCTCGATAAAATCATGCAATGTATCAATAGAAATTTTCATTCCCACGTGAAGTCGAAATGCGAGAGCCAACATTGGTGGAGATAATTAATTAATTGCCATAAGCGGCACGGAAAAATAAAATTGGTCAACTTTTCCGGAATCATTTGGAAATCAGTTTAAATTATTTTTTATCATATATATGGTTACCGAGAACTCTAGAATTATAATTATAAACAACTATTTCTGTTTTAATTACTACGATTCATGATTACTTATGTGTGATGTTTCCAAGGAACGAGCATTAAAATCTACAATTTTAAATAATATAATTTGGAAGTACAATTTAAATCAAGATGAGTCTTCTAAAATTGAAATTCTAACAATGAAAAACAAGTTCTATTGCATATTTATCTTTATTTCCTATTGTTGATATTTTTTGTAATTTTGCACCGGAAACTATTATGATTTTCAAATACTATAATTGCTATGAGAGTTTAGAATATACATGTTTTATACTATTGGATGGCTGTAAATATAAATTATAGAATTTTAAAATAAGTATATAATTTATCTATTTAAAAATAATGTAAAGAAAAGTATAAATTATGCTTTTATATGTATTTTTATTTTTTATGTATATTGGCTTTTCTAAAGTTATATTTTTATACATATTCATTTATAAATCATATTCAGCTACTGACTGAATGATTTATGCAAAATAATATTTTGTGTAATATTTTATAATAGCAATTCGTGTATGTACCGAAATCAAAAAGTGATTTACTTAAATGCTTACAAATTTAATTAAAAATAAAATGAACTATACATTAATTTCAAATAATATGGATTTTATAAAATACGAGCAAAAACAATTGTACATTAAACGTGCAAAAAATAAAATAAAATAAAATATAATCATCCATATTTATTTAAGCAGGTACATTGTTTTATACAAATTTTTTATGAAAAAATGTAACAATAATAAGTATTTGTATAAATGATTCATGATTATTATTAGCGTTTTAAGGAATTATGATTTCACCACTGAATTTTTTGTACTTGATTTTATTTGAATAATTCCTAGTTAAATCTAAACAGATAACTCATAACTTATTTATATGTAAATGGATTATATCTTCATGACAATAATTTATAATCTGTTTTCCATTGATATAACGTATGAATTTTTAATTTACATTTTGTTTTAATGCTTGCATGTGAAAAAATCTATCATCGATGATTTTGACCATTATTATCTACATTAATTTTGTTTTATATATTTTTCAGAATCGTAATTGACTTATAAATAATAAATTTAAACAAAATTGCATCACCAACAGTAAGTTAATACAATCTATGAATAGAGTGATATTCTGCATTGAATAAAATCGATAGTCTGAATGTGACTATTGGACAAAATACGACACTACCTACGCGTGTCAGACACAAAGTCTGTGCATATGATTTAGTACATAACTGGAAAACCTCTGTTGTTTTCTATAAAATTTTGGTCATTATTATTGAAATATAAATTTTTTATGCGATATAATGATAATAACTTGTGATAATAATAATAATAATTTGTACAGTGGTTCAAATTTACAATGATAAGCATTGCTTTTCTATTTAATTTTAATTATTGAAAACGCAAATAATTTTATTGATAATATAATCTATATTTTAATAATGCTTTTATTTCAATTGAATTAAACGGTAATACTATTCCTTTTAACTATATAATTGTATTTGTTTTTCAATTTTAGAAATTTGTTAACATATATTATATATTTAAACATTATACATTATATGTTCGTATAAATAGATGTTTATTTCTATTAATATTATATACCATCTTCTTTTCTTCATATAAAACTTTTTTGAATTTGTACTTTTACTTATGTAAAAGTAGATATGCTTAAGGGGTTTAATGAATAAATAATGGACAAATAATTTTTTTTTTTTACATACAATTTTTAATTAAAATTTTTCTTTGCCGTGAGAAATAAATATTCATTGGAAAGAATTTATTAGATTGAATCAATCATATTATAAAAAATGACGTAAGCTGCTATTATATTTCGATTCGATTATTTATTTTTATCGACTTTTTATAATAATAATAAACTTATTCTAAAAATATTCATTAATGTTATCGTAAGTAATAGAAATAACATTGCTTATAGATAATTAAGCTTGCATGACCTTATGCAAGTCACTTAAATAAATCATACATAATATTCTAAAGTATCATTGATAATATTATAATTACATCTAAATTGATCTATCTGCATGATTTTCTTAATTTTAACAAATTACTATATATACTTGATATACTTGTGTCAAATATGTTATGAATAATTTATAAATTGTATATATTGTAATGTTTTTAAATGTATCTAACAGCTTTTCAGAACTTCCAAATTCAAGTTTTAGAAATTTTGAAGAAACAAACAAGTTAGATTAATTAAATTTAGGTTTATAAATGTAATTCTACGGAAATTGCACACAATTGTTCTCTACCCTCATGTAAACGAATAAACTAATTTCACTTTTTACAGAATGTCTTAAACATCCGATATGAATTTATTTAACATTTATAATTATGGCTTTCGTAAAGTTTAACGTTATCTGCATTCATTATGCGATAAGAAAAATCTAAGCTCAATATTACGTAAATAAATCTAATAAATAATAATGATCTGATGAAAAACCATTTAAAAATTCTAGGAGGACTATTAAAAACAAATTAATAATGATTTTTTTTATACGTTATTGTAGACGATAAATCAAATACGACTATGCACAAACTAGTATTTTATTTCTAAATCTGCATTAGATTTTGGAGATATTAATAACCCATGATTAATGAAATCTCATGTATATGAATAATTTCTATAAATAGCTTCAATTAAGTCGTATTTAGTGTTACATTTAGTACATGTTTTATATAAAAAACAAACTCAAGCTAAAATAAAACTAAGGCTAAAAACCGTGTTTTATACTAAATCGAGGATAAATTTAAATTTTATATACAAAATTTTATTATTCTTATCGTAAATAACTCAGGCAAATACATCCGTTGATTGTGGTTTTCAATATGGTCCTTAAATATCTGAATTTTAATACATCAAGCTGGAGCTTATTTCTCAATAGCATAAATTTATCGTATCAATTTGTCAATAACTTGTATAGTCTGCATAGCAGACACATATAATTGTCTACATTTCTTCACTTCTACCGACTTTTTGCGTTGTGCTCAGAATTCATATCCTTTCTCTCTTATCTAAACTGAATTTTTTTCGCCATAGGAAAACTTAAATTTACATACTTGCAAAAACAATGCATATTTAATCTAGGACTTGAAGTAATTATTCTGTTAGGCACATAAAATTAGAGCGCATATTATTTACTATTTATAATATTCGGATCTATGATACATAATGTTTGAAGGATCATATGATTTTATCTTAACTTACTCAGGAATACCATTACAACATAAAAATAGTACTTTTTTAATTCAACATCATTTTAAAACACACGTTGTAAAATATAAATTATGGATGAATTTTTTTTTAAAAAAGCAATTACTACGAATTAATAATGCAATTAATAAAAAAAGCAATTATAACGAATTCTAATGCTATGCTAATATAAAATATAAAAATATATAAAACTCTATTCGAAGTTTTAATAGTGTTGAATAATCTTGGAAAAAACTAATTTTAATATTCAATATCAGAACTTTTCAAAATCAGTTTTCAGTTTCTTATTGCTGCGTATTTATGTACTTTATTAAATATCAGTAAAAGCAAATCGTAGTGATAATTTTGTTGTTAACAGTCTTACAGTTAAGTATTTTATTGATTTAAGATATTTGAACGTAATAAAATTGTTTTAATCGACCAGAAGATGATAAATAATTAATATAAGTTTTCATAAAATAATAATTTATCCTGCAGCACTTAGTTTATCTAAATTCTTCTTAAAAGGTCATATTTTATATTTTTAATAAATCTAAGAAATTTCTTATAGAGTAAAAGGATAATTTGAGACGACATTAGACAGTATCTGAGGAAATTAATGATGCTCGTTGATCAAGTTAATGAGAAACAAGTCCAACAGATATACTTTTTGATTCGGAAGAATAACTTACAGTTTAAGCAATAACGTAAAAAAAATTTATTTGATCCTATAACATTTGATAAATTTCCATAATTTCAAAAGTGTGTAATTGAATAAAAACCTTTTTTAATCTATAATTAATAGAACTTAATGTAAATGTTTTTTTTATATTATATATATATATATATGTTATTAATTATAAATTGATAATGTATTAAATTTATATTTATAGAAAATTAAGATTTATTTGATGATAATAATCCTTTTTTTAATTATCAAATCACATTTGGTTCACTTATACTTTCAAATCATTTAAATTAATTATGTATCATACACACGGGAAAATTGGTCGCGAGATTGTAAATAATGATATTAATCTGAATATTATATTATGTAAACAACTTCTTGGATAATTGATTTTATCGTTGCTTGTTTCATATTTATTGGTGAAAATTACTTAGGATGCAAATATTCTATCTCTAGTCTTCATTATTATACATTTTAATCTAATGTAATACTTGGTTAAAGTATTAGCATTATACATTTATAATCTAATGACTAAACTAATATTCTCTTGTCTTTTAACAGCAAAATATGCAATCCGGATTAACGAGTCTGACCATTGATTTAATTCTCATAAATAATCAAATAGTATTTTAAACAACATTTGTATCGTAACGTATGTAAATAGGAAATTGTTAAGATATTTAAATTCGTATTTCACTGAATTCAATATCTAACGTTATCTCTTAATGTCTTTAAATTAACTAAGCTTATAATACAATATTCTAATAACAACAAGAATGTTGATTTAGTTCACATATGTATATTTGTCAAAAAATGTTGTTAGTTATTGTAAAGTATTACCCTGCTAAGAACGAATGAGAATTCGTTGTTAACATGTTAAGGTAAGAATTCATTTTTTAATAGAAAAATTATCAATTTACATTATGCTTATATGATATGATTTAATTATTAATTTACATTTAACATCGTTTATTTATGTATATATATATATATGTAAGTATTTATTTATTTAAACATTTATTTATGGAGAAAAATGAATTAAAATAGTGAACTTATTGTGAACATTAAGTTTTCATAATAAATTATTTACCAGTTTAATAGAATGAATATCTTATTTAAAAAAATATTTTGTTTTAAAACACATACTTATATTAGAAGAAATTTATTTTAATTTTTCTTCGAAAACACTAAAAAATATACATTATTCAATTATTTTATGGACGCTTAACGTACTTTTAAAGCATCAAAATCTTACTTTAAAGAAAATCAATTATTAATTAAGTCAATGAATTTTTAATGAAAATTAAAAAACATTTAAAAGTAAATTATATTTTTTATTTATTTATAATAACATTAATTCTGTAGATGATTTATTTTAAATGGCGGATTCTAAATGTACTTATGCATTTGCATTTTACTTACTTGTTTTTAATTAAAATTATGTTATATGTTAATGAATATCGTAATAAATTTTCTGTAAGTGTGAAAAGAGGAGATAATTTTTTAAATAATTGCTACAAGGAAATGGAATAGTCTTGAATGTGCATTTTTTTAAAAGATTAATAACATTTTTGTATCTAAAAATTTTTTTTATAGGATTCCTAGTATTTTTTAAAATTCAGAAACATTAGAAAAATATGCCAAAATTTAGTATCACAAAAGCTAAACTCTTGGGGATATAAAAATGCTTTCAATAAAAGACCTTTTGGACCTTAATACTTTAATGTATTACACACATTCCCTCGAAACATATTACATTAAACTTATGGACTAAAAAAAATTCCAAGCGAATGTGTTTTCTAAAAGTATCCGTAAATTGATTGGATGTGTTCTGACGTGCTTTTATGATCCACCGGCTATTTTCTTATTAGGTCTTTCGAAACGCGTTAAAATAGATTTAAAGCACTTTGAAAGCATTACAACAGCTTCTGGAAAATTTGATAACAATTAATCGCGATGAAGATTAATATATTTTGATTTCATCATACTATTTTGAAATATAACAAGAGCATAGACTTATTATTAAATTTAATTCGATATTTGAATGTGCAATATTTGAAAACAATACGATGGCATTGTTTGAATAAGATGATGAATAAAATACTCCCATGATTATAAAAACTGATTTATGATGGTGTAAAGTAGGGGGGTGTCGATGGATGTACAGATCATTTATAAGTTTTTACAAGCTGACTTCGAGTTCATAACTATTTCATAACGTTATAAAGTAAAAACGCATAGCTATTTATTATTCATGTCAAAAGGAAAGTGTGTCAGTCAATGTATAAAATAAATATTTTGTATATGAATAATGAAATTTAATTTACGCTCTGTTATTTTGTTACTTACGAAATGGACGATTATAAGTTTAACGTTTACGAAATATTTAACAATATAAAATCTCAACTTATTTTCAGTAAGCTTTTTTCCAATGGCTTATTGTATAAGTTTATAATATTATAAAGTTAATTTAGTATTCAAAACTGCGTATTGATTAATTTTATAATAATAGAATTATTTCTAAAAATAATGGAAGCATTTCAGGCTGAATATACATTTAAGTAAGCTGAAGTCATCAAATTTTGGTTAAATCTTCCGTAGTCTATTTCATTCACCTGAAACATTTCATCTGAGCCTAATTGATTTATGAGTAGTATAAGATAAACTTTTCATAATTATATACATTCTAATAATATAAAAAAAATGTCTAAAGTAGTCGCTTTACAGCTTAGTGAACTTAAATACATTATTACGTTGATATTGTTACGTATTATTA
This sequence comes from Kradibia gibbosae, assembly GCA_018907135.1. Classification (NCBI taxonomy): domain Eukaryota; kingdom Metazoa; phylum Arthropoda; class Insecta; order Hymenoptera; family Agaonidae; genus Kradibia; species Kradibia gibbosae. Next base: position 38,992,432 of record JACCHX010000001.1, read on the forward strand.
TTTAAATTACTCATTTCAGGAAGTAGTGTTTAGTTTATAACTTATTTTATTAATAAATAATCACGATATACTTAGGTTTTTTTCAAAGCGTTGATCTCAGATAGGTGATATTTAATTACAGCATGTACAGCATGTAAAACCAAATTTTATATTCATTTTATAAAAACATGTCGTTTAAAAGTTATATAAGAAATATAAATTCAATTTAAAAATTTATAATCTATCCTGTTCTACTAATTGTGGGTTTCAAATTTAATTAAAAAACTTGTTTAATACAACTTTTTATGTATATTATAATTTCTATTTTATTCTGTTTTTTTAATACAACAAAGTTCAAATTTAATTTGTTTCAGCGCATCATAAATAAAGTATTTATAATTCGAAAAGCTTGATTACCAATAATTTATATATTCTATAATCCTGAAGATAAACAAAAACATTCATAAGTTTTAAATCTGATTAGATTTTAATAGAAAATCCATTCGTTATAAAAATATTTCCCTTGCGTAATTAAAAAACAATTTTTTAAAACGTTCTTTTATTATATGCTTGCAAATAGCTATTTACATATTAAATAAATAGTTATTAACTGTAAAGTCTTATTTCTTCATACTATATGAATAAGGAAAATCATTGCTTTTAATTTACAAATACAAATATACTTAAACATTATAGTAATTTCCAAAAATATAAACTTCTAGTCATTTCGTTGTTAAATGGATTTTAAATATACCTTTTAAAAAATCATGTGCGTGGTCGATTTATATTTATTGGTAAAAAATGTTTTTCCTCGGTAAGCAAAATATAAAATTTAGTATTATATGAATAGTATGATCATCTGCACATAAGTTTAATAGTAAATTTTATAACTAATTATTACATAATATTATAGCAAGTACTCTAAAAAAACAATTGTTATTTAGAGTCAATTATATAGAAATATTAAAACCATAAATTACTTAAGTATTTATTTGTATACGAGCTGAAATTAAGAAGTGTTTGAACATTATATAAAAGTACTAGGCATTGATAATCACTTTTCGTCGAACAATATAATGGAAATTTATAGATATTTATCATGGGATTAGATTTCTAGATGTACACATTTATAAGAGAAAAAGGGGCTTCTTCGATACGTAATCTCGCAAATGGTCTTATCTATAAAATAGAATAAGATATCGATTCTATTTAATATAGTAGTAATACAAGGTGAAACTATAAGGATGAAAATATATTTATATATACGAATGATAAATTTAGTTATAATTTATTTTATAGATTAAGCTCACTCTTATATATATAGATATATATATATATTTTTTTATTATAAATTAATGTTTTAATTTTATTATAAATAATACATGAATCGGGTAAGGATAAAATTGAGAACAAAGAATTTTTTTGAAAAATATAATATTTAAAATAATATTATATTATTATCAAAAGAAATTAGAAAAAAAAAATTTATAATTGATATTTGAAAAAAAGATTTTTTTTTATTTATACTGTTATTTTGATTTAATGAAAGTTCAGTCATAAAATTCTGTTAAGAATAATGCTCTTTGAGTGATTTTTTCTACGAAAAAAGACGATTATTAAATTATACAAGTATAAAGTGCATATAAAATTGATAATCTATCAAATAAATTTTTCTTTCAGTTTTACAGCCTTTGATTACAGTCGTTTTTCTCTCACTGTGATTTGAGAAAGGTTAACAACATGATGAGCAAAGTCAAGGAAAGGGAGAAAACGAAGAAGGAACAGAAAAACAAGAGCAGGCAGAAGACATAGAAAAAAGAAAGGAATAGAAGGGAATAATAAAGACAACTATAAGTATAGTACTACTGTTGGTGCTATTGCTGGTGCTATTGCTGCTGCTGCTGTTACTGTTGTTGCTGCTGCTGTAGTCGGTGGCTCAGAAATATGACCTTGGCAGTGAAAGGAATCTGGTCAGGCAACATAAATCGACACATACATGCACAGTTACAGGTCAATTCTTGCATATATACATATGCACGAACATCAAATGTCGACAGAAATAAAGGAAATTCCTGCAGACCTCGAGTAAAGACTTCTATGATGTGAACTTCAAAACTGAATTGACTGGCTCTTCTATCTTTCATTCTATCTCCTACTCTCTTGCTCTCTCCCTATCTATCTGTCATTGCTTCTGTATAATATCCCCCTATTTTTAAGTTTTACCTCTTTAATAGTTAATAATTATATCCTTGTTTTTGTTTTTAATTTTTTTTAATTTAATTAACGGTAATTCATCTTGAGCAATATGCTCTTTGAAAAACAGACATGTAAGGATTTATTTTATTTTTGATTATATAAGCGCACAATGAAAATAAAAAAGCTTTGTGTTAAAAAGAATAAGTAATGAAGCATTAATTCAGAACTTTATGAGAATATATTTTCATAATTATGATTGCATTTTCAAAATAGAAATTTACATCCCACCAGATAACCAGCATTCGATTTTCATATGATTAACAATTATTGATTGAGTATTCGAAACCAAATTAAAAATAAAAAAATACAAACGTTGTATTTATTGTACGACAAGATAAACACGAATTTAATCAAGTTACATTCAAGATTACTTTTCAGTTGAAAAAACCAATTTTTTAAAATGATTATTTAATTGTATTGTAGTTTAAAGGAAAAAATTGAACGGAAGATTTTTCAATCATAAAGTTGATGAAACCTTTAATTTACTTACGAAGAATTATTTTTAATTTGTTTTGATCTGATTACTATTAAATTTTTTATATTTATATACGAAAAAAGTAAAACCTTCATTTTAATATAAATACGAATTTTTATTTCCTTTTTTAGTATCCTTTTACTTTAATAAAGGATTACAAAATAAAATTCAAGACTCACCAAGGCTTACGACATTAAATTGAAAAATGAGAAATAAAATTCCTTATAAATAGTTAAGCTTTCTTATTAAAATTGTATTATCGTTATTTTAAAAACGTGAATAACAAATTTTTACTATGTAAATTCAATTTCTCGTATACGCAGCTTATTCAAATTCATTAAATTTCAATTTCTTTTCATACAAAAAATAATAATGGCACACTACTGCAAACGACATTTTTTATTAATTTAATGAAACGTTGAATGGATTGAAATTTATTTGTTGCTAAGTAACGAGTAACAACATTTAAAATTGATATCTTATATTTTCGTATTAAAAAATAATTTATTACATTTGTATAGATGTAAAAGAGATGCTACTGACATAAATTTAATTAAATTTTGGCTATTCATTAATAAAAAGATGTGATAAGAGAAATAAGCTTATTGTTTCAAATAGAATGTTTATTATTAAAAACCATTGATGCATTAATGGAATGAAACTAATGATTTATATGAGTTTTGAAATATATTAATTATGTATTATAAATTAATACGCAAGTTCATAATTTTTAAAATTAAAAAAGAAATTTTAAATCACCTTAATGCAAGCACAACTAAATATGTATGATTTATTTGAAGTATTGCGCTTTAAAATTAAAGTTATAGATGGTTCGTAGACAGTATTGGCTTTTAAGATTAATATATGATTACAATTAAAATATAATTTATGAATAAAATTATTTACTAAACGTCTGTGTAAAAATTCTTAACTAACTAGTATATGTATTGCAAATAAATTTGTCATTAATTTGTAAGCAATAGTCTTTAAAATTCTGCAACACATCTAGAATAAAAAAAATTTGTACATTTTAAATAATAATTTTATCTATAAGAGAAACTAACCAAAGTAAATATCAGTTAAAGTAAATGTGAGATTTCAAAAATTAATTTTAACAATCTTGGATTTGAAATAAACAATTTTTTTTTCTTAATAGATTTACCCTCGTATTATGTTTTTACAAGGGAATATTCTATTTTCATCAGTTCTGAAAATCAGTCTGAAAGAAGTGAGGGAATGTAGTGTAAGATTAAAAAAGACTTGAGCAGAAATGATGCAAGAGGCAAAACGAGTACCTCTAAATGCGAATACACACCAAAACGATAAGGAAACAATTATTGGAAAAAATAGAACATCGTACAAATGGCCTATTAGTATTTAGGAATGCTTCTAATTAATGCTCGTTTTCAAAATAAGAAGCAGCAGCATCAGCGTGTGTTAAACCCGTAGTAGCGGACACGACTGACCAAAGATAATAGAAAAAAGGATCTGACGGTGAATGATGGAGACTCGGGAGAGGGAAACGCACCTGTCGTAGCCACCTGAGTCTCCCGAGGCCATTCAACCTGCCGTTCGATGCCATACTCTTTCCCCTCGGTAAACCACATCACCGTTGGCTTGCACTCTGAACTCAGAGCTGACGCGCAATTGCCATTCTAGACGTGTTGATCCTTCAATATGATGTACGAAATGTTCTCGACAAACGAGTCTTACCAAAGCAAGTGCTCTTGACTTTATATATATATATATATATATATATATATAAAGAGAGAAAAGAAGCTGCTGAAAGAGCTGCTTCGTTTAACTAAAAAAACATCTTCGATTTTTACTTATTGTCTTCTTAGTGTCGCGCCTTAAAAGTAATATAAGCTCGCTTTCAAAGGAATTCGTATATTTATACTTGGCAGGCAGTATTACCGACTTGTTACTATTGCGTACGTGCATGTGTATATAATTTTAATAAAGCACGATCAAGATTTCGAAATATACATTTCAGCCGAAACAAGCAGCCCTACTGTAGCATTTGAAATCAGCGTTATCAATATTAAGCTCGTGTTTTAATTACGGATAACCGTGCGCTCCATTCTGGATTCCAATTACATACGGACAAGAATAATATCGGTTGTCGCAGGATAAAATGTCATCAAGAGCATTATTTCGATAAAGTGTAAGACTATTGGTATTATAGATGCGTTTTATGCGTTTTAAATAACAAAAATTTCTAAGCATACGATGGCCAATTTGATCAAAACCCACTTAATCGAATTGAATAAATTATTATTCTTGCTTTGATGAATTAGTAAATTAGACCTCTCGATACATATGTCGGTAGGAATGAGGAGAGAATATTATTAGATTTTCCAAAATTCGCTTCAGATAACTTAGGACTAGTAAATAAAGCAAGCCTACTCAGTGTTTCTTTATGCTTATTTCAAAATTAATTTTAATCCGTTATCGTCGTTTCTTTCATTATAAAAATTCAATGTGTAGTATATATATATATATATATATATATATATATATATATATATAACAGTACAACTCACAATTACAAAACTATTAAAACTTAATGTTCCCTACTTTTTTTATGCAATTATAATTTATACTCATTGAAACTTAAAATATTCCTACAGTTGATTATGGAACCCAAGAGAAATTCTTACACGAGTACACTGTACTCTTTTAATGTTTACTCATTATTTTGCAAAAAATATATGGAAAATAATGCATTAATGAAATAAGTTTTTCAAAATATAAAGAGATCTTAAATTATGAAAAATAAATTGCTTCATCTCGTCGGAGAATGCAGTTAAAAAGTCTTTTAAGATAAAAGCAAGTTTGACATTTGGCTCTAAGGATTTAAAAACTTTAAAACGCTTAAAGCAAAACCGTCGACTTGGAATAAATTCCTATTTTAAGATAATATTTCACTTTATATTTACAAAGAGAAAGAATGATAGCAATTTTCAAATGACATTTAAATTTTTATACAAACGAATTGTGCTGTGCAATACAGTTCTCGAAATACATGTGCGTTTACGGCAACATTGTTAAAGATTGCACACATCGTTGAAATATTTATTTCATGTGTAAGGCCTTCTATGCTGCTTCTTTTTAAGTAGCTGGCGACATTGCAATATCCCCCAAGGTCATCTACTGTACGTCCTTTTAGACGAGCTCATTCACATGCACCAAAAAGTCAGAAGAAAAGTAACACGACGGCATACCGGATAGAAGAAGAGAAACCATATAACTTTCATACTGAGTCATGCGTCAGAAGAGTGCTCGAAAGAATTGGAACTATTTGGAATTCCACGCATCCTTATAGTTGGTAATATCCGGCAAATCGATAATCTGCCGGAGGCAGAGCCTGCGCCTCCTGTCATGTCGTTTACCTCTTGTTATTGATGCGATCGTATAAATAAAGAATCTTATCATAATTAAAGCTATATATTCACTTCTTCGACACCTTTCCTTCATTTTTCAATATAAATTCATAAAGCATTTCTATGAATTAAGGATTCGAATATTAGCCTCCGTTCTTTATTTTCAATAATGACAAAATGATATTTTCAATATATAAGCGATTGCTTTCATATTATTTAATTCTTAATTTTTATCTTCAATATGTTTAATTTTAACATAAGTATAAATTGAATTTTATTGGAATGATCAGGACTAAAATACATGCCGAACGTACTTATCGTTTTTATTTAAATAAGCACTTACAATCAGTTTTACGCAAACATACGTTATTCATCATATTTAAAAAATATTTGAATGGTGTAATAGCAAATTTCACAGGAAGTGTAATATAGATAAGTTAAAAATTAAAATCAACATTAATTTTGCTTGGAATATTAAAATTAAAATCTTACATTCAATCGTATATATTAAATATATGGAAATATATACAATTATAAATGAAGATGTATAATTTAATATTTTTAGAGTAAGAAACTCATATCAATAGTATATCTATAGATTAATAAGCGAAATTTGTAATGCAGTGGCTAATTTTTTAATTAAAAAATATTCATTAGCAATTTAGATATCTTTAGTAAAGGTATGAGAAATAAAACAAACAGATAAATGTACATCTTAATCAGAAATGAATAATAATAGACAGTTCATAATATATAACAATTAGGGTAATAACGTTTTTGGTCGAAATGAACGTAGAGTGAGTTTTAATACTCTATAGATAAGTTACGTATGTAATGAAACACTTAAAATGAATAAAATTACTTTCGTAATTAAAAAAAAAATGTCTACAAACTTATATCGTAGCTATAACTAATAAGAGCTCGCGTGTCAGATCCTTTCGTAAAATAGAATAGTAAGACACTCTTAGCCATACTTACAAGTAGAAATGAAAATGAGAAAATTTGTCGCCCCGCACTAGAAATACACGCCATAGTAGTGTGAAAAGTTCATGCGCAACAAGTATCCTTGGGGCATTCAGGCGTTCAGGACAAAGATGGTAAATAAGGAGGGCAGAAGAAAAAATGAAATGACAAGGCACATGCCAGAGGAATAGGGGGAGATTCAACGAGGATAACAAAGTCCGCACCCAAGCAGAGAGACGGAGAAAAAGTGAGTGGGCGAAAAGGTACTGACTGGTCTTGTGGCGGGATCGACGGCGACAGCGGGGGGGAGTAGCAAGTAAAACCACTACTCATGCATCGATAAGTGTACTATAAAGCGAGAGAGTAGCTACGTGATAGAGAAAATACTTTGGTTCACGACACGACCCTTATATTGCTATTTACAGTGTATACAATACAAACATTTGCGCCTAAAATACATGTTTTTCGTAGTACTTGCTATGCCCTGAAATCTTCTGCCTAACTTTATTTACGATTCATAATAAAGTAAGTAATTTATAATGAAGCTCCAACAAAAAAGATTAAATATCTATATATATATTTCCACATGTATATGTGAAGAACAAACATACGCTTAATAACAGAATGCTTATCGGCTCATCGATGTTTGAATTATTAAATCTGGTTATAAAACAGAATAGAAATTTTAATATTTTTATTCATGAAAATCGTAATTAAATGACAAATTTATTCCAAACATCTTTAAAATTTTACTGACTCGTTCAATTTAATAACGAAATTGTATTTAACTAGATATTCATGTACGCTTAATAATAAGTTCGATTCAATAATTTTATATTGAAAATAAACAATCTTTAACCTCATGAACGATGAGTTATAAAATTTTATATTAATTTATCATGCTAAATATCGATCGTTATTGTTTTAGTAATTTTGAAATGAGATTTATAAAAAGAATGCCTTCTAATTTAATTTTACTATTTATTATTCTTTTATTATTAATATTATTATTATTCATATGTTTAATATTTATTTCATGCATTTTTGTATATATTACTTTAAATGTTAAATGCGAAAAAAAGTTTCAATTAGAAAATACAATATACTCAATTTACGAGGAGAAAAGATTTATTAAAATATTGAATAGGAGAAGATAAAGTTAAAAAATATTTTTTTTAATTTATTAAACTGTATTGCCTATTCTTGTGTAAAGATTTAATTTTAAGATTTCTCTTAGCCAAAAAAATTTTAAATAAATTTATTTTGATTATATAATGTATATTAATTATTTAAAAATTTATTTTAATTGTAAATGAACTTGATTCCCGTTTAAATTGTAAATGACCAATCAACTTTCATTAAAAAAAATAATTTTCTAACAAATTTTAATAACTCGCGTCTTTAAGGCACATGGATTGCAGAATTTATAAAGTGTAAACATTTATTTTTTTAAATTTATAAAAAAATCTATTCATAGGTGTAAAATGACATTTTTAATTTTAGTATATAAATATCTAAGGCAGCACGCATAAACATTTTGTGAAAATAAATTAATGTGATTAATTTGGAAATTAAATATACAAAGTCTTTTATAACTATATAATGTGAATTAAAGATAATATTTAAAAAAAAGCTTTAATTTTAGCAATACTAATAAAATAGATTGTTTGATAATCCTTTCACTTAAATTTCACACAGACATTTAAATTTTGTTTCATCATTATCAGTCTGCTGTGTAGTGTACATTTGCGAAAGATTTGTAATATATGCTTTTTATAATATCAGTATTCTACAGCTATAAATCCTTTATGCATGAGTATAAATTTATGATATGTAAGTACATTAAATTCTGTAAAATAGGGTCAAACTATTTGAAAGTACTGTATAGAGAACGTAACTTTGAGTTAAAATAAAGCAATCCACTTTGGCGTTGGAAACTGAATACGGATCAATAGAATTGTACCATTCGTAGTTATATAAATAAATTTAAGTATGTTAGAATTATAATGTTATATTCGTGAGAAATATCTCGGAGTTTAGTTTCTAAAAAAATCGCCAAAAACAGACTCTGTTTGAAAATGTTTGATAATATTTATTAACAAATAATGATAATTTTATTGAAACAAAAATTAATAAATAAAAAAGTGTACTGTAAAGAATTTTTTTTATTTTTAAGAGATATAAAATTTTAGTTAAATATCTAAACGCTCCTATATTGACTTTAATTAAATTGATCCAACTTTACAGGTTTAGTTCTATTTTTCAAAAACTAAGAAAAATAGCTGCTTTAACTCTATATATATTGTGAAATCTATATATGTAGCTAATATTTTTTAAATTAATAGTTAATAATGATAGCCATTAAAATTTTAATAAAATTATAAATTAATAGATATGGGATTAAGCAATGTATTAACATAAATGCGGGATATTGATTTTATGTTTTTAACTATTAATTCTTGTTAATGTTATCGAACAACATCTTGTATGCATTCATTATTTGTCAAATTCAGTTGGGAAAATAAATTTAGCTTAATATTTCATTTTACCGGAGCAAAGTTTTTATCAAGTACCAAGAAAATGGAGTATTGTATCACTAAACAAAAACGTAGCAGAAATTGAATTTTTCCTTGCAACGTAAAAAACACAAATCTTTCTCCCTGAATTTCTTATAACTGCGTTTTAGTAATATTTATAAGTGTAAATAATATACTATTCAACTTTATTACATTTATAACAAATATAAATGATATCATTTATTCATGGATTATGGAGATGAAACGTTTCCATACTATCATTATTACGATTTCAAAAGGGTTTCAAAAATCTTCTCTGCGAAATATAAATATTCGGGAAATAAATGTACTTCTTTTACTGTAAAATTTAGATATCCGTTAAAACTTCCATGTAATCATGAATTTAAAAAATGTGAATGCTTTTTTTTACTTTAATGGAAGTTTTTTAAAATTCGGAATGTATCATATTTATAGGCTATCTTTTATATAGGCCATTTTTTTAATGTAACAGCATCGGAAACAAATTTCGAAAATTAATATAAATTAAGATAAATTAATATAAAAATAATACTAGGCTTTATTATTAAATTTTCGGAAATCTGTTCAAAATTGAGATTAATTTTTCAACATTTAAATTCGATTTCGATATTTGCATATAGAGTTTCATATTTTAGTGAAATCTCGAAAATCTTGAATTAATCAATAAAATTTTTTTCATTCAATTTTTTTCGGCTTATGAACTTCGCAAGATAAAATGATCGCTGCTTTTCTTCGACATTGAGCACTTTATCGGTGTAACTTATTTTATTAAACACAGTGCATTGAAACAACTAAAACTATATTTACCAAAGTAATTAATTACTGTTTGGCCAAGATCAATTAGTTTCCCCAGAAATGATATTTACTTTAGTTGACAGGGAGGATTTCACAGGGAAGTAACGATTTGCATGTCCGATACTATGTTGAAGATACAATCACTGTTGCTCAAATCTGAGAAAGCAGTCCTTCATATTTTTACATTCGCAAACTAGCCTCCGGCTTCTCTCACCAATCGCACATCAATACAGTGACAATAATTGTGGCTGTTAGTTCACGACGAAACATTAATTATAACTTGGCACAGGTGCTATACAGATAAGCTAAGTTAATGAGGTAATTACTCGTAAAGGCTATAGGGACACTGGATTTCTTATTTACAGACGAGAAACTTGTAAGCGTTTTATAATGCATCACTAAGCAAAGGGTGAGGCAAAGAATCACCAAAGATATTCATGTAATTACGAAGGCTTGAACACAGGCAACCATTAATACCGTTATATATATATATATATATATATTTATGTAAGCGAAATATAGTCGACGAGCATTCACTATTATAAATCAGTAGTATCGTTCAGTTGTAGCAAGAACTTATATATGTATAAAGGATATACACATTATAAACATACGTAGTATATACATAATTGATACAGAAATTAACATTTAAGAGACAACCCGCATTCACATATTTAATAACAATTACAAATATTAAGGATGGTATTGTCATAAAAATTTCCTACAATAATACGAGATTTTTCATTTTCTATTTAATTATTTGTATTTATTTTTTAAAAAATATGGTTTACTGAATTAATGTTAAATTATTTATCAAACAGTCCAAAATTTCATCAAGTAACGTAAAAAATTTAACTGCTCCTTGAGTACTTCAAGTGAATCCGTCTGTATTTCAAATTAATCCTGAATGTTTTATTATAATTAAATTTTACTCATAAACATTTTTACCAGTAAGATATAGTTTCAAATTTACAGTAATACCTACTCCCACTGGATGCATAAATTATGCTCATAAAAATAGATTAATCGCGGCAATTATATATATTTTTCAACTATGTAATTTCAATGTTTAATAAATTTAACAACTCGATCTTGAAAGCTCAATATAAATAATACATTTTATTATTCTAAAATCGCGAGAAATTAATGGCTATAACTATCTTCTTATTGAAGTATCAATTTACTTTTTTATTATAATTACAACTAATATTTGTTACATTTATAAAAACACATTTACTGATGCGAATGGAATAATCAATAGAAATTAAAAAATGAACTTGTTTAATATTATCATTTGTTATTTTACGCAACAACTTTATGATGCTATGCTAATAAACTGATTTTGTCTCTTTATTTGGGTTCGTAATTTAGCAATACAATTGTGATATTTATTTTGTCAAATTATACTTAGTAAATAATATGGATGGTTTTGTTTTGATAATGATATATAGTTTCAATAAACTACAATTACTTTTGTTTAACAGTACATTATGAATATTCTAATATTTTAAACCATAAATTAAAAAATATTATTATCCGTATAAGCTATTATTATTGAAATGAAAATATTCGTGTGTGATTAGTTCACAAAATCTTTTTTTTAATTAGGTACAATTTTTATCTAATCTAGTTTTAAAGTATTAAGTCCCAGTATATAAAGGGCATTTACACGATTATCAATCATTGTAATGATGTAGGTAATATTTGGGTAGTGGTTTTCATAATTTCCCATTACAAAACGTTTATAAATTTATAGATGATGATCATCCTTAGGTACAATCATTATGAAATTTAATTTTATTAAATTATTCCCTTTTTTTATTAAATAGAAGACTTCGCTTTTTAAATTAATTAAGCTAATTAAAATTTAAATTATTTCTAAAATACTCCATTTTTTATGTTTCTATTAAAGCTTTATAATAATCTAATAGCAATAATAAAATTTGTAAATTAATAATATATGTTGAAGAAACATACTTTATTTCTGTTAAAATAAATTTAATTTAAAAAATTTTTCATAATTCTCAAATTAAGAATACAAAATATTTGACATTTAATAATTTTAAAACGTGTTTTTTTAATTTTGTTATTCCAGGAAACGAAAACATAATATTTATAGTAACGATGAAAAATTTCTTTTTGGAAAATATAACCTATTCATACTCGCTGCAATAGTTTATGTAAAGCGGAAGGCATGTAATAAAAGAACTAAAGAAAATACTAAAGGTTCTATAGAACTTTTTCATTCTGCTGTAAATATATTTTTTGTTAGATTAATTAAAAAAATTTCAGACTTTAACCAAACAAACAATGGTTAATTATAAGTAGATATTTATTTTTATCAAATTTTGAGTACAGAAATAATTATTATATTCTTATAAATAAAAATTTTTTTTTTTTAAACATAGAATACCGAATACTAGGAAGAGTAATTAAAATTTGCTGATAGAAAATTATAATAGTAATAATAAATTCAAGCGTAATTTTTTTACATATATATTTTCATACTCAGTTACTTATCATAATTTAAAAATGTTTGAAACTTAAATAATTTACCATAATGTATCTAGTGGATTCAACATAAATGTAATTATAAGTGTAAATATTTATTTGGAGAAAGCTTTAAAGATAATTTAGATGTTTAATTTTATGCTAATAAATAGAATCACTACAGAAATCATTAGTTTGTTAGTATTGTTTGATGGAAAACAGTGAATATCACAAACAGTGACACAATTAATTCTTGTTATTACGTACTTATTTTAGTCATATTGTAACTGTTGCATTAGGTTAGAAGCACGTATACTTATTTTAAGCAAATAAGTTTTTTAACTTTTTAATTTATTAAATTAAGCTAATTATTATATTGAACTACCGGAAAACCTGAAAAAAACTGATGGCTTAACAATTCTAAATATCCATAAGAGCATTTGTAAGTCTAAAGTCGTAAAAATGACATTATTATAGGAAGTACGTACATAAATCAACGACCTAAGCATACAAGTCATCGAATAATAAAAGTAAGGATTTAGTAAATAGTTAGTATAAATTCTACGCATAATGAATACTGTAAAAAGTAATAAATCATTATTTTATACCAACACATTTAGAAAAAAATTTTATATTCTATGGTATACTTTTCTTATCATTATCTTATCTACTTTAAATTTAAAATAACAAAATGTGCGGATTATTAATATTTAATTTTCGAAGTCATTCTATTTATGAAATTTAAACTTCATGTGCATGGTTATCGTTGAAAAATGCAAATAAACTTTGGCAGTGTTGCCAGTAGATATCGAAAGAACTTTAGATCTTCGTACAATACTCATTTATTTACAACTATATTTGTACGTTTATTATTTTCTTTATAACTGTGTCTTAGAAAGCATAGAAAAAGGAAGTAAAAAAGCACCGTTAGCGATGCTTCCGACGTACATAAAGTGAAGATCCAGATATTAGAACTACCACATACCACGACTGTCATAGTATTCATATTAAAAAGTGTACTTCGGTCCGAACAGAAAACGATTTCTTTTTATTATATTTTTTGACAGCCTTTTTTATTATATTTTTTGATTTTTGAATTTTTGAAGAATGATGAATGATATGATGTTAATCTTAGGTTGTGAGTTACCGGCGAATCGAGGAATCGCAAAATTATCGAAACAGTTTAACGAAGCTTATAAAGCCTAGATAAGAGAGAGAGAGAGAGAGAGAGAGAGAGCTCTCTTTACTCCTTTTTAAATTGGTGTCCCGTGCATCCGGCAATTTATTTTGTCTATGCGTGTGCATTTATTGTAAATCCAAATTGTTTTTTTTCTACCTTTCCAAAAAGGGGTTTTGCATACCTTGCATTAATAGAGCTTTTAAAATTACCTCTTACTACTACTTACTATTAGTTGCTTGTCTTTATTTTACTGATTATTTTTTTACCGAAACATATACCTCCTATACTCATCCCTTTCGCTACCATTCGCTCAACTAAAATCGCTTCAATTAAACTAAAACGTTCTTTTATACCTTCGCAATATATATACTTTTAAGCGTACCATTGGATTACGTTTTAAAACTTATTGTGAAATTATTAAACACAAGTATCTTCTTCTCTGATGGCATTGCGAAAGTGATGTTAAAAAAATTTTTAAGATTGATTTGTCTCTTAAATTTAAAGGGTTCGTAAAATAACGTGACACCTGCAAATGTATTTTCAAATTTATTTAGGTAGTTTCCAACATACTCACACTTACGTGTACATTACTTTGTATTGGCAGTTCGAAAAAAACGTTATATCACTTGTTATCGTACTTTGTAAAAGAACAAGTTTGCTTTGTAATAAAAAGTTTTGAAACATGAATATCCTAGTTATCCACACTTTGAAAGCCGTTGCAGGTTAAAGATTACGTACAGAATAAGAAAAAATATGAAATCGAACGTAGCTTGATAAGTGTCTACAATTGATGTACACTGAAATAAAATTTTCTAACTTATTTAAAACCTCAAGCTCATTGTTTTGTAATGATTAGTGAAGGAATCCAATTATGGCAAAAGGGAGGGTTAGTTGCAATAATAAATTAGTTTGCTTGTATTGTAATATATTTTTGTTTTACAACGGATCATATTATTTTGCTTCATTCTGAGTAATTATCAACTGATGAACACTGACGAATTGTTATTAATGTATAATAATACTCCGCTCAAGTTCTGCCTCTTTGTATGTTGTATGATAGAAATTCACTCGTATTTGATGATTGTGATTTGAATAAACATTGTTAAATGGCCAATAATGTTTATTCATTGATATGTATCCGCATTTCTATCTTCGATTTCATCCATTACGAAAACTTGAGTTATAAATGAACTTTTAACAACCAACTTAACTAATAATGGAAAAATTTATTATTAAAATAAATTACCTTAGCTTATATTAATTGTGTTATTATTTTTGCATGCCTACAAAAAGATCATTTATTGAAACTTGTTCAATAAAAGAAATTCCTACAAGCAAAACGAATTATAAATTAATTATAATGATAAAATTGTAATATTCTTCTCAACAATTTTCTATTATCCATAATTTATAAAAATAGTATCTACTTTATCAGTAATTACGCAATGTTCATATATATAATACTATTTTTAAATATCTATTTAATTCATACTTAAAGTCATATTTTCTAGTCAAAAAAATTTATTTAAATCATTTTTTGTCGACTATGTAATTAAAATCTTTTAATGTCTTTGGATATTATGGCTAGCTATATAGTTTATATTTAAACAAGTATTATGCGTATAAATTTTTTAAATTATAGATACTGAAGGCTTGAAAAAGTATATATGTATAATTAGAATAAGCTATTATCTAAATTATACTCTCGTAGAACTCTTTTTGTAATAATTTACTGTACATTCTTACGTGGATAGAGACTAGAAGATTTTTAAAAAACTTCCCGCAATATACTTTATCGCACATATACTTTATTAGTGTGGGGAAATAAGATATCGACGAACATTGTAAGATTCTCTTTCATAAAGATAATTTAAAACGATAATATGAGCTTTGTTAATTCGTGTTTAATCTATTTACCAGTAATTTTTGACTATTTACAAACTCCCAGTATTTTAATTAAAACTGATATTAACGTTTTAGAATATATATATTATTAATAATATTTATAATTGATAATATTATTAATATTTTATTATTCAAAATAAAATTCTCACTGCAAGTGATTGGAAATGATTCTATAATACCATCAATTACAAAATTTATTTTTAACAATGTCTATATATTTTTTATATAAACTTTTTTTATTACCCTTATTATTCTTATCATTAATATTAAAACCATAAAGTAAATATTTCTTCGCTATTTTAAATTGAATAACAATTGTAATTAACGCGACAAATAATATTATGATTTTATAAACTATTTTAAAAAATGGCTTTTAAAATGAAAACACACTAAATTATCATTAGTTAAACAGAAGGGGCCATGAGATGATGGATTTTAAAACTTAATTTTTAAAAAAACTCTTAATTCCTATTTTTAATACTGAAGGCGTATATGTACTATGATTGCCTTTGTAATTTTCTTGGAAAATGTTTTATTTGTGTCAGAAAAGAAAGTTGAGATGAACGTAGGAGGAAATTCTTTTATTTAATCATTAATTTTAAATGGACTCTAATTTAGTTTACAAAATTACTAAAAAACATTCTCATTGACATTAATACGAAACTCAGATTTTAGCTATATGAAAAACTCCGAAAGAATTAATTAAATCTTTGCTTGTTTCACGTGGAAAATTTTATTATCTAAATAATTTGCTTAGTATTCTTGAGCTAGAAAAAGCCAATAATTATTTCTAAGATGAAGCGACAATATGTCTGAATATGGATTATGAAATTGTTTTCCAGATACATCTTAAGATAAATCATTAAAAATATAATTCATAAATTATTTATAAATCCGCCTTATAATACTATTATACTTTATAATATATATATTTAAAAAATTCTAAAAATTGTTCCTGTTCGATGGCATATCATATTAGTATATTGTATGTATCTATTACATAAAAAAAATACATAATATAACGTAATAAAGATTCGAAAAGAACATTTATATATTTCTTTCAATTTGAAAACAGGACAGTATCCATTATTCATGAACATGCTCACGAATTTACATATAAAGTAATCCTAATTTTATACTTTCAATGGGTTTACAATATTTTACAATAATGTTGCTATACCTAAAGCAACAAAAATGAAAAACACGTGAAAATACATAGGTGTACATTTGTCAGTATTTTAGCGCTCAAAGTAAGGTGGAAAAAACAGATTAACAAGAAATAAGGAGAAGAAAGAAAGAAAGCAGAGCAAAAATGCGAGACAAAGGAAGACTGAGCGAGAGGGCCAAGGGTTTTCAAGTGCAATGTGCTGCGAGAGCCGACAGTTGGCCGCCAGCTGGGAAACAGGGAAGAGAAGAAGGCCGTCCAAGCATATATACTCATTTTATGTCTATCCTGTTCCATCTCTTTTTAATTGCAAAGATTTTTATTTACAGTATCTATAGTGTCCATTAAGTTTTGTTTTGAATTTTATATTGTGTAAACTATCTTGCGCTTAGATTTGTATATTTAAAAGTAAATGATGAGTACTCACGTTAATGATTAAATCATTGAGCAAAATTGTTTTATTTATCATAAACATTGGTACAAGATAATTATTAAAGTTTTTATGGTTTATTACTGTTGCTCAGCTTAAAAAAAATTTTTTTTTTAATTTATTCGTACTGTAGTTTTAAAGTTTGTTCTAAAACAAAGTATTTCTCATTTTCATAAATCGATAATATGTTAATTGACATTGTAAAGAAACAATATAATTGCTTGCTTTATTGCTTGCATATAATTACTTTTTCCATAAATCAAATTATTCAATGGAACATTTTATATTGTATATTATCTTTTACTACATCTTGCCCTCTTCATATAAGAAAATATTTATGAAAATATTCAAATAATATCAAATTCATGAATCTATTAAGCATTTCTTATAATGATATTTACTTAGTAAATTCATAATATTATTGTAAAATCGTTTTTTTAAAGCTATCCTTTCACGATACACATAATATATCATTTACTCTATTTTATCCTCAAAGTTCATTATTTCTTTATATATATAAAGACGTACCAAGCATTAATGAATAATAAAAAATTTAACAAGGAAATTAAACTTTTGCAGTTTATAAATAAATATTTTATCATGTTTAATTTACAAAATTCATTAATTATATTAATGAATTCATTAATTATTACTTCATCAATAATAAATAAAATATCATTGGATAAATGAAAGCTTTATGTTTTTTAATACTTCTCTTCTAATTTTTATTGCAACAAATTAAATCTCTTATTACAAATATTGATAAATGCACTTGCATATGTAATAAGATATATTACAGTGTATTAAATTCAATGTTGTAATAATGATATTTCATCCATGTCAATGATTTTAATCTCTAAAAAGTCATTCATTGCTATCCACGATACATGGAATAACGAAATCATTCTAAAACTGTATACTAATATTAAACTATATTAAACAAAAGCTCGGCTTATGAAAGTAATACGACAATAGTAGTTTATTATATTAACCACAAAGGGAGAAACTACAAACCGCATATAACGGATCAAATACACTGGCAATAAATACGCTTCTGAAATACAATAACATTTAATTTTTATTATAAAAATTTTAATATTTTATAAATAGTGTGAATAAAATATTATCAATCTGCCCTATTAATAAGTTGAAAGAAACTTTTTTATACGAAAAAATCAAATATTTATTATTGGAAAACAGTTTTAGAAAATGGAAAATTTAAACAACATGCTATCTTGTGATACAGAGTATTGCTCTTTAATAACAGCAAATACTTAAATGGCAAAAATTGTATCCTTCTTCCTAGATGAATTTGAAAAAGTAAATATTTTATATAAAAAAAATAATTTATTCTCAGAATCGATAGACAATAGCAATTTTTTTCAATGTGTTTACTACCTTGTAATTTGTTTCCATTAACAAAATATCCAAAAGATAGACAGACAATCTATCATGATGACCATATTCAAAGCATCGCGAGTCCAGTTTCAAAGCCTTTCCAGAAAACGAGTTCTAAAAGTACTTGAAAGAAGGGAAGACGTGCTGGCATTCATTAATAGTGTCTGAGAGGAACTACTTTGAAGAGAAACACTTTACTATTTCTAATAAAAACGGCCACTTTACCATATTTAATTAATACTCAAAAATGTAAATTATAATGTGTATATGTATATTATGCAACACAATGTAATCTACACCGTATTTAAGGTTGAAATATATGTACATAATAATTTTACAAAAGGTCGTTTTTTTAATGTATATTTATTACTAATAATAGCTAATTACGTAATTCAGTAATAAATACACACATAATCTAGTTTCGTAGACTAAAGAACAGAAAAAAATCTTATTACATTGCCTTCAATTATAATTTCGTGAAATATATCCTTATTAATATTATTTTATAATTAGATCACGTTGTAAATTAACTACTAATTGAGGCGTATACCATGTATTCTCGGTAATGTATTTTCCTGGATATAAGACATTCCGAGTCAAAAGTGTGAATGAGAACAGCAGTTGAATTGCGTTAGAGCTACAAAATGTATCTCGGAGTACATCATCTTCTTGTATAAGCCTGATGAGCTTGTCTTGTAATTTTACAATTGTGTACGTGATACGACACTTATAAAATCACATTACGCATTAAAAAAAATTTTTTTAAAGTAACTAATTCTTATTAGAATCTGTACTATGTATAAAATTAAAAATTATTATTAAGATATATTAAAATAAAATTAATAGTTACAACGCAAGGCTGCAACAATTTTTTCTTGGCACAAAATTTATTTAATTCAATAAAGTATTCAAATTTCAAAATATTTTACGAAAGTCTTCATAAATGAGAACTTCTTTCGTTCCTAAAAATAATCTTATAATACATTTTATTACATTATAATTTTACTTGTAACAAATATTAAACAAGTACATAATTTAATTTAAAAATTCATCTTAAATTTAATATGATTTAAACTAATGTTTTTTTTTCTTTTATTACGTCAACGAAAATAAATTTTCATCATAAATATGTTGTTTACAAAAGTTTAGATTTGAATTTATAAATAGTGAATGAGAACGAAAATAATGAGTATATGTACATAATTTAATGTAGAATAGAATAGAAAAGTAAATCTTACGTGACAAAGCAGATTTATTAAACACATTGTTTCAACAGTTTACTGTAATTAAATAATTAAACAAAATTTAAACATTTGATGTGTTTCTATTGTTTATTTTAACTTAAGGTTAGTTAAATAAACAGGTTTTGATACATAATTTCTCAAAACCTTAAATTTCTTAAAAAACAATTTGGACAATTGTTTTTAATTATTTAATCATCTAAAGTATTCGAATATAACATTTATATGATAATTGTATTGAAATATTCATAAATTTTAAAGGAGAAAGATATTCTAGTGTACAATACGCATTTTACAAGAGCACATATATTATTATTCTATTGATCTCGACTTCTTAAGCAAAGTAACATTGTTTTTTGTGTAATCTTCATATTTATAATTAATTTTGTGAACATAAGAGAATTATTAAATAATCAATAAATTTATGATACCAGCGACATTACTTATGCAACGTATTTTTTATCTAATCGTCTAACTTTTAAACATCAATCAAACATTTCGAAAAACAATAGCAAACTTGATTAAATCTACATTAATTGAAAAGGATGTGGATTTTTATAGTTTAGAAAAACATTGCCAACTAGTGTTGCTAATTGCATATTAACATTTAAGTTATTGTATTGTTTTTACTCGACTGATAATTATCATTTTAGTATTGGTATTGTACAAAAGGCTTGAAATTTGATTTAACATTAAAATGAATCTTTCTATGAATGTAAAATGCAAAATTTTGTTAACTTTTCTTTAAGAGATGCAATTACATTACTTTTAAAAGCCTTCTCAAAATGCTCTTAAATAATATTTTGGCTTATCTATATTGCAAAACAAATATATTAAAACTGTGGCATAAGTTGGAATTTTTTACGTGAATTAATGCGATTAATGTCAGCGATGAGCGATAATGATTATATTAATGAATTAAACTTAATAACGAAAGCTCGCCAGACATTTACGTAAAATACGAATAATGTCAGCGATAACAGACAATAATTATATTAATCAATTTAATATCGAATATTATCGAGTCAATATCGAAAGTTCGTTATACATTAAACGTAAAATTTGTCTTCGCACTTTTATTATTTTTGTAAATCCCATAAATATGGAAAGTCTACATTTCGAAAAAGTTGTAGCGATAACTCCAGCATTATTCCGCAACCTGCGAGTTTCGTATGCAACTTGTCGATCGGGCATTAACAAAGAAATACAGCTCATGTATCTCCTGTTAACAATTGCTTCAATCATCCTTGAACGGATCTAACTTCATGCCACTGGCTTCTTTGCATAGTTTGTAAAGTTCTCTTTCTTACTTGCGGCATTTTCGCCTCGTATTATTTTCCCGAGTCACTCGAGAAGCCGAGCATACTCGTGGATAAAATGGGTCGATTAATCGGAGTAACCGGGCGCCTGCCGCGTGCGCTGCTTAAATGGCCGAGTGCGCGAAACTCTTAAAGCTCCCGTAGTCCCATTATGAGCGTATGAGACTCGTTACTCGGGCGAGGACATTCGAGGAGAGGCCGAGGAAAAGCCAGCCAAGGTCAACAGCAGCGGCGAATACGACGAGGCCGCCTTCCGGCAAACTCGGCGAGCGCTCCTCGAGCCCGGACTTCCGCGACCCTTAATTAGCGCCCGGCACCGAATCAAAAACGCGAGTCACCGGAAGAGAACGACCGCGGTGATCAACAAGTGGCACATGATTTCGTCAGCGGTCGTCGCGGTTCTAGCTATTGGATTTCGCCGGGAGCCGCCGCTCGCATGTCGGCCCCAGCCCTCGACCGCTCGCTCGGTCTCTCTCTCTCTCTCTCTCTCTCTCTCTCTCTCTCTTTGAATCTCTGCACGCTGGGGCTTTTGAAGGACCGCGAACGTGACATCAACACCCGGATTACCGCTACAGTGGCCGGCTGCCAACGGCGAGTCAATGATTGACGCCGCTCCGAGTTAATCGATAATTGCTGTCGGTAAAACGACAAGTGGCGCGGGCTTTCATCTGCTACTGTGATCTCTGCAATTTTCGCCTGCGCCTACACCGTAAGCACTTTTCAGTACTCGGATAAACGCCGGTTGATCCCATTCAGGATTACGCATCCTTCGCCAACCACGGCTTTTTTTTATCGTTCCACTATGACTCCTTCCTGTCGCACGACACTCGTACTTTTTATCCATACGTGTGCTAGAGCATGTCTGCATACTGATATTGTCATTTAACCAGTACTGTTATATTGCTCGGTCCTCTTTATTATATTTCGAAATTGATACCGACTACTGATTAAATTCCCCAAATATCGCGATAACGAACTAAGCGCCGCATTTACCATTTGGTAATGAACATTTGCTTATTTCCATACGATGTTCTTTCGCCATCATTTTATCACGAACACAGCAATATAAACACTTTTCAGCTTTGATTCTTATTACAATTCATTGTTCCGGTGCAAACATAAATTATTGTGTTTTTAATTTCACAATAAAATCGAATACTTATTTACTTTTTTACATAAAGGCTGACAAAGTCAAACAAATAATAAATAATATCATTTAAATCATAACTGTATTGTTAACCAAATTGATTTGACTATTTTAATGAGGGAGAGCAGAATAATATCGGATATAAAATTAAAATTGTACAATATCATATTATAAAATCCAAATTTCTATAATTTACTTATATTTGAATTTATGCAACTAATAATAAATTATTAATAAATAATAATAAATTTATGATTAGTCTAAGATAATGCAACTCAATTAGTTTAGATAAAATTGTAAATAACGCTAATTAAAATGTATTGATAATACAGTATTAAATTTTATTTCGATTCAAAAAGTTTTACGCTATATTATAAAGACTCTATCTTCAAAGCACCATATTGAATAATTTAATCCTAAAATTTGAATTTCGGCTAAAATCATCAAAATTACTTTGAAACGATATTTATTCGACATTTCAAATTAATTGCATGTTATATTGTATTAGAAATCAATTTAAATATTACAATAATAATCTTTTAACATCAAATTATTTACAAAAAAGGCTTTATTTTCTTAAATTGACAAAAGTAAGTAAGTAAGTATATGCTTTCTATCAATAATTCATTTGGGCCGATGCAACTAGATCATACATTATTGTTTTATTTGAGTAAAAGCGCAATGAATCGTGGTAAGTCAGATATCAGAGCTACCAAAGTCTTCCATTCTTTTTCTCGGTATCGACTATAAATAATTTTCTGTCTTTCTGTTTATATATGATTACTTTTTGATTTGCAATTTATTGTGTTTTCAGGACCTGCTACATCTATATTGTGAATATTAATTATCGATTAAATCGGCTTCAGTATCACTCAGCATTTATGTTACTGAGTTTAATTAATTTTTGTTTATACAAATGATTATTACTATTATTTTTACTTGTTTATTTGTTGCATCTTTTTTCAATTATACTAGGTTTTATTGGAATTATTGTTATTAATTTTACTGTTATAATTATGACTAAGCATAAAGACATTTTAAATTAATTTAATCTTCTATAAGGTTAAATCTTAAGCTGATCATAAAAATACAAAATTGATTTAACTCATACTTTTAACAGAAAATCATTAAAATTTACATATTGCTAGTACTCCAACAATTTAAAAGAATTATATCCAAAAAATTCGTTATATAAAAAATAAATTGTGTAATTTTTAAAAATAAATATAAAATTGAAAAAATTCTAAAATAGTAAGTATTACAAAATTGAAGCAGCAGTATTGAATTTCCACGGCTTTCTAATCTTATTTTACTCCTGACAACTCGACGAGCTGTCGCGCTAATTTTACTGACACGATTATACGTACTTTGAAAACTCTCTTGAATTCAACTTAAACTGTTGGTTTCTAAATGTTTAACTACTGAAATTCATCTAAACAGTTTGTTTAAAAATAAGCGAATAAATTAAGTTTCGTAACATCTTACATCAATGAAATCAAACAATAAGGTTCCATTCGTTTCATAATTTTAGTAGAATTTCATTATTATTATATAACTGAAATATAAGTGAAATGGCTTACAGTATAATGTCCATTAATCTTAGTTGAAACAAGATTTATTTATTATTGTATTGTTCAGCTCTTTCTTATCATTTTACGAAAACAAAATAAGATATATTTTCTACTGGCTAAGGTAAATATAGAAAATAACTGATTCCGCTGTAATAATAATCAGAGTTCATACATGAGATATATATATATATATATATATATACATGCATATTTGTACGTATGGCACTAAATATATATATATATTTATTAGGAAACAACAAAATATACTTATATAATAAATATGACTGGAAATTAATCTGCATTGCTGTTTATTTTAATTTTGTGGCATCCATTGCGTAACTGACACGTTTTGTTAAGGAAATCTTTATTACACACACGCACACGCGCGCGCACACACATATATACGTATATATATATATATATATACACGTATTTTGCATGTATATATATATATGTAAATTGCATTACATATTTAGAAATGTCATTCTTTTAATACTGCAATTGCAATAATTTAAGCAATGAAAATTAATTGTATAAAAGAGGGAAATATTTATTAATTTTATTCAACTATAATAGACCAAATAGGTACCAAATTAATGTCACATAGACTGCTTTGATGATAATAAAGCACATATAAGGTATAAAATATTTTTTGTTTATTTAAAATGCTATAAAGCAAATACTACTATTTCATTTAATACGTATTTTATGTTTGAAAATGATTTGTTCTTATTAATATTGTGACGTTGACTACAGTTTTCAATAAAGAGGAAATCATAAAAAAGGACATAATACGTCCATAAAATCTTAAAAATGACTGTGTCTGAGAATTTAACAATTAATTTATTTTACCATTTTGTAAATATATTTCTTCGTAAAACTTACAACTGACTATGCTAATATTTGATTTTACAAACACTATATGTAAATATATATACCTGAGAATCTATTACCACTTGAGTATGCATGCGTAATTTTGTTTATATACGTATATCTCTATAAAGCATGTAATATTGGTATAAATGTAATATTGAGTCTTAAAGAAATCACCGTTATGCTTAATATTTCATGTCAAGAAAAATTTTTAATAACAATATTACAGTGTATATATATTTGCAAAATGAATATTTTAATATAAAAAATTCCAAACAATTGCTTTAGTTTTTAAGTGTTCAGTAGTAATGAAGTAGAAATGATATTTTAATATTTTTCAATTTGATATTAAGTTAAAACGAAGTTCTGAAATTGAAATAGTTATCAAATTTGTTTTACTACATTAAATTATAAAATTTAATATGTACTAAAATACTGAGTTTTTCATGAAAAACTTATGCATATAATGTTAAATACTAGTAAAAATGTATATAAATATATTGTTATTGATGATGTAGGTAGTACTTAATATATATTAGTTTCATTAAATGTACCATAGAAATATATTCTTCTTAACCACAAATAATATTCGAAAAAATTGCCAAAGGTACATTGAATTTAAAGAACTATAATATATCTAAAGTGATGTTTAATTAAATATAATATAAAATAAAGAATTTTTTCTTTTAAGAACCTTTCATTTATAATATTGCCCATATATGATTTCATCGTTAATATTTTTACACTGTTGTGCTAAACAATAAAGAACTAAACAAATAATTTTAGGTCATAAACGTTTACTCCCTTTGCGCTAAATTTTTTCTGTGTGGTGATCCGGTTTATGTATACATATATTGTAAGTAAATGCAAATTATTCTGTTTTACATCGCATGTATCATAAATATTTATGATATACTCATATTCTCATAAATTTTTATTATCTCTTGTCTATTGAAGTTTCTAGAAAACTTCAATACGATTTTCAATGACTTTTGAAATGTTAAATAGATATAATATAATTCCGTCATTTAAAAAGCAAACTATTAATTTTAAAATAGCAAGACGTTTCATTTTTTACCATAATAGTTAATGTACAGTAAATACGTTTTTTTCGAAAATGTATCAATTTACATAATACGACCTTTTTCGATTTGTGTAGAAATACATATGAAAAGCAATACCTAATTGACGATGACTAATATTTTTTTATATATTTTGAATAATAATAAACAATTTTTTCAAGTTCTAGTTTAGTCATTTTTTAAAAATCTTGAACCAAGCAAATCAAGCAAATTTTTCTATATTAAATGTTTATTTATGTAATTTTAAATGTGAATTGTATATCTTTAATTAAATTAAATTTACGAATTTTGCTATTATTAATATCACAAGAATATAAGAAAATACAGTCTGCTAATATGGCGCCATCTGGTAGAAATTACGTGAACTTTCTCAACACATCGACATCATAATTTTCCATTAGCTTGGAGACCTTACAAGAGTTTTAACGTAAGTAGTAATACTTCAACGTGAACACAAGGAATACAATTTCTAATTAAGTATACGTACCGTAAGTAAGTAATTACACCGTGAAATATTCATTTGGACAAAGTTCTGTTAAAAACTCTAATACTTGCAAAACTCTTGAATCTAGAATGTTAATAAATTTACGACAGACTATTATATGAAATTATACTTTTCGACAATTATTTGTAGCCTGTAACTGATAGTGTGTGTGTTTCATTTCACTCTATACTATTAGAATTTCAATCTTTCATTTATGAACATTTTATCTGAACTTAGAAATGTATTTTTACAAAGTTGTAAAATGAAAAGTACGTAGTAAAACTTTAAAACAAGTTTTACCTTGTATATTGTGTAAAGCCCTATTCAAAATGATACTCCGTAAATAATATTCTTAGCGTTGGTAACATAATTTTCTCAACTGAAAGAAGTTTCAAGACACGTTTTTTTATCTTTTGCAAATTATTGTTTATTGTGACCATTTTTATTACTGTGAGAAATTTTATGTATAACTAATGCAAATAAAATAATACATTGTACATAAATAATGATATAAATTTAATAAAATTACACGTATGCATATGGAGAGCAAGTGCAATTTTTTTCAAGAAAGACAATTTTTACTTTTATCGAGAAATGAAAATTTCGTAAAATAATTATTCGCTTAAAAAGTCGTGTGAAAATGTGAAGAGTAGCGTCGGTAATTGACCGAAAATTCTTCAACGAATTGTGACAAGGGAGAACGAGTGGTGACGGCGACAGTTACGGCAAGACCGACAATTTTCCGCATCGGACGTAGTCGTAAAACTCGTTGCAATCTATTAATTCGGTGGTATTTGTTATTAAGGTTGGGCCGGGAGAGGCGGCAGCGGCAGTAATGGGCCGCGAGCTCGATCGAAATTTAAAGTTACAAGTTAAGGTTAAAGTTCTGAAGCGTCGAGGTGCTCGGGCTCGTGGTTGCTCACGTCGGCGCTCAGGTCGGGAGAGAGTCGCGGAATCCCGACCACCGATGGCGGCTACTAGGTTAGGTTGCGGCCACCAGCCGGAGGAG
The DNA here is from genome assembly GCA_018907135.1 of Kradibia gibbosae. NCBI lineage: Eukaryota > Metazoa > Arthropoda > Insecta > Hymenoptera > Agaonidae > Kradibia > Kradibia gibbosae. The sequence continues at coordinate 39,020,135 of JACCHX010000001.1, forward strand.
CTGCGACTGGGCGCGATAGGCGTCCACGACGGCTCGCGGACTACCCGAGCAGCTCGAGGCCGTCGAGCCCGGTCAGCTCCTCGGTCGGCTTCGAGCGATCCCGGCTCTCGGGTGACTCGCTTTCGACCCTGGCCTTGAAAAAAGCCTAGGTGACAGTCACGCGCGTCCGCGGACTACGGGGGGAGTCGGACTCGCGTGGACGCGGCGTCGGCCGTTTACACGGTCACGGCACTCTCGCCGAGACCGAGCGCGATTCTCCAAAGGTTTCTCGCCTCGTCTCTCCTCTGTTGGCGCACTTCGCTCTCACGAAATAGTCTGGCTGAGGCAACTCCGCAGCATCGCTGAATGACGTGCGAATTGGAGACGTGGATGTCTTCCGACGAGATGCCCGACAGCTCAACCTGCGACGGCACTCGTCGTTAAACTGCCTGTAATATAATCCCGGAGCCAACTAGCAAATCAGATTATATCTGCATGCATAAAATGTAACTTGGCGTATGTGTATTACTTTATTGACGTGTAACTCACGGACGCATGAACGCCTGTGAGCGCACCTTGTGTGTGCACCCACCCGCTCGTACATGCATATATATATATATATATATATATATTTATATACGTATATTTATTACACATAAATATAAAAAAATACATATGCACATGTATTTTCAGAAACAATTCTTCCAGGCACATTATATAACTTTGTAATTATCATCAATGTAATACATCGCATACATTTGTTTTGTTTTGCTTTTGCAAAATATGAATTATTTCATTAATACAGCGCTCACATTTGCACTCCGATATGGTGCACAGCTTTATCGATGCTGAAGCTTTTCTTTTTCAGCAATTACTCATCTGTTAGACCTATGACAAGCCCTTTCTTAAATTTAAAAAGATTTTCTCTTTTACAATAATTTTGTATTAAAACTTTTTACAGTCACGATATTTACTGTTAAATATGTTTTTTGTTAAAGAAATAATAATAATAATATAATAATAAATAATAGATAATAATATATAATACTCAACAACAATACCTTTTGTAAAATATACTTTAAGAGAACAGAAAATGCTTCTATTGTTTTTAATTGTAACAATTATGCTTTATTAAATGTATAGAGAAAAACTTAGATCAGCTTTATGTTTATAGATTTGATAATATATTTTTTGTAACCGGTACTAATTTATAAAACCAATTTATATTTACTTTATTACATAATTTATAAATTCATACATTATTTAATAATAATAGAACAAACCAGACTAACCTTTTTAAATAAATTATGCACACGTTCGAAATTTATTTGAATTTAAAAACTACGTATGTAAGCAAATTTTATACGTATAATCTAATATCCATTTCTCATTATAACTGATATCATAAAGATACAATATTCTTATTTTATGAAATATATTTTAAATGTGTCGAGGAAATGGTATAAAGTAATTTATACTTGCTTATTCGTAAAAAATTTGTAATATCATGAACTATAAATTTTTTCTCCCGTTTCAAAATGATAAATAATTTAAAAATGTACATATATTAGAAAATTTATCAAAATTAATACAGGTGAAAGTTGTGTTAATATTAATTTTACCGAGTGCTTATGCTAGCCATAAATAAAGGAATACAGAAAAACAGAAATTTCATTAAAATTTCAATTATAACTATAATTCAAATTGTATTGACAATTAAATAAGTTCAGGCAAAAAATGAAGACCCTTTCTATATTTTAATGCGTAATAAAATTTAAACTCGTTTTCATACAATTTATAAGAACACTTAATTTAGTAACTGAAAAGACTAGAATTTATGTGACTAATTTACATTTAAATAACATTTACGTTAAAGATAAGTAAAATTTATCGTCTATTATATAAAGTTTTATGAATAAATCATAGATAAAATTATTTACCTTTATGTTTCAGTACAAAATTAAAATTCATTTTTTATGAGCCACTACCTATTTTATTTTCTATTGCGTCGTACATTTACGGAATCTTCATAATTAGTCCTCAACAACTTTTGAATACAGTTATGAGTATAAAGTCGTCAATAATGTTGCATAAGTCACGCAATGGACTATTATTTATTATTTGTTTATTTATAATTAAAAACTGAATTAAAAACTAATCTTTTGTTTCAAAATTTTCACGTTGAAGTGAATAATGATGTCACATTACGTATATATGACAGTGTAAAATATTTAAGAACTAGTATTTTCATAATAGTTTTAAACTATAAAATAATAAATGTAAGCACATGCATTTTAAAAATTTCATTTATTTATTATTGTTACTTACATACATCATATTTTAGGTCACACAGACAAATACACATACACACAAAAATATACATATTATAAAATTTATATTTTATTTGATTAACAATATTCAACAATTTATTTAATAATAAAATTGTTTTTATAATTACACTATGTCTACTATTTCTTTCAAAGATTGAACAGAAATGCTTTTTTAAAATGAAGAATTAGATGAGAAATCTTAACAAATAAAATTATTAACTCACCCTTAAAAAATTCAAAAATATATCTTGCAAGTTTATTGAAAGTAATGTATTTGTAAGAAACATGGCATGCGTTAGTAATGAGAATTATAAATCAAAGATTAATTAAAGAAAGACAAGTTCTTTTAAATGCATAAAATTAAAAATTATTTAATAATGGTTGTAATGAAAAAACGCAGACATATTCCGATACATAGTAAATGCAACATAAATGAACATAGGAGTCATGAATAAAAGCAAACTCAAAGACATCTATATGTAATAAGTAAATTAACATCGTTAGTAGTTAACTAGTACCAATTAGCTTTGCCGATAAACGTCATCATTTCTCGTCGTCCCGCTCGCACTTACGTATTTGTCTTTACCTCCAATAATTTATGCGCAACATATACACAGGACAACGATGCACTCCACCAAATCAACCGAATCGATTCAAATCACTAAAATAAAGCATATTCGAAAGTCATTACGTGAGTCGTTAATAGAAAGCGAGCCAATGCTCAGTATCAGTGCAAATCCAGATAATTCTATGTTGGATAGGCGAAGAGAAAAACGAATAAAGTAAAGACATTCTTTTGATTCTTATGAAGGAATTTAAGCAAATCGTCCATGTTACTTTACTTCTGATAGTTCGAATGGATGGACAGTCGCAGATTATTATGAAATGCGGAATGCTCAGAAGAATTATTATCTTTGTAACAGTTTTATTCAATGAACGTGTTGAGAAATAAAACCATTGACCCCTGGTATGATGCGGCAAGAGGAGGCCCGTAAATGATGTAGACAACCAATGAAACTTGTGCAAAAACGATGGGGGAGTGGAAAATTCTAATTCACTGTTTCAAAACTGTTTTATCACAATATTATCCACAAGTGTATACATATATGTTCATATAAATTAGATACATTTTTTTTTATCAATACTTACATTACAGGATAGTTTAATGATAATAAATATACGTCTTTTACTATGGCTAAGTGTCCTAAAAAACATTTCATTTATTTTTCCATAATAGTTTGAATAATAAATTAATTGCTTATTGTAAAAATTTTTAAAACAAAAATAAATAAATAATGTAAAGTCTCATTTTTGATAATTTTTTTTATAAATATTTATTATTGTAATATTTTTGTGACATTAGCTCAGAAGAAGTTCACTTTCTATTACTACATTAAAAGTAAGTAAAATTGCTTAAATTGCTGATTCATGAGGTGAATAATACAAGAATAAAGTATGTGTTTTTTATACACGTCTAAAAAAACGCTGATTGTTATATATTATTTCAAGTCGAGGAAGAGAATTAATTTTTTTCAATCTCCAGCAAAACAGGATTAATTATAATTTTTTTATTTGCAATCAGACAAATACAAAGCTATAAAAAAATTAATTTTTAATCAATCAATAGAAATGTAATATTATATACGTATTTTAATTGCTCTAGATATTTTTAATGTATAAATTTCGATTGAAATATTTTTTTAAAATTATACGTTGCAAAAAGTAAATCAAAAGTTAATATCTGATATGAATTGGAAAAATTATTTTGTCAAGTATAAAGTCTTGTGACTTGTAAAGTGAGTTTTTTTGCTCGCTTATATATATATATATTATCTTGAGCATAATGTTTTTTTTGTGAAAGTATATATAAAACAATCTCTTTTCTGATATACATTATTACTAGATAAAATAAGAGATAAATAATTTCAAAAGAGAAGAAATTCCGATAGTATTAGTGGGTCGGAAATCGCACCCGGAACCTTACATTTTCACAATAAATGTTCTTTGCTACTGAGCTACCGATATACCAATGTATTTATTTTTTTTTGAGGTTGTCCTCGTATCATAATCCGCAAAAACAGACAACCGCGCTACTTCACACAGGTAGAACCGCATCTTATGATAAACTGAATACGTGTATATTGTGAGCTGTGCAGATGAATACTCCATTAAAATTAGAATTTGCGAATAATTTAACATAAGTTAGAAAATATTCGTTAGTATAATAGAATGTAAATTTATAATTTAAAGAGTCAGATTGATCAAAAATAGGAGTAAATTGGCAAAGGAGAAAAGATTGAGGACGGACGAATAAGAGAGTGTGAGGAAGAGGGGAGACGAACAAGTAAATGTGAGCTAAGGTATTTTATGCGAGTAATCATTTATTTTCTTGCAAAAATATTAATTGCACGTGTATGGTTTTGTAATTTCTAAATTTTTTGTATATATAATAATTTGGTTATTTTCAGACTATTTTCATGTAATATTCTAATTTTATGTTCTACCATCATATTATAGATAAGTACCAAATTCTGATGAAATTCATAAATTTAACTTATTTACATAAAATCATTCAAATAAATTCTTATTAATTGAAGTACTATCAATGTGGTACATAAATTTAAATTTTATTTCAGTCAATTTTTTTAAAATAGATATTAAAATAATTATTAAAATTAAAATAATTATAACAATTAAAAAGCATTTAAACACACATACGTAGTCGCACTCACTCACTCACACACACACACACACATCCATTATTAACTTTTGGAATTTTTTTCAGTAAAAATATAAAACATTAATGGTATTTAGAATATATCTACAAGAAATAAATTTTCGTTATAATATCAAAATTTATTACAAAATATTTTATGAAATTATGTTATTTCAATACTATATGAATTTCAGTAATTGAATTTTACTTTAAAAAGTTGTACGTATAATGAATGTAATTTAATATCACTCACATACATATTTTAGTTGCAAGTAATTTTATCCAACTACATATACCAATAATTTGCAGACATATTAAATGTATAAAAATATTACACCATTTTTTTTTTTATTTTTAGCTATAAAACATTTCAAGGTGGGCAAAACTTTCACAATACTTAGCTTTTTAGCATTTTGAATACATGAACATCCGTTCATTTCACAATTACATACATAAACACACACACTCACACACATTTCAAGTTATTGTTACGTAAGTGTGATATACATTTATCAGTTATAGCCTTCATTTTATATAAATTAAATGTTAAAATTTTGTAAACTTCGATAAAATACATACAATGAAATTTCAGTTTTACTAAAATTCTAAAAGTTCTGAATATGAATACTGTACAAAAAAAATGTTTAATTGTTAGATTAAAATATTTAAAAAAATGATATTATAAAAAATTTTTTTATTAAATTAGATGGAAAGTTCTGTGCCAAAATGTATATTATGTATTAAATTATGTTATTATTTAAATTTTAATATTATTTAAATTTTAATTTTATTATTTATTTTCAACATTAATCAAATACAAAACATTTTATATACACTAACATTGTTAAATATTAGATTTGTAATAGAAATAAAGGAAATTTATAATATAAAAAAATCTTCTCATAATTTAGTAATTAAAGAATATCATCAAATGGAAATAGTAATATTTTATATTTTCGGACTCATAAACATTTGATTATTGTGTAAATTTACAAAGTAAAAAAATTATTTATTTATCATTAATAAAATATTGTTTCTTTTGTACTTAAAATAATTCTTTTTGAATGGAATTTTTATTTGCGTTGAGATATGAATAAACTTTTTAATAAAGTGCGTTTCAACTTAACTTAAGATTAAGCCTTGAAATTTTTGATTTTATTTGCATGTAATCTACGCAAACATGAATTTATTCATACAACATTATAAAAATGTGTGTTATAAAATAACTTCACATTAAGGCAGGTATTGGTAAAGTTTGGTACAATGATCAAATTATTTATATCATAAATTCTTTTTATTTACTTCGTGATTTAAACATGTAGTTATTTACAGATAGCAAAAAAATACTCCAAAATATCACTAAATCTTACAGCATGAATATGTTATTAAATCGAATGAAATAAAATTTTCTTCAACATTTTCACTCTATTGTAAAATAGATATTGCTCGCATAAATTCAGCATATAATCGATAAATGCCTGCGTCCATGCCTTTGAAATTTAATGCAACGACTTCAGGAAGAAAATGGCCAGTCATTGAGGTAAAATACTTAAATATTTCGATATAATTTAATAAGACACGACGAAAAGAAATTACGGTCTATAAAGATTTCTAATTTGCTAAGATCTTTTAAGGAGCTACAGGTCAACCCGTCACACGTAGTCGAAAAAAACTATGTATTCAAAAATAATTTTTTTTTTAAAAGATAAAATATGATGCATCAAAAAATAAATGGGGAAAATGCTACGCAATTTATAAACAATAAAATTTTTTAGAAGCATTGAAACTAAGAATTACAATAAATTAAAAAATGTGATAGAAAAAGGTATTCTAAAGTTATAAGTAAAACAGAAACTATATATACATAAACAGAAAGGTTATGCATTAAAATACAAATATATTCTAAAAGAATAAGAAGTTTATTCATGTCCAAGTAAAATATGTGCATTCTGGACAATGAAACAGATGAATACAACAATAAAGTATAATACAAGAAATGTTTCAAGAAAATCGATGTAAATGATCCTTGACTATAGTAACAACATATACTTACGTAGGTAATAAGATACAACACAATAATACACTTATACAATGTATCAAACTTTGGTATCAGTTTTATTTTATTACATAGATAAAGTAGCTATATTATCACAATGATATTATTAAAAGTATTAAACGAAATTACAAAATAGTGGTAATAAATTTAATTTAATTAAAAGCTGTTGTAAAAAGTTGTTTGTATATATATAACATACATATTAAAATAAAGAAATATTTTCAAATAATGAAAATAATTATAAAAAATGTTTCATGATATATTCAACTAATAAAATTATGTTAGATAATTTTTAAATAAGAATCACGCCCATCAGAAATAAAAGTGTAATATACATTTCTCATTAAAATTCATGAACTTCGAAATAATATATAAATATTTAATACACATCAGTAGATGTCCATATATTAACATTTTTTTCTCATAAATACTGAATATTATTTTTTTTAAATTCATACATTTTATAAATATAGATGAAATTATAATAGTTTCGTAAACAATAACTCTTGAAATATAATTCTATATCTTCGGACCAATTAAGTATTGTTAACTTAATGGAAGTGTATTTATATATCTATAATTGCGTAATTCGTTACAAACGTCTTGCCATTTTAAGTGTTTCGAACAATCGAAATACCACTTATTAAAATTTCGCATACCACATTTAAGTAAATGTAATACATATATAGTTGAAAATAATTTGAGTCCCATGTTTTCATGTATTACAGTTTCAAGAGTAAAAAAGCAAGTATAATTTTCTACTTAACAAAACTGGTTTTATACAGCAATTCACCTGAGTATTTCGATTTTTATAAATTCAATAATTCTCTGCAAAATTTCTTAAACGTAATTAAAACCAAGGTTATATATCAATTCACGGATTATTTATCCACTTTTAATTATATAATACGTGTTTAAATATGTACACGAATACTTTAGATTTTTAATGAAAAAAAAATAACACTTTGCAAAACAATTTTCAATTATTTTATTTATTTTTATGAGTCCAATCAAAGAAATTTGATTTTTTCATAAATTAATATTAATTAATATTTTTTATGCCACGTAAACTTACAAATATTACATGTAAAGACAATATTAAAGACTATAGGAATTTCCTTAAGCAACTTATTTGATCTATGTTTGATAAATACTCTATAAAAATAAAATCATATATTTAATTGCTGTAAATTTTTTCTTTAATTCATTAATCTACTAACATATTTCAAGAACATATTTTTTTACAATTATTCAGTTTGAACATATGATATTTTATTACAATAATTAACGCGTGCATCAATTTTGTGATTTATTCAAAATAGTGAGCATTATTAGATTTATTGACTATTCGTAACTACTCTATTACTAATTTGGACTTCAGGAATATAATTTTTTTCATTTTTTAATAATACATCGTGTAATTATAATTTTATGTAATTTTTTTTAATCTTTTTTTAAATATTCTTCGATGAGTTACTTTTTTTTTGTTAATAACAATTTTTTTCTCTTTATTCTTAAATATTATAACAATTGATACTTATCAAAATAAATGTGGTTTTATACATACATAATAAGGTATAGATTAGTAAGCCTTAACGATTATTGAATAATAACTTCTAGATTGGTACAGATGAAAAGCATTTCATAAGAATTGAAGTTAAAATTATTATGCAGTTATTTGTAAATTTCACTCTTCGTTACGTTGTACATCTCAACTTGAAAAGTATCATTATTTGTGATGTTGTAGATTAAAGAAACTCAATTTATAATTTGATTATAATACTTCAAGTATCTGTAGTAAATGTGATCAATTACAATTTTTTCAATTTGTGTATATATATATATATATATATATATATAATTGTATACATATACTGATGTATCGAGTTGTATACAATTTAACTGATTTAATGTATTTAAATTTGACATATCCTGGAAGCCTGTATTGATGATTGCGTAATGCGATTTATCTTTTTGCTTATTTATTTATCTGGTTTAATCTTTTTTTTTTAATAAGCACATATGAACTTCAAGAACTATGTTTATATGCAATTATCATCTGAGTACATGAATCAACCATAACGACATTTACATCGTTAAATGTGATAGATAAATAATATTATCAATATAATGATGAAAATATTCAGGTAACTTTTGTAAAATCTTAGCATCAAATAATTCAAGCACATATCCGTTTCTACCTCCTTTTTTTTCTATGATTCTATTTTTGCTACTGCTTTCGCCATATGAATAAGAATAATATTTTGATAGCTATCATTATGTTGTATCATTTTTTTATGGATAATTGTAGGAGTTGTCGATTTACTATTACATATCTTATACTTACGGAAACAAACAACAAACAGATATGATATATACATATGTATATACATAATCAACTTCTGCGTAAGTGTACTCATTAAGGTAATCTAGCATTAATATATTATATTTAGTACGCTTATATAAGATTGTTTCGCTAGGGATTTTCTTTTTATAATTACTAACTGGGATGCATCCTATTCAAATCGTCTTTTGAAATTATAAGCTTGATGAACCATATACATGTATTTACATTCTCGTAAGCGTCTATTTACTTTGTTTTATAATATACTATTGAAACCTCCATTATTCGAAAAGCTGCTTTAATTACTTTTATTTTTCTGTTGTTTAAATAAATAAAGTTTATTCTTTTATTTATTAAATCAACTAAACATTATTTTATTAAAAATTATATAAAATATGTATCGAACTTTTAGTGTAATAGTAAACAAAGAAAATTAAAAAAGAAATATTTTCCTTAATTGAAAAAAGTTTAATTTATAAAAACACCAAAAACGTATAATTAAAAAAAATTCAACTATTATATTTGACACAAAGACGTGAATATACTTATTGTAGTTTACTTAAATATTTAAATTGATAAAATCATTACTTTTTTATCTAATAGCCATTTTTATATTATTATTTTTTTATTTATTAAAAACTAATAATCAATCATTTTTATGCTATTGAATTTAAAAAAGTTTTAAAACGTGAAAGGAATGAACTGCGTACAATAAGTAAAATTTCAGACAAGAGAACGTGAATTTAGTATTTTTTACTTTACAAAGAAAAAAGGATATTTAAAATTTAAAAGGTGAAAAAATTCGTTATAATATCTTGAATTCATAATTTACGTACTTTAAAAAGATTTTAAACTTCATTTTGATGAAGTAATAACTTCTTGAAAAGTAAATATTGATGCTTTTTTTAAATTATCAAAATATAAAACTATATATTAATACATTAAAATATAAAGTCATTAAAATATTCATTAATAATAAATTATGAAATGAGTTAATATTTTACTCTTTTTAAGGTATTTTTCATATTTATTTGTTTTCATTTTCTCATTTATTTAGTAATAAAATTCAGAAAAATACCAATTTTACTAAAAGGAAAAATTATTATAAGCCAATATAAAAAAGGTAAAAAAGGAAAATAATTCAGAATTTACATGGATATGTATTTTAAAAACAAATCAACTTAGAATATTTTATAATTTTCTACTACATAAAGTAAAATAATTATTAATAAAATCATGAAAATGGAATTAATTATTAATAAAAATGGAAATTTTAAAAAATATTAAAAATGGAAATATTATAAAAAGCGTAATATAGTAATCATTAATTTTGCTATTGGCTTTTTCGAATTAAAATTAACATCCCAGGAATGAAGTAGAACAAATCTTATTACGTTGCGAATGCATAAAATATTGACAATTATAAATATAATAATAAAAAACTGTGTATAAATTGTATCCATATTTTTAAAAAGTACCGAAGATTTTAAATAACAAATTATAAAAAGCATATAAATCAGTTTTATACTGTTAAATAATGAATTTCAATTAGAATTTAAAATGCGACAGACAAAATACGATTAAAAGTAGACAATGTGTACACAAGTTCAGTAAATTGCAAGGCTGTTTATTAACTATCTTCTATGCTCATAGTAAAAAAAAGATACAATGTAAAAGTAATTCCATCATAATACATACATATTTAGTCATATGCGATTAGTGAATACAAAAACATAAACCTAGGAATTTAAATAATTTTATCTAATCGAGCAGAAAATCAGTCGAATCGGTCAAATCACATGGGGGCGTATTAAAGTCAGTTCATGCATACGCAATATTTTTTTTACGTCTTAAATATTGCATTATTTATTATTATTATTATTTTGATTAGTGTTAAGAGAATATTATAAAATAATAATTACGAAGACACTAGTTATTATTAGCTTATAATATTATATATATTATTAAAAAAAAAAAAAAAAAAAATTAAAACTGCTATACATTCGTTTTACGGAAAATAAAATAAATTGTTTGTTTAAACTATATTTTTTCTTATTTAATTTTTTAATTAATTTTTTTTAAATTATTTTTTCTAAAGTGTTCATAAAAAGTATTAATTTTTTGAATACACTATTTTACGCTCACCTGCTTTTATGGAATTTTAATCGGATAACAGAGTATTTGATTTATTTATATAAATTGATGATAGTAGGCGAATGAGGAATACTTGATTTATTGAAATGGTGATTCATATATAAAGTAGCTAATAATAATAATAGGGTAATGAAATATAAAGGTAAAAATTTTCAGTTAAATTGAAGGTATGATAACTTATACAATTGTACTTATGAAATTAACTATATACATATTGAATAAAGGATTTGGTAAATAAAATATCTAAACAGTAAAAAAATTTAATTTAAAAAAATTTACATATTACACATTCCATTGAAAAAATGTCTAGTGTTTTATGTAAAAATTACGTATTTTTAAATATTTTATAGTTTTATTCGATATACAAAAAGATTAAAATGTCGTTACAGACTGATTTTTCGGTATATATAAAATATGCAAAATATTTTAGTATTGGATAATTTAATGGGATAGAAAAAATATAAAATTTTATGATAGCAGATAAGAAGCAAAAGAAGAAAAAGAAGAACTGTTTTAATAATTAATTAATTATTAATTTACCCAATAGATTGAATTTAAATTAAATATCGTATATCGATAAGAATTAAAATAAAAAATTTAGAAAATAAATAAATTTGAGAAGTAAAAGCATATTGAAAATTACTTACAGCAATTAAAACCGAAATTAGTAAAGTTAGTCGCTCAACTTAATTGATGGGTAATTAATATAAGCTGCAACAGCATCTATTTGACAATAAGAAGTGATTGCTTTTTCTCGAGGATAATAATAATAATAATAATAATAATAATAATTATTATTATTATTATTATTAGTAGTAGTAGTAGTATTTGTAGTAGTATTGGTGGCAGTAGTAAATAATATATGGAGAAAAACCTTTTGAGACGGTAGCGATTTCTTTCGTTGGCTCATATGGGAAAGTTTTCCATTTGTTTTAGAACAATCGTTGGATTGTTGAAGTAGTTCACTTTTGCGAATTCATTTCGAATGATTCCATTTAAATCGAGTAGGAATTTCGTCCCCATCGACCTCCACGTGGGTGCCTCTGCACATTTCTCTTGTTTCTTCTTATAAAATAGGAGAGTTATCTGCTCTCCTAACGGCGACGTGACCGCTACCGCCATCATAATTAATCGAATCGTTCCACTTTCTAAGCTCGGCGATGTAATACGAGTGCGCCAAAGAAATTAAACAGAAAGACACTGCACTGCAGTGTAGAGAGAAGAGATAAGATTAGATTGTACGTGTTTGCAAGTGTGCGAATGAATTTATTGTGCGTGGAACGAATTGATTGATATAATGCTATATATATATAATGCAGCCGAGGATAAAATACCTTCAGGCCCGCGGTGGGGAGTGCATTTGTAGAAATGTCGAATGGCCGTTTTCTCCAAAGTGCTATTTTATAAAATTTATAGTTTGATAGTTTGAAAGTTTATAGTGCGATAAATTGTAAATGGAACGAGTGAGGGAACTTAAGGTGGTATTATATTCGAAACATACCAATGCAAAATTTGGAAGGTCAACGCGCGTGGTATCTTCATTTAGCTATCAAAAGCTTTAAAGCTTTATTTGAACAGCTAATTTCAATGTCTTCGGTCAGGACATTGTTTATCACAATAAATTAAAAATTCCCGAGTCCAAATCCCTCGAGCTCGGAGAAATGCACACAGCTTTGTAGAAAGTAATAAGCGCACGAGCTACACTGGATACTCGGGCTTAACTTTAAAGAATTCACGAAACGACATTGAGCCGGGAAAATTACGTTGGCTTTGCAGAGTCGCATCATCCGTGGTTTTGGCCAATTAATTTCCATATATATCGGCCTTCTCTGAATTCGAAGGGGCGTTATTTAGCTGGATTGGGAAGGAGGTCTAGAGCACGAATTTTCCCCTCAGCGCAGAGATAATTATTATTAATGCCGGGATAATGGGAGATCGGGCAACATCTTTTTCTAACGCGATTTGCAATTCGCAGCGTTGTACTTATTCAAGTGCACGTTTCGACAAAATTCAACGCGGCGAAGTTACAAGCATCGAGCCTTATTGGACACGAGTGCGATTGGAGTCACCGGTGCCGAGCTCTTTGTACTTTTCAATGCTGCTCTACGAATGTAGATGTATTATCTCAGTGTACTACAACCATACATCGACGCACGGGGAGTCGAGGATGATGAGGTCTCGATAAATGGCCTTTTTAGTTTCCAGATGAAACATTCCATTGAAACCCGTTTGAACTCCATGTGTGCGATGTCAATGGCGATGAAGCAGCGAAGAGAAGCACAAGCCACGGTTTTACGGATCTAAGGCTATCACGCGAACGTATTCTACCGCTTTGTATAAGGTGTCACCGATAACGAGCTTCAACTTATGTACCTCTGCGAATCCACTATACATTGAAATAAAATGTATATACTAGGAGAAACGAGCGCGATCACAGGCCGAACCTTTCAAATACATCGTGATACATGGACTTCAACTCGTACGTATCTTATCTGCTGAAACTTGAGCCTGTATTGATGCTTTCTTTATGTTCTTAAAAGGCTGCGATGAATATTTTATTGCTTTCCGATCCTCCACAATCTTATATGCTTATTTTAATTGCACTTATTTGCTGCAGTTTAATTTCAATTTAATTGATTTCGCAAACTGACAGATCCCACTGACAACGTTGAGGTTTTCCAACTCTTTTCGATGATTCTACGGTTAAAAGTATTAGAATACCACAAACTTCTAATTAAAACTAGAGGAATGACATGCATTTGAATTTCTTATGGCTCGTAACCGTTGCTTCAAACCATTGAGATTAATTAAAATTTTTACCAAATGCTTATTATCCGTCGTAAATTTATTTTTAAGTAAAATCTGTTCTCTATAAGATGTATGTAAGACTTTGAACATCGTATAAGCGACTAGTATTAAGTATGAATGTATAATGGGAATCGTAAGTTCGCCGACTTGATACTCATTCTAATACTGTGTAGTTTTAAATGCAGCGTAATTAAATATCTTTTCAATTGTAACAAATCTGGGCTTGTAAAATAACTCGCACGCTCAGACAATTTCTGCATTTCTAGGGTCGTTATATGGGTCATAGGTCTCGGCATCAATATTCGCGTTATGAGAGCTCGTCCTTTTTTCTTCCTATCTATCCTCCTCCGACTCACCCCTTACGTTTTCTCCTGTTATTTTTTTTATTCAACTTCTCCCTTCAAATTGAAAAAGTTTTTTCGACTTATGAAATGCATTTTTCAAAAGATGAGAGAAAAATGTGAGATTTAAAGACTCGCTGCTATGGAGCGTGGCGGCGGCGGCGGGTGGGGGGATGTAAGGGAAGGATGGTGTAGTAGCTGGAGGGTGGTGGAGGTAAAATGAAAATTTATGTCGTTGAAAACGGAGAATATTTCAAAGTCTTATATTGTACGGAATTTCATAGTTGTAAATATTTTCCTTCATGAATCATTGAAATGGAAATGCAACGAGAATTCTCTAGAATTTATTGTTGCAATTTCATATCAGATTCAGCAAAATATTTACATTTACAAAATATACATTTAAATACATCAAATATTTTGCATATTTTAAAAATATTCACATAAATTATCATAAATAAATGTTTTACCCTGTTCATAATCCGGCTAAAGTTAAATCTAATAATTAATAACGCGGTGATTTAGCGCAGGAAAAAGTATTTTAAATTACAATTCATTTGAAATTGACTTTTATGTTACGAACGTACTAAACTAATTTACAAAGCTTATATACATATATACATACTCATGTACATACACATAAACATATATATATATGTATATATATATAAAACATATGGCATATTAATAATGTAATTATAAATGATTAATATATGCTTATTAATCAAAAGTGAACAAATTAGTGTTTTTTTTTCATTTGTATAAGATCCATTTAAAATGATAATTTTAAATAGAAATTCGCTGTGAGAAAGTGTAATTTCAAACAGTGCCGATAGTTTATGAAAAAATCGAATTATGATATGAAAACCATAGCGGCAGTGATTATCGAGCAACTCAGGTCATTGAAAACTTGTCTAATTATAAGTGAAAATGTTTCAAGATCAGAGCCTCGTGCTTAGATCCAAATGCTAGCTGGCCGTATAGAGTATCCTAATTTTAAACTGCTGCCAATTGCCGGGCACAATAATAATGGAGTAGTTAATGCAACCCGTTTCTTTTTACTGGAGACGTGCAAAAGTGAATGGGATGAATGCATCCGGCATTTAGTAGTCATGAACTTTTCCGAAAGTGACGCCGCGAAATCGCTCAGCCGTGAGTAACGTTGACGGATGCCCTTCATAAATAATGCGCCCTCGCGACCATCTAATTGGAGTTTCTTGTTGCTCGCCGTCACTGGATTTGCGCACATGTAGCCGCTCGCTAATTTTGTCTTACTTTATTTTCCTTCTCCCGACGCTCCCCTCCCCTCCCCCACAACCCATCCGCCGCTCATCTGCTGCTTGTCCCCCGCTGCGTCCAGTTTCCACCGGTTCATTGTATATTTTTCATTCGCGCGCATAAATCTTTTATTCTAATTCTGCGTAGATATTTCTTTATTTAGCTTACGCCGCACTCATTGGTTTCCGCTCTTATCTTTGAATTTACTCGTAAATCTAGTCTCTCTGCTGACTATGTTGCTTTATTCTTAAAATACATATTCGTTGTTCGATAACTTTAAGTGCCTTATACGCGCGTACATGGTGTTAGCGCGCGCACGCGCGCCCATACGTGCATGTGCAATGCTCACGACTACAATAGAGACGCAACTATAATAGAGAAATTAATCATGAAATTTAAACATTATTATTTATTAATAAAATGATATAGTTTTTCGAAGCTTGCGTGTAAACTCAGTTTGAAAGGCTCAACGTGGTTAATAGGAGTTATCGATAGAATAAATTCTCTGAATAGAAAGTCCAGTTCAGCTCAAATATTGATGGAATTATCAGCGCTAAGTACAAAAAATCCTCCAGAGGAAAATGTAAATCGAGCATCGGATAATAATAATAAAAAAGAGTGCAAATAATTAGTAGGTCTAAATGCGTAATTATAAAATACGCCGACTTAGTTTTTCGCAGTTTATTTCAGAACCATAAATAATAAGGAAGTTTTTACAATAACTTTAACGAAAGTGTTGTAGTGCGATCGATAATGGTCATAGTTAGTACCCAACATAACTTAAATGGCACAACAAATAATCGCGGTGTACATAATTATCGCGGAACATTACTTTTAACGTGAAATCCAACACCAGCGCTCAAAGCAGATAAGCACTTTCATTTTCGAAGTGAGCAAAGCACTCGCCGAAATCACGAGCCACGATTAAATAACGTTTACTCGCTCATTAAAAGTGGTGGTGCGGGATCTGTGGGGCTTGCCGGTCCTGCGCCTCCACGTGGGCCGACAATGGCGGTGGCCCGGGCAGAGCGGCGACGTTCGCCGAGAGCCATCGACGCGCGTACGGGTGTGTCCTCGACTGCGTTATCTGGGCTAACGTTATGCGAGCGACACGCCGACTCCCCCTGCCCCACCGCATAGGAGGGGGGCTTGCGCGCGAGAAAAGGGCCTATCTCGTATTCCACTCAGCTTTATTTACCGCTCGACGATTGCACGCGCTGACGGGCACATTTTCACCTCGGCCACGACGAAAGAGTCGGGATTAGAGAGAGAGAGAGAGAGATAGTGAGAGGGGGGGGGGAGAGAGCAAGCGAGAGAAAGAAAGTGAGATGCATGGAAGGAGAGTACCGACTTGGAGTCTTCGAGGCGCGCGCTTCTTACTTAATCGCGATGAAAAGCTTCGATGACAGCCTCGGCACGTAATTGTCTTTCTCCAATCACCGTATCATGTCTTTGACATTGACTCGTTGAGAAATCATCTGTTTTCCGACTCCGTTTTCTTTCCTTCCCGGAGATTTTTGACCTGACGCTGTGATTTTCTTGCTTTCGGATAAAACGCTTGCAAACAAAATACGCGAAAGTGAAAGCTATCTTGTTATTTGCCAACGCAATATCGCCGCAACCGATACCGATTATCATATTTAATCTGAAATCTTTGAGCGCACTGAAATTTATAGAAAATCAAATTTCTCGTAAAGATAAATATTAATGGTGATTAAAGGTTTTTATTGAGCTGTAGGTACCACTTGTTATACGTAGTAATAAATTGCTACTAGGTACTTTGATTAAATCAAAAATACATGGTGCCATTCTTTTTTTTCCTTCCTTTTTTAATATATCTAGCATTAGTACTTACTGATATTTACGCTTGAAATTATACTTTACCTTTAAGGTTCGATTGCCAATTTTATAATATTTAACAGTTATCTTCTATAATTGATCAATTATTTAGCACCCAATATTTAAGTAATGACAATAATTGTATAAATACTTCTTATCGGGATGAGAAAAGACAGTTTTGAAAATATTTTCCCAACCTATTAACTTACAGTTCTTGCAATTTCAAAACTTTTTTTGTTTAAATCTTATACACGATCATTTGTCTTTAAAAATTGTCAAGTAAAAATTCCATATTCTAATATGTATTAGACGCTCCAATAAAATCATTACTTACTTAATATGAAAAAATATTTTTTATAAGCGACCTGGTTCTCTCTCTCTCTCTCTACTGACTTTAAATCGTAAAAGAATATACAATTATTTAACACAAATATAGTATACAAAATAACGCTTCTAATTGTGCTCGCTTTGTTTAAAATCTCCCCTAGCATTTAACATGACCAAGAATTGCAGTAAGAGATTTTTTCATGTACTTAACATAAAAGTTCCAAAGTGCGCTCGTATCCATTATTTCAATTATGTGTGCATTTAAGCCTTAAATACACACATAATGCTGTTCAAGACAAACATGTGCTAGAATTGCAATGCCTGTACTTTACTGTTCCCACCAACGATAAAAATTATTATCTTTAAGAGATTAAGATTTTTAATTTATTTTTCAAAGTATTGTAAAATTTTGTTGAATTTACTTTATCATTGCAGAATTTAGAATGTAGATACTAATAACAATAATAATGCATTTTATACCGCACAAACACTTCTTCGATAAACATGCTCATTTACTAAATTTTCTCAAAAAATACATGACTGCTTTTATTTTTATTTATATTAAAATAAATATATCTTAATATTAATGTAGTATTTGTATATTTTTAGTTGTAAGCGCATTTATTTTGAATTAGTCGTTTATTTCTTGAGAAGGGCATTCTTTTCGTTTATATCTTACGTAATATTATAACTTTCTATTTGAAGGTACAAAATTGTACATTCTAACAATGAATCAATATTGATTCAAATAAATCTACCACGAAATAGTATTTTTAGAGAAATATTTGAGAAGGCCAAAATAGAAATTCGCAACTTTCTCAAAATGAAAGTTTTGCCTGAAAATTTAATAATTGAAATGCCATTAGTTCGTACTGCTGCCAGTCGTTTTAATCTCTAGTGATAAAAAAAGAAGAAAAAAGAAAGGAAACGACCGCGTAAAAGGACATTGAGAATGCACCTTAATGTTTTTCAATCGCTCGATAAAGTAGTTTCTAATACAAATGTTACGATAACAAGGTGGTATTATTTGACAGTTGAGTAAATTAAATATCTTGGAGGCCGATAATTACTGCACGCAATTGGGCATGTAAATGCAAATAACACCGAACACCATAGATATATAGCCGCTGCTCCTAGTTGGTGAGTGGTGTAAATGGCCGCATAATATACTGAGCCAGTGATGCTATATGTATTTCGCCTCCTGCTCGCATTACGTGTGCATGTATTGCATCATTCGAAAAGCAAAGAAAAAGACTGCTCCGAGGCAGTGACTCGGCCCAAAAATTTTCAACGCAAAAGGGCGCTTTCTTTTCTCGCCACGAGGCAACACATCTACTCGCATACTGAAGAGGTTACTGAACAGTAAAGAAATGCTTTTGTCTCGAGTGTTTGTCGCGTCATCGTCATATTTAACGGGGTATCCAGGATCTGACAGAAAAGCTAACGGGTCATTGATGGACGAGCAATACATTTTCATCCTTCGGTCTCAATTCTCCACCTCGATCACCATGATTCGTTCTTCACTTCCTTCGAGCTTTTACATTTAAATGCGCTTTCATTTTTTTCTCACATTTTCACGTCTGCATGCACAACTTTGTACATTCCCTTTAAATTTATTCCTCCACTCTCTCGTCCTCGGCTCATCTCGCTAACCTTCTACTCGCCTTTTTCGTATTTACTTTGCGTTATTCCAATTACCGAATATGCACATGATCAGCAGAAAGCCACACTTTAGGGTATTGACTATAGCGCAAATCATTGTAGATAGATACTTATTTTACGGACACTCCTAAAATTCATAATCACATTTTTACATTCAAAATAAATAACTTAACAATGTGCGTTTATTTTAGAAATCCTCATTAGAAGGATTCGTGTACGCTGCATTACAATGTACGCAGTACCCATTCTAAATTCTCCTGCCAGGCGATTTCGCCGCTACACCTTTGAAACGTGTAATTTCAGTTGAGATATGTCTGCCGGATACTGACGCAAATGTGCCATTGATTGTAAGTGCATGCTTATACAGCTTTATATAGAAATAGCATAGAGGCAATAGAAAGATAAGATATCGTGCTGATCAACAGAGAGAAAGAGAGTATAAATATAAAGTATAAATATAAGTATAAATAGCATTCACGCGCAAAAGTTTTTATTTTTCTTAAGTATCCTTAATTTCGCTTATTCGTCCTATAACGTTCACAAATGACCTTGTGTTTTATTACACCTGTCTCTATCTCTCTAATTACATTTCTTGATAAATTTAGCTGCATATCAATCTAGTTATTCATCGCTATGTATTCGATTCTCACAAATATTAATATACATTTAGTATTACTTTAATTTCTCTGTTAAGTCGAGTATGTGTACATCATTAGCTGTCTTTTATTACATTTAAAATCAATTTCTATTACGAAACAATTGAGGTTAAATAAAAAGCTTTATATTTCATCAGAAATTGACTTATTAACGAGAATCCTATAATTTCATCGACTTATCTATTGCGCACAAAATCATACCATTAATTTATAAACTTTTACTCAAGTTAAAATCAAAGTGCTCTGTACCTTTAATAAAAATAGAAAATTGTAATACAGATTGGACTGAAATGATTGACTAGAAGACAAATTGAGCAAGGAAATATCTAAACATATTTATATAACTATTGAAATTTAGGTATGACTATCAGTAAGCTGTTTTTAAATATTTTCTGCGTTTCATTTTGATACAATGTAAGAATTAAACGTATATTGATTTGAATATATATTTGAATATACCGTTAATTAATTTACTTTTTATAAAAATTTTCAGGTTCGATTCGTTATTTATTTTATACGGTAATTTTAAAAATTTTTTAAAATTTATCATATGCATTGAAATTTATTTACATATCAGTTGTATGTTTTTAATAATATGAAATAAAATTTGAAATAATTAAAATATAAAAAAGCAGCAAGACTTACAGTCTTGTAAGAAATAATAATACAGCAAAAATTTGTTTAAAAAAAAATTTACCGATATTCCACTATTTTTTAGATATAGACAAATATGAAAAATGAATTTTTATTGATTGCAATCGTTAATATATTTAATTAAAATTGAGTTAAAATTTAATGGATAATTAAACACAATTGAGTGGTCGGAAGTTATAATTATATATTTTACTTTAGAAACTACTTGAACATTTAATTAAGGCTTTATGTACTCTACGTAGCTCTATGTTCTTTTAAATACCAGAATGAAACAGAAAATATAACTGCAGTGTAATAAAGGAATATTTCAGCTTGTTTAATTTTAACTTGTACATGTTAAAAAGAAGACAAAAGGCAGTTTAACAGATGTAACAGCGTACAAGGGTACCAATACATAAGTATACGTATACATGTGTGCTTGTGCGCGTGCGAGCGCACATGTTTACATATACGCAAATGCACAGTTACAGCAAGATGGAAGAAAGAGGCAATGAGAGAGAAAGAGAGAGAGAGAGAGAGAGAGAGAGAGAGAGAGAGAGAGAGAAAGAAAGATAGGAGGGAATGACAGAACTGAAGAGGTAGGGATTGCGAGGAATAATAGCTTAGGAAGAGGTAAAAAAGAAGGAAGGAAGGTACAAGACTGCTGCTACAGCTCGCATGCTTGGCTCTGTCATAGAACAGTTACACAGCAGATGAAAACGTAGTCAAAGACGTGTAGATGGTAAACTGAAAAATGAATGGACGCGAGGCGAGGAATTAATGGGTCGAACAGCGAGTCGCACACGCGTCGTGAGAGTAAGACACGGCTTCCTAAACACTTATAAATCGTTGGGAATTGCAATGATAAACAATCTGCAAAATAGCATTTGATTGACAAACGTCGAAACAATTTAGGCGTCTCATTTCAGCGACTTGGGATATTTAAAATAGGTGGCCTCTCACCACCACTGCTCTGCGCTAAAGATATTGAGTAGCTTTAAAGATCCCCTGACCAATGCAATAAATAAGAAGCCCTTTGCCTTTCCGTTTTCCTGCAGCTAAAACACGAAAGTAGTTTGCATTAGCGAATGCGCAATATTGACGGCAATATTGACAGCCTTAAATGATTCAGTTCAATTGTCTTTTAACATTTATAAATATACGGTAAGTAATTTAAAAAAAAATAATAATTAAATTTTACACCTTCACGGCCTTATCCAAGTTATCTTTCTTTCTTACACTGCGTTAGCCAGGTATCTGTAGCTAATGTGGACATCTACGGCAGTCGTCAATCCTTATCGGCTGCACGCTATTAATAATTCTGTTGATTTTGTATACAACTATTGAGTCACTAAAGGCTGTACGATTGATAATACGTACAATGAAAAAAAACATTTACGAGTGGATTTGTAAATAAGAAGTTTGTTAGTGAATCCAATGTCCTTGCGCATTGTGCTGAGCTACACAACCTTTTCAAAATTTAAATATCAAACGATAAAAACTAACAATTTCAAATAGCGATCATTCATTTTTCATATATTTCATATAGCAACAATTTACGTTTCTCTTTGCAAAAGCATATTTGCTTTTCAGTCATTGATTTATGTGCCCTCGTAAATGAATAAATTTCCATGTGAAATCATTCTAATTATATATTATATTATATTATAATAACATAGGTTGTATTATTATGAATAGCCAATTCAGAAGTGGAAATAAAAATGCGCTAGCTCGTTCGAATTTTTGTGATTTTTTTCATTTGAAAGTTAAATAGAAGCGTTAAAGTTACACATTTTGCGAATTCACGGGAGCAGTTTTAATTTAATATTTCATGTTGATTCGCGTAAACCTTAAAATAAAGGCAAGGAAGATATCAAAATGAAACTCGGCAATTTTGACAGACGTCACTTTGATCATTGTGATTCATGCGTGTCGCGAACTCGTGATGTGAATATTTCGTTCGCTCGCGAGAGTACTTGCGCGTGCGGAGATAATGAATAAATGCAAGGATGAATTCGTAATATGGACATATGCACGAGCGCGTAAGTCTTAAAAGAATGGAAGACAGCAATGTTACATACGTGTGGAATTGAACGGGCGGGGGGGGGGTGTAAGGCACCGAGGCAGAGAACGCGTTGCGTATAAGCCTTACTCCAAATTCTATTTTCTCAAAGGCTCTTTAAGTGCTTTCCAAAGTACATTTATTGGTTGTAAACCGAAGAGACTTAGTTACAGACACGTCTATAGAAAAATAGATACTCAAGTTCCTACAGCAGCCCTTCCCATTACACCCTGTACGCGTATGCAGTGTCCTCACGGACAGACTTGAATGGATTAATGTTTTAAGCGCTAAAAGAATTATAGCTGAAACTACACTAATGGCATCTCGATATACATAAATAACTGTGCGAAAATGATGCTGACTATTATTGTTTTTTATTTTGGCTTCAGAAGATTAAAAAGTACTAAGCATTATAGAGTTCAATAATACTATTAATACTATAACAGTTTTACTGTTATCTTATTTAAACATTGTTAGCGACCGTCACCAGTCATTCCAAAAAAATGTCATTTATGCTTTAATTAAACCAAATAGGTTACTAAGCGATTTTCTTAAAAATGAACAATTAGTACTATCTATGCTTTATAATTATTCGATTAAGGATTTAATATAAAATAATTTGTTGTTTTTTTTTTTTAATTAGAAAACAATGTATTTTAGCTTTTTTGAACTCACGTGCTGTGATCAAAACTTTAGAGAATATTTAATAAAATAAAACAAAAGATTTTTAATACAGTTGATTGGTTTTAAGATCACGATCGAATAACATTTATAGAAATGTATTTTTACCTGTACGCTTGTATTGTCAAGATAAGAAAAATATTTTAGAGCTTCAGATAAAATTTATTTATAATTTTTCTAATCTATGGTTTCAAAAGCGATTGAACGGTATATTTTGTTTTCATTTCACTAAAATTCTTTCGCACTAGGAAAAGAACGGATATTTTTATTGTTTATGTAAAAATTATTATTTCATTTAAATTTACCTGCATATTTATGTATCAAATATCTCTTATTTTGATTTTAAAATTTATGAGTGAATAAAAAACTAACTATACTGATAAGCTCTATAATTAAGTAGCTTAAACAATTTATAAAAACAACTAAGAAATACAGAATTTTTTAAAAACCGCATATTGTACCGTTAAACACGATAATAATTAAATTATTCTAAATAATTGCAAATAAAATTATGGAAACTCTGGTTCAATTTCATAAAATGCCATGCCTCACACTTAGCATTTATAAAAATTAATATTTAAATAATAAATATTGTTCAAAATTCGCAAACAAATATTTTTAAATATTAAGATGCTTTTTTTATCGGCAATCATCGATTTCAAAGAATAATGTTTTCTCTGTTGATCTCTCGTTACAATGTAAAGGAATGCTACAGGGTCGTTTACAAGTAGCATAAATCATTTGATTCAGTCGTTCAATTGCTTGAATGTATTATATCGAACTAGATTTCAATTTTGACTAGTAACTAGTTCAACATAAACGTATAAAGCGTAAATTGAAAAACATTTAAGCTTAGAATAAAATTAGAACAGAGAAATTAGGACGTATTTTTAGTACGAAAATAAAATATATTATTAATGATTTTATATTTATCAAGCAGATACAAAATTTGATATTATACGAATGGAATATATAAGTTTATCTATTCAAATAATTACTCCATAAAATGTAAATTTTATTAGAAAAAAACAACTAGACGGGTATAATATATATTTTAACAATTTATTAATATAAGTTTCCCTTCCATTGACTGACGCAAAATTTAGTTATAAATTTAAAATGAAAATTCCGAATGAAAATTGTCTTTTAAAGATTATGATATAGAAAAAATGTCGAATTGATGCTTAAATATTTTTTATTAAAAAAAATTTTTTTTGACTCAATGATATTTTTCAGAAATCCATAAATTTATGAGACTCAAATTACGAAAGAGGAACGAAAAATAATAATAAAACAAAAGAAACCTTATACGTTTAGCACGTTTATAGAGTTCTGCTGAACTAAATTTCATAATAAATTTATATAATTAAATTTAATACTGCAACGTGATAAGTTTACAAAGATCTACTAGATAGGAATAAATAATGGTCACACAGAATTTCGTAATAAAAATGGAAAGTAATTACTTCCTCTTAGAAACGTATTTAAAATAAAGGATATCTTAAATTTACTTTATGATCATTTACAAAATCTAAAATTAATATATTAAGTACTGTCAGAAGAGAAAGTAACCTATTTTTATATATTGGGGAAAGCCTTATGAGATCTTTAAATTAGATCACTCAAAAATCCCAACATTTAATTTTTAGATGTGAAATTTTCCCTATTGAGGAATGTAAAATCAAAAGGTTCATATGATTTAAACATCGTCACCTTTGCATAAAAGTAGTTTCATATAATATTATTCAAATATTAAATCGCATACGCTTTCTTCCTGTTCTTTTGAAAACAGTTCTAATAATATTTATAGTTATCATTAGGGTTTTCTTTTGAAATAAATGAGCCAATTTAAATAGCGGAAATACGATTACAATGATTACGTCAGATTGTTCTTTCCTTTCACATTCTGGCTTTCTACAATCTCATTGGAATGCGCACGTGTCCCGAGCAAAACTTCAAATGAAAGAGGAGCTGCTCGGCTACTTGTTTACATTGTCAGAAAAAAGTTTAGGAACGCTGACACCTTTTAGAAAAGTATTTTAACAGTGGAGTAACATACGAAAATTTTCAAAAAAGTTTATCCGCAATAGCAGGTTTAACTTGTTGTTGGGGTTATTATTTTCAAAAGTAATAATAGCACAAACTTTCTGTATTATATAAAAAAGATATTTTTCAGCAGTTGTGATCGATTATTCTTGCTTAAAGCGAAAGAATTAGAGAGAGAGAGAGAGAGAGAGAGAGAGAGAGAGAGAGAGAGAGAGAGAGAAAGAGAGAGAGAGAGTGGAAAACAATGAGCCCATATGAATTTGTAGATATATATTTATAAAGATTAATACATTTAATTAATTATAATATATAGTTATGCATGATATGAATATACTATATTGTAAAGCTAATTTCATAATAGCATTTTGTCAATAATGTTTTATAACTATAATGCCACGCTAATTATTGGTCTATTTGTACAATTATTTGTACAACGTTTAATAAATAAATTATTTTCTAATGTATTTCAAGCTAATAAACAAAAGCAAGTCAATTAATTATAAAGGAAAAAATTGCATAGATTTTTCGAAAGAATTTCATCAGTGCTGAATAAGATTTATCCGCTTTCTAATCTATGCGCTATTATCATTAGTTCTACCTGTAAGTATGCAATATGCGCAGAAAGCGTTTTTTATCATTCAGAATAGCAAAAGAAATTAAAGATTGTTTTCAATGAAAATTTTCACATTACGTATAATTTATTAAAATTTACATCATGCGCGTTATGTTGCAAAATGCTTTTTGCTGATTTCAATAGCATAATATATGATGCCGAAATATATAAAATATATACATATCTATATATATATATATAATATATTCTGTGAGTTGAAAAGGTTTTCGATTTATATCAGGTAAACGAGGTCGACTTAATATTGTGAAGCAAATAAAGTATCAAACGACTTGTAGATCGCAATCGTATTTTTAATAAAAATGGCTCTTACATTAATCCATATCTGCAGAATTTTTTATGTCAAAAAATTTGTATAAATTCTAACAAAATGTTTATTATTAATTACTAGCAGTTATGTATTTAAAATTATCGAATTCGATGGTAAAAATATATGATGCTATTTAACAAAATAATATCAATAACCGATGACCGATGTTTTTTAAAAGGCGCCGTATTCTGAAAAATTAAAAAAAATAATAACCTTTAATAAGTCAGATGAAGTGATGCGTTGCGTTGTATTTGTATAATAGCGGAATAGCCAAGACTGCATTTATATTTGCAAATATAATCCAGACTACATTGTTTCTGTCGCCATGTTTGAAAAGCATCCGGAACGAGTTTAACCATCAGATACTGCAAGAAATATCGCTACCTGGAAATTCTTCCGCAATCATAATTTTGTCGTTCGCAGTCACTTGTGCGATCACAAGTTGATTATATTGCGTGAGACAGGCTCATTATCATATTCAACCGAATTTTCCGACTATGTCCATGTTTTCTGATTATGTCATTTTTAGCCTGGTCGGGAATAATTTGAAAAAATTAAGACTCGCCAATTGACGGCTTAACACGCCAAGGAATGTTTCCCTGCAATTACTTAATTTACTTAGCAGAAATGCTTAGAACAAATCTTGATCTTGGACTGCATTGAATGACCCTATTAATTTTTCTCTACGATATCAGAACTAAGCAGCTGTACTAATGAAACATTAATTACACGAATATTTAATTAAAGTAGCAGACGTGAGATTTAACTTTCATGAAGGAATTATTAATATATATATATTTAAAAGGGAGTGAAAAAAATTTCCGCTATTAACATATATCAAAAACGATAATACCTTTATTTAAATGTGCTTGGCAACAGATTTCTGTCAACCGAATGCGTTACCGGTTTAGAATTTTTAATGATGTGTGTTTCATGTACTGGCTAAAAAATGTATCTTTTTAATATGACGGATTCGCACTTTAAATGTTATTAATATGATAATAATGAGGAAAAAATAGACAAAATCAAGCGAACTTTTACTAAATTAATAGAAAAGAAGTCTTATTCTTTTAAAACTCCATGCTTTTATTAATAACTGTAATATTAGTTATGTATCATACGGTACAACGTGCACGAAATTGTCTATAATTAGCAAAACTAAATTTCATGGACCACAGTTCATTCTGATTACAGCTGAGCTAAATTTGCGAAATTTCATACCCCGGTACTGAATCCCGCGTCTCTTTAATCGAAAATCAAATAAATAGCTTATTTATATAATTTTCATGTACATGGAATTCTAGAAGTTGAATCATATTTACTTTAAAAAACTGTTAAAACTTTAAAAATTTTAAAAACAAAAGTCATTTATATTGTTTTTATATTATTTTTCTTGGAAGAGTTGGCAACATAAAATTCATATATACTGTAATTTATTAGCCGCTTTGCATTTGTAAGTAATTTTATGATAAGACCATATAAAGTTTTTAAATTAAACCTCCTTCCAGATCGTTTATTTATTATTTTTTAATTTCTCTCGGCACTTTGTTGATGATATTATGAGGCTATGTAACGTAAATTTTCGAATATTTTAAACATCAATTATCTCAGAAGCCACGACAGATTAGAATAAACCATGGATGGTAATATTTATTATTTAATATAACAAAACCAATGTAAGATTTCATCAATCTACACTTCCACAGAACTTATACCTTTTCACAAATTAAATTAAATGATTGTTATTTTATAGAATTTATTATATTCATGTCCGTTTTAGTGTATTAAGTAAATTTCTATCCAAACAAAGTGAATTTAAATTACTATAAATGATCATGAGTAAAAAGTAATCGCAGTTTGATTGTTATTATATAAGCTGTAATAAATTACAGACGTCTTCAAAATAAAGAATAACAATTATAAGCTTTCGGAATATAAACGATTGACTAAAATATTATTAATTATTCTATTTTTTTTAACTTCGATCTTAAAATCCAATATTCCTTTGACTATAATTTCAAGTATATACCTTTCACATAAATTTTAATTTTTAAAGCTCAAAAACCATCGAATACGTAATTTTATATTTTACATAAAAAAAATTACAACATATCCATGAAAATTTATAATTTTAAAGAATACTATACAGTTAATAAATATAGAATCGCGTGTTTTTTTTAATAATAGATTTGAAGACGTTATTGTATTGATCAAAATTAATAATATAATTAACAAGTTTAATTTGATATACTGTCTTATTGACTTATCTTAAATAAACGAATGCCATTATAATGAAAGACAAAAAATTTATTTAGTTTATTGTGATAATTGTTATATTACAGGCACAACTTTACAATAAAATTTATTAGCACTCAGATGAAACAGTAAACTTTGTTATGGAATACTATAACAATTATTTAAAATTCTGACACAATTAATATTACTAATAGATTGAACAAAATTTACAGTTAAATCATATAATCTAAAGGAATAAATTTCATTATTCTAATTTTATTTGGTCATTTCATTTTATGAATTTTATTTGGCTAATAAAAATGTTATTTTGGTAAAAAATTTTCAATTATAAAACGGATTTAAATTGAGAAATAGATTTTATGCGACTTGAATAAAACGAAATCGTTTTGACACATACATGAACATTTTGTAGAGCGCTTTCTAATATATTAATACGGTGGTTTAATCTAAAATATTTTATACTTTGAAATATATATTTTATGCTTCGTAATAATTTTATTTTTAAATAAACTTTGAACGTGAAAATTTTAATATAAGTTTTTAATATAAACTTATTTGAATGTAGTATTTTTATAGAAAATCTTTTTCCTATCATTATTTTTACAAATTATGTGTAAATAACTTACTCAGAACTGTAAACAAGTATGAAAATGTAAAGGTTTGCTACCTTTCAAAGTTTTAACGACTTTTTATTGAGAAACGGGATTGCGAATAGTCGGTACAATATCTTTAAAAGGAATAGGTTTGTATTATATTTAACGATCAACTCCTGAGAATACTTCATTGTGAAATTGTTATGAAATCGAAAAAAGATCTCCATTTTAAAATGTGGTAAATTAATTAGCACACTATCAGATCCATTGTGTAGCTTTTTGATGTATAAAACAGAAGGATCCGATACAACAATAAATTTCTTACTGTTTTATAAAAAAAGTATTGTATACTAATTGAATTCGTAAACATTTACGCATTCAACGTACTTAAAGATAAGTTTTTCTAATGTGAAAAAATAAGTTGAATTACAAAATATTGATTTTATTAAGTTTTAATTAATTATTCAAGATTTTTGTATTTTCATTGCTTTTTAAAATCAATCTTTCTTGAGACTGTGATTAATATTTTTCTAGACGAATATACCTTATTAATGAAATGATAAGTGCATTGGTCACGACAAACTAAATTTAGATACAAAATAAAGTATTTATATCTCATCGAAATACCGTGAATTGTGAAATATTTTCCAGTTGAAATCTTCCATAATGAAGTAAAGCTTATAGGCTATTTTATAAATAAAAATTAAAATTCATTGATGGAAAGAGTAATTTTTTTCAAGATAAGATTAAGCCATGGAAATTATGAAATTCAATTTATCTGCAAGTATCATATATCGCACAATGTTTATCCGATAAGAGCGTAATTTTAACAACGGTCTCTTCTTGGCTCGTTATTGATAAATGTACTATATATACAATAGGAAAAGTGAATTGGCAGTGGTCATAAAGAAGATGGCGAAGAGTGGAGGGGGGGAGCGCTTATCGACTCGGGGACCCGACGAGCTGATCTTCATAAGACGACGTGTCCGCAAGTTCGAGGGATGCTCAAGGAAGGCTTAGCACAAGTGCGTCCGAAGCTCGGGCATCAACCCAAATGGAATTTCGCGGCTGCGCCTACACGATGACTCAGTAAATTAGTGGCCCAATTCGTGTGCGCGTCAGCAGCTTCCGCTCTCCACCTCTTGCGCCGTAGGCAGCTTCTTCTCAAGCCTCGGGGTTGGCAGCCCCGGGAGAGTCGAGTCTTACCGGGCTAAGCGCCCATAAAACAGCCGCAGTCTCCTATGTAAACTAGAGTTGGGCAAGGCTAATCGCCTCGGAATCTCCTCCCTCCTGCACACTTGTGCCTTGTAAAAAAAAACGAAAAATAATGAAAAGCACAAGACCTCCTATTTGCTTTGCTTGCAAGTTTCTTCCGAATCATTAGCTCGATCTAACCAGCAAATAATTTTCCTCTTTTCAGCCTATCGTACGTTTAATATTCAATTGCCAAAAATATTTTCAATTGGGAAAGCTCAAGAACGAGGTCAACATCTCCATCGAAACAACGCTATTATTCTGCATTTATTCAATTTAACTCATAATTTTCTTGGTTATTTAGCACGTTCCATTTATATTATCAATCGTTTTATTAACTTCTGCTGTTGTGCTTACATTACATTACAATGGTCAATCTTACTTCCTCATCAATTTTCGTTGAATTAACAATTCTTGATAATTCTTATCATTGACAGCTTTATTTTTTTCAGCATATATTACCAAGCAATATAACAATAGTAACGTATAGTAAAATAGTAATGTATACAAAAGTTGAATTTTACATTAAAAAAAATCCATTTCGATTGTGAGTTTTGAATTAGTTAAACAAACGATTGATTGAACGAATTAACTGTTACTCTATACTGAATAAATGAGTACTTATATTATAATTATTCCAATTTGCCTTGATAGAATTTTAACTTCGCTCTCGAATTTCTGATTAAGCTTCAAAACTTGTCAGCATTGTATTAATTTGCCATTATTATGAGTAGAAGCTCTTTTGAGACCACATGTTCCTTTAACATTTATAGTTTTGCAATGGCGCTTCAATATATTATTGCTACTATTTTAAATGAAAATCTTGAAGATTTGCTTCGAGGTGATGAACTCTGTAATCGAAATATGCTGGAAATGTAATAATACTATTTAAAAGAATAAATAAAAGAAATGAAAGCCATTATTAGAGTTCTACATTTCAAATTGATGATGTCGCTGTGACAATTTCTTCAAGCAGAATGGAATGGCACACGGTACATTGGATAGAGAGCAAATTATGATCTTTTAAAATTATATCAATATTATTTTTTAATTTATTTTTAATTTTTCAACATGAAATAGCTTTTAAGGACTGAACTGACTTATGATTAATATTTAAATATAAAACAGAAGGAAGGACAAAAAGAGGAAAGTCAGGACATTTTCATGAATAATTGAATTGCTTTTATGTGCGCTTTTATGTTCCATCATTATCTGGACGTTGGTGAATTATTGTTTTAAACATGTTCATTCTGATACTGTTTGCGAATATTTAATTAAAAGTTTTAGGCTTTCAAATTTTCAAAATATGATAAATTCTATCCGCATGGATAAAACCGTAATAACCGTAAGAAAATATCAATTTAATTCGATAATGACAACGAAATCGATCAGTTAATTAGCATGCGCATGCGCATATTGTAAACTAGTATGCTGTAACTCACTTTCGCGCGCTATGACTTGTATTACAAGAGCGATTGATAATTAGAATATAAAGTTCGATGCCAAATTTTTAACATCTCAATTTAATTTGTTGATCAAGGTTGATTTTAACTTCAATTAATTTTTCACTTTTTAAAAATAATACCTCGTGAATAGAAAGTAATATTTTGTATTGACAAATTACATTGACAAGAAATTATCAATTTCATAAATATACAAGCTGACGTTTTTTGTATTTATATTTATATGTATTTACTTATATGTATATGTTTATGTGTATTGAAAAAACCGAACTTCATAATGCTCATTTAATTTGCATTACAAGGCAGTACGTACGCATTGTGTATTGGCACATATATCCAATTCACTCAAGTGAATCTAGAACATTATTGAATCTTTAAAAATAGCCCATCTATTGTATACGATTGCCTCGCATATCCATTTAAAACTACAAGTATATACTCTCATACCGTGCAAGCAAATATCAGAAAACAATAGCTTCTGGCATTAGCCTATAAACAACCAGATTCTAATTAAACTATTTCCTTTGTGGAGCTTGACAGCGTTGAATAAACTATTCAAAGATTCTGCCAGAATAAATTAACTAGTTACATGTAGTTTTTTACATATAAGATATGCTATCTACCATTAATTTCATTGAGACCTTGAATAATAATTCTGGTTAATATTAGAAGCATTATTTCATAAAATACGTAACACATAGAAATGGTAATTATAGTATGAGTAATATATAAATTTGTATTCAATTATGATAAACAAGTTCATAAAATTTTAATTAAATTAGCTTAATAATTTCTTGTAAATTATTATTTAATCAAAGAATAAAAAATAAAATTAATGACATATTTCTTTAAAAACGATTAGAGATAATAAAAGCAATTGTTCTAACAATGAATTTCAGTCATCAATTTAACAAGGGAATAAAATTTAAATCACTATGCTGATAGTAAGAAGCTTTTAATTCTTAAAACACAGTATTATGAAATTGAAAAATTTCTTAGTAAATGAATTATTGCAAAAAAATTGATACTTGCTGAACATTGCGAATATTTTTTATTATCAAAATAATATTTCTAACGGTAAAACATGACTAGGGACAAAGATAAATGCAGTGCTGTAAAAAATAAGTATGTTTAATCAGCATACAATTATCATTGATGTTAAAGTATGTTATTATCTTTACTATGTTGCATAATTTTGTGCGATAACAATGTATCACATTTCGCAGTAATGCACGTTTGAAATGAAAATATTTCCTAATAATGTCTAAAAAAATTGCTCGTTTATGCTCACATCATTTCGCATATCCTTTTATTTTTTTATTATGTCTTTGTCACTTGTTCTCAATATTATTCTACATTAACGTGATACACGTGAGTTTTAAAAAGTTCTTTTCATTGGTGAAACGCTCTAAATGTCTATGACCTTATACAGATATAACTGCAATACCATTAGAAGATGTATTTTATGAGTAATATCTGCGCATAAAAAGACTATTCGTCCTGCTTTTCGATGGCATCGAATTTCATCGATATTGAAGAGGCAAAATGTTACGATTGCTCAAAATATTATATACATATATTACTTAATAAGTCGTTTTAAATAAAATGCAATAAAAAAATAAAAGATAACAAATTTGTTTAGAGATTTAATTTATTTAGCATTATAGAACTGCATACTCAGGAAAATTTCAACACTGTATAACTCGCTTTTATAACGAGTATTTTATTTGTTATACACATAAAAATTTTGCAACGCGTCATCGATACGATTAGTCATAAACGAAAGTACCTCATTTTTCAATCTCTTTAACAGCTCGTTGTAGAATGACCCCCTTTTTAATTAGGGCATCAATAAATCAATTAATAGAATCATACTTTTCAATTTAAGCTTGAAATTCAAAGATATATTAAAAATTTTTTATTTTTATAAGACGAATTTTAAAGGCATTTCAAAATTCGTCCTCAACAACTAATGGTATTCAGATTTTTTTAATATAATTATATTACTTTACTCAGATGAAATTTTACTATCTTGTTTCTTTTACATAAAAAATGCAATCTAAATATATATATTATACATTTGAATTCAATTTTAAGATCTTAAATAGCATTGCAATAATAATAGACATTATTTGAATTGAATTAATTACTTTTTTAATTTTGTATTTTACAAGAACATTTCAAGTAACGATTGAATCTGGAAAATTTAACTAGGGCCAGAATATCGATTAAACACAGAGAGATACATATATTATATCAAATATCAAAAATTAACAGAAGCATAATTGTAATAATATTAAAATTTTTAATTGTGAAATAAAATGAAATTGTAATGCAAGCTACGATTCATAAAGTAAAATCAATGTAGGATTTTAATTTAAAAATGCAAGTGCAATTTCATATTTTATGCTTTGTATTTTTCCTTTGAAATACTTAAAAACCAAACGTTATTATTTTTCAATTTTTACTTTTTATCTGAATATAAATTTTATACTACGCTTTCATACAATACAAGGAGCACTAAACTGCATAAAAAACTAATTTTATTAAAATCGATTTATTTATGAACAATTGATAGGAAATTACATTATACATACGTATTGATTTTCACTTTAATTTAATACTTTTCATCCATTAAGTTTATTAGCTAATGCCCACTAAATGAAAATTCTTTATGTGACATTATTGACTTTAATGGCTTCCTGATTGCATTTGTACATTAATAATTATGTTAATACTTTGTGATTTCAATTTAAATTGTAATTTATAATACGAACGTTTTAAAAAAAAGTAATAAAATCGTATTAAATACAAAAATTAAAGCAACAAAAATAAAAAATATTTCTTTAATTTAATAACCACTGCATTAAATTTATTTCGAAATAGATTATTATAAATATTATGCGTTTTATAAACAGCTGAATTCTCACGTAACCTTACATTAAATTACAAAGCAACCTTTTTGTTAATTTTAAGAGCATTTTAATTTATTCAAATACGTAATTGAGACTCTACAATCATAGAGCAATAAATATGTCTTATTGCAAAAATAATCTAATCTGTTTTAATCATAGAAATATCGATAAACTTTTAAATTGTGATCGACGACTACTATGAAACATCGACTGTTATGGACCTTTGAAGTAAAATTTTTTTAATAAATATCATAGAAGACCGATAATATAGAAAATTCGGAATAGAATAAGTTATTTTTTCTATGAAATCAATATGTTCATGTGCTAAAAAGTGTTTACTGTCTTTAAAGATAGAATCCTAAAAAATTATATTATAAATAGTAATCATAATTCAACAATGACATCACAATTTTTATTAAAATATTTAACCCTCCCCCTCCCCCTTCACGATATTGTTGCAATTTATAATACTTTAACGCAATGATTGTATAAGTAGTGCTATGGTAGTCCTTCTTAAGTTCATCTGCAAAATAGATATTATTTACTCAGTATATAAGAAGTCTAACAAACATAGTATCATATATCATATATCTAATATTAAAAATGAGTAAGAGCAATATAATAATACATTTCTTAATTTTTTACGAATTTTTGCTTATAATGTCCTATTATAATTAATGATCCATTAAATGATAACAAAAACATAGTTTTATTATTGTAATTATTAGTCGTTTTTTAAAATAATTAAAAAATTACAATTTATGATTATTTTCATAGATATGAAGAAACTTCATTACTAATCTGTACTCTTAATTTTCATTCTTGACAAGAAGCTGCATTATTTTAATTGTTTCCCTAATAATTGATTTTTTCTAATCAATATTCATTTTCTAATAAATTAATGATAATATATAACTTTGAATGAATTTGAATGGAATTATTCTATTAATTAATAATCTACCAACGGTTAATAATACAGAAGAGTGTCAACATCAGTTCGAAGAATACGTTGGCTTTTTCCTGAAAATTATTTATATACAAAAATATGAGTATTTAAATTTATTGTGACGTATGCAATAAATTTAAATATAATTTTTACCTCATACTGTAAAAAGTTAAATTTCTTATTACAGTTTCACACTCTCACACAGCGTTAAAAAATTGTAGTCGTGATAAAATTGAAATATTTCAACTATTTTCAGTTTTCATGATTAATAGAGGAAAAATGAATACTCACCGTGTAAAGTCCAAAATTTAATATATTTTATAAATTTTAAAGATTGTATTTTATAGTACAGTTTTATGGCCGACTTCATAGAACGAAGCATTTTTCTTCTCAAAATTTTAATATTTAATCGTCATCTTTAACAGTTTTGTAATTTTTATTTTAATGAAACGCCGTTAGTCTGCTTGACGAAAAGTAACGATGGTCTCTCTTAATAACTACAATTTCAACTTATTTTATTGCTGCCTAACACGAAATAATAAGAATAATTGATAAGAGAAAACAAAGTGTATCGTAATTACAGGTATAAAGTAATTTTGCGATAATAATATTAATCGGCATCGTGTCGAAAACGTCCGTAGTAAAGGAATGTCGATTTACCTAAGGAATTTTCAGGGCAAGCATTGTAAAATTTTTACAGCAAATACAGGAGACGGTGAATTGATACAAAGGATGGAAAGGGGGGACGGCGACTACTTACCGGTAACTTGTAGGAATACTGATCGAACATTCTCGCAGCTTCGAGCTCACTGTTAAGTATCGAATAAGTGGAGTCCATACTGTCTCGTCTCTTCTTTTCTCCGCCTGTGGAAAATACATTAAATTAAAAACTACATGAGATATACATTTATTTCAAATAGATATTTAATTTTCGATCTTATTAATGTGATAAAGCCATCGCGGTCGATTGCATTTCTTAAACTATTCTACCTCCACAATTATTACAATATTATTTTAAAAACTAAAATAGAGCAATATCAGGCTCTCATTTCAATATACCATATTAGTGTTGTATAGAGTACGAAATAGATTAACTATTTTATCGAGATGCTAAAAAAATATCGAATAATTCGTTTTAATAATGATAAATTAAAAACAATAAGTTTTAGAGTAACACTTTTTTAACTCATTTGTATGCCCTATAATAACACCTTTTACCACATCACCAAAGTAAAATGAGCTGGAGAAAAATATAAATATAAAGTTCTTGTAAGCCAATTATTTTAAGTAATTAGAGAAAGACTAAAAAACTACTTTACCACGAATATAAAATACTCCTGCAAAAACAGCATTCACGTTTTAATATAAATGCAATATACATATATTTCAAAAAGATAAAAATTTTAATTACTAAATTTGTTTGCATTAACAAATTAAAATTCAACTTTTTAAAAAATAATTCATTTTCATTATCTATATTAGCAGTCCTTATTTCAAGGCAATGAATCTTCATTATTACGCAATTTTAAATTTGTTTCACCATTACAGCATTTTATAAAATATTTCAATTCAGCAGCATCAACTGCATCCGCGTCCCATTTAAAGAAAAATTTTAAATATTGTATACCATTTTTTTAAATTAAAACAATATAATATGCAAGCTCATCTTTGCAACATTTAATTATGAAATTATACAATAACGTAAAAATATATTTAAAAAATTTTGTTAGAAAAGTAAGCTTCTTTTATTCTAAAATTGCAGTATAAAGAATTTTTATTTTGAAGCATTATTTTGTCTGGACTTATTTATTTCTTTAATATGATGACTTGTTACGCTGTACATACAATATACAACCAAGCTCTCATTCCAATTTATTATTATTGTGCATACATAATATGCAGTTTTTAGATCAGATTTATAATTTATGACGTAAAGAAATATTTTAATTGTAAAATGTAACTAAGGACGGCCTTTTAAATTCGTTTTCAATTAGATTAAAATAATGAATGTGCATTATAGATTTTTAATTTAAATTAATTCCGTTTTATTTTTTTTGTTTTATTTTCGCTAATAAGCTGATAAATATTTTTTGCATTATATTCGATACGGTACATCTGTAATTAGTATATTTCTAAAAAGTTTCTTCCAGTAAATAAATTCAAACGAGTTGTAGTTACGCAAAATAAAATAATTGCATTGATTAAACTTTTTCATAAAGTTATTTTAGAATTCCATTTCATACGTTCATTTATAAAATCTTATTTAACTAGCTTTAAAACGAAGTTTTTAATTTTGAAGCAACTTTTGACATTTTAGTATGGCAAAGTTTTGATTACAAACTGCAAAACTTTTATAATACATAACCAATTTAATGTCAAAAAACATAAAGTTTTGATGTAGAATGGTCTCATTCGTGATCTGTAGCTATTAAATTTTTATGTGAGAAGTTGCTTACTTCCAGCAAACACAATTTTCTTCGCTCGAATAAAATGAAATGCGCTTTAAAAAAATATACTTTTAACCATATTTTCAAAGTACTAAAATTTCCTATAAAATGCAGCTTTTTATAAATTAGTTATAAATATTAAATATGTAATAAAATTTGACGTAAAATATGTAATTATTAATTTTAGCTATACTCGGTTATTTATTGATTAATATATATATATATATATATATATATAATTTTATCAACAATTTTATATTTATTTTCTTTTTCTCCTGCTTAAATGTTCGAATGGAATTACGACGAGCAAGCGCATGTTATAAAATGAAATGAGCATTGAATAAAAAATCAACCAATATAAAAACAAAATATTAGAAAAACAAAATATATGCGATTATATTAAAATCGTAAAAAAAAGTTAATATTGTACATGTAATTATGCATTGAAAATTAAACAATTTGTTTAACTTAAACAACTTATAATTTGCTTAGCTGCTAAAATACCACTGAATGAAGATAGCGAATTTATGGCAGAATCCATAATTTACAGATATTACACTGAAGTGTGGTTCGAATAATCTATTCGGAATGCACAACTCACATTTTCGTAATCAGAAATATGGAATGCAAAGCCATGTAAATTATTGATTTTAATGTGCTCTCGTGCCATTTAATATCCATATTTTATTATTTACGAAAACCGGGGCATTTCGATAAGTTTCTAACTTCCTCTCTTTAGGGGATTAAAAATGTTGCACAAGCCATTGATGAGGTTTCAAAATTTTTAAACAGTATAGAAAAGAAATTCATAGAATTGAAAGTAACTAAGTTATGGGTAAGATCAAGTTAAGCCATAATGATTTTGCAGGATCGTTGTGAAATTAATTTGAAACATCGTTAATTAAATCGCAATTCATTCGGTACGGTTGGTTTTAGTAATATTTCAGCAATCACGGCAAATTAGATGTTTCATGTGTGACCCAATTTGTGACTGCATTCTAATCCAATTGTAGATAAATTATGGTCGTGTCTTACACGAACTGTATACGGGTGAGAGACATTTTTCTTTCATTTTTTTCTGGCCTCCACCCCCCCCCCCCTTTCCGCTAGTGCTCCACCGGCCCGTACGAGTCCAGCGGTGCTGCTTCACCTTTGAAGACATTAACGTGTCAGAGCAGAGGGCAAATAAAGCAGCGGCTCGAAGGAGCAAGTCGCTCGATATAATTAATTTTCGGCATTAAGATCGGCATTGGGCAAGAAGCACACAATATTCGTAGGCTTGTATCGAGTAAGAAATCAATGTCTGGCTCATCCATTGAAAATTCAGCTATTGAAGTGACCGATACACGTCGCAAAGAAAATCCTTGGCCGGTTTCTTGCTCCGGCATTTGCTCGAGCGGCCCGTTTATCTAATTTACCCTCGGTTTGGAAGCCGCTCATAAATTGTAAATAAGACACAGTCGTCGCGCGTATCGCAGTGCCGGGCCGTAGCGGTTGGTCGTTCCGCCATTTTTATACATCGAGTGTAACGTACGAGCGGTGGCTGTGCCAGGGGTCCGTGAAGTGGCTAGGCTCGGCGATGAACGTAATGATTTGTAAATTGGCGGCGATCGTTTTGTAAATGCGGGCCCGTAGCGTAGTTCTGCGGAGGCAGCGAGGCGCGCGCAACTCCTGGGACACGCGGTCGTTCACGTGGACGGTGGAGGTTTTCGCCGCTGCCAATTAACGCGCTCCTATCCTCGGCCCCGCGAGCGCGAGGCCGCGTTTGCTCGGCCGTCCTCTCCCACTCGCGTGCGAATCCCTCGTCGAGTCAGAGCGAGATTTTTAAAAGGCGAAACTGTAATTATAGCTGCAATAAAGATAATAACAGAGCAGATGCCTCGGTTCAGCCGTTGGCCTCTCTCTCTCTCCCGACTCCCCCCCCCCTCCCTCCCCTCCCCGCCACTCTCTCTCGCTCACTTCCACAATCGTCCCTTAGCTACGGGAGTAGCGCCCGGAGCTTCGGGCTCACCATTAATCGCAACATAATTGTGCGG
Organism: Kradibia gibbosae; assembly: GCA_018907135.1. NCBI lineage: Eukaryota > Metazoa > Arthropoda > Insecta > Hymenoptera > Agaonidae > Kradibia > Kradibia gibbosae. Next base: position 39,060,898 of record JACCHX010000001.1, read on the forward strand.
TTAAAGGTAAGAATGGCTAAAAAACATTTCCACACACATAACACCTATACAGAGGTGCACGTATATACATACGCGTTTATGTATGCGAGTATATAGTTAGGCAGAGATCTGACGAGAGAGAGCGAGAGGGAGGGGGGAGGGGGGGAGGCAGAGGGAGGGAGCAATAGCAACGGCAACGGTAACAGCATCAGCGAGGGAGCAGCAGCAGCAGCAGCAGCAGCAGCAGCAGCAGCAAAGTAAGACATCCCCGTTATCGCTATTATTGCAGAAGCATCAAGGAAACGAAAGTCGAGCAGTTCGCCGGTGTCGCAGCAAGCCTGAGCGTGGCCGAGATCCGGCTCGATTCTGAAAAAAAAGATTTCGGATGGCATGCATGTCATTGGGTGCCGGCGCGACGGGAGGCTCGGGGGAGGGGGGAGGCCCAGGCTGACTAGCAGCGGCGCACGAGGAGCTGGGGGTCAAAGGTGGCGCAGGTGCCAAGAGTCGTCGCAGGGGCGGGAGAAAGCCAGGACGGTGGATGGAGCTGGCTGACGCGGTGGGAATGGCAGGGAAGGATTGTTGGACGGCGGTGACCCTGAAGATGAGCCGCAACTGCGAGCCTGGAGCTGGACGAGGGGATGACATCGCTGCGACGCCCGAAGCGTTGCGATACGGCGGGTTGCGGTGAAGAGTGCGGTGCGATGAGGGGTGCGATCAGGGGATGATCGGTGAGAGGGGAGGTGGTGGTGGTGGTGCGGCGCTGGCGAGTGCGAGAGGCGCGTGCGTGCGGGTGGGTGATAAGGGCGCGCTGAATTTAACTGAGCGAGAAGATGTACCAAAGAGGCTGATGGCGATGGCCCCGACGATGCCGTCCGCGCTCATCCTCGGCCGGCTCGGTGCTCCCTCCGGTTTTTCCTCCTCCTCCTCCTCCTCTAAATCGTCTCCGCGGACAGATCACCACTCGCTTCCCCGCTGAGTCCTCGGCTCGAAGATTAGCTGCTGCGCGGCTGGGCGTCACCGCTCATAACATCCGGAGTCGCACACTCACACGCACACGCGATACGCCGCGCGCACAGCTGTCCGGTGCGCTCCTGAAGCCAGGCGAGACCAAGGCGCTCGTTGCGCCGGTGAGACCCTTTCGAAATACGGAAGAGGCTGTAAAGGCTGGCGCTGGCCGGAGATACTGTCGAAGGTGACAGCGGCGATCGCCAACGGATCGAGCGGTCGGGGGCAGGGGCGCCGCGCGTCAAGGACCAGAATCCTAGGAGGACGTCGGGATGCGGGAGGCTGTACGAGTGTGCGCCCACGCACTCACGGAGGTGTCGCACAACGGGGCAGCCGCGACGAGGCGACGCAGGCCCGGGGCAGGGTTGCGGTGACGTTGGTTGGTTTCAGCGTGGGACGGGCTGGCCAGATGGGGGTGGGTCGGGGTGCGGAGAGTGAGCAGGTGGCGAACGCGCGCGACCGGCAATCGCAATGGATGGTGGCGGGTTCGACGGGTGGTTGTGTAGGGGCGGCGAGAGGGGGCCGTTGGGGGGGGGGAGAGGAGAAAAGGAGACGGAATGAGCGCGACCCCGAGAGCGAACGAGTGACCGAGGTGCGAGAGGGGAGGGGAGAGAGAGTGATAGTGATAGTGATAGAGAGAGAGAGAGAGAGAGAGAGAGAAGCGAGAGTGAGCGGAGGAGGATTAAAACGCGACGAGGCGTGTGCGGGCTTTCGCGCGAAACGTCGTCGGGAGTACGGAGACACACGGAGTATGTACGTGTTACCGCGATAGTAGCCGTAGGTGCAGTGCACCGTGGCGGTGGAGAGGCTCCTCTACGCCGCGCCTGCCTCCCTCCCTCCGCCCCGGGCCGAGCCGCCCGCTCCGCGCCGCCTCTCGCGCCACCCGTTGCCGCCCCCCGCCGCGCGCGCGCCCACCTCCTCGGCCGGTGCGCCGCCCTCCTGCTGCCCCCCGCGCCCCAGCCGCGGACTGCGCGGACGCCCCCCGCCGCTCCCGTACGCGCGCCGACGCCGCCATCGCTTCCACCGATACCGCCACCGTCGCAGCCGCCGCCGCCACCACTACCGCCGCCGTCGCCGCCTCCTAACCGAAAACGGGAGGCCGCTTTTCTCGCTCGCTGCTCGTGATCTCCGTCTGGCTCGGCGTCTGCGGTCCTTTCGACCCCCCCCCCCCGCGCCGACTCGACTCCGATGCCGCTCCAGTGGTCCAAGAGGTGACCGCTTCCCGGTCCCGGGCTCGGCCTGCCTCGTGGAGACGCGGATGGACACGTGTGGGGCTAGAGCCGCCTCGCCCCTCGCCCCGGCTCGACCCGTCAGCCGCTCAGCCACCTTGACCTCGACACGACCCCGCGGTCAACTACCCAGTTTCCGGTTGATAGGCGGCAAAATCCTCTCGACCTGGTGATCACTCGCGCAATCGATCGGGGCCTTGGCTCCCTAGCCGCGTGCATTATCCTCTTACGCGGAAGTTTGCGAATCCCAGCGACATGTTTTCTTTGGCGCGGGAGGTCTTCACTTGGGCGCATGCGCACGCGTAAACGGCAATCGTACGCGTTGGCCTACGCGCTGGCAAAATATGCTCGCATCGACGTGGCCTCGTCTTTTGTCAGGCTTTTTGCACGGGGCCGAATTCGGGGAGATTACGCGGCGTTTTGAGCAAATCCTTCTCCTTCGCTCCTAATGCCGACTCCACGGCTTTGCTCTTCCCAGCGATTTAACACTTATGCAGCTTTCCTCCATTAAATTTACTTTAAAAAATTACTTAATTGGCTCATCTATCCCATCGTTCAAAGCTCTGCCTAAAATACATCCTACCTAATAGCCGACTTTGAATGAACAGAAGCATTCATTGGCAAACTCAAAGTCGGTATTATGATCAAAATCTGCCGAAAGGTTCCTAAGTAGGTAATTTTTTTCTGACCGATTTTCTTCTGAACTTAAATACACTCGGTATGCTCAGGTAACTAAAACTACGAATGCATGATTTGATAAAACTATTCGCTTGTTCTACCGGTTATCTATGATTAATAAATACACTTTATTTCGAAATATATGAAATAAAGAAACAAGTATGCAATTTATATCGTTATTTGAAATTTCATATAACTTTAATTTTATACTTTACGCTCTCGATATCCTGAATTTAATACATGTAATCTTCTAAATATTCATGGAGACCACTCAAAAATTAAAGATCCAATTTATATTTTAGAAATATTTTAGAAAATACGCTTCTAAATTATACTGTAATATTAATGTATTAAGAAAATATGGGACTTCGAATGAAGCATAATTTATTAAAAAGAAACAAGCTTCAAGGAAATGATTTACTTTCCAATATAAATTCTATTATAATACTAACTTTTATTTCGTATGATAAGTATTTAAATAATTAAAGTTTAGTCGATTTTAAAAAGATATTCTTATAAATGTTAATGTTATTGTTTATAATTAGTCAATAAAAAAATTACTGAAAAATAAATAAATAGGCAATACAGTGACTCTAGAAAATATATGATAAATTTTTGTATTTATAAGTATAAGTTAGTATTAGTATTAAATTCCGTTGATAATATACTATAAATTGATATTTTATATTCTTGTTTTACTATTTTGTACTTATTTTTCCAAGAAATTCGAATATCCTTGTAAATTGATATTTAAAAGGGGCTATCACGTCATATTCTTCAAAATTATTGGTTTTTTTAATTTTTATTCGCCTACAAAACACTTTACCGATTTCTAAATTATACATCAGTATTATTATTGACATACATCAATTTTTTATTTTACTGCAATACAATTTATTTCAATTTTACCTTTGTATAATAAGTTAAATTATATAATTAATATCAGATTTAAAAATTATAACAAAATTTTAAAATAAATTTTATTCTTACATTATTTATATATAGATTAGATTGCATTATATTATATATAGTTAATTAGTAGAAAATATCGTCAAATCATATAACAAACAACAATTTTTTAATTTCTTTTAATTTCAATATTATTAGTATGACACAAATTAAATATTAAAGAATTATCAATTGTATAATCATGTAAATCATTTTTTTATTGCGTGAATTCTTTTATAATGAATATAAATTTTTAGCAAAAGTAGAAACAATTTTTTTTTATTCTTTTGAACTAAGCCTTCAGTACTTTAAATAAATATGTGACCAAGAATTTTAAATAATATGATATAATAAGCAATAGTTTTATTTTAATAAATTTTATGTAAAAACATTTAGGCATTAGATATTGCTAAACTTTTAATGAAATTGTAATTTCAAAGTAATTAAAAAAATTAAACATTTATTGTGATATAATTTAATATATATTACTTTGTAAAATATTTTGGTTCAGAAACATAAATAACCTTACGTTATTAATAAAATTATTCTAAAATATTATTACAATGCTATGGTAATCCTTAACTTATTTGTATTCAATAATAACCTAATAATAGATATAATAGATCATCAAATTAGATAGAAATTTTATCAAATCTAATTTTAATCAAATAGATTAAAATAAACTATAAAATAACAATCATAAAAAACATTTCTTGCACGATGTTCTTTAAATATATCAACATATTTTTGTTAATATATTAAGCAGATTTTAAATACAAAAGATAAAAAATTGATTAGAAATACCTTTTACATCGTAATAATCATCCTAAACATAGCTATTATAATAATGGTGGGTAAATTCAAGAGCTACTGAAGAAATCAAGAAAGAATATATATTTTTTGATAGAATCAAAATTTATTTTAAAAGTTCATTTTGAATTTTCTCACCTTAATAGAAAAGAAAAGAACGCCAACTTTAAAAAAGGTTTTCTTAGTTATGTAAATTAGTCTATTAGTAGTCAAATTTTTATATACAATACTTTTCTAATGCCTTATGAAATACACAATTCATTTTTACTATCAGAATTAATATCCATTACGTAATAAAAAGTATTATTACAAATATTTAAATAGTATATTTTATAATTTTATTTTTTTATCGTATATAAACATTATATAAGAGAAAAAATGTAGGTAGTATTCACTCTAATAAATTGAATATATAAACAACAAATATTTTTTTGTAATATTTGTGTCATTATTTCTATGTTATTTATAGTGTCACGTTAATTTTCTATTATCCGTTGTGAAATGCTTATAATAATTTATAAAATACGAAACACTATTTATGCAAAATGCATAAAATTTATTCATATTATAGATAACTTAAATTAGTATTTGAAATTCATATTACAATATCAATCATTGCGATGATAATTTACAGAGGTCAAACATATAATTAAACATTTATTTTAAACTAATGAAAATTAATCTTATTTAGAAATATTCTTTTAGCATAAAATAAAAACAAAAAAAACTGTGAAACGTTGGAATAATCTGTATATATAAAAAAAATCTAGTAATCAATCAATGTATTAGTATGTGTATTACATCAGTAATATTTTTTTACAATCACATTATAAAAAACATGGTTATAATAGTTTTTAAGGTAAAAAATACAGATTAAAGAGAATAAGAATTACATAAATATATTTATAAAAGATAATAATTATTTTTTCTTTAAATTGAACATTATTTTAGATTCCCAGAGACTGTTCATCTTCGATAAAGCTCAGTGTAACGTTGAAATATTTCCTATACTCTGGTACGAAACAGCAAAAGTGTGAGATACTGGGAAAATTCAAGCATTCAATCTAAATTAAGTCCAAGGCTAAATAATACATTGTTTCATACATCAGAAAGTAGTGAGTGTTTGAAATAAATAAAACACGACATCTTATGCAAGAAATATAAGAATTGGGTCATTGTATTTCTCGACAATGTATAAAAGTAGCACATGAAAAATTTTTTAAATATATTTAATATATATATAATAGTTCAATCATAATTTTAGTTCAAATATCTGTTGATGTATTCAAAGTTTAACTTATTTATTATCAATTAAATGACAATTATAAATAATTTCATATTTAAAATTTTTTTAAATTATCAAATTTTAATAGTATTAAAAAAAATAGCTAATACAAGAATAAAATCGACTTATGTTAATTGTACTAATAAATGCACAATTTCATAACGACTACGTGAACGTCCATTTTCTTTTCATTTATGTTTTTTCACATCTACTTTCATTTTCTTAGAATTTATTATTACCAATAAGATGTTAATCAAAGATCATTAAGAGTGCATAAGTTAGTTTTAATATAATGTTATAAAATATTTATTTGAAATTTGATGGAAGATAATTCACAATTAAAAGATTTGAATATTGAAAAAATTTATTAATGCATGATGTTAAATATCAATTCTTATGACACGCCTACAGCAAATCTCGCAAGGGAACATTTCCAATTAAGTCACAACTTTTTTGTACAAATAAGACATTACCTAATGCTAAATATGCATTATTAACCGTTAGATTAATTTAGATGTTCTATAATATCGCAAAGTGATGCATAGGTGATCTAATTCCGAACGTATTTACGGGACGTTATGCAGAAGGACTAATTAATTGGTACTCAGACATCATATAATACTGGAGCTACCCCTGTAAAAAGCGAAGCTAGATCTACCGATAGATAAGCAAGCTCAGTAAGGCAAATTCCAAGTATATAATATGAATACAGATGAACGTATGATAATATCTTTGCATTCGCTATTGATTCGCCACATTCTCTTGTGCTTTCAAACATTACTGCTTGGCTCTTCAACAAATACATGCAGTCCCCTTCTCTAAGCCACAAGATTTGTGCATTATCTATATTTACTTAACTGCGAAATAAAAAGGGTATCTTAATACTTTTTTAAAGAATACATTATAGATTGGATTAATAAAACGTTCAATTCATGTGACGATGTCGTTGAAAACAAAATTATTATTGACGTTGATTTTCTAATCAAAATTTGCTTTCAAGGATGCCCAATTATTATTTTAATATCGCTGCTTCTAATTAACTTTTCAAGTATTTTTATTTAAAATTTTTTTAATATTACGAGTAAATTTATTGTATAAAGACGAATAAAATATTTCGCAAATAATTTTATTCTTTGTTGCAGAGTTCAATCAATTGGAAATTTCATATCCCAATCGAATGTAAGTATTCATGGCGTAATAATAGTCTGCCTTCTCAATATATATTATCATTATATAATTACACCCTATATATTTTTCTTTGAAATATTTAAAAAAAAATATGAAACATGTAATATAAATTTTCTGAAATTTTTATCTTTATTCAGTCGAACGAACATTAAATTACCTTTAATTTTCAGGTTTGATTTATGAACATGAAAATGCATTATCTGCACTTAAAATTTATTTTCATGCGATATTATTATTCTAAAAGTCTGTAATTTATTAATTTACAATTTAATTAAATCTGAAAGTTAAATTTTAATTTAATTTTGAAAACGTTAAATTTATAAAAATATTCCTTTATAAATCAGTGAATTATAGAAAAATTATGGTATTTTATAAATTGCAAATTTTTTTTTAATTTTGTTCGTATTTGAAATTAAAAACTGCATTGATACAAACTTGAAATTTATAAATAGCAACTTATTTCCCCATAAAATATTTAATATCTGCCATCAAATATATATATGACATGATTTTTTAAGAAATTACAAGTAAACTTTAAAAGAAACCAAAATGTACTTTTACCAGGTAAAGGTTACCTGCTATGAAATATAGCAACATTTTTACTATGCTTGTAATAAAAAATAAACGTTAATATTTGTAATAATGTATATGGTCATACATACCATTGTTTTAGTTAGTTGCTTGAATATTAAAAGAAATAAATAGTTGGCATTAAATTGAACTAAAATTAGGTACAAGGAAGTTTTAATTTTATGAAAGTTATTTTTTAATTTTATGAAGGTTTTTTCAAAACCATTTATTCCAAATAAAACATAAGTAAAACTTCAATGTGGCATTTTTTATACTTATTATGGTATTAATTAAGCATCACCCACAGTAACATAATAATAGTAATATTCATTTCAAAATTCTATTAAAAAATATTTATAAATTTTCAAAATATTTTATAATTAATGAAAATTTTTTGTTTGTCTAAATTCCAAAAATTTTTAATATCTCAATTCGTTTGTGAAAAAATTCAGTTTACTATTAACTTTAGTTGTTACCTAGAATAATTTAATTTTGGTTGGAATATAATTATAATTAAACTTTATGAATTTTTATTTTCACGCAACGTATATACATATCAATTATTTATTAACATTACAAAAATTATAAATACAACATAAAATATAAGCACTGAAGGCATTGCTATTTGTAATTAATAGCTTACTCAATCTTAAAGTACTTTAAATAAATAAACTCCTCTAATGAAATAGTGAGGTAATTAGAAAATATTTTCCTTGGTATGGAATTCCAATCTGAGAAGTAAAATACTACAACACCGCGTATTATATTCTATGGTATTTTAAATAATTATCTAGAATGCGGAAGTTTAAACTTTCTAATTAAGGAGATAAAATAACTAAAAATTAAAAGTTATTAAGATTTTTTTTAATTTAAAAGGAACAATCATTTATTGTATATCGTCTAAAAATATTTTTTATTAAAAATATTTTTTACAATTATCGGTTGTATAAGTAAGTTGCGAAAAATTGATAAAAAGGCTTCTAATTATTATGATAATTTTTGAATTTTTTATATCTGTAACATAGTCAGTAATTATTTAAAAAATTATACATATTGACATATATTAATATAAATTTCTCATTATTCTAATTATTACATTGTAGAATTTTTTAAACATAAATAAAAATGTCATGAGCATCGCTACAAACATAAACAATAAATAACTCCATTCCATAAAACTGTAAAATTAATGAAATATACTTATTTAAAGTTTAAATTGTTTTCAATTGTAATTGCAATCATCGATTAAAAATTTTAAAAACCTTATTGAATCTTCAGAGGTATACAAATAATGATATATTTAAGTAAAGAAGGTTATACAATTAAATTATTATAAAAGTATTTTCTTAGTATAATTATTTATAAAAAGTGGAAATCATTATATATTAATACTGTTTTAAATATATAATTATACTAATAATTCCATACAACGATTATAAAAAAATTAAATTATTGAAAAAAATATTGAAAAAAGATTATAAAAAAGATAATTTTCTACATCTAAGGATTTACTACGACAATAAGATGCAAAATGATTTTGTTCATACAGAAATAGTTTGGGATATTGTAACTCAGTAACGAAATAGCGTCAACTGTGAAAATATCATTGAACTTTAAAGACTCATTTGAAAAGAGATATCATAAATATTAAAAAATATATTAGGTATATCAAAAAGGTGGAGAAGAGGTAGGGAAAAACTAAAGAAAAGTAAACATCGAATGGTAATTTCAAGTGTTCTAAAAAAAAGAAAGTACTATCTATCAGAGCAGCTTCAAGAGAATATATAATTTTCTTTTAAATAAAGTTTTTAAATATTTCAAATTTTAATTATTAAATTAGCAGCAAATATAAAACTGTTTATACAAATTTTTATAAAAATGATATACGAATTTATAAATTACGTAAATTACATTCTATATTGAAATTGCTCAGACAATTACTAAAGAGCATATTTTTAATAAACTATATAAAAATTTAGGTGTTTCTGAATTAAAATTTGTTAATGAATTTTTATAATGGTTCAATTTTCATATTGAACATGCTAATTTTTATTTAGGATTGGGAATTATTTTGTGTAACAATAAAAAAAACCCATGCTAAAATATTGGTTTTAATAAATAGTGTAATTAAATTATTATAAAATTGCAGAACATGAGAATTCTAAAAAAATTTCACGTATTAAACAATTACGTAAAAAAATTTTGCAGTAAAGGGTAAGTAATTTAAATTTTTTATTTTATCATAGTGAAAATTTACCGTTATGAGTGTATTTTAAATTATAATATACTTGAATGTAACTATCACATAATGTACAAGTAGAAAAGTAGACACACGAAATATTAATAAGCCTAATTATATATTTATTTTACACACGGGTAAGGGCTTTTAAATTTAATATTAAAAAAAATTTTTTTAGAGTCGGTTTCATAGTAAAATGCCTAGAAATGTGTATAAATTAAATCCTACATTCGCGGAGCATAATCGTTTTATTAATGACCAGGAATTATTTTGAGATAATAATAAGTTCTTAAAAACACTATTACAACAGTAATGCAGCGAAAAACATAATAATCAATAATGCAACAGATGTTGTAGCATATTAAATAGTAATGCATTAAATTAAATGTATATTGTAAAAAAAAACGTGTAATCGATCTGGCTGTTCCTTTACTCTGACTTACCCATGGGAAAAGCCTGCGAAAAGGTCAAATCATTTGTAAGTGCATTTAAAAGCTATACAGGAGGTAATTCCCATTTAAGAAGTACTTTGGCGCTTAGGGTCGCACTCGATTAACGTCGCTCGATGCAGTAAGACGTCGTCAGGCTGCTGGTCGGACGATGAACGGGGGCTGCGCTCGTAGAGAAGTTTTGCTATCAGAAGTTCAGGAGTCCTGCTTTTACCCGCGGCCGACTTGCTTTTTACAAGTCGGCACACTAATGAAAAGTGGCACGCGCTCCCGGGATAAGTAACCAAGGTCTGCCCTGACGGCCAAGGTCGCGCCTAAGGTACCTCGACGGCGTCCCGTCAGGGCTTCAACGCCTGAGAGTCTAGTCTCTGTCTCGGGCAGCCTCCCTTCACGGCTGACCGAAATTAAGTCGCAGCGTTAATTGCATTGCGAAGTAGCATAAGTTTTGATAAACCTGTTGGCTCCAGCTTCGATACTACGACTTTTAGTTTAAAATACTCTGGTCTCGCTTTAAAAGACGACGACTCGCCTTTTCACTTTTTTCTTCGTGAAATACGAGGTACTTGGAGTCTCCCAGAGCTCCATTGCTTTAGGTTTTTTTTTTTTTTTTTTTTTTTTTTTTATATGAAAATCGCGCTTCCAAACATGCTCCCGTCAGTTCAATACGAACATCTATAGCAAAATAAAAGCCATTACTTAAAACAAAGTGCTTTTTTTACTCATTGCTCTATTCAGCTATAAGGCCAATAGGATCCGCGCACGGTTGTGACTAATGCATATGATCAATGATCTGCAGATCATCGATACAATGCCAAAAGTATTTTCTTTTGTTCATCTAATTATTTCAAAGATATATTAATTTGTTTCATTTAGAACTTAAAAAATTTATTTTTATAAAAAATTGAAATTTTGAAAACGCCATTCGTATCGTTTATCAATGAGCCGTAGTTAATTGTACAGGCAAATGTACCGACACTTTCAATAATTAAAAAAAATAATATGATATTATTACACGTTCGCTGTGAAAGTTCATATTACAAATTCATAATGCCAACAGAATTTATTTGTCAGCATTAATGTGAATAAAAACAATTTATTACGACACCAATGTTATACGAGATCGCGATAATACCTCTTTAGTTATAACCATTATGCAAGACTATGCAAGTGCGATTCTGTCGCAATGCATTATTTTTCATTATTTAAAAAATCATAATTAATGTTATTGCTAAATTCGGAAAGTACACTTTTTAAGGCTCAACATAAGCAGCTTCGTTACGCGGGTTACAAACTTATTTTAAGCACATAAGTTTTAATTTTTCTTTTTCATGAAATATTTTATTTCTTCAATTATAAAAATATTGCAGATAAATGTTACGGAGAAGAGTTTATAAAATTTTTAATCATTATAAGCATTACATAAGGCTCTTAAAATATTTGCGGAGAATAAGTGTTTGGAAAAAAATTAGAGTTTTTGAATATTTTTATTTATTAACCCATATTGAATGAACATTACGATAATACTAATAATACGTATATTGCTGTACCAGTTGCGTGTTAACTATGATGAAAAATAAAGATAATAATCGGCATAACAATTGTACACGAGTTTAGAATGCGACACGCAATAGGAGGAGAAAATGAAAAGGAGGAGGAAAACTAAGCGAGAAGGAAAAGAGGCTAAGAAACGAGTATTGACAGGCCAAACGAGTGCAGTAAATGAAAGAGACATAATGCAATCATTGGACGAACGAGTGGTGAGTGACTAGCCCCAGAGCGTTGTCATAATAATCGAATTATTTAAAAGGCTGCCTCGGCAAAGGAGAAACAAACGGGTCCCGGTTGGGGCGTCGAACGTTCATCGGTTAGTCGCGGATTTGAGAAATGTGGGTCGCCCCGACGGATCAGGCGTAAGGGAGCAAGTCGCGGTACTGCGAACGGTTGCTGAAAAACGATAGGGCGGTGGGTCGTTGTCGCTACTCGGAGGCTGAACCTGGAGCTTGCCGGTAAACAAACCCTTTTGGAATGCCAGCGACGCGACGCGACTTACGTAAGCCGACATAAATCGGGTGGATCACGTGGGTCCGTTGGCCACGTGGCCTTTCATTCATGAAGTCAGCCCCCAGCGGCGCTAATGCCTGTAACGGCTCTCCGGGCGCGCCTCCCGTCCCTCTCCCGACCCGCTTCGGCCACCCACAACCTCCCCCCGTCGCTCCGTCGGGCCCCTCCTCCTTCGATCACCCTCGCCCCGCATCGACAGACCGACCGCGAAACCCTTCGCTTCCGATCTCGCCCACTCACCCACCCGCTCGTTCATCCTCCTGCTGCTGCTGCTGCTGCTGCATCTCTCTCTCTATCTCTCTGCCTATCTCTGCCTCTCTCTCTTTATTTTCGCGTCGGTGCGAATTCGCTAGCTTTTCCGGGTGACTGTATACGTGTGCAACTGCGTCGAAGCCTCCGAGAGCGAGGTTACCGCTCTCTCGTTAAGCCGAGCTCGTGTGCGTGTGCGTTAGAGCAGCCGCCGACTATGACCGTGAATCTTTCCCCGCCTCACTCTCGCTCTCTTTTTGCGCCTGGCTCTCGGCATTTCGTCCGGCTCTTTTTCACCGCACGTGCGCCCCTGAACTTACGATGGGCTCTTTTCGAGGTCGACCGTTCTGACCGCTTGACGCCGGCGTTACCTGCGCACGTTCTACCAGACTCTACGTGCATCGATCTCTTGATCTTGCCTCGGTCGACGCTCTCGACATCGGCCGCTAACTAACGATCCTCTTTATGCGATATAGGAGCACCGTAAAACCGACGCTCTCACCCATTAAGAAGCCGGAATGCATTCTTCGACTCTTAAGTGAAAATGGATAAAACTTTATTGTGGATAGGCACTTCCTTATCTCTCGGCTGCGATACACTGCTCTTATCTAGTCGATGCGCCTCTCGTACTGGATCACTTAACCTTTTTTCCTTTAACCGAACATTCCTTTCCTATTGCCTACTACGACCCCTTCTGCCATCTAGCACATCTCCAACGTTCGAGTGACATGAGCGCAAATTTTTCAAAGCCAAGATTTATCTCACTCTTCGTTCGTTTCATGTAACGCATCGATAATCACAAATATCACTATTAAATGTTTAGATCGCTCGACAATTTTAAACATTAAAATTCAATTTCTAGGAATCAATGCAAATCATTCTTTGAAATTTTCAACGAGATAATACGATCCAGTGCTATTTTTATCTTTTAATACCGTATTACCTTCGTATTCTGTAAAATTAAAATTGAATATTTGGACGCGTCCTTGCAACTGATTAACTTATTAATAATTTAAAACTAAAATATCCATTACATAAATATAAGTAAATATACAACTTGGACTTAATCGTTTCTACTTTGTTGAATAGCTTAGCATTGAGCGAAAAAATAATAGGATTACATTGACAGACCGACAGTGGATAATCTAAAAATGAACATCTTACCCTTTGCAGTTTCATAATATTTAAAAATTAATCGGCTTTCTAATACCTTTCAAATGCCGATTTCTGATATTCTGATAAAAAAAAAATTTAAATAACCTTATAAACTGCTTTATGATATTAGGTGAAAGGCCTCGCAACATTTCAAAGTTTTACTTGGCAGAATAAAATTCAGTTGTTACACCTTGTTTATATAACTTATCCATCTTACTCCTAATATTGACTTTTTTCACCAATGAGTTGTAGAAAAATAATGATCTTAGCCATTTAAAATTGTTACAAGCTTTTCGTGCATGGTTTTATTGCCTGCATTTCTCATATTACTTCTACTTAACATGCATTATTAACACAACTAGCATAAAATATTTCCTTAGAAGACTCTAGCCAATTTATTAAATGTTATGCTACAATTTTATCTTTAATACTTACTTGATTTCCTTGTAAAGGTGATACTTAAACATATCTCGTATCTATAAGCAAGAATGTAATGAGAAAATAATTTTTTCGTCTCTAAAATCCTTCGCTGCGGATTGTAGTACCGCACATGTGATACTATTATACAAAATTTATATAAATTTATACCAGAGTCTGTATCAAAACCACAAAATGTATAGTTGGTTATTCCGAAATTAATTCTAGTAGATACATTTTGAATTGTTGAATTACAAATTAAATTATTATTACTATACAATTTTTTAATTATTAATCTTATTTCTTTTATAAAGATAATTGTAACCATTAAAAACAAAAACAGTTTCTCTTTATATTTGCTTAATAAATAGAATATTATTTGCAGTCAATAAGAAAATGAAGGAATTTGTTCTATGGAAAAATATTAATTTGCAATAGTTGTCATAGTAACAAACTATATACGTCTTTGTATTTGTAGTTTTTTCTACTATAATTATAATTTTACGTATATTTTACGTATATATTATACTTTATTACAAGTATATATACGAAACAATTAATTATTCTCTTTATAAAATACAACGAAAGTAGTAAAATTAAAATTACATGAAGTCATGATAGTTGAAAGCTAAACCACGTAACAATTTCTTTATGGTTTCCTTATTTATTTGGTAATTCTGCATTTGCAAGAATTTCGTAGAATGTAACACGCGGGTTTTGGAATTAAAAACTGTTGGAAGAAAACTTAAAATGTCGATCTTGTATTAAATTAATTATAATACCGTAGTAAATAATTTTTAATAAAATTATTCATTTTTATTGCAAATAAAACAGAAGACTTTTTTATTTACCATTAATGTTATACAACGTTAGATAAATAAATTATTAGTCAAACTCATGAATATTGATTATCGCGTTATTCAATTTTTACTTGTATATTTATTGAAGTAGAATATAATCAGAGTAATTAAATTAATCTTTAAATACAATTATCCTTTAATTAAATAATATATGATTTATATAGATTAACGTCTACGAAGATGCAATTATGAATATTGAATGGAAACTGATTGTGGTTCGAATTCCATACATATGGGATAGTAATGTAACACGAATTATACATTTCTCGTGAGTTTGATGTTTCAGCGGCAATATTTGTTAAAAGTATATGCATAATTACGTTGATAGATAATGTGGATATCAATCAGTTCTAGTGCCAGGATAAGGCGAAGAATTACTTTCATAGTAAGAATTAGTTTTCTTAGATAAGGCGCGTTCGAGAAGTTATTAATTAGTTAGATAAGCTTTTATATAGTACAGTTAAGGGTTCCAGATGTGCAGGTAAAAATATACCGTACCGGCTTATCATCGGAAATAAATTATAGGATACAATATCCTTTGAAGAGTATGGTAATGAGCTTTATAAAATGTGAACGTTTTAAATTAATAAAAAACAAAAGTAAGAAATCCTGACAACATTACATTAATATCAACATCAGTTTGACTGCAATGAACATGTGATATAATAACTCACAAAAAACATTACAGTCTCCTGTTGTAATTAATAAAATTTGTTTGATCTTTCGGTGTAAAAATCAAGGTAAGCAAAACATAAGAGTATTAATTTCACTAATTATGACGTCAGTAATAAAAACCATATAATTGTAATTTGACATTGAAATATAATAATATACAAAACTAAGTGTATACACATTTTATACTAAAAAATATTAAAAAATCACAATTATATTTGACAAAGGTAAAAAGATCATCCGTTTTTCAAAAATTTTATCAAACTATCCTTAAAAAAAATATTGTTAATTGATATAAAAATTGGATACAACGTGTATAATGAATATCCAAAGTATCAAATTTAGTTAAAAGTAAAAATTATTAAAATAAAAAAAAATGTTATTTAATAACTAAAATCAAGAATAATAATTGATAAATGTAGAATGAGTGATCAAAATCATGTATATTCATCTAATATATTTTTAATTTAAGATAAGAAGAAGAGAAAAGAGTGTCAAAATTATGAATAATTTTGAAATTTTCAGTAACCTTCTACATATTATGATGGATGAAAACTATCGATTTATTTATCATAAAAAATAGAATAAGAAAACTTAAAAATACAATTTTATAATATTCCAAGGATTAATGCAGAAATGAATAAGAAAAACGATAAAATACTGTAAATCTTCTCGAAAAACATATATCGTGCAACGAAAACTATTAAATAAATGTTAAATAGGTACTTGCATAATTGTACTATGTCTCTTTAATATCAGTATATGTGCTACTAAGGCTAGTACTTATCAAAGTTTACTTTTTCTAAAATACAAACAGTTTCAATTTTCAAACGATACAATAATTAATTTAAAATTAAAAAAAAGGGAAATATTTATAAAAGAATATTTATAAGAGAACTTGCAGTTAAGATTAAAATTGTTATATTGTAAAAATCGTTTCTAGAAATAAATATTGTAAAATTAAAAATATAGTAAGCAAATACCTTTATGATGATAGAATTTTTTTTACAACACATACTTTTGTACATGTATATTTGAATTGACGCATTCGTATACTTATTTAAGCATATCCATTTATTCATTTTCATTATCCGTATATCACTAAATGATATTTAATTAGATATTAATAATAACGTGCTTATATTAAATATAGTATTGATTTGCATAAATTACTATAATTTACATAAATTGAACCGTAAATATTAATTAGTACTTGTATTAGTATATGAGCAAGTTAATAAATTTTTGTATAATTATGAAATTTCAAAACCTCGAAAAATGAAACATTTTAATAAAAAATGGATCTTAATCTTACACAATAATCAACTTGTATTAATTGTAATTATAGTAAGCTGTACAGTATAGAAAGTTATCTAGTAAAAATAGTTTTTTTTTATTCTATAACTATATATTAAATCACATTTTTTTTTATTATTTAATAATTATGTATAAATGTAAAGTAAAATAAATAACGACAAACCAATTTAAAGTGCAATTATGTAAAATAACGTGAATTATAAGTTTCTTTTTAAATAAAGGCATCATACCGCATATTCATTAAATTGCTTCAAAGTTCAAAATTCATAACATGTATTTCGTAAAATTGCTTTGCAGTTTGAAATTAATTGCAATTTAACATAAATTTGCTTTATAATCTATAAAATTATTGATTAATTTGATATTTTTATTAACTCCAAACATACCAAGGTATTTTGCATAATTTCTGGGGGGGGGGTATATATATATATTATATACGTTTTTTCATTATAAGAATCGATTTTATTTTTCTTTGCTTCTATTTCCAATTGAATTACGATCACTTTTTTAAAAATGAATAAATTTCAATAATACCTTTACAAGTATTACGCAGCACCAGAAGTAGCGAGTAAAGCTAAAATTCTCAGTATAATTAAATAAATTTTAATAATGGTTTATTATAAAAAAAAATTAGAAAAATTTAACAAATTGCAATTCTAAAAAGATGGGTGCACTGCGATAGAAATAAATGCGCTGACTTTTTCGAAAAATAAATTATCGATAGAACAGAATCGAAATAAGGGAGATACCGAATGGGAAAATGAAAGCGCACAAAAGGTAAAAAAGAAGAATTTAAACTTAAATATGCGAAATTGAAATTCCGAAAGAAGCACTTTTATTCAGAATTCGCTCGTAGACTTATTAAATTTTTATGAATTACTTTTCCGTGCTTTCATATGATTTTTTAATTTTTAATTTTCGGTATTCGTATCTATTCAAATAACCCCCTCGTCCGACCCCTTTAATATTTTCAAGTAACATTTATTAAGGTTTTTTACATTTTTCAACTCCCCGCCCGAGCTACTCGGGGTTTCGATATTTTTACGAGCGGCTGTCGCAATTTTGCTCGCATTTATTTCCTCTTCCCTTGTCTTGCAGTTGACGAAGCATCATTGCAAAGGTGTAAGTAATTAAGCCGTTATTTTCGGCGCAGTCGTTAACACGAGGCTTTCTCTACGAAAGAGTGCAGAGTCATCAAGGAAGTCTTAAAAATTCATCATTCGTAGTCGCGAGGCTATTTTCTCGGAGAGCATAGCCGAGGAGAGCGAGCGCACGAGACCACGACGACGGGCTTACGATCCAAATGTATAACAATTCCTAATCAATCGGCCAGGAGTATTATGTAATATTGCCGAGGCGAATACCGCGAGAGCAAACGACACCGAAAGTAAAGAGAAAAAGTAAAGGTAATCCTCGTCGAGTGGTAGGATATCGGGCGAGAGAGATTAACGCTCCCAGCCTTGCTTTCTCTTTCTTCCTGAAAGCGAAAATTCCGGGAGCTGGGCTCGGGCACAGCGTGGTTGACGGAGACTCGAGGGTCAGGGGGAGGCGCGATTTCCGGATTTGCAGTCTCCCCCCCCCTCTCTCTCTCTGGCTATCTTTCTCTCGGCAGCAACGGCTCCGTGACCTTATTCACTTCGAGCCTCTCCAAAGTACTGACATAGCTTCTCCCGACTCTTTTCGCCCGATTAATTGACTGCGCACTCCCGACGATTATTCAAGGCGATGAGTAGCCGCTTGATGGCAAGCGAACCCGACCTACCTCCGCAAAATTCGTCTCTCTGCGCTCTCGCGCCTCCTGCTTTCCCATGGCTTTTTTTTAAAGGTCTTTAAGCTTCCTTCCTCTTTTAAAAACTACTGGACTCACTACTTAAAAGCATTGAGAGAGAGAAAGTGAAACGAAATATTTTAACCAACGCTCAATTCTGACGCTGATTGTTGATTTTACTAGCATCAACAGAGAAGTAACAAATGCAATTGGTAAATCGAAATTCCGAATATGTATTTGTAAAAGTCTTCATTTATTATAAAAATGTCAAGCTTAATATCACTGGATGGTTAAATGGAGAGCTTGAATTTATGTTAAATTTCAACTTTTACCTTAATTAATTTACAGCTACGCTTTAAAGTATTTATCGGCAATTTATATTTTGCTCTTACTTTTTAAGCAATTGTAAATAAACATTATTTTATTCAATTATAAATGTCGTTGTTTAACCTATCATTTCTATACGAATTGCCGTCTCGAAATATTTAACTTATTATGTCCATAAAGAATAGTGCATTGCATTCGAGCTCGACACTTAAAATACTGTTGTTAAAATACTAAAATTTTTACTAAAATTTGGTGCTAAAGGACTAACAACTAGTGCAGCACGTAATAATACATATATACATTTAGTATTGCGATATATTATTAATTTGAAATTATTTATGAAAACATTTATAAAATGAAATTTGTGAACTTGTCTATTTTTTAATTAATTGTTAATTCAATTTTCAAAAAGCTGTTATTCATTATTGAGGGATAGCAACTTATGTACTTACAATTGGAAGATAGATATCCTCTATAGAACATAGAGGAATTCATAAGTCAAGTGATATATTGAAGTATCAAATTAATGACATTTTATTAACAATAAAAGTAGCTTAGTCGACATAATAACAAATTTCTATAGAAGTTTATCGAATTCCAGTGACCAAGGAAGAAAAAGTATCGCCTCTCGATTAAATTAGTTCGAACGAGTAAAAAATGCCGGCGGAATGGTTTGTGAGGCCAGGCCAATTAATAATGCAGATTGTTTCACTAAGAAAAGGTAGAAAATAGAAAAGGAAATGGAACTGACTGGCCACCGGATGCGTAAGATTGGGAAACGAAGAGCGAAAGTGAAGAACCTCAAATGAAGTTGAGTGATTTCCATAGAAACGAAAATGCGGCCACTTGAGAGATGCACAAGCACCGTAATCGCATCGATTGCAAGTGGAAACAGCGCTGAACTCATCGGGGGATGCCCTGGTGGTTGACGCGGCGACGCCGAGGGAGTGGGGGTCTCCTCCCGGAATGTCTTTCATCATCCTTTTCTCTCTCTCTCTCTCTCTCTCTCTCTCTCGTGGGGCCGCACTACGATATCAGACAACGACCTTCCGAAAGGACCGCTCCAGTGCCCCATTCACGTCGCTCCCTCAGCCGTCGGGAATTCACGGCCGCACCTCGACCTCCCGTCTATGAGGATCGTTCACCGGATCTGAGCGGTCGATGCTCTCGATAATCCTCGGATTTCCGCCTGCTCTTTCTTGGGCGCTCGCGAGAAGCCAAGACTCCGGTTGCATAAGCTCCTGAAGTGTTTAAGGTCAGGAGCCACCGTTGCCTCCTTTAATTGATTCGGCGCCCTCGAAACTGCTCGCAAAGAATAAATCCGCTTAAAGCAGCGGATCTTCTCCTTCCTCGGCAGCCAGAAGGGTTGACGACCCAGAGCCGGCCATATATCTGGGGGCCATCGATCGCGAACCCTCCCCATCTCCTGAGCTCCCGTACTTGCCGACGCCCGGCGCTACAAGTGACGCGCCATTTCCACTTGCTTGACTTTTCTTTCTTCGCAAGCTTCTCCGACCCGACCCAATGCATTCGTAACCCTTCTATCCCTTGTCTCGCCTTCATTCCAACTTATAAAACCGACTACTTAATGAGTTAATCATTACCATCGTTCGGTCATCTTGATCCCCTAAATCCTTGCAAGGCCTTTTTTTAAATAGATGATAAATACAGTATTCGATTTCATCTTTGTTTGTAACCCTTCTATAATGTCTAATACGTTACAGATAATTAGAATAACATGTACAGGATGTAGGTAGAAGAAAATTGATATTACTGGTATTCGAATATGAGCATCATCTACGCTTTATATTTCACTCTTCTAAAAGTACGAATACATAAATAAAAAGTTTGTTTTAATTGCCGATGCTCAGAATTTCAAACCAGTCGGGGAAAGAGCATCGTTGTAAATTGCCGTCATTAGCTAAAATTACGCTTATTATTATTATTATTATTATTATTATTATTATTATTATTATTACAGTTATACATATACAGCTATAACTTTTACAAATGAAGATTAGAATTTACGTGCATGCATTGAAAAAAATAGGTACGACACATGTGGGTCGTTCAATTACGATTAATTTATCATTGAAAATAATTCCGATTTATAAATGGATTTTTTATTTTCTAAGAAATGTTGATTAGAAAACGTTTTAAAACTTCAATTCTTTTACATTAAAGATTTCTTATATCAATATATTAAACCCATTCCTTTTAATAAGTGAATTGTATAACATTTAATATAAAATTTTCTACATATAAAAAATTCTATACAAACATTTCTATTCAAGCCAGTTTGTTATAATATTAGCCTTACTATATACATATTTATTATTTTTCTGTAAATCAATCTTTGCAGTTCCGTTAATTGTTAGAAAAAGCTTTCGTTAATATTTTAATATTATTATTGCATGAACTGTTCATACGTTCAATAAATTAAAATACCTTATAAGTATATATATCATCTTTACTATGAAATACGAATAACATAATCTGAAGGTAACTTTAAGAAATTTTCATTAGCTTAGAGAAATGCTTTACAAAATATTCGAAGTTTCTCTGTTTTTTTCAAGCCTCTTGACAGTCGTTGATGTCGAATTTAATTAAAAATTGAATTACTATTAGATCAGAACGTCATATTCCAACAGTTATTTATCAATTTATCTACGTATGTCTACTTATATACTGTATCTAATGTTTGTAAGAAAATCAATTCTATTTTAATTGTTTTTGTTTTAAATATATGAAATGTTATAGAATTTCGTATTTCTATTTAAAAGAATGTTTTTTATGAAATAAAATTTTTTAAATAAATACTCACAAAGTATAAAATAATAACTACTTACTAAGCAAAACTTTCAACTCATAATAAAACACCAAAAAAATGTTAATAACGTTATATAATATTAAAAAATCATTCCTTGGTTTGTTAACTTTTGTATTTACAAAATTTAAAAAAACTATTCATAATATATATTATATTGCTTACGTGGATCCAATTTTATTAAAATAATATTTTATAAAAAGAAGAAATGTTTTAAATTAAAATATAATATCTTAAAATCTTGAAATCAATAAGTTTACCATAAATATTTTATTCATCTAATGTAATAATTTTCTTTACTACATAGACAAAAAAAATAATCTAAATTAACATAATTGATGAGAAGAATTAAATTGATTTTTACCCTCTACAGCGTAGAATCTTTATATATAATGTATTTAAGTACAATGAAAAAATACGATACTTATAATAAATAATTCACTTAGTTTCTGTTCAGCTAATACTTTATTAATTGCAATTGCACGTCCTGTGAAGTGAAGAATGCATTTTCAATTTTATTACGACACTGATTGAATTGCGCAGCTTATGCGTTTACTTTTGTATTATTTTTCAAATAAATAGACGCAAACTTAATTGAATAACGAATTTTATGCCGAGAGAATGCCACGATTTATTATTGATTTAATTAAAACGATGTTTAATTTTCAATGCACGGAGTAAATTGAACGTTTCGCTCGAGCAATTGTACACTCGGTGTCAAGAATTCAAATTACAAACAAATTCAATGTGATATAATTTAAAGTTTTTTTTTGAAAAATACTTAGTCCTTTAAAAACATTAGATCATTCATAATTCAATTTCTAGAAGTCTTGTTTCGTAAAATAATACAATCACAAATTTCTGTTTATGATTTCTAATCGGAATTTAAATCATTATTTTAGAAAATCTTAAGCAGCTCATCATTAACTGAAAAAAAAATATGATAAAATTGCCAGATTACTTAAATTCCGTGAATTAATCAGAGACTACATCTGAATTTGACAGGTAATACACGAATGGGATAAATATAGTTTTTACGAAAAAATGAAAAAGATTAACCCCTAATAATTTTACGACCGTGATATTTTCCATGCAACGTAGGGATGCAAATCATAGTCTTCATTAAAAACTATACAGATGGGTTATAGCCAAAAAATATGTACCGAAGTTGTCTCTGTGCAGTTTAGGCATAGTTTTTGATTAATAATCGATAATTAATAATATTGTGCGATAATTTCTTCCAGTGCTTTAGGCCTGATCATCGTTTAAAAACGACCAATGTGTGTTAGTATATAGCGAATACCAAGAAGCTTGTAAGCTGCATTTGGAAAAGTATGCGAAAGTGTCCGTGGCAAGTATTCTAATCCGATGGTCGTCGTTGCTCGTCGTCGAGCAGCCCCTAAGGGCATCGATCACTCGAGCATCGATCGATAAGATTGGATGAGTCTCGTGGGAGGGGGTTGTTAGAAGAGAAGTGAGCAAGGGGCGGAGGGAGCGTCTCAGCCGTGGCTGCAGCCAGTATCGAGGGGTCCGTGGAGACGATATCGGAGCTATTCAAATTTGCTCGTCACAGGACTTCGCCTTGACCCCAAGGTCCTTCGTCCGGAATCGGGCGTTTCCGGTAAACGCGCTAATTAAGGCGTCGGGCGTCGCGACCAGTCTCCGCTGTGCGACGCCCCGCGGGAATCAATATCCGCGGGTGAGCCTCTCCCACGCGGGTGGACGCCGCTGTAAGGGGTGACGCGCCCTACCTCGGAGTGGTTCCGCCACCTGCGCGCTCTTTCCGCGATAAGCGCGATTTGCCACGCGGCTCGGTGGAGGGGCATCTCGAGACAGATATTTCCTGTGTTCACGTGCGTGTGCGCGCGCGCCCCCGCGAGTGCCCGAGAGAGAGAGAGAGAGAGAGAGAGAGAAAGAGAGAGAGAGAGAGAGAGAGAGAGAGAGAGAGAGAGAGAGAGAGAGAGAGAGAGAAAGAGAGAGAGAGAGAGAATGCGTGTGCGCGCAGGGGCGAGAGAGGTGGCGGCTCTCGGGGGTGGGAGCGCGCCTCCCTCTCCAGTCGGGTTCGTTGCATTCCTCGATCGCCCCTCCGATGTCTCGTCATCTTTCCCCGATCCACAGGCCAACCCATCCGTCCAGAATTGCTACGGTTGCCGTCGCTGCCCTTCGCGCGTGGCCGCCCCGACCTCCCGCCCTGCAGTCGATCCAAGAACTGGTGGGGCCTCGCTCGTCCGCGCTTCCCCTTTGAAGCCGGATCTCTTCAGGAAAACCTCGACAGCAGCCTGTCGGGAATATATGACGCGAAGACGACGTTCCTACGTACAAGACCTATTAACGGTCACGAATTACCTAATGAGACCCTCTGACAGAGCTTTATCGAAGACTACTACAGACTCCTGTGCCTCGGCCTTCGTCGAGCCCTGCGCGCTCATGAGCTCCGTCGCGCTAGCCGTAAAACCTTGTAAAATTGATCAACCCCTCTCTACGCGACGCTTTTCACTCAATCTCCTTCTTCCACACTGTCGCGCATAACGTATACATACACACACACTTGCGTACATACTTACGTATATAAATATATAAATGCGTGTATGCTCCTTTTCTTCTTCCGCCATCCTGACGCGCTCGCCCGACCGCTATCAGGCCCACCCGCCCCGGTTCCCTCCTCAAATTGCCCACCCCACGCACGAAGGCTCACCCCGCGCGTCCCCGGTCCGCGCCGAGCCGAGCCAGCCTGATTCCACCCTCGCGACCCCGCAACCCCAGCCTCCTCCGTCAACGTTCGGTCCCCCCTACAAGCTTGTATCGCCTCCCCTGCCAGCCCCGACTCATCCGCGTCGCCGCCGCCGCCGCCACCCCCTGCCCGTCCGCTCGCTATCCCACTATCCCGCGAGGAGTCTGACTCGATGCGTTTCCCGCGCCCACCAACTCCGTCTCCTTCCATCTAGCCTAGACCTCGCGATCCCGCCGCTGCCGCCGCCCATCCGCACAACTCGAAGCTACAAAACATTCAATTCGAGTCAAGTTAGAGCAAAATGGATTTTCCAGGCCGCGCATGTATAGTCCAACCGAGAAGTTCCATCGCCACTAACGCCGCCCGCGACATCTTAAATCGCTAAGACTCCGTCGATCTTCCTCTTTAGAATTTGACACTTGGCCTCGCAATAGCATCGACGACCCCCACTTGGCTTTGAGTATTATGCGACAATGACAGACACATTCGATTACCTTACATTTGATAACGGTATAGAGTACATTGGCCTCCTGGTCATAAGCTAAAACGTCGGTACGCCTTAAATTTCTACTAATACTGATAACTTCAATTTACTTCTCTAATAAGAAGGATTGTTTAAAAAAAAAAAAATAAATAAACAAGATTAAGACTATACAAACACAAATTATATAATTATTCCAAAATCTTAAAAAAATTATCGAATTTCTCTTTATACCATACGTTTTCGCATTAAAGGTAAATGAGTTCTGAGTAAATGAGTAAATGAGAGACCACCAGACTTTATTTCCATAACATTATGCAACTTTGCGTTGCTTACGTAAACGTTAATATACGTATGTTTTACATTATAGACCAGTAAATTGATTCTCGAAGGATTTACGATAGATTAGTCAATAATTTTGTACAAATTGCTGATAATTCTTTAATAATAAACACTTTATGATGTATGCATCATTCTATTAAAGTAAACGTAGAGAATTTATGCCTTTAGTTCGAGCAAATAATAGTATGCATTGAAATGCTTAAATGAATTTATGAAGAAAAGTTTACGAGCGTTAATTTCTAAAATTATCTATAAAATTATTGAAATGTAACACTATAAATAAAATAGCCTTAAAAGAATCGCATCAAATATTGCCTCTATTTTATCTAAATCAATTGACGCTAAAATACAAAAATAATAGACGTTAACAATAAAAGTGTCGATCAATTATCTCGATTCTAATCAGCATTCGGTTTGATTTACGCATGAGTATATCTTTAAAATAAGTATCAATCTTTTACTCTTACAAAGCTTTTGACGAGGAAAAAGCTTTTTATGGAAATAGTTCGTAAATTCATGTGTTTATCAGCGTTAAAAAAAAAAGAAAAAATTGACATTGTTTATGAAAGAGACGAATGTAATGAAAAAAAATGTAACCAAGTAAGCAAGTAAGCAAGTAAGTAAGTGAGTAAGTAAGTTAAGTAAAGCTAAACGCGTGAGGACAACGCACGTGTTGACTTAAAGCCGACTTGGTATCTGTGAGCATTCGTTAGGTGCTGTGGACAAAATTCAACCCGCCTACAGGAGGCCGTGGAGCAAAGAACGAGGTCAGACTTTCTCTCCCTCCCTCCCAATCTCTTGAGACGTCAATGTAAAAAAAATAGACAATATATTGTAAGAAGGGTCGAAAAAAGAGTAAGACCTTACACGGAACGCAGAACTTTAACCTTTGCTTACGCGCTATGTAAACTTTGCGGGTTGCAACAACGAGGGCCGCGGCTTTTTCTGCGGGAAATGAGAGATTTTGCGAAATCATGATTGAAAGAGCTCTTTTATATGCAGACGCGCATATGTACAGACGTATGTGCTCTCTAATGACACGTGTGCACATTCGCATCCTCGTTGGTATGAAAGAATATAATATAAGTGAAATGGATAGGCTTGCCCCTTTTCACTCCCGTGAATGAATCATTTGTTATTAAGCCTACTTAATTTTACGTGTGATTTCGTTCTACGTAATAATGTCATAATTTTTAAATAAAGCAACGATGAAAACGCCTTTTGTTTTATGCGCTCGCTTAATAAATTGAGCCCCCTTTGATTTTATAAATTACAATAGCATTACAGACTGCGGAAATTAAGCTCAACGTGACGAGAGAAACGGTTGCTTTACGCTTACGACAATTATTATTATTTATTTTGGATTTTGATGTTGGTGATGATGATGCTGCTGCTGCTTCCATTGTTAGTGTAGCTGTTGTTGATAATGTCACTCCCGGTTTTACTTAATAAAAGAACATTGATAATTTCAGTCATATGAATCTTAACAGTATCATATTTTTACAGAAAATTCATTGCTTTAATAACCTCCATTGGCTCTTACGGTTGTTTGAAAAGAACTAGTAATATACGAAATTATAAAATCTGATCACTAAAGTAAAATGAGATGCAGCTTTCAATTTTGCTTCTAACCAATTGAATATTTACATTTCGTAAACTCCTCGATAAGATAAGCATCAAAATATTTCAAAGAAATTGTAAAAATAAAAATGCTTTATAAATAAAATTCATATTCTCTATATAACAATTAATGATTTATTAAAAGTTTGAGTTCACAAAAATAAATATTTACCATTGGGTTACTCGAGTACTGGAGTAAATAACAGCGACTCCAATGAATTCATGGCAAAATTTCCAACATTAATAAAGAGTGTAAATTTAATTATAAATTTGTAACGTGGTTTAAATTTTCAGAAAAGATTTTTAAAATATAATTAATGCTGTTGAAACTTGTAAGGAGAGTTAAAATAAAGTTTAAAAGAAAAGATAGCGCAAAGTTAACGAAAATTTACTTTTGCCCATCGCTTGATTGGCAGCATTGCATTGAGCTATAATGTTATCAATGATAATGAAAAATTTTACTTTATTCGCAATGGACATTTCATTTATTCTTTCTTTTTTACGTTTTTGTTGTTGTTGTTTTTTGTGGTCTTATTAGTATCTGATCGTAATAAAATTCTCTGTGTCCGTATTGCGCGCTGCAGGCTGGTACAGATAAATTGAAATTTAATTTCAAACTTTCGAATGCAAAATTTCATTAATTAGGTAAATTATTTATTTCTTATTAAAAATGAGATGAGAATTAATTGAAACTTTTCTCCATTGAAAGTTGAAATTTTTTTACTTTTTAACTTTTTTAATATACAGTTATAATCTGCATATATCAGTAAACAGTATTATAATATTAGTTTTTTTTTATTGAGTTGAAATTGTTGTGCAAAATTAAAGTAAATGCAATTTTAATAAAGTATTTATAAATCATAATGGCATGAAAGATAATTATTAATAAACAATCGTCTGAATTTTTAAATACATGTATCCTGAAATTATGCATTTAATAATGTATTTGATTGAAAAAAAGATTTGAGAATTTAATAAAACATGAAACAACATTATTTTTATTTCAAAAGCTTATACACGATAATCCAGATAGTATATTTCATAACTTGCTGCAATGAGAACGTGCTCAAAAAGAAAATTTTTCTTTCCATAAAACCATGCAAATTTTAAGATTTCTTTAACAGCTATTTACAAATGAAATAAAGCACAAGAGCTAAGATTTTTTAAGACTTAAAAGAACTTTTTGTTCTAAATTTAAGATTCAATTTTTTAGTACAAAATACAAAATTAGAAAGATAGATCCTTTTTGCTTTTTGAGAGACATTTTATTAAAAAAAAAAAATTGAATATATTATTATTTATTGGAAGTTTATCATTATTCATATTGACGATAATAAAATTTATGGTAATTGAATATTCAAAAAGCTGTCAATTTATATGCAAAATTCATAGACCTAGTATGTTCAATTTCATTCTATTTTGCAGATAATTGAGAACTAATCATGAAATCGATTTTGAATTATGCAGATTTATTTTCTTTTCAAATAAATCTATAAGGTAAATGGATCAAAATATTCATTTAAAATATTCATTCTTACGTAGCATGCGAAATAAAATGAATCTGTAATTTTCATTTGAAATAAAAAAAATTGCGTTGACTACGTCTAGAGTTCGATGACTGGTCCGTTCCCCCTATAAGAATACTGCGCAACTCATCAAGCAGTCAAAATATTTAATGAAAAAAAACTGCTGATAATAAGAAAAACTGGTTAGGAAAATACATATTGTGTTATTTTTAAAATACCTACAACGCATTTACAATAAAATACAAAAGCACAAGCCAAGAGAAAATATTTGAAATATTAAAAATGAGCATAAAATCAGCTTTTTTCAATGTTTTTGAAATTTAACGGTTTATTTATTTTCTCAGTATTGCATAAATTTAAACATCTATTCGAGTCTTATGGTTAAGAAAAATAAATTGAATTGAAAAATAAAAAATGAAAATTCTTTAAATATGAAACTCGAAAATTTATAAATATTTTTAAATCCATGTCAACTTTATTTGATTAATGTCATTGAAAAATTTTTGTAAAAAATTATTTTTCTAAGCAGAATAGTAAAAGCTTCTTAGATAAATCGGTCTAGCAATATAAACTAAAAGATATACAACACTTTGTCTGCAATGGCAACAACTAGATAATATAATTACACGAAAATATGTATTTTTTTTATATGAAACGAGCGCCTTCTCTATCATACACTTTGCAATAATTCAATTGCTTTCAATATTATAATATTACTAATTATAAAAACTATAACGATATCCAATTTTTCTAACATTACGATTCTACTAAGCTCTTTTTTATATCACTCATAACTTCATGCATTTACTCAACAGCTGCGCCATCCATAGGATTCCCTTAGCTACTTGAAAGTAACAACACCAAAAGTTCCAGAAAGCTGCATTACAGCTCTTTTCGTCCCTTTTTATGTAAAAGTATTTACATTAAGCCACTAAGAACTGGCATAAATATATATATAAGTTAAGCTTTCGCGAGGACGGACGCACTTTTATATTAAAATACCGTTATCAGAGCAAGGCATACAGTATGACTAGCCTTGCATTCTTATGAACAAAGGAGAAAAACGTGGCGGTTTACAAAGAGTGAGACAATTGCGGTGAGCGATGGCCGGGGGGGCGGGGAGACGAAGGGTAGGGGAAATTAAAAAGAGAGGCAAAGGAAAAGTGGAGAGGCAAGACTTTCGTCAGCCACGTAAGAGCGCGTAGTAAAGTTTAACATCGCGGAATAAGCGTCACATAAATAATGAGCAGTATAAAGTTTCCTCTAATAACAAAAGTAACCGCAAACTGACGCTAAGTAAAGAAGGATTTAGCTTTGCTCTATCGTTGCACGGTCTGGCGGTGAGCCGGATTGGCAAAGAGGATGGGGGGGGCTTCAACGCAGTAAAATATATGGAAGGAGAGAAATTGAAGGAAGCTGTGGGTGAGGCATGAATTATTTATTCAGGTACCAATGTCTCCGCTCATTTTCTAGTATTTTTTAGAACACTTGCCTCCCTATTCCTCTTCTGTCGATTTTCTCGTTCCTTTTCATTACAAAACTTTCGCGTGGCACCGCGACACTAAAATGAAACTTTACGTTTGTGACGCGTAATTCGATAAGAAAGTGTAGTCTTCGTCGGTATATTCATCTTGTTCTCCGTATTCCTTATCATGATTCTATTTAAGCCGTATGTGATATGCCTTACATTAGCATTTACATTGCTTTGAATTTTAAATTTTAAATAAATTGCATTAGTTTGAATTGACTGTTTGTATTTTAAGTTCTGCAAATCACTATATTGTCTTTAATAATAATAATAATACAGCTGGTTAAAAGCCAAACTTCTTATATATTAGTAAAAATTATTCTCTAATTTAAAGATGCAAACATTTTCATATTTCCAGTCACTTGATCCGTCAATATTTTCTAGAACTAAGATTTTTTAAATTTTCGAACTTACACAATTTATTTGTTTCACCGAAATCATAGTAGCAAATATAAATCAAGCTTTAAGAGAAAAATTAAGTGAAATATATGAGGTTTATTTAGGAATAAAAATTAATTATAGAATCTATCGTATTATCAATATCTAGAGCCAAAATAATAATAATATATCGACTACAGGGCTAATAAATGTGTCTTAAATATTATTGGTTTAATATCCATTTCAAATACATTTTCATAGTTGGCATAAATGTGGAATTGAATCACAAATATCAAATCACATTTTCACTCCTATTTTATAACAAATAATTTTAATAGTTACGATGTATTTTTGAATAATAGTTATATAATCATACAGGCCGCATTAATCTTACTATCAATCGAGACATATGTAAATTTTACCAGTCTAACATCAATATTAATATGTAATTGTTTAAATTATAAAGTCAATTTTTCTTTTCAGTAATATTCGTTTCGTATTTTCTATGCGGATATACATTTTGAAAAAATCAATAAAAATGTAAATAAGCCAAAATATAAAAAAAAGTGAAAACAATTTGAATAATATTTGAAAACGGATTTAAAAGGCAAATAAAATAATACTTACTGCTTGTAAAATTATTAAAAATAATGAGAATAAAAAACGAATAATTTTGAAATTTCTTTAATTTTTCAGGACATTATTGTACACAGATATATAATATTCAAATAGCTTGTGAGTATTATAACTTTCCATTACTGAAATTGCACATTTATACGTATACAACATAAAGTATTAAATATGACAAAATTCGTGAATAATGGAGTTTCAAGATAATATAATTTAACATTATAAATGCGCTTCATAATAAACTTCGATTCAGACTTTCGAAATATCGAATTATTCAAAATTATTTTTTTTTTGCCTCTAAAATGTCGATCCAACTATAAAAACTTATATTATATATTTGGAGCGCTACGAATCGACAAATATTGATTGTAAAGTTATCAGTGAATAAAAAAAAAGCATCGAAATGCTTGGGTATTTCTAATTATATAGTTCTTTTTTAATGATTCTTGTACAATTGGATGAAACATCTCCTTCCAATATAAATAGTATTGTAGTTGTTATAATTTTTGTTTCTTTTGAATCATCATTATTATTAATTTGTGCAGCACAATTTTCACGACTTTATAATTCTCATTAAACAATGCAGAATAAGAGTAGCCGTTTAAGCGTGAAAAAGTGACGCACTCTTGTAAAAGTCTGAAATTAATAATGCGAGTTATGGAGTCGAGGGAGTCAAGCTATTCTAAGGGCATCAGGCGGACATTTCAATAATTCAGGAGAAGGCTCTCAAGGCTCCGACAGGGCTGAATGAAAAGTCGGCAACCCCGTCGGCGGTTAAGGTCGAGGACACGTTCGTAGTGCGGTTAATTTGGCGGGTTAGCTGCCGCCAAAAGCGACCTCCAAAGGATAAGAATAAAAGCCTAGAAAGCGCGTGGCCCACTTGACAAAGCTTCAGTCGAGCCCGAGGCTCAGTCAGTCTCATGAAAATCCCTGGTGCGAAAAAGTCGCCGGGCGTTAAAGCGCCAGGGCTTTGTGTCTGGCGCTGGCACGGGAGGGGCGGAGGGGCGGCGAGCGTCAGCGGCGGCAGAAAGAGCAGGAGGGCAGGGAGGGCATCAGCCGCAGGAGACGGAGTTCCTGACCTGGGTAAATGCAAACCGCTTCGAGACGTAAGGATAAAGGGAAGTGAGCGCCGGGTCAAGGTCGCGCGTGCCGCTCGCTACAACCCCAAGCCGAGGGAGCGAGCAAGCAATGAAGCGTGCGCCGGGCTAGAAGGAGGTGGGGAAAAGGATGGGATCGTTTGCACCGCTTGTAGAGTGGGCCAGTGGCCGCGGCACGGGAGGGGGCGGCTGGCGGGACACAGGAAGGAAGAAGAGCCCCCCCTCGGCAGACGACCCTGGCATTGGATGGAGTGAGACGCGAGACGCTGCTCGAACCCCTGGGAAGACTTTTTCCGGAAGCCAGGCATCGTACCCCGTAATTTTCGCCGGATGTAAAAACGGAGCCACTACCATCGATTTCTGCTGATCGTCCAAAATTTTTATAAACGGGGGCTTACTGACCTTGTGAACCCCAAGCGAATAGCCGAGAATCATTAAGAGCCCAACAAATTTTAACTCTACTCTCTCTCTCTCTATATATATATACCTCTTTCTCTCACTCACACTCTCTCTCTCTCTCTCTCTCTCTCTCTCTCTCTCTAATCTATATTTATCTGTCTTTCTAATCAGAAAATTCTTATTTGCCACAGTGAAATCTCACACTTCTCTTTTAAGAATTGAATCCGCATTGCATTATTGGTAAACATTGCATGGCCTAATTTTCCAGTTTCATCGAGCTCCTACATATCAAGCGTCAAATGCTACAGCGCAATTACAGAAACAGAAGATGATTTTTAAAGGTAATTCACTCGAGAATATTTTTCAATCTAATGTCCTTCACTGTTGAAATAAATATATATTATGAGCGTAAAAAATAGTCCATAAGATATAATTATTTATTTAAGTTTTTTTTAATAACACAAATTTTAATATAACAAATAAATAAATTTTTAAATTTAATAATAAGTGTTTCCCCAGAAATATTTTATTACTATTTTTTCTATTTTGCAACTATTTTTAATAATAAAAAATCGATGTTTTATATTTAAGACGAGCATTATACAAAATGAATGTCTTTTATTTTAAACTTTTTAATATTGATCAAACTTTTTTTACATATATTAAATCTTCATTTAAATTTAATACTCTTCAATTAATTTAAAATTTTATACATTTTAAATTATTTCAGACATTCTTATGTTATTACTATAATTATTTTAAACAAGAACTGCCTTATTTAAGGTGTTCTTTAAAATTATGGATAATTTATCATAGCACATATTATTTGGTATTGTTATAAAAAAACAAAAACAAAAATAAAAAAACAGTGGCAAAGCTAAGTAAAAAAAATAATCAACTGATAGGAATGCAAGAGAATATTTTCATTTTACTAGGAAAACGTCAAGATCAATAAAATATATTCAATTATTTTTATCAGTAGGTAGTTTTGACGATGAAACCAACAATCATATTATTTCTCTTCATATTTTATTGCATAATACCGAACTTATTAAATTTTTATTTGAATACTCGTATTAAAAAATTTAATAAAGATTTTTCAATTATAGGAAGACTTTTTAATTAATTTAAAGTTAATTATCGATAAAACAATTTTTCGACCGATGCGTAGAATTTCAATTAACGGCAATGATTGTCAGGTTATAATAAAAGAATAATAGTATTAATTATTATTATTGTAACTATTACAATTATAATTATCATTATTAATGAGTAACGATCATTTATCATTTTATTATTGCTAGATAAAATTTGATATTTGTTTCAGGATTTATAATGGAAATTCAATAATATAAATTATTATTGAGATGTTAAAGTAACAATCATAAATTATTAAATAAATATATCACTCTACGTATAAAATCATAACGTAGGTGTGTTAATATTTATAAAATGTACACATCAATTTTAAACAAAGCTGAATTCAAATTTCAATAATAAGTGTTTACAGCAATATTTTACATATTTAATTACGAAATGAAATTAAGAAATGAAACTTTTTTAAATTATAGTGTATACAAACGTATAAGTATTTAAAAATAAAACCATAGCATCTGAAAATATCTTAAAAATGTTATATATTTTGAGTATATCGAACGAAAGTGAAACATATGTGTATTAACAGAATAATGAAGGAATAATTGAATCCTAAAAAGTAGGGATACGTTAAAAGAAAATATATAGGGATAGACTTGAAAAAGTTTTTTAATAGAAAACAGAATATGAACAATAAATTAGAACTTTAAAAAAATATTGCTCTCACATTTTCAATAAAAAATATATGTTTTGGTGTATTCGGTTAGTAAATTACGAATAGACTTTAAGTTAAAATTAATTCTATATATGTCTAATATTATATACATGAGAAAATAGCCGATGTTTAACAAATCGCCCCAAAGATCATTCGAAGTAATTTAAATTATAAATTATAAATTAGAAATTAAAAATCTGATATCCAATAAATTTTTTTTTTTGTATAAAGAATCACAATGATGTTATTAAGCTAAGTATAGAAATTTCCATATTAACTACGACTCTTAAAAATCAATGCTTTAAATGTAAAAAATTAGTTGTATATATATTAACCAAATTATATTTATTTTTGCAGTTAATGCGTAACTTTGAACAATCAGAAAAATAGTTTTTCGTTCATGCAGCGTCGACATATAATAATCAATTATACATGCAGCTTAACGTTAATATGTCCTTCTTTGGAAGCTGACAATGATCTGTCGCTCACGAAGAATTTTAAATACTCTACTTTTAATTATATTATTTTTCTTTTACTAATAGACTTATTCTAGTAGATTATTAACAATTAGAAGGCTTATAATGAAAAAATGTTTTTTAAAATTACCTTTTCCTTAGCTACAGATACAAGGATAAATTAATTATAATGATATAAATTAATAAAATTATTAAACTTAAAATATAACTATAATATATATATATTAAAATTATTTACTATTGAATTAAAAATACATATTATTCAATAAATAAAATAAATGCTTTTCAAACTGCATATATTAGTATGTATAAAATTTCCTGAATAAAAAGCTCTAATGTTATTATAATATATGTCAAATAATACTAAAATATTCATTCTTTCAATATGGTATATTCAATATTCTATTATATTAAATTTGCAAATATCAATTATAAAATTAATCATCAATTATAATATGGTTGGTATGACACAGAATTCTTTTTTTCTGTTACTAAAATAATTAATATGTGTATGGATACTTACCTATTTATTAATTTATTAAATTTGAGCTTACAAAAATTTAAAACTTAAATTTAAGTCTTATTTATAGTTTCAAGAAAAATTTATGGTTAAAAATTATACTATAGTATATTTCTTTAAGTCTTAAAATATTTCAAGATTTCTAATTCGGATTATGGATATAAAGTAAAACTTCAAAAGGAGGTAAAGCCCGGATTTAAACTCCTGGATTTCAACTCTATTTACTCTAAATTCAGAAACTTGTCTTTGTGAATCAGATTTGATAAAAGTTAATTTTAACATTATTGCAGTTTTATGTAAGTTTTTAGATTTTACAGTTTCAAACTTCTATTTCAGAAAAATTTTCTTTTGTAAGTTTTCAATACACAAAATTGCTTCATTGAAATTTAGATTCAAATACAGATATTTTCGAAACAGTAATTTGTATATAAATTTGTACTGTGAAAACATCAATACAAAGATAAACATAATGAACTGAAAATTAGTTTTAACATCGTATAAAAGTCATCTTCAAAATTTATTTTTATGACTTTTAATCTAAAATATCTAATTTCTACTTCTAGTAATACTTTTATACCTTTTTTTATATATTGAATAAATTTATACTTTGTTTAAAATATCACTTGAAAGTATTAATAACCTTTATTTAACTATCTAGCAATTGTATTTCTTGTAAGACTTTCACTTTATATTGCTTTAATTTGAAATTGAAAATACATTGTTATACATGATTGTAATTATGCTGTGACTGCTTATGTAAGGATTACATTACATTGGTAGATATTTGACGTATTAGAAACAACTTCACTGTTACCGAGAACACTGATAAATTAATTTCAATAGATTTCCAAAATCAATACTTGTTTAAAAAAATTAATTAAATTGATCCTATTAATTTTTATACTTAATTTTTAAATTCTGTACAATATTGTAATTACACGATTTAATAATAATAAACAAAAAAGTATAGTATTGATAAGATGTTTATCTATAAATAAACTGTTTCTTACAATTATGTTTTAAAACAATGTTACGATGAAATGTAACATTAGACACTGAAGGATAACGTGCCATAACAACGGCTGGTAAATTAAAAGACTTTTATAATGAGAATAATGAAACACAGCGCTTAGTATACAAAATTATATATGTGCATTCTTGTTATAAAAAATTGTAATGAGAAAATATTACATCGCGAAGGGAAAAAGTAAATATTGCAAGTGATAAAACATGCATATTTATGAATTTGGATAACTTACAAAATTCAATTAATTCAACATTCAACAATTCGATTAAAAATGCTGCTTAGAAAACGACATTTTTTATTATAAAAGCTGTTTATTATTTGGCTTATTAATTCATATATGCTTACGGCGACAAAAAATTTAACTATCGCAGGTTGGAGTGAAGCTCGTATATATATATACGTGTGCATGTGTATGTTGTGTGTAAGCAAACTCTTTATTCGAATTTAAACTTGGCGTATAATTAATGAGACGTGAGAATAAAAATGAGAAAGTTGAACCAACGGGGAAAAAGGCGAAGGAAAAACCGACGGAGAGTTTTCGTCCTCTGGCAGAGTATTTCGAGCATTGGGCGTGAATCGACGGGCATCGATTTGGCGGGCCCATGGCCTGGCGTAGCGGGCAGAGAGAGCCTTTGACGCAGCTGCTTGGGAGCAAGTGCAGGTACAGCAAGGGGACTACTCGGATCGGCTCCGGATCGGGATTGAAAAGTCGGGGGCTGGCACGCGCAGCGATCGGCGAGGGTCTGCGCGTACGGAGGGGCGCGAGCTCCGCTAAGGAGTATGGAGCTTCGTTCTCGCGCGCCAGACGAGGCGCACACCTGCGAACAGGTGGCGGCGGCCTTGGAGGAGGCTTCCGCTTGCCACCTGGCCACGCGCGGTCCCCGACAGCGTGGCTCGACTCTCGTCAGACTCCTGTCTTCGGGAATCCCTCCCGTCGGAAGAAGGCTCGAGCTCCGCAACCCCCGTGGACACTCGGTCCCAACGAATCTCGTGACTCGCCCTAGTCGGCCATTCGATCGCCTTTCATGCCGCGCTAATAGTCTTCCATTAGCCGCGTCCGTAATCTCTCCACTCGGCGCACCTTCACCTTCTGCGATTCCTATTTATTAATGCGCGTTAAATTCACTTCGCTCCGGCATGTAAACTTAGCGGTTTTTACTGCATTTTACGCACAGCAAATGTACATCATGATAAACATCCTTTCGAAATTAATTATCCCTATTGTTGCTGTTTCCATTTTATTATTATTATTATTATTATTACACAAAAATCCTAATCTGGCCTGCGATAGTTTCTCAACACACTGGCTTTCTCTTTCATAATAAATACTACATGAAATTTATTATTTTTATCTAGCCCACGAATTATCAGCGATGCGTGATATTAACTTCGTAAATTTGTAACTAATAAACATCATCAAGGAACTCTAACTCTTTCTTATAAACAACATATTTATTAAAATGTAGCTTCTCAGGTATTATTTAAAACAATGATTTCCGCACGAAGTAAGTCATCATTATTGTATACGTTTATATATTGTGTTATGCCATAAAAATAGATTATTTTAAAATCTACGATTTCATTTATTTACATTACAAATACGTTTTGAAATGCTGTATTAAGCTTTTGGAGTCTTTTAAAAATCCACTATTATTGTTGAAAAATTTAATTTATAATATAATATTCAAGCGATTTAAATACCGAAGATATTTTTCCAATACTACGTGTAATGATATTTAAATTTGTAAACCATAAAAAAATTTTAAATAAAGTATTTATTAAAAAATATTTGCCATTTTATAAATTTTAACTAATATAATAAAAAATTAAAAAAATTTTATTTCTTTTTATTAATGCATTAAATACTACATTATATTTATCTTGAAATTAAATTATAGCGGTAATAAAGCAACTGATTCCTTGTGAAAGAACATTAAATTTATGCTAAGGCACACAAAACACTCCTTGAATTATAACCGTTACTGTTGAAATTAATCATTTAAAAATATTTATTACAAAATATTTAATAATTTTTTATATTAATGTTTTACGTAGAAATACATTTGAAAATCTGTGCTCGCAGAAATGAATAAAAAAAAAAACAAAAATACAAGTAGACATAAAATATAAAATGTGAATCGTATTAAGCAACTAACACAACGATAAGATACCTATAATAACAAAATACTGCCTATAATACTTAAACAAAGAAATGATTTAAGACAGAATACCAAAGCATTTGCAAGTTACAAGTAGAATTAGAATCTTCTGGAACTCTATGCAACTATCGCGATCGGAATCGGAAAATAGAGCCGAAGGTAACCTTACATCTCAGATCGTCAAAAACAAGTAAATTAGCAAATACAAAAATCAAAATGGAAAAAATAGAAGGAAAGGCTTTCATAGCAATGAAACTTCAGTAAAATGAGTTTAAAAATACAAAGGAAGTACAATTATTGATAGAACCTATTTTTGTTATAAAAGCTCAGACACTTGGAAGTACGGAAAGTATAAATCACTAAAAAGTGAATGTTAAAAAGTAAATTAAATTTTTTTTTCTAAAAATTCAAATACTTCACGACGTGTTGCTATATGAAAATTGATGCGTCATCTTTTTTCGAAGGAAATAAAAATAAAGCTCAAGCAACTGACTCTGCATACACACGTGAGTTCATGAAATCAGTTTTGACAAACGTATATTTTACCGATTCTTGACACGTTTTACGATTCATGAAGGAATACATTTGAGAAATAAAAATGTTGCGACTGCGAGTTTTATAGAATTTAAAAAAAATATTAAAGAATTCGATTCAGTAAAAGTAAATATTACTAAGCCTAATTTGTTTACAAAATAAATTTTCAATATAATAATAATTATCTTAATACACGATTTCTATTTTTAAATAAAAAAACGTGAACTACAGCTACACTACGAATACTCATACTTATGTAGAATTAATTATACGAGTATGGTAAAATGTATGATAAAAAACATAAAAATCTTGTTAAATTTTTTAATGAAATTCTTATACATTAGCTGTTATTTTATGACTTTAACTACATCTTAAAACATTCATGTATAAAATTAAAAGTTATTTAATTATTCTTCGACACATTAAATATGTAAATGTATTTTTGTAAGCACATATCCATAAGTACACTTATCTTTCTCCTTAGAGAGTTACGTTCAACAGAAATTTCAATATTTGATTTTATACATCAAAATTTTACGGCTTCTGTCATTGTCTATCTATAGTAAAAGCAATTGTTTAAACTGCATTTGAATATATCCATCTCACCCTTTACAAATACGTATATACGCCTATGACATAGTCTTTGGTTTGAAAGAAAAGTTAAAAAATTACAAATTCATTAATTATGTGTATTATTTGATGTAGAATATAAATATCTTTTACCTTGTAATTAAGTATTTACGTACGCTTACAAATAAAAAAATTCATTAAAATTTAAAAAAATATAATTATATTTTAAAATATTTATTATTAATTATCTTCTATTGCTATTAAATTATGAATTAAGTTGCCAATTTGAGTTTTTAACTATTTATTATACTAGTCGCAGGTAATGTTCTCATTAAATTACTTAATTTATTACAAGTACTCATAAATGTTATGGCTGTATGAAAGTAATTCTCTGTAAATTTAAATAAATAATAAATTTTGATAAATAAAAATATTATTTAACTAAATATATATCTGGATCTCAAAATATTATAACACTTAGTGATTTCAAAAACTCAAGTTTCTCTGTAAATTAATGTTATAATTCAGAACATCATCCTGAAAATGATTTTTATAACTGATACGGAGGCAACTGTTAAAATAAGCATCTTCTAAAGGTAATTTTCTTTTAATAATATTTCCAATTAAATAAGGCGATATAAAGATTGATATTTTGTTTCAAGAAATTTCAATTCAATTTTAAATTAATTTATTCAGTTATTTTGTTATTGATAATGGAAGCACCAAGTATATATATCTATAAAGTTTATCGGATTAATAAACTAATAGTATGTTTCTCCAAAAGCTCTTTTTTTATTTGAAAAATTTTTAAATTTTCAATTCTAATTAGTTTCTTATTTATATCTCCATTTAGATTTAAATATAATTTTAATCATAAAAGTCAAAGAAATATGATCAATTACACCAATAGATACATACAAAACAAAATTGTTTCATTTGATGATACTAAATGAATTACTGCTACGTAACGAACATACGTAATAAACATTAGAACGTAATTTATAACCTGTACAAATTCTGAATGCCTTCATCATTTTTTAAATCATTTTTCTAATACCAATTGTGCAGATATAAATACTTGTTTGACTTGTCGTCACCAAATATATACTTATTTTCACACTTTTTTTATTACAATAACATAAAAATATAAATAAACCTAAGATCCACGTGTACATTTTATTAACAAATAAAAGGGGTCTATCATTTATTAAAGGAATTAGTAGAAATATTACAAGTATTTAAATGTAAATCTATATTTATTGCATTAAAAATAAAAGTTCTTGTTTTGGTAAGAAATTAATTTCGACTAATTAAAATCTTTTTACTTTTTAATCATAGACTTTAACATATAAATCTAATATCTTATTCTCTTTTCATTATTTAATTTTCAATTAGAGTATTCCTGTCTTTATTTTATCTTTTTTATATTTCTGTATTATTCAAGCATTTCATTTTCCATTTTTTCTTTTCGGAAAAAGTCACGAAATACTTAAGTAATTTTTTTATTGAAACATATTTTTTCTTATGTATTATATTTTTATAAATCCAGTATATAACATTATTTAAATGAAGTCATAGCATAAAAGTCGTTAAAATTGCAGAATCACCTAAAAATAAAATAAAAGCACATTGTAGGAATATATGGTTTCTTTCATTTGAAGTAAAATAGTATTTTATTTACATATTTTTTAATTTCTTTTACTATGTAATAGTAAGTTCTCGCGAGCATGAGACATTTTTTAAAATTTTTAATATATTTGGACTAAAATTTATTCTTGTAATTATATTTTGTGTAGAAAAATAATAATAAATAAATATAAAAAGTTCGAAAATCCTGAATGAAAGAGTTCGATCGTCAGATTTTAATACAAATGTTACAATTTTTCAAAATTAAGTATGCTTTGAAAAATAAAAATGAACAAAAATTAAAATGTTTCTCATATTATTACTACTATTTTGTACTATTTATATAATACTATATATAGTGACCAAATTTGACGAACTTGGTATATAAAATTTCTACATGTGATTTTAAAGCTAATGCAAAAGCCATGTAATTTTTTAACTTTAGTTATTTTGCGTCCTCGACCTTGATACTAGGGCCTACTAACCGATTCAGCTTATCAATTTAAGAGCGCTAGTATAAGTGCTAAATTGGAGTCGAATTTCTTATGAGTGCAAAGAACTGATCAAATAATATCGTCGGGCGTATATTGCAGCGGGATCGGAGTATTGAACAATATGAATTCTCCGAACAACACAAATCATATGATCACTCAGAAGACGTTATATAATGATAAAGTATTATCATTTTATAAATGACACTACATCAAGCATTACATCTACAGTCTGAAAATATGCTGCGTAAAGAGACACCGGAAAATGTTTCTACGAGTTTCATGTGAGTGAGATTAGTTTGAGCATTAAATGTAATACATCTAATGATTGCGATTACGATAGTGCAACAAGGAATCTTATATCTGAGGCCAGCTCTCTCTGATAACACTTGGCCTTTTATTCGAATAAGTGATCATTTTACAAAAAAAATTTATAATATATAATTCATACTGGAACTTCTTTAAAGACCTTGAACTTCAAAAAAAAATTGAGCCTCTCGATGCTTGTACAACCAGTTGCTAACACGCAACCTTGGTTCTTTACTTTACTATGTCACCTGATTCATTTTCTTTAAAGATTATAAAAGATAAAGACTTTTTCGACAAATTATATTTGACACAAGTAAGTATGGATAATTATTTTAGGAATATTCACTCATTAATTTGAATGAAAAATAGAAGTGGGCATAAATATAACTACATAACAATCAAAATGATTCAAAATTATATGAATACATATTTTTCAATAATAAGTAACGCAATTAAAAATTATAACATAATATTTAATAAAAGAAGAATGTGAAAGAAGTTTTTCTAACATAAAAGTGCATTAAGGTATCTTTTTAAACCATGGAAAATATATAAAATAAGCCTGTTACTGTGAGTTTCTTGAGATACTGACCTTAAGGCGTTTCATATTTCATAGAAATATTAAAATAGCTAACACTTGATTTAATTAAAATACACATGAATAAGTTAAGTAAAACATCCATGTGAAAAATTAAGAATGAATTAAGAAGAAAATTAAGAACAATGAATGTATCGCGATTAAAATGTTGTTGAAATTATGTATTGTTTAAAAATAACACAAAATAATAAAAAAGATTATACAAATTGTTTTGAAAAATTTTAACGAAATTATTTAATTATAACATAGGCGAAGTGGTTGTTTAAATCCAATTTTTGCGACAATTTTTAATTACATTTCATGACGATGAAGATTAATGATTGTGATCCCCATGTATCTCATCTTCAGATTTCTTTAAATTATTAAAAAAGTGTATATTACTAAAAAGAACATACATAGTTGCTTGGGTCAAATGAAGATCAATAACATCAAGGAAACAAGAATTAAGCATGAGGTATTTACTATTGAGAATAAGTTGACTATATTTTCTAACGTCAATGAATCGTAAACAAAAAGCTGTTGGCAGTGAAACAAGATGAAAGTCGTATTTATCGATAAAAATATCTAAGTTTTACAAAAG
The DNA here is from genome assembly GCA_018907135.1 of Kradibia gibbosae. Taxonomy (NCBI): domain Eukaryota; kingdom Metazoa; phylum Arthropoda; class Insecta; order Hymenoptera; family Agaonidae; genus Kradibia; species Kradibia gibbosae. The sequence goes on from JACCHX010000001.1 coordinate 39,104,363, forward strand.
TTTCTTTCCCTACATATATAAAATATAATTAAACTAAATATTTGTGAAAAAAAACTTTGATTATTCACTAAACTTTTAAAGCTTCTCAACAACATTTAAAATTATAATCGAGTCTGAATTTCTAGATGAAAAATAAAATTTATTCAAAATATGCATTTGACGTCGACATTTAATTTTATGTATGAAACATATTTTGTGTACGAAGAAAAAATAAATAGAAACTAAAATAATCAAAATATCTCATTTCTAACTAATAAAAAAACAAACTCTAAAATAACATTTTTGTAAATTATACTGTATTTATTAACTTATACAAGAATTTATATGCATAGTTAATGTTGTAACAAAAAATATTCCAATTTGTAAAAATTAAGTACCAAAAATAAAATTTAATCTTCCTTCAATAAACTTTAAGTTAAATAAGATTTTTTTATTTCTTTTTTGAATTAAACTCAAATAAAATTATTTCATAAATGCGAAACAATACAATTTCTCTAGTTTTCCATTGCAGCAATAAAAATTTTCTACAAACTCATATATATTAAATTTTTGAGTATTTCATAACGTTTGTTGAATTTAATCTTAAAGTAGTATACAGTATTGCTTTGCAGTGAACTCTGTAATTGTGGAAAAAATTGTACGTAAAATCTTATCACCACTTCATAAAAAAATTTTATTCTTTATGAAATTTTTTCCAAATTAGTTAAATATTATTTTTTACGAATAAAATGTATGCTTTATCTCCTTACAGTTTGTTAAGGTTCATAAAATAATTGGAAAATAACAAGATTCATACATTATTGAATAAAAAGAAGGAAAATTATAAAAAAAAATTTATACATCAATTTCGTTTTATATATTTTTTTTTTAATTTTTCAAAATTAAATAAATAACTTATGCAATAAATTTCTTTTTAAATGAGAGAGTAATGTATAATATATTTTCCATAGTTGCCATATGAATATATATATATGCTAATATTCTCAATATGAATGCGTTGTAGTAAAATTTTTGAAGCAAATTTTGAAGCAAAGTATTTTTTTATAATGAATCGTAATAAATAATAAAGTCTAGGTAAAATATAAAAAATTTTCCATTTTTAACTTTTGAAGCAGTTTTTGTATGTAACATTCATTTTTGACATTAAAAGCATATTGCATTAAATTAAGGTAGAAATTTATCTTTAAATCTTTTGCATTTCACTCTAACGGGAACCGTTATTTTATTAAAAACAAAGTCTAAAAAATCTAAATATGAACGCTGAGAAACTATAAAAAAATCTTTAAATTTAGAATTATGTAATATTAAAAATACTCAATTTTAAAGATAACGATCCTGAGAAACTTTATAGCTTATATTTTCAATAAAATTATAGGGGACCTTTAGCACATGTGCAATGTATTTCAATATAATATTAAAATAACTGTATTATTGAATAAAAAAGATAGTATTGTAGATGAAATATATTACAAAGCAAAAGAATAAAAATAGTAATAATAAATAAAATATAATAAATAATATATATATATATATATATATATATATAAAATAGTAGTATACCTTGTTAGAAATGAATTCAATTATATAAAATCAAATGCATTCACAGTTTAAAAAGTACTTTTTATTTTCGATTAGTCCATAAAAAGGACCGTTAAAAATTCTGAAATTCAAAGTTCTTTCGGTATTATCTCATGGTATCAAAGTACTAATATCTACGTATCTTTTAATAATTCTTATGCCATAAATTTCCTAACATAAAGATACGTTACATCTTGATATTATGATACAAGATTACTGCATAGTAATTCTTATTGGTTTAAGACTCACTGTTTTCTTATATGTACAAGTCATGTAAGTAAATACATGGTCATAAATGTTGCAATAAAGAATTTAACTATGACTTACCTTCTATAAGATATTAGTTATCTGTAGAAAACAAGTTCGTTGTATTGAAAAAAGTTAAAAATTTTTTTTTAATAAAATTCAATGACATTATTGAAACTGATGAACTTATAAAAAAACAACGTTTTTATATATAAGACATGATTACAATCATTTCTACTGTAATTTCAAGTCCAGATTTAACAACATAATAAATCGTTTTGTAATAATTTTGATGACGGATATGATATATTTACTGATAAAATAAGAATAATTAAGACTTTTTAGTTAAATCAAATTCAGTAAAGTAAATATAAAAAAGAAAATATATTTATAGGTAATAAAAATTATATTTATAGGTATTTTTTATATAATGTAATACTTTCGAAGTATATGTAGACCTTGAATTTTTTCATAGAGATAATTAAAAAACAATAAATGTATTATAAACAATTTTACTAAATACTAAAATGATCTTCGATCAAAATTTATTACAAAATTAAAACTCTTATACTGTAAAATGTACTATATATGTTAAAAGATTTTTACTATTTAATTATTTTGTATAAATAAAATTAAATATAATAATTTCAAAACGTCTATTAAAAAAAAAAAAAAAAACACAAATATATTGTATTCTTACATTTTTTTATTATCTGTATTATGCTACCAAATGGAATTATTGTTCTACATATTATTAACCTTAAAAAAGTATTTAAAAAATTTGATACTTATAAAGTTAAGCTAACTAAAGTACAGCTGACTATAGTGTGACTAAGCTATATAAAATATAAATATATACTTTTTAAAGTAGTCATTTAATATACAGTACAGCATACAAAATTTAAATCGAAATTTAGACGCCTGGATTCATGATTCATAATACTTGATAAAGTCAAATATATGTATACTTTATTGTTTTTCTGACTGTTTTGCTATTAATTATTTGCACCAAGCTTACATAAAAACTTTATTAAACTCTATTCATTAGAGAAACGAAAGACAATATGGAGACTGCTGAAAATGAAACAGTAAATTAATTATTAGAATTAATATTAAAAACTGATTAAATTTATCAGTATTTTTAAGAATGTAAATCTAAAAAAAAGAAACAAGAGCAATACACTGACTGCTACTTTTTCCGATATTGACAAATTTATAAGTATTGATAGTAAAAAAAATTTTAGAATTTCCTTCTGTTATAATAGTGAACACAAAAATAAAACCAATGTTAGCTTAAAAGATGCTACTACATGATCTCTGTTGATCCAGATTGTAATGAAACCATAAAAAGCATAGTTAAAAGTATTATTTTTTCTATTAATTTTCTTAAAAGAATGATAAATAAAAATTTTAAATATAAGATTCTCTGAAATTTTATAAAAAATTTAATGTGCTCAGTCACATTTTTATAAGTATAATGTACTTTTATTTATTTAAAACACTTAAAAAAAAAATTTATTATTTCATAATATGCATATAAATATTGTCCTTTACATTAGTTTTCGTAATAATATATAAAAAAAATGCGAAATTGAAGAATTTGAGTGTCTAGCAATACATTTAATATAAAGCGTGATTGTTAATAGAATTAATTTCTAAAAAATTCACTTGTAAGTTGAGAATATTACTCACAAACTATTCTCAATGAAATATAAAAGTTTGAAGGTTAACTTATAGTGTGAGATTAATAGTATAATTTAAAAGATAAAACATGAAAATGTGTTACTTTATAATCAGCAATGATTTGACTTAATAAAGTATATTAATAATAAATAATTTACGTTTCCCCTGTGTAATAATGATGTTACGTAATATAACACATGTATAATAAAAATTCTATCACAAGACCTTACACTTGACAAAAGTATGAAATATTAGTATTTATGTAATAAAAATATGTTGAAAGTATAATTTTTTAAAGATTTTAAAAAGGCAAGCAATAAAATGAAAGGAAGTATTTAATTAATACGAGTAAAAAAAAACTATAAAGTTGGAAGTTTAATTAAAAAAACTTTACAGTTCATAAGAGTTAATTATGCTCATCATGAATTTTGAAAATAATCTATAGCTTTGTCAGATTCTATAAAAGAGTATACAAACTTTTGTTTAACTAGTCGTTAAGAATTATTATGTATGAAACAAACTAAAAAAGTTAATTTTTTTATCAAATAGTATTTTTTAAAAAAATGAATAATAGATGGAATTAAATTATGCTCACAAAAAAATTATATTTTATTCAATTCAACTGCTAAATAATTAGTTTTTTTTAAACATAGAGAATGACTAATTTTATTTACAAGACATTTTAATTAAATGATACATTTTAATTAAATATTTTAATTTAAAATAAATTAGTATAAATTGATATGTACGTTAACATGCTACATAATGAATATTATAAAAAAGCAAAAAAAACTCGAAAATTATTAATAAGGAATAAGAGAATGGAACAAACTACAGCATAATTTATTATGTAATTAAAAATGGCCAAATATTGCGCAAATATAAAAATTTTCATGTACACAAATTAATTTTTTACTACTATAATACATTCGAATTAAAAAGTAAATAAATTTTAAATTCATACATAAAAAATATACTTGAGTCTTAGAATGTATGACATACAATATAATTAAAAATAATAAAATAAAAATGTGTATGTTCCGCAGAGAAAATGAATTCTGTAATAAAGAGTATGCAGATCAAAATGTAAAAAATATGTATATTAAAAGAATTTCAGTGAGATAAATATTTTGCAAGAGCACATATGTTATACATAATAGATCTCTGTCAGAATAATGGAGGCCACTGATAAAATAGGTTATATTTGAGAGTAAAACGTATAGAGAAGGGCGGTAGGATTAAAAGAAGTTATGAATAATAAATAGAAATAATATAAAAAAGCAACTTGATGTATTATCAGGTATAGACGCGGAGAAAGAGAATTCGGAATATATGAGAAAATAAAAGCAAGGATCAGAATAAAATATAAAATTTAAAAAGATATTAATGAAATAAAGGAATAAAATGAAAAATTTTCGTTGAATGTAATTTATGCTTTACAAAATTATTTCGACTAAATTGCAAACTGAATAATTAATTTTAAATTTGGTTTTTACTTTGATTTATTGTTAATTGATCAATCGTTCGCCATGTATTTAAATTAATATAATAAATTAACCTTTATAAAAGTTTATAAAAGTATAACAGATTAGAATCATTCTCAAGGCTTAAATAAAATAGTTTTAAAAACTTTAATAATAATATTATAGGTACTTGTAAGGAAAGAAGTAAAAATGGGCACCTGGATAAAGTGACTGTAGAATGGTAGTATTTAATATGAAAGGACTCTGTGCTTTTTCTCGGAACATATAAAATACAATAATCTTGGGATATAAAAGGCTCGCTGACATGTTCAGCGCACTTTATAATTATCTTTGGATTCTGGAATACACTTAAATCATAGAAACTTTAAAAACGAATTCCATTCGGCATCTCTTTAATATTATTTAATTATTCATTACATTAGGCAGCTCGTACTCAAGAATATCGTTCGATTGAGTAATTTAAATGTGTGATGAAGTTACAGGTTAGAAAATAAATAGTAATAAATTTAGTTTGAAATTTTAATGTGACTCGTGATTACCGGTCATACTTTTTATTTACAATTATAGGAAATTAATCATAGTTATAAAAAAATTGTTGCGTTTGCAAGATGATAAATAATTTTTAATCAAGTACGATCTACGGAGTGTCTTAAATATAAATTTTCATTAATAGAAAATAGTAAATCATTGTGCTTTCATCTTTACAATCGTTAATTTTTTTTATTTTTTTGTTTTAATAGAATACTTTTTCAGACAGAAATTATTGAGCGATATTAAAATAAATTTAAAATAACTGTAGATGACGGTAATGGACATTCAAGAAACCATTGAATTTGAATAAAAATTAATTGTTCAGATTTACAGAAAACTCATGAATGATATTAAACCAACATGGCAACTAATAATTTAAAATTCGTAAATCCTTCCAAATAAGGCTTTTTATAAAGCTAATAATAAAATTAATTTTTTTGTATAATTATAAATGCATGCCAATTGCAAATGATATTTAAAATTTGAATATTTTTCAAATACAAAATATATCATGTAAGTATTGTAAATATTACAAAATAATTAGTATTAATAATATGTATATTATGTGTCAAAAAGTGAAAGATGAAATTTTTTTAATTAATGAATAATGTGTAACTGAAATTTATATATTTTTGTGAATTTATAAACTTTTTACACGTTTGAATAAAAAAAAATTCAAAGTTTCTAGGAAGTGAAATTCAATTTGTCATTATCATCTCCTTTAAGCTACAAAATTTTGAATACTGTAAATTTAATGAATCGCGTATATCGTTTCAGCATCCAGAGCTTCAGTCCATTCTTGACCAAGCGCGTACCCACATGTCGCGCACCCACGCATACCCACCCATGCACATGCGCACATGCGCTTACGCAAGTGACGCGTACACAGTTCTAAACACACACGTTAGTTTTTATTCGAATTTTTATTCGAAGTAGCTTAGGTAATAAGTAATACAACTTAATATATATGTTTGTTTAAAGTAATGATAACTAAATATTATATAATATCTATTTTATGTGTGTATAATTCTATACCAACAGCAAGTATTCCTATTGTAAATTATTATTGGTGTGAACTTAGTTTAATGTATTCGAAATTAACATTAAACAAACTAATTTTAAATAAAATAAATAAATCTGCATAACTAAATTTACAAGAAAGCTACGGTTGTCTAAAATTTTTTTGATTTAATTATAAGCTTATGATTACTTATATATTCCTTAATGTATTAATTAATGTTTTACATTATACAATTTTAATCATTATTAATATTAAACACATTCGAATCACACATAATTGTTTTTTATACATTTTTAAGAATTTTTAATACTTTTCAATCTTATTACTTTTAGATAGAATTACACAGAATGATATAATAATAATGATTAAAGATGAAATTGTTTTTTATTTTTTAAATATGTAAATACAAATATTATCCTTTTTATTTTTAAAATGCTGAAAACATATAATGAGGCTGAAAGGGATGTCAATATTTTTAAGAGATTAAGCTACGTGAAATTTTTAATACTCATTCATCAAGATAATTAAAATTGTTTTAGAATTTTTCTTTTTAATTTTGATTTAAATACATATAATTTATAAATAATTGAATATAAATAATGACCAGTAGAAATGAATGATTTATGTGTGATTTGGGAGAAAATTATCATTTACTTTTTACCAATATTTGTATTAAGATTATTGTATCAATATTGATTGCCTTACTATTGATTAAATTTGAAATCATATTATACTGCCCAGAATTATTTGTGAACATAAAACGGAATTCCAAATAGTTCTATTCTGAATAGGTACATTCTAAAGAGATATACGATTGATATTCATATATTTACGTATTAAATTATTATATTGATATTGCTTTAACATCGATTACTAATAATTTCTTAGAGGACCATTCTTTTTTTCATAAATATACTTAATTTTTTTATTTTCTGAATTCTCGTTAAGCTTGAATTTTTAATATATGAAATAAGTTATAAAATACTAGTTATGTGTTTAAAAGTTAATAGTAAAAATTTTAATTATAAATAATTTTAAATTCGTAAAACTTTCAGAACAGTAAAACTTTTCATAAAGCTAATTATAAAAAAAATTTTTTTGTATAATTATAAATGCATGTCAATTGCAAATAGTATTTTAACATTACATATTTTTCAATAAAGGTTTTTGAATTAATGAAAAACATGTATCTGAAATTTAGATGTTTTTACAAATTGATAAACTTTTTACATAAAAACTCAAAGTTTCTGAGCAGTGAAATTCCTTTAATTATTATCATCTCTTTTTGCTATAAAATTCTTAATACTGTAAATTAAAATTAAATGCATGTATATACCTCATATCAGTAGCAAAAATCTTTTAAATAAATATATATATATATATATATACAATTATCTATTATATTATATATGCTTTAAATAATAAATATGGTTAAATTACTGTTGCTGTTCCTGTTGCTGTTGCTGTTGTGTTTCTGATATTAAAGTACTTTTATTTTCATAATACATTTCCTTTATATGACTGTTTTAAAATTTTTGCTTCTGATTTTTATTCAAATTAATGTTTTTTAAATTTGATATGAAAGCTGTGTAGTAACATTCTATGTCTAAGAACATCAATTTTCGTCTCATCGTATGTTTAAAGCCCACAAGGCCAGATCCCCTCTTTTCTTACATCTGTGAAAAGTACACGTTGTATTCTGAATGAGCTGTTTTCGGCGTTCCAACACGGAAAATACTTCCCCAGAATCTCACATAAAATATTTAACGTATGAGTCACGATATCGTTTCGTTTCTTCTCAATTTTATGAATGTTTTAATGGCTTGTTTTTTCACTTATATAAATACCATTGTACAATAACCATTACTTGGTATGACTATAATAATATTACTGAGTACAATTTCGTGCTTTTATCATAAAATTCTCTTATAATCGTAAATTAAATTTAACGTATTACGGAAGCCAATTTAGATATAAATTTAATGATATATTTCGAATTATTTCATACGTATGAAGGGATAAGCTGTTATATCCAAAATATGAAAAAAATCTTATCTAATACGCTAAATAAATGTTTATTAAATCTAAGAGATAAATATAATTAATGTAAAGGACAGATAAAGTAAACTACAAATAAAACAAAAAGAAAATTGTAATTAGATCTCAGAAATTGAATTCCTTTTTCTTTTTTAATTTAAATTAAGTATAATATTGTAGTAGAAACAAATAAAATATTCTCTTAATATTATTATAAATGTTTATAATATTTAAAGTTAAAATTTTTCTTTAAATACATAAATAATTAAAAGGCTTTTTTAAAAATCATTTTTAAAAACAAGATAAATAACATAATAAATATACATAATTTTAAGTAGTATGTCTGCCTCTTAGCAGAAATATTTATCATGGAATTTTTCTGGCATTATGTAGAAAGTGTAATTAATGTTTCATGCTGAAAAGTGTATTTTATTCCTCATTTTTATCTATATACGTTTAATGCAATTTTCGTTTCAATTTTTTTCCTTACAATAAATTGTCTTTTTTATAGGATTAATATTAAGTCCTTTTTACTTCAACCTCAGTTGCATGTTATAAATATAGGTATCAAAGAACAATAGACTTTTAAACATAAGTTAACTTAATTTACTAATTATGTTATTAAATAATGATAAATTAGTTATTATAAATGTGTGTGTATATATATATATATATATATATTCCTTTAACAAAAATATCGCGCTTTAATTTCAAAAGATAAAACATAAACGTAGCAATGATTAATGAAGTGACAGAAATGTAGCTAATTTTCATAATTTTATAACCGCGGTATATGGCAGCACCATTTAGAAATATATCATTGATCAACACCAGTGGATAATTATAAAATGTACAAATCATACATAAATAAAAGATATTATTACTTATTTACATGACACCAATATCATAAACGTATTTAAATGGCTCCATTACTGAAATTATTATTTTTCTATTATTTAATAATCAATTGTAATCAATGAGTTCAAAAAATGTACCAATATCTTTTAAATAAAAATCTCGTAAATGTAATTTGAATGAGCCAATTAATGTTAATAAAGGGTTACTTATCCTATCAATGTTTAAATATATTGAATAGAGATAAAAAAAAATATAAAAGCACGCAAATGCTTAGAAGTATTCCATTAATCTTCTAATTCACAAAAAATTTGACTTTTTAAATAAAAATCTCTAAAATGTTGAAATTAAATATAATGGAAATCCATATCCGAGTGCAAGGAAATATTAATATAATTAATCCAATTATTTTTGAAATTGATAAGCATATTAAGAACCAGAAAAGGTCAATAAATCATTTATTTCTTTTTGAAATAAGTATCATATGATAAATGGTCTTTCAGTAGCATTTTATTTTCCTTCTAATAATATCTAACTTCTTACTCTTTTTCAATTATAGAATGTTTGTAAAATACAAAATGTAGTGAGAAATATATAATTCATAATTTAGTTTTAAGAAAAATTATTATTAAATATAGAAAAAAAAATCAGTATATTCGAAGAAGTAAGTGTACGTGTATGTTTGAAGTCCATCTTCTCGCGAATGGGCGCATGGAAAAGTTGAAAAATTTTTGTTTATTTTATTTTGTGGTTCGTGTTTTATCACTGAAACTTTAATATTATTAACAAAAAACTCTAATTACAAGAATTATTCAAAATTCAATCAAATTTGGAAGTTGATTCAAATTTTATTTCCTTACAAGATTATTGATAATAAAAATTTGATATACCTGTAAATATATATATATATTCCTATATACGATAATATACCTTTTTAATCGATGGATAACGAATAGAAATATAATTTTGTTATAATTAATAAAAATCATGTAATAGCTATTCTTTGAAATATCTTGATCTTTAATATTTACAATGTTCTAGTAGTATATATTATATTGTTTTTAATGCTTTAACAGGCATTACATTGTATATTACTTACATTATTTGAAAATCTATTGGAAAATGTATACTATTTTATTGTAGTAAGAAATGTTATTGTAACGTTACAAAACATAACAATTTCGAGAAGAAAAACATTGAGTAGTCAGTTTAATTTCGGTTAATAGAATTAAAAATATCAAATTACTATCAATTTCAACATCTTTTTTTACTTTTTCGCCCTAGGGTTTCCGTATGATCAATTATTACATAGTATTATTACATATTCCATACATCAATAAATATAAATAATGTGCTTTAAATGAAATTTAATATGCATAGCTCTATAATTAAATATATATGAATAGAGAATAAAAAAATTAAAAGTCAGGTTATATGATTAATGACTAGGCATTGCAATAAATATTTAATTGTAAATATTGTATTGTTAAGAATTCATAGGGATTTGCTTGTCTTTTTAAATAAAATATCTTAAAATCTATAAAAAGTACATTACAACAAATGTTAGAATTATTGAATTTTCATTTAACTATAATAAAGCGTAGGGTCTTAATTACTATTAAACAAATTATTATTAAAAATGCTATTACTTAATATCATAATTTTGATGAGTATCAGTAATGTTTATTATTATTAAAAATGTATGCAATTCTTTAATAATTCCTTCATCCTACCCTTCGCGTGCTTATTCTTTTAAACCTTAATGCGACGAACAGTAATATTCTATCTTAAAAAAAGTAAAAAGAGAAAATTATTTCAGAAGCTATAGAATTGTAATGAATATTAATTGCAATGAAATATATTACAAAATAAATTATGTGAATTTTCGAATAATATATCTTAAAATTCATCTAAATGAGTTGACTCGTATATTACGTGCCTTCGAATAGGTACACATTTACACAATCCGTAAAATTTGTTATGAGGATATTAAAATGTCCAGTAATTTTAAATACCGAAAATGTTGCTCATAAGCTCATATACTAATCAAAGGGTAGGTATTCATTGGGAATAACGATGATAAATAAAATACACAGATACCGAATATTAGAAGGAACGAGAGGTTAAAAATTTGATTAAAAATTTATTATTAAAAATGAGTATCTCACAGGATAAAATTCTTCATATAAAATTTCGCTCTTCGGATCATAAAAGGCTTCCAGTGAAAGGGTTGAAAGAACGCGTGTCCCATGGCTTTAAATGATCAGAGGAGCAAGAGCGGGCTTATAGCGAGGGGTGGAAGTAACGATCAAATATATTTGATGTCCGGGTGTCCGTGGAAGTGTCGGTCAACCTCGGACTCGCCTCGCGCCGCGCTAAGCTCATCCCCTGACTGCGGTTGCAGCTCAACGTCGACAGAAGCGCGATGGCGACTATTAATCTCGAGCCCTAGGGCAACTCGCCATCGAGAGGAATCGCCCGTGGGAGCAGAAGAGTGTGTTCGTCCAGAAGTAGCCAAGCTCCTCGAGAAGTGCAGCCGGGCGCAGCTCGGGATAAGAAGCAGCGACGGCAGCGGCGACGGCAGCGGCGACGGCGGTGGCCTCGAGAAAAATATCGAGCTCTATTAGAGGGGAAGACACTGGTAGCGCTCGCGTCGGAATAGGCATCGGGAAAAAGTCGCCGTCGCTCGCGGCGGTAGCGACGCCGGCAGCTGGAGGACGGGCGCATGCGCCGCGCGATAAGGTCATTCGTCCGCTGAGTGCAGCCGTCCTCGTCGCTCCTTCGTCTTCCTCCTTACGGGCGCGCTGTCGTTGGCCTCGACGACCAATCCATTGCGCGGCGGCGGAGGCTCTCCCCCGCCCACCACTCGCCAGCCGCGGACCCGCTACGCCGGCCGCGTCCACGGCGTCGCGGCGCCTCGCCGTCACCGCCACCCCCTCAGACGTCGGCCGCCACCGCCGCCGCCAGCATCGATAACTCCCGCCCCGGGCACGCGAATCCCCTTCGGCCCCCCGCCCCCACCCCATCATCGCGGCCCCACCCCGGGTCCGTTCGCCGCGGCTCTGCTCTTGCGCGGCAGCAGCCTGCAAGACTTCCGCTGCAAGCCCAATGCATAATTTATATTTGTCATTCATCTCGCTCTTGTTTACCTTTGTTATTTTCTCGGTATTGATCCACCGAGCGAGAATTTCGAAGAGAGAAAATGGGTTGTGGGGGCCGCGCGAGGGAGGATGCGGAAGCGGCGTCGCGGCAGCCCCTAGTGGGGCTCGGGAGTCGGCCGTTACGAAAGTTGAAAAGAGGGAGGAGAGTCGCGAGACGAACAAAGGACGACTGCCGGCTGATGCGTGAATCGGGAGTCGACAAGGTGGCGAGCGCCGAAAGAATGGCGGCGTCGCAAGGGGCTTGAGCCTCCTCCGGAGGAGGAACTCAAGGTAACGAAGGAAAAGATCTCGGGAACGTTCAAGAGCAGCTCTCGACGCGTGTCGAGTTCGCGCGAATCGAATACTCGTCGGAAGCCGACCGGCAAAAGCAGGATAGCTCGGGGTCTTAAGGCACGTGGCGGTTGACATAATTGGCGGGCAACCAGACAATTAACTTTTTCAACCCCGGGAAGGCTTTTCGTTTCCAACGATTACCCGTCGTTGGCTCAAGGAGATGAATAAGCGTATCGAAAGTAAAAGTATCTCATCGAATGTCATTGTTCTCCATCTCCCCCCCCCCTCGCCGTCCAGCACCACCGCCGCCGCACAATCGCCTGTCACACGAGTCTACCTTTTTCACATCTCCCGAAATTACATTGACGACGGTGTCTGGAGTCCCAAGCTATTTCTCCGTTATTGCACCTTCGACTCACTAGGACACTTTTCCCTTTTCGCTCCAACACTTTTCCTCACCACTGGTGTCCGTTACTCAAATTACGACTAAAGTCTTATTGAACAAGCGTATAAAAATCGATAATGTAAAAATGAAATTAATATTTTTCGTGGATTTTTATATTATTAAACGAGTTTTTTTTACATATTGCTACGTCAGTAAAATTTCGTTCCATTTAATTTACGATTTAACGCACCAAAATAAACATGACAGTCGTAATTGTAACATGAATTGCAACTAAATTTTCAATCTCTCAAGTATAGCATAACTTTTTTAATCGAATTAGAAAGTATCGAATACTGTAATTCCTAAGGAATATTTAATGAATCATTTGAATCTACGAATATTACAATATATATATTTATTAATATAGATATTATAATTTATATTAAAATTTTAATTTATATTTAACGATTCGTATAGAACATAAATATAATTAAAAATACTTCGTAATAAAATACTTTTAATATCAATATACGTCTTTTATCTTTTATAATACATTTATATATATATATATATATATGTGTGTGTGTGTGTGTATAAATAATTTTAATAGTAATAATTTAATGTTGATAAAAAAACTATTAAATTTTAAACTGTAATTATATACGATAAACATTTTATATTAAGAATTATAAAATAGTATAAAAAGTAGTATAAAATAGTATAAAATAATATAAAAAGTAATTAAAAATGTCGAATTACGGCTTTAGAAAAGTAAAGTAATTAATGCTTGTGCTTTCGCTCCTTTTACATTTCGTAAATAAAAATTCTGAAATATTAAAAATATTTCTTTCTCACTTTTGCCAGCCCTAAACTCTACTCGATACAAGCACTTAGTTACTTTGGATATTTCAAAAACAGATACAATACTGTATCAATAATTCATTACGTACATTTTAGTGAAGAGACAATTATCAAATTTCATGTATATTAAACATTGAATAAATATTTTTTAAAAATTTCTATAGAATAAATTTCTATACAAAAATTAATATGTAATATAAATGTAACAATATTATCTAATATATATATTTTTATTACACATTACTGAAACGCTTTTATATGATAAAAAAAATTGATACCGATGTTCACAATTGAGTACAGCAGTTACTGAATTTTCCATTATTAATTTAATGTACTTTAAAGTTTTAATAAGAACTTTATATGGCTGCTTTAAAAGTAATTGAAAGCGTTAAAATAAAGCACTAAGAGTTCATTTGTCACTTTTATTTTTCGTGCAAGCAGTAATCTACACTATTTTGTAAATTTCCATGAAAAGTTTAATCATTTATTTTTAATATCTAATTGATATTGATATTAATTAAAACCAAAAATAAATGTTTTATTGACAAGTAGAATAAGCAAGAGCAAACAATAAGTTTACACAAATTTGAACGAAATTAATACTAACACTAATGTAATAATCGATCTTTATCGTCAAAGAAGTGAACAAAGTTCGTGAGAATTGCAAATTAACAACAGGCGTGGACTTTTTCACATTGGGGGATTGTAAATATGCACGTGTTAGCCATGACATCGGCGTCTAATGCCTCGATATACAGACGGCCTACAGCCGTCCACCATGAGGAAACTACTACAAGGGCAACGTACGTTTATGTTCATCGGCAAACAGGGATTTACAAAATCACTCCGTGTCAAAATACTCTGTTTATTTAGGCCCGATTCGGATACCCATCATATTTCTTTCGTCTAGTCTCTATTGTTATTATATATAGTTTACACCTTTTTCAAAAGCTCTATTTATTGAGGCTGATATTCTAAATAAATTGCAAATCGTCTATTACTTTCTCAATGGTAAAATACATGTAGGAAAATTCTTACATGAAACGAGCCATTTTTACTCGTGTTTACATATATCATTAGGTAAGTCTTGCTTAACTAATGCTCATAGAACGTAATCTATTATAAAAGTGGATATAATTTTAAGATGAATTATACAAAAAATGAAATAATTTAGGTTTAATTTTTAGCTTTTTTGCTTTTCCAACTATTTTGCTAAACTAAATTTATAAAAGCAAATAGAGCTATATCATTACTTACTACGATATTACTTCCATAATATCTTAACCATAATTGAATTTCAGTATTTGTCGATACTATTTAAAAAGAAGACGTAATTTTATGAAACTACTTTTTCACTGCATTTTTTTCCATTTCTAATAATTCAAATAACACTATGATAAACAAAATTCAAAAGTAAAAAGCGAAAAGATTTTTTAATACTCAAATTGTGAAATAAAAATTTAACACTATCAAACTACATAAATTATCCTACTTTTTTAATGTGAATTGTTTATTTATTCTATAGTTTAAATAATTTACCTTAAATTTATAGTAATCTTTGGTTTTACTTTCTCCAAGGATATCTATAAAATGAATGCTCTAATTATTAAAAGAAGAGGAATAAATTAGCCAACTAACGGTCTATTTTTACAGTGCGGTAGTAGTTTACCATGAATATTACACCGTTGGAAATGTGCATCTATTATAAATGGACACGAATACGTGTATTAATTTCTTTATAATAAATACATACGAATTTTACCATAATTCTAATGTACGTAGAAATGTGATTTATGTATTATTTGCCTACAAGTATACCATTAAATTTTAGGACTATACCATTCACGTATAACCGTAATTTTATGTAATACGTTCGCTTAATAATATTATAATTTATGAATCAATAGTCTGAAAAGGATGTTGAAGTCGCCTAATGCCCTTTTGTCCGTTACATAAATTCAATATATGTTTTAAAAATATCCAATCGAGGTTCAATATTAAAAATTTTTTATGTTTTTAATGGCATTCAATTTAACTTCAATGCTAGTTCATATAAAAAAATAGTTTCCAATTCTTTTTATATTACTGTACACTACAATTACTGTGACTTTATTTTAGTAATACCATCTTTCTGATATGTTGCAACCTTTTTAAGGAGTCCGCATATATGAATTTATAATGAATCAATTTTTATGTAGAAAATCTCAAAATAAAATATTTGGGGCAAAGAAATTGATATTGGAATAAATAAATCCATAATTATAAAGCTATTTTTAAATATCAATAGGTTTTTAGCATGTATATCGACTATTCAGCCATAAATAATGTTCTTTTCATTCCAATAAATAACAATAATATGTCTATAAAAAGGTTATATTCATTGGAACTTTATCAATGCAAATTCGTGAAAGAAGATAAATTATACGTCATTGATTAAATGCATCTTGTGAAAAGAAAAAAGCAAATTCATTATAATCGAAAATGTGTACTATTTTAATACATGAATATAAAATTTAAAGATAATGAACATAAATGTTATAATATAATTAGGTTACCAAAAAAGTTTTATTAATAAAAATTAAATACACAAATAAAAAAGTCTGAACATTCAAACTCATATATTGTAATGAAAATTTTTATTCCGTGTTACACAAGCACCTCTTTGTCTCTTATTATATCATGTAGATATTTAAATAATATGTTTCTTGTAGAGAGTTACGAAACTCATATTATTTTAATAAAGAACAAAGGATTTACATAAAAATTATTATTTTACTTTTATTATAATATATACGTGTATGCACGTACGTATAAACATTAAAAAAAAATAATATCAGAGAAAATTTAATTAAAATACTTATGACAGAAATGAAAAATATATAAATAGTATTTTTAATAATAAAATAGTATTTTTATATAAATATTAATATGTAGTTATTTTTTTTTAATAGAACTTAATTAATACGAAAAAGCATAATTCATATTAACAGTATTACGAGTAATTTTTTTATATATAATTATTTTATTTCATTTAAGTTGCCTACATCCAACTCAATTTTTTAAAATTGCTGTTAATCAGGTCAACGTCATTTATGATTTTTTAAACTCTACATCAATGTTACTAAATTTCTGCATTTGCTGTTTTGTATAAAGACAATTATCCGTTTTTCAACGGCATTGTTCCAATGATATTTTGACACGATCTTTAATGAAAAACAGACATATGGAGATATATTACTGGACGCTTTAATTAATAATAAAAAATATTAATTATACAGTCTATACGATAAATAATGTATACTAATTACTTCCTCTCTTATTATCTTAAGATTGCTACATGATATCAGCAGTTTGGATTATATGAAATACTAGAATTTAGTGTTTTACAAAATTATTGCGTTGAAAAATATTATAATCAAAATATATCTAACGATATAATAAATAAAATATTTATGTGATATTTTTACATATTTTTTTAACAACTCATAAACCATTTATGTAACTTCATTAATATACTATCGTAAAACAATCATTGATTGAATAGGAAACATTATTTATGAATATTAACTGCGTTTATTTTATAAGTTACTCAGTTTTCATAAAAATAGCCATTAACGCATTATACTAATACGCGTTTTGATAGGTAAACGAATTTGAATTAATTTAAGAATAAAAGCTTTCGCAGACTATGATAAAAGCATTTTAGCTTCATTCCATTTACGTTGAAGAAATTCGATAATGATTTGATTGACATAGATAATAGAATGTTGTCGAATGCGACAACTGTACTTCGTATAAAAGGAACACAAGGAATAGCTTCCCCTAGTTCACGACTCCTTTGAATATCTACGCCCGATATGCTAATAGAACTTAATCAATTAAAAACCACTCACGAAGTAAAAATATCGAAACAATTACATTGCTTTATGTATTTAGCCGATTAATGCGATATACATTAAAAGCTTTTATAATCTGAAATTAAAGATCAAGTAACTTATTATTCATGGCGAATCCTTTTCCACTGTATCGACAATGTTAATTTTGTAAAAATTAATTTCCACTGGCTAACAAACTTGAAGAAACTTTGTATTTATCATAATTAAGTTTCCATTATTAAAACTGATCCAGACATGTACTTTAGTTTCGAAAGTGATTTCATCAATCTACTTATACAGAATGATAATTTTATAATGAGTTGGCTACATTATCTTCTACAAGTAATCTTTCTTCCGACTAAAATATCTATACAAATTTACTTTTCAAAGAGGAATTAATTCACTACTTAAACATACTTTGATGCTTTGAATACATCTTATGAAGTAGACATCAATCCCTATTCTTGTTAACCAAGGAACTGCGCTTTTATTTGTAGAAATCAAATAAATAATATCAATAACGTATTGCTTTTACTTAAATAGTTTATCTTTATTCTAGTATTTGCGCGTGTATTGGTGCTCTAATGAGAATATTTAAAAAAAGTCCTACGAAAGTGTGCTCATTCATTTTTAATAAAGAAAAAATAATTAAAAAATAATATGTTGAATAATTTGTACATTTGGTTTGATATCGTCTTGAGTCGATGTCTACTTTTACTATTGGCATAGTATATTACCAATATACAATATACTATGTGTATATTGGCATCATAGGATACGTGAAAACCAGATTATTATGATAAGCTTAGAGAATACTAATTGAATACACTATGCAAAAGAGATCCATAATGTAAAATAGCGAAGTGAAATTACAGTAACAAATAATGCGACCATTTCTTAAATTCATAAATTTATTATTAAGCTTCTTATTTACTGAAATTATTATTTATATAAGAACATACATCAGTCATTTATATCTATAGGTAAAGTGAAAAATATTTATGCATTAATAATTCATAATTAATGATCTTTTACAAAAAAATATGACTATGTAAGTAAGAAAAGTTTATCATTATAAGGAAACTTTTTTAATCGTAAATAATTCAAAGAATGAACTGATGCTTCGATTATTTTAGGAATATTTCATCGTCTATATTTATCATAATATTAAAAAGAAAAACCAAAATACTCATTGACGATAATATATCATTATTTCCATGTGAACGTAATAGCATTTTGAATTTATTTATGTATGTTGAGGGCAATTACATATGACACAAAGTAAGGGTTTCTGAGAATGTGAATAAAGTCAGCTGTAAAATACAATAGAAATAGGAAAGACGAAAAATACTGCGAATTAAAAGAAAAAATGTAGCATAAATATTAAATCTTACTGTTGCAATAGAAATATTAAAAAAGGCTGATTTTAATATTTAATCATATTTTATTAATGTCGCTGAAAAAGGTTGAGCTTGATTTGAAATATATCATTCTATGTTTATCAAAAAACCCATTGCTCATTTATTCAGAATATTGCTTTCTTTAATGTTAAGTAATAAATCATACAAATAGTGCGCATCAACGGAAAAATCCATACTACGTGCACGGTAATTCTTGCTTCCTATCTTATACGTTTCATGAACAGCCATTATAAATGTGGTTTCATTATTTTAACTTTTCAACGACGTTTTATCTCCAATACATTAATTTCAATTTTTAAAACTTTCAAAGCAGTATAAAGTTAATATAAATCCTAATTTGTAACATTAATGCATTTTAAAATTTAAAGCCTACGCACAGGATATTTTTGAATAAAATGCATATATTTGCGAATAACTGTACTACCTATATGTAAATTAGTAAATCAATAAGTAAATACGCAATGATACATTTTAATGAGACATCCGGAAAATTCCCTAAATACGATATTTAAACATAATCAGCATTCTATTTTTAAATTAGGATATACGTATGGAATTTTAATTTGCTATATACATACATACTATATATGTATTTTAATAATCTTCATTCTTACTTATGTAAGTTTTTAAGATCTTCTCTTAAAAAAAACTTGATTAAAAAGCCTTTTAATTTATTAGAGATTCCAATCAGTCTACAACTAATTTCAATTTAAGAAAGCAATCTCTTTGTTATCTCTTTATATATAAGTTTTGATCCAATTTAATCTTGCAATAATGTTATACATACTAATGTAATTTTCTTAAGTAATGTATGTTTAATACTTTAATTTAAGCCGTAAATATAAGTTAATGCAAAAAATTTATTTAAAAGCCTTAAAAATTAATAAATATAATAAAGGATTTTCATTGATGATCGTAAAATTCAACTTAAATTAATCGAAATTGATAATATATACCATATTTGTTTTTTAAAAAATTCGTATTACAATTATAAAACATTTATTTTCCATATATTTTATTTTAATTTACAGCTACTAAATTTAAGCACGTTTTCACTTGAAAATAACTAACTCAACAGATATACGTATCATCTAAACTCGACAAATATATATTCTATTACTCTGAGAGAAATAGTCGTCAAATACTGTTACGAGATTCTATTTCATAATCCAAACAATACGATAATACTTTCGTGCCGAGTAGATGACTTTAAGATGAAGTTTTATTTAATTAAAATTACAAAGAATTATTTAAAATCAATTATATTTGTATATGAATCTTTAATTAACATTTGCTAAGGTTTAATTTTTGTTAAACATTGCCCTATTTTACAACCGAAAGTTCCCTTTTTAAATAATATGAAATAATTGGAAAGTTTATCTCCCGCATAATAGAGGAAGAGAGAGAGAGAGAGAGAGAGGGAGTGAGAGAGAGAGAGAGAGAGAGAGAGAGAGAGAGAGAGAGAAAGAGAATGAATGAAATTAAGGAGGTGAATAATAGGGGATGAGAAGAATGGATCCCACGAAGAAATATTATTTTTAATTCGAAAAGTCCACTACAGTTAATTATCTCAGATTTATTTTGATTGATGGCTCTGTTATTTTTTCTCTATTATATTATTAGTACAAAAACTAACTAGTTTAACAAGATGTATAATCATTTAATATAGTAACATTTTTTATAAGCATCGTACAACTGGTCTCAAGATGCAATAGAGAAGGTAAGCTATAGTAATAGCAATGAGTAGACAATAACAAATTTTGTAAGTGATTTTAAAAATTTAGCTCGTAAGAAATGGCCGACGATCGCATGAATCGTTACCCTACATACACGTGTGCACGCACGTACGCAGATAGATAGGCTTACAGTATCGAATTCCCGCGTGCCTTTCACCAATTACACTTTTACCTTATGGTCTATTGTCGAATTTCGAAAACGATACGAAAAGAGTAGTAAAGAAATAGAGTTACGAAGGGATGCGAATTTGCGATTAATCATCGTCAGAGTGATGCACGAGGGGGAGATAGGTAAAAACGAAGTGATCCAAGTGACAATTCACGAGGCACGACATGAAAAATGATACCTGTCCAAATGCATTGGACTTTACTTTACTGATTCTCTCTACATCCTTCCCTTACGCTTTTCACCGCCTGTCTCTCGCTTGCTCTCTATCTCTCCGTCTCTCTCTCTTTTTCTCTCTCTCCTTCTCTCTATCCCTATTTCTTTTTTATTCTCCCCCTTACTTACTTTATTACCCCTAAAAATATTCAATCTGCTGATGTACTTTTTTCGAAATTATAAGTTTTTTATTTTCGCTAAAAAAATAGAATCCGTTGACTTTGCGCTATTTTAATATTATTTTATATAAAACTATAATAAATTATTTATAAGCTTGGTAATTTTCTGGAATAAAGATGTTCTTCCTATTCACTTATAAGCTTGTATTTATCCTTGAAAATGTGATTTTAAGAGGTTTCATAAATACTTTCTCAAGCAACTTGCAGTGGTAATAGAAACTTGAAATTCAAACTAAATATAAATTGTATACATCATAATGTCTGGATTTTAAAAATGTAGTATAGAACTATAAAAATAGAAGGTATTGAGAGTATATGAAAAATATCATTTATTTCCCAGATCTTACAATATTTGATGTCATTTTTCCTAAAACTAAATCCTTCACTATTATTTGGATATTATTCCATAGCTGCTGAAAAAATGAATGTCTGTTCAATTTTAAATAATCAGTTTAAAAAATAACAAGATATTCATTTAAATATAAATATTTCTCACCTTCAACCGAATAAACGTAAATTAAAACTGCTTTCAATTCAACATTTTTAGGATGATCAATATATAACGTTATATAAATAATTTGCTACTCCGAAAAATTTTAAGTAAATATTTGAATGTAAATTTATTTTGTAACTGTAAAGATATTAAATTTTTTTATTCAATTATTAATCTTACGTTAATATTTTACTCTGCAATTCCAAAATAGGAGAAAAATAGTAAGCAAATATATAAAATGCCAAAATAATTAATCCAAATACACGCTGGAGATTCGCTTAATGTTAGCGGACTTTATAATACACCATCGGTTCATTTTCTAGCTATTAGTTAACTAAGAAAGAAGCGCATCAATAATCACCTTGCGAATGGTATATCAGCTCTGCTTTTCTCGCTCGGTCAAGCTACTCGCTTCTTTCACCACTAGGCGGTTAAAGATGAAATACATACGTAGGAGTAACTCGTTCGACTTCGCGTATTTTACGGCCATTATACAATTTTTTTACTTTTTTGCCCGGCTTGTCCAATTTCTTAACTTTTTGTTATTCCGTCTAAAAGGGGTGACGGTTTTGATAGATCGTGAAAGCATCCGGGTTAGATGTCTGGAATCTACATCACAATATGAGGAATCAGGAATAATAAAAGTCATTGAGACTCTTGTATACAAAAAAGAAATCAGTGAATTTTTATAAAAGTGAAGAATTTTAGTAGAAAAAAAACCCATTTTTTTATTTGTTCAATGGAATTTTTTTGGACTTTTTGCTTTATTATATAAATTATAGATTAAAACGATTCGTATTTATACAATTTCTATATTTTTTTAATTTTAAATGATCACGCCAACACTATAAATTAGTATTATTTCCTTTTTCATAGGTACGCCACGGAATATATATTTCGTTACTTTCTATCCATTTCTAAATAAATTAAAAATAGTTCTTTTTTTAGTACTATCCGATTACTAAAGTTTTTATATTATGCTATATTATATTGTGCTATACTATTAAAACTAGTTTATCCAATATGTGCGATTTTATCCTCTGCAAATTGAAATGCAATTTAGAATTTTTCTTTAGTGTAATTACATTGACTCCTATACTGTTACTAAGTGTTTCTGGTATTTCATTTTAAAAAATACTCTTTTTCGGCAAATATAATTCTATACATTAAAAATAAAAAATAGCTTCATTCTGCTGGACAAAAATCATGTTTTCTTTCTGGAATTTCCTACATACATCTATTAAGTATGAATGTTTACAGGAAATTTTTTCGCTGCTATTTCAGAAATACTGAAATTTATTACTTTTTTTCAAAACTGAATATCTAACTTTCAAACAAGAATTTTTATGATTTAATCTCGCCCGAGTACTGCTTGTATTTTAAAGTTTTTATCACTGACTCTTTGCTATATATTTTTTTATCTTTAAATATAAGTTCTGAATCATCAATCATGATTCTTTCCTATCCTGTATTTAATTTATATTTCAGGAATATGCAAAGTTTTAATTTCCTATATAATAAATTAATTTTTTATATTTTGTGTGTAAAATATATTTAGGATTAAATAATAATTAGCTTAATAATTATTAATTTTATAGTTAATAGTATAGAAAATTTAATAGTACATTGTTTTTAGTTAAAAAAAGATATTAATATTTTTTTATTCTGTTTTTCAAAAACCAGGACTTTCATTAACATAATAACGTTTTATATCACTAAAGCCGCTCAAACTTTGTTGCCCTGTTACTCATGTAGAAGTATATTTTATTACAAGCGTGTAAGCAAACTCTAATAATTACGTTTATCTTTAACGAGAATAATATTTCCAATGGTTAGCGAAGTTTCTATAAAAGCTATTTCATTTTATTTGTTTAACTTCAATATAGTAACACAAACATTTACATTTTTATTGTTACTATCCTTTACAATAACACACGCTAGACTGTTATTGATCAACTTAATTTATGTAATACCATGATATTATTTTTCTATTTGTCAAAAAACTTTTCCCCCAAACACATTGATTACTTTCGCCAGTGAACAAAGAGTATTTATTCGAAGTTATCTAACCACTTTCGAATAATCTCCCTTCATGAATCAGTATGATATTAAGATCATATCTATCTATCTTAGTTATGTCTCTAAACATATCAACTCTAAAAAGACAATCTACAAAATAACTTTGTGAGCAATTATTTTTACTTATCAATTATTTATGAAGAATGGTCCCCCTTCTGGTCATGCGAATAACGCATACTTCCAATATATTTTATTCCAGAGAAGTATTCTTTGGTAATTCTAGTAATGTCTATATAAATAGCTTAAGTTTAACAGCATAAGCCCATAATATCTACGTTTGATATTTATAAGCTTGAAGCAACCCTCAAACCCCAAAAGCCTTACCCTAAAAATTTGATGCTAAAGTTACATCAGTACGATTATATGAACGTTCTAATAACTACATACTATACCATGTCTTTTTATCTGTTCTACATAATCAATAAGAAAAAGTTCATAAGAAACTAATTATATTTAATCTAAATTCATAATTGTTAATTGTCTTATATATTAACTTTCTTAACTTTATCATTGTTCAATTTCAATAACAATTTCAATGTTTTTATTTGGATAAAAGTAGCATTAATATCGTACATTTAAAAAAATCTTGTATTACAGTGTAGTTAATATCATTATGAATATACAACTGTATTTTATATTAAATTTACCAAATCGATTTTTATGATAACTATTGAACTAAGATCGTTACGAACTATTTACAAAGTATGTAAATATATTTGTATATATATATATATATATATATATATATATAAATATATAAACATGTATATTACATGTATATTTATACTTATTTATACAATTATCTGAAGAAATTTTTTTATTTTTTTTTTATTTTTTTTGTGATTAGAATAAAAATGTTGTGAAAGTTGGTCATAATCACATTTTTTTATATCTGTATTGAAGTATTTAAAATTTTTTACAAATTAATATTAAAGATGTAAGACAAAACCTATAAGATTAGTTTATGATGGAAATTGCATGGATTCATTTTCTCAATTTACATAATTTTATACCCTTCCAATTAAAGACTTTTTCACAATAAGTAAAAAAAAGCAATTGAATTTTTTATCATATTTTATAAACGTTATAAACTTTATGATTGATACTTCATAAAGTTAATATGTTTAAAAAAAATAGATCTAAAAAAGTTTGCTTTTAATTAAAAATAGAATAATTTTTATTCGTATTCATAGTGGTAAGTTATGTGTATTTAGAATAGTACAATTTTTTTTTTAATATCTTTATCTTTTTTCGAATACGTAATAAGAAGTAGCATAAAAATATTTTAATAAACTTAAAATAACGATATATAGTGGCAATTAATATGAAGAAACGGTTTTAATAAAGAAGAATAATTACTCATAAGTCACAAGATGTAATAAAAAAGGGTTTATTTTTTTATTTTAAATACAATAATTGTTCGAGCGAATTCAGGGATCGTCAGGCTGCAAGTTCGCAGGTGAAGGATCGGAGGATCGGGTACGAAATAAATTAAGACACAATTTGGGCTCCTTAACAATCTTTTATTGGCCCACGCGATGTACAAATGGCATAAAAAACCCCCTCGAGGTAGAGGGAAAAAGCCTCGCTAATGTATAGCGCCGCCACCCTCACAATTTCATCCATGCTATCAATTGCACCTCAATTGCACCTATCCTACCTTCCTGTTGGTTGGCCAACCGGTGCCTACAGAGAAGTGTGTTGCTCGTCGTGGTCCGACCGCTGAGTATCGCCACGCGCCGAGCTCCTTGCTTGTCGAGGCCTGATCGCCGGAGATCGCCATGCAACAAGCCTTTTTCGCTCTCTTCCAAGCGCACCTGAAAATGTGTTGGTCGCGAGGAAAATCCCGCCGCAGCCTTGGGTTTCGCATGTCCTCACTTTTTCGGGGCCGGTTACGCGGAACTTTTCTCCAGAATTCTCCTTACGGAACTCTCCCTCACGCCCGCCGGACCCTTCCAACTTTCCCATTTTCCTCTTTTCCTCCCATTACTTACTCTTTGCTACGGCACTTTCCTTCGTGCCCCCCCGCCGTTCGTGCTTATATCGAGCCATTTTGGCACCAATAATAATAATAGGAAACATTTAATTAGAAATATATGAGCTAACTTACATATGAACACATCTATATATATATATTAGTATTTATAGAATTTCTATGAATAGAAGTATAGAATATATATATATATATATGTATGTATATATATATATATATATATATATATATATATATATATACACACATAAAATCTCAGTACATAAATGGAACAGTATTGAATTTTTTCATGGACATTGTTGATTTAGTACGTAATAATGAAGAAAATAGATACAACAAAAATTATTAGTGATGTCAAGCAATTTAACCTAGAGATAATTTAATATATTATTTGAGGTATCTGGAAATATTCTAAGAAATTAGTGATATAAATAAAATGGGAAGAGTATTTAAAATGGCAAAATATATTGTTTAAATGAAAAAATATTGCTAATTTTAGATTTGAGCAACTTTTAGAACCAAAACTGCAGTAATCGAATGGAACCCCATTTGCCGGGAGCAAATTCATACTTATTTAAAAACCTTCTGTTAAAAATGAATTATAATTAAAAAACAGGTTTTAATAAAAAAATTAAAAAATTTCTTACTTTTCTTTATGCCTAATTTTACAGTTATTAAATGCTAGCATAACTCATTATATTTTTATGTTTGGTATAAAATTAAATTACAAATTAAATTTTTTTAATTTTATATCGTAAGAAATTTCTTAAATTTATATTAACTTTATTTTACCACTGCATAATATTTTGTATTCTCAGTTATAGATTCAATGTAATAATTTTTGTTTTAAACTAATTTGATCGTAAATATTTTACTTATTTTTTAAATTTAACAAAAGCCTTGTATTAATGCAATAAATGTATTCTTATTACTTTCATAATAACATAATTTTGCATTTTTACTTTTTATTAAAAATGTTTTATAAGATGGCTATTATAATAAGATTAAGAAGTTTTTAATTTAATTTCCCCTGATGCTCCTAGAGATATAAATGCATTTGCTTAAGAAAAGAGAGGAGTTACTTTCAATTTAAATTGTTCAGAATAAGCTAAGAATGTATTTGTTAAGTTTAATTAAGAGCGGTAATAAATTAAGTAAACGTATTGTTGCCCTGCAACAATAACATTTTTCCCTCGTAGTAATGAGATGGAAATATTTAGTACTTTTAGTAAAAATAAAATATACTAAAATAAATTTTCAAAAGTAAATTAAATTGCGTATAAAAAAGTTACTATAAATTATTACAACAGTATAAAAAAATGATTTAACTTTCAAATCACAGCTTGACTTGATATTTTTTACAGACTTGATAAAATGACTATTTTTTTTTAATATATAAAATTTTTGTTTTCCTTGCAAATAATTATAAAATGTGGCTAAGCCTTTAAATTTTGCAAAATCGAATTTAAAATCATGAAACTGCGGATATAATTTTTTTTATCAGATTTGAGATTAAATACAATATTAACTTTTTAATATAAATATAATTTTATTTTTGATGAATAAGAATAATTTAATTTAATATTGCCATATGCTTTTATAACTATTTAATTAAAATGAAAGATATCAATAAAATTATGTATTAAAATTAGTTGAAAAAAACTTGAATTTAAATTTAAAGCACATCTTCTTGAGATAGAATTTTTAAAAAAGTATATTAAAAACTCTTTTAAAATGCTAAAGTATTTTTAAAATCTAATTACGTCGATAAATCGCTTAGAATATATTCATTAAGTATTTTTAATTCATAAAGAATTTAAGATGTGTTCGAGATAATAAAAAAGTTATAAAGAATTTAAATCCAGCATCAATTATTTTCTTATCTAATGATAATTCACTATTTAGCAAATGTGTCGTTTGCGTCTTGTAAACTTTGTTTTACGCATAACACAATTTTTGCCAATGCCATGAATATTAATTGTATGTATTTCAATTATGTAAGTAGACTGAATACTCAAATTTAATACACTTTGATATTTATTAAAATTAAAATAGGGTCTTAAAGACGGGTCAGCGAGGAATCAAGAGGGAAGAAGGAGTGGGGGAGATAAATAGATGAGAAAACAAACAGTTAGGCAGACAGAGAGACAGAAAAATGAGGGACGGTTAGGTGGCTAGAGGGGAAGAGAGAGCACGATAGGAAGTATAAGCGAAAAAAGATATACATTCAAACTCAACAATCCACTTTCGCAATTCCACTAATTAAAGTCACTACAGAAGCAACAAAACGAGTTAGTCTGTAACTTTACTCTGAATCGACCCACCTTGTATATACATGTATATAACTCCATATAACTACAAACTTAAACAACTTCGAAATATAGCAATTCAATTTCGAAATTCAACGAACTAAAAATTCAATGTTTCCATGCAAAGTCTCGAACAAAAAATATACAAAACGACAGAAATACGTAAGAAATATAATACGAATAGAAGAAGATGAAGCCATATGAGAAGAAGTGAAAACTTTGATCGGAACTAAAACTCTCGTGAGTTTATAGAAGAAGAAGAAGGAGGATGAGGAAGAGGAGGAGGATGAGGAAGAGGAGGAGGATGAGGAAGAGGAGGAGGAGGAGGAGGACGAGGGCTAAATGATAACTACATATATTCTCTCTTGTCACATATACACTAGGATATATTCACTCTCATCGATGTATCTATTCAAGCTGAATCTTGAAAGATATCATATCAAATTTCAGATGAATGAAATTCAGAAATAAATAAAACTCTAAAATTGAAATTTTTTACCGCAAAAACTTTTACAGAGCTCCAAATAAACGTTACTTCGAATTATTTAAACCAATATCGGATATTATGCCCTCGGATATTTAATCATTTCAAATACGAGAACTTCGACTATATAAATAATTCATTTAAAATTTTGCTAATTTTACAATTGTAATTTTTCCAATCTAAAATTATAAACGTCGTCTACGTAAAATAAAGCTGAAAACATTAATTTGAGCGCTCATTGTAAATGAGACTAAAACCTTGTCATTATTTTATAAAAATATTATATCAAATTATAATTTTGTACGTTATTATATTATAATAAAAAAGTACGGTCCGTAACAGAAATAATTTATAATTCTATTTTAAAAAAATCATATATACATATATACTACATTTTAATCCTAAATACTTCAAAAGAATAAATCATTTTTAATAATCAAATTATAAATTACAGTGCTTATACCTTTCCAATTATAGTATATTAAATTAAAATCTTTTCTGAATTTTTAAATTCGCAATATAAACATGTAGTTGAAAATAAATTTAAAAATACGAACTTCAAACTTTAATTAAAAAAAGCTCGTTGAATAAAAAATCATAATTAATGCCTTATAGTAATTAATTTACAAAAGTGTTGTTTTAATATAATAATTAAATTCATTAATCTTTGTAAACAAAAAAAATAGTGTAATTTTTTTCATTTGCTACTAAGAATTAAGCAAATTTTATAATAAAATATTCACTTGATATTTTAAGAATTAAATTTAATAATTTCAGAATATAAATAAAATAGTGTAATTTTTTAATATACATACATTCGTTTAGGCATTGCAAACTTTATTTTAATCATTTAGCTTTCATTTATTTCAAAGACTTTTTCATAATATTTATATTAAAATTTCATTATTTAATGTTGGTAACAAAAGAGATATTTTCAAATAAAGTTAACTTTCTAATCTTTAAAAAATATAAGTAAAATTATAATAGAAATTTCAAATGTACTTAACATAATAAAAAATTAAAAACATGCAGACGTATAAATACATTATTAATAATAAGGCGTAAATTTGTCTTATAAAAATCATTCTTGATGAACTAATATGTATTGATATACAAATGTCTTCAAATATGCAAATTATCTGAACGATGGTAAACAAAGTAATTTCACTATTAACTCCTTTAAAGGAAGCTACGAATTTCAATTTTTTTTTTCATATTGTAGCAAATTCTTCAATAATATAAGATTCTACTTGTCTACTTGGCATTATAGCGCATCTTCGTTCAAATATTTTTTATTGTTATTAGTCACTAAAGATTTGTTTTTAATTGAGATCTTTTTTAAGCTGTAATATCCATGCATTATTCTCTTTCATAAATTAATTTTCAAAGACAAATCATGTTGAACACAGACTATCTACAAATAATAAGGCAAATTAGAAGAAATCGTTATCGTATTTATGAAGGCAGCAATTACTTTCTGAATAATGTACTTATAATATCATCTTTGCAGTACGAGCTGATAGTTTTTTTTATTTAATTTCTATTTAAATAATTATAGAGGAAATTCAGATGACATCGCGCGATTAAATATATATATGGGAGTATGATTGAATGAATGTATGGAATTATTATTTTAACGAAATCGTTAAATTTCATCAAACAACATCAAAAATTAATTTTTACTATCATTGTATTTCTAATGTAGACATTTTTTAAAATGTTATTGATCTGCATGCAACAATTAGCTAAAAATTATTGTAGTATATCATCGAACCTTATCGTCTAATTAGTTTTTTGTACTAGTATTGCAATTCGCATCCTTACATCTATTCATTTGTTCCTTGATTCAATAATACTATTAATGTAACCATGCCAACCGGCGTTAAATTTAATTCACAACTTTGCATCAATTAATTTACAATCTGTTCAGTCTCCCTTCTGCCTTGAATAGTCGAATTACTTTTCAGAAAATAGAAATACTTATTTTACACAATTTTTACAAATATTTGAAATACAGTATCAATTTAAAAAAAAACTTATAAATACGTTGTTATGTCTTTATAAAATATTTGTGTATTGTTGTTATGTAATTTATTAGAATACACTACCTTGTGTACATGAAAATAGTGCACATACATATTAGCGTAGGTTTACTTTAAAATATTGGAAAAATGGGATGTATTTGATGTATGTTTAAGAAAATATTTAGCGCTAAACAACATTTTTCATACAAAAATAATCTAGCTTTAGAATAAAAACTGAGCACCTAAGATTCAGCAGTACATAATGTACATGTTTATAATACTAAAGAAGGAATACTTTTCATTTGCACAACAAAATTTTTTATAGAAAAAAATTTTTCATTTTTTTAATATTTATATTTGAAAAAAAACAATCAATTGAATATTTTGAAGGTTTTATATGTAGTGCTTTATAATATTTTTCCGACTTTTTTTCAGGAAATATAATATTTTTAGAATATTAAATTCATAAAGCTTTTGAACAACTTTCAAGATACTTTCAACAGCAATTAGCATTTCTTGATGTATAATTTGCGTATAAAATTTTTCCGTTTTACTCCAATTTAATTCTACAATTCAAAATATTACATATTAATCTCTCTATCGGAACTATGGAAGTAAAAAATTGTAGTAAATATTGAATGAATAGATTTAACAGAGCTGAAAATCTTAAAAACTTAATTACAAACATTTCATTTTAATAAATATTGAGAATATTAGATATTTTATAACTAATAAGACTCAAATCGGAAGCTTTGATTAATTTATTTTATTGCTGCGTTAAAAACAGTTAATGATGTAACGTTCTTCTCTTCGATTCGACCTGTTTATATTCTACTTACAAAATGTATCAAAAATCCATTTATTTGAATGACTATAATTGAACTCGTAAGATAGAATTCATCAGGAGTATAGCGGCATTAACTACTTAGCCTAATATTAGGGTTCCAGGAAAACTTTTAATCTTGAGAAATCAGATCAATAATTTAAATTCTAGAATTCTTATTAATAGCCAACCAGTGGTACTCATTAACGTGTTGTAGTGTGCCTGCGAGTGGGTGTCGGTGTCAATGTGTGTGAGTGCATGCGCTTACTCGTGTATTCGAGACTTAAACTCCAACTTATTGAAAAAAACAAGGGACTGGGCGAAAAAGCTCCGTCATTATTAATTTAGCATAAAATTTAAAAGTTGTCTAACGGTCACGTGTACGTAGCTTTTTACTTAACATTAATTTAATTCCTTCCAATATTCCAAATTTTAATAGATTCCGCCCCAGCATTAGCACCGGCAAAAAATTAAGACGAAAACCTGGAAACCGTATGGGGGCGCGAGGACCAAATCGAGCTCGTATTATATGTAAAATCTGAACGGGGTTGTAGGCGAATGTGTCGAAGCCTGTCAAGGTAGACATAGAAAGAGAGAGAGAGAGAGAGAGAGAAAGAAGGGATCTGATGTATATGGCCCGTTGATTGCTCATTTCAGACAGATGAGTTTTGAAAGTTTTAATTCTTCAGTTTCACCAAACTCGTTTTTATGAGCTGGCGTAATATGCATACGGTCGGAGGCTCGTGAGAGGAAAAATTGCATTTGCCTCGGAAGGAAGGAGCGAAATGAGCGCCCTGTATTAGAGTCGCGTCGTGCTTATGTCGCTGTTTTGAAAACAAAGGCTCCACTTGCGCGAGGAGCCGCTTCCTCTCGGGCTCGCGCGCACCTTTTTTCGGGGAGTCCGGGGTCAGTTTTACACTCGCCGCTTTATTGCGCTTAGTTCACGAACCTTTGTCGACCTTTAGCTTCCTACACGGGGAAATTTTACACTCTTCTTACGATCCCGATGCGCCATTGTTTTTCTCCTTTGAAGCTAGCGTAGAGTGTGGGTGGCTCACAGCCAACGCCGATCAGGACCTTTCAATCGACTCCTCCTCGATCTTGCGCACCACCTGCTGTTCCCGTTGGCGAGGCTTGCTTTGTCTCGAATGGAACTCCATTTTTTTCGGGCTCTGAGTATTGGCTCGGCGACAAGCGCCCATGCACATAAATACGCAAATGCATTTAAAATAATGCATTCGTTAAATTAGCTTCCTCCTCGATTCCATTTTTATGTCGTTGCTTCATGTCAAATCGTACGATATAAATAGCAAGGAAAAAATGTTGGATCCAATTTTCCTTTGCGATTCTGCTGTCATGTATTGACGCTTAATCAATTCTCATACTGGATTTTCTATTTCGTAATAACAAACACGAAAGAGTGAGAAATTTCTATTTTTCAGAATTATCTAATGCTTTTTTTAATTTAGTTGTTTCTTAATTTTTTTTCAGTTTATCGTTATTTCTTTAATTTTCAATAAGTTTAATTATCATTCGGATCAACAATAAAATAGAATTAAAGTATTGTTTGCCCGTTATGCGAAACTGCAAATCAATATTAATATTTTATGTTAACTTCTTGCAAAAAATAATAATTTTAACTTATAAAATGATAAATATTGGCACTAAATTTTCATAACATAATAAATTCTTGTATCTGCATATAAAAACGTATTTCTTCTCGATAAACCCAAACAAAATAACATTGCCGCTAAATAAAGCGGAAAGTTATTATTATAAAAACTTTATATACTTATGCAATTGGGTTGCATTCAATCTTTTTAAATAAATAATACACTATCTTCTCAATTAAACTATAATTCTAGCATAATCTTTTTTTTTTAATATGATTTTTAAAAAATTTTTGGAGTGTAAAAATAAAATCGCATAAATTATATATTCATATTTTATTAATTGAATAAAAGATTATAAATTCTTTTTTTATGAATTATTATAACCTAATAAACTTTTCCTAAGTAATCCATTTTATTTTTAAATATTAATTATATAAATCTAATTAAAATTTTTATCAACCTTTAAATTATTTTTATAAAAAAAATAGGAAGCCTATTAGTTTGACTTTTAAGAAGATAAAACTTCATAAACATGAAAATTAATTTTCACTGCAAAAAAATTGTTTTAAAAATCACACAATCTTTAAAAAGTATTCATTTTGTAAACACAAATAATAATTTATATACTAAAAAATGTGCGATAATATAAAAAAAAATTAGTATTAGTGAATGTTTCAATTATTTATATTTTTAAGTAGGAATATTAGTATTTAATAAAGTATGACGACTACATTGGTATTTACTCAGTAATCAATATAATCTCAAAAAAGTTTAAAAGCTTTGAATTTGAAAATTGCATTTAATTTGAAAGCAAAAATAATATTTTTGCAACTATTCTAATAAAATTAAGGTATATTTCGTTATTTTAACAAGATCTATCTACTCGATTGCTTATGGAAACTATTTAAATCAGCAATAATCATATTTAAACAATCTTTCATTTTTTATCGAGATTAAATCTGAAATTTTTTATACAACTATTTTTTTATGCATGTATCTGTAAATATGAAAAATCAAAATTAAAAATCTATCGTTCAAAAAAAAATCATAAACATATTATTTGTATTTTCATTTTCATTTCAGGCGAGTTATATAATTAAATTTAATCAACGCTAAATATATTAGACCAGAAAACCTCCATTTTAATATTTAATGCATCATTAAAACAGTATTTTAATTTTGCACTTTGTAATTGTACTCTATTACTATAAAAATTTTCTTTATAACTGCATTACATTTTTTTTCTTAAATTTAAGCTGATCGAATGAATATACTCCACATACACACGTGTGCACACACATTTATATATATATATATATATATATATCGCTAATATTAATTTAAATGCATAGTACAATTAATAAAGTTTAGAAGATAGAACGTGGTGAACTGACACATAAAATTGGAATAATTATCCAGAAAATACGAACTTCTATTAATATTAATGAAAGTACTTAAAGTAATACGAATTATTGAGTTATTACTTTAAAAGCAAGTTTAAAGCAAAATATAAAAGTTACTTTCGCAATATTTTCTATAAAAAATTAACATTTTGTAATGACTTTATAAATTAAGTCAGAGGCAGTGCATTAGTACTTGCTTCATGTCCAATTATTGATATTTCATTTTTTCTTTTTATTCGTTTTCGTGCTACGTACAGTATTTGGCCTACTTTTCGATGAACTACTCAGTCTATAACAATGTAGCAACTGATTGATGCAATCAAAGCAAATCATAGTATACGTTAGATTTATTATTGGAATTTCTTTTATGATAGAAAAATTTAATGCATATTGATAAGGTCAACATGGATTATATTTAGCTTTTCGGAGCAACGTAATTAACATTGCTTTAAACATTTTCAATAAATTTTACCAAATATAAGAAATTTGTATTTTTAAATAGAATGCATTATCTTTTCATTTATATTTAATCTAATAAACTAATATTATAAATTTTTTTTAATTAGTACGTAGGTCATATATCTTTCATAAATGCATTACGCATACATAATTAAATAGATTTCCCGCCTTTCGAGGATTTAGTTAGTTTAATTTAAAAGAGTGATTATTTAAGATTAAAAGTAAAGTTAGTTCGGTATAGTTTTCTTTTAAAAATATAAGTTTTTAAATAAGATAAATTATATTAATTAATTTAAAACTCAATTTCAGCTATACTATAAGATATAAAGAATTTTATTAAATTATAGAGAAATAAGAAAACTTGTTTCTCTTACTTTTAAATATGTGATTTTTAAATGTTATTATATACCTGAAATAACTAAAAACTAAAAATAAAATTACAAATATGTCTTTAGTATTTATGTTGTTAACTTTAAATGGAAATTTTTTTTCAATCATGTGATGTATATTTTTGATAAATATTTAAAATATAGAATGTATTTTCCATTAATGAATCACTTGAAATTAAAGTAAATTTTGTTGTAAATTACACGAGTTAAATATAATTTAAATTAAAAATTCTTATAATTTTTTAAATAATTTTTTATCTACATTAAATATAATTCATGAAATTATCTATTTAATATGAACATGATAATTACTTTTTTTATAATAATTATTATTTTGCTCTTATAGCTTATTTTTACATTCTATAGAAATGAAATTCCATAGGAACTTTTATATTAAGCGATGCTTTTATATAATTTCAATGTCTTTTTTAGTAACATCTGGTAATATAAATAAATTTTTAATAACTATGACTATAGCACAAATACGCATACGATTGAAAAACATTATGTACATAAATATTTTCAATACAGCTATCCATATTCATTTTATAATTTTAATCATATCTCTGGTTCTTATTATTATTTACAAAAACACATAAATGTTCAATTAAACATTATAGAATTATTCTCTCTAGTGATTTATATTTATTGGGTATATTAAAGCATTTTATTCAGTAGCGTCCAATCATTGTCAGTAAAAAAAGCTCAATTAATATTGGAAAACCGTGACTGTTTGTATAGTTTCATCTTAATTGTTACGATGAATTTTTCAATTCTAATACAATACTTTGGAAAGGGTTTTTACCTATTGCTGTACGAGATTTTTATAACTTAAACAAAGAGATTTAAAATTTTGATAACATTTTTTTCTTTTATTTTTTTATTCGTGATACATCATTTTTATTTGTATAACAGTTGATTATTCAAAAATACACAACACAATTACAAGAATTTCAACATTTGTCAAATAATTTATATCGGTTCTTTGTTTAGTACGAGCCATTGATGTAGCATTTATTCTAAAATAATTTTAAACTATAAAATTAAAAAGTAACTTGCTGGTTATATAGCAAATAATAAATATAAACTGTCTAATAAATACACCTAGGAAAGGAGGTGCGCATAAAAAACAATGAATGTACAAATAATAAAAATACTTTCAAATTACAAATTCATCGCTTTTTACTATTCTTTGCTATTTTCTTATTACAAATAAGTTTATTTTAATAAAAAAATAAAAAATATGAAGGAATTATATTTATATGAATTCAATGCACTAGATAAAATTATAATTACAATTTCTTTGAGCTCATTATTGTTTTATAAGCATTTATTATAAACAAAAATAATTCAATGAATAATGTAAAGCATTTTAAATTATGTTTAACGAATTGATGACTAACATGTGTATTGATATTTCATTATAATATCATTTGCAACAAACATCTTTTTTACAGTTTGCCTAGCCATACTGTTTATTTTTAATTTTGGAATAATTTTGTTTAAAATAATCTTTATCAAATTTGAAATAAAAAAGTGAATTTCAAATATCCCTCTACATATTCTACCAAATATGTAGTAATGATAAATATAGCGTGAAAATATTGTAGTTTTATCTAGACTTGAATACGTTAAATGAATATTCCTTTATTCAAGAAATTATGCATGAACTAGTTACGGCAGCTTAATATTTTAAAAATGAAGGTGATGTACCGAGATAAAATAAATTAAAATTTATTTGAATTTTTGCAAAAAAAAAAAATTTTCTACGTTAGATAATACCTTTGTTAAATTGAAAAGCTGAGGATATTTACGAGAGTATATAATACTTGTGTATACTTTTAAAAAATTTTATATTTTCTCATAAGAATATCTCAATATGGTAAATTCATGTGGATATGTCGAACAAAGAAGTTGTGTCACTTCTATTAA
This sequence comes from Kradibia gibbosae, assembly GCA_018907135.1. NCBI lineage: Eukaryota > Metazoa > Arthropoda > Insecta > Hymenoptera > Agaonidae > Kradibia > Kradibia gibbosae. The sequence continues at coordinate 39,142,072 of JACCHX010000001.1, forward strand.
ACTTCTTTCAAACATTTGTAATAAGATAAGGAAATGCAGCGCTGCGAAAGTGATTGGCATAAGCACATATTAAAGTTGCTTGAACTGCAGCAGCTTCGTTTCCCTTTTAAGGTTTATTCACTATTTTACTTCGTATCTCTAAGTGTCTCTCAGATGCTCTCGCCGTAAAGCATACATACATGTATTAGCGCAAACCTCAAGATTTTAATATATATGCAGTTAAATGTTATTTCACCGAAATCATATTTGCAGATTATTTACACTTCTTTATTCACTTCTGCAGATGCTCGGTTTTTTTTAATATTTAACTTATTTTTATTAATAGCACCGTTAATTTTGCAAGAGTGTGTTTTTGAATTTAAAAAAATGCAGCAAATTTATATTAAAATTGTTTTAGAAATAATAATTATGAAACTGTAAATTTTTAACAAACAATTTACCCATGCATTATAAATACTAGCATTGTATTTCTTTCGGTATTGATTAGTATTGATTTTATATTTATTATGTTGTAAGCAACAAAATTGCAAAACAAGTTTTTATTGTACAAAAAATATTCATAATACAGGAATAAATTTCTACACGTTGAAAGTATATTTGATTTGTAATCTAATCTCACAACACATACTTTATAATTCTTTCTTTGCTTATTAATTTTTACAAATATGCAGTTTAAAACTAGTGCTCAACACAAAATTGAATATTTAAATTATGATTAAATTAAAACTAACGGCATATTTAGATTATGTTCACTATTATACAATCTACTAAGTAAATTTACTCCCTTTAAGCGTATTAAATTTTTATTGAAATTGGTAAGATGTGTTTTTACTTTATAATATATATTCCAAATTTTTAAGAAGGTGTGAGTTTTATTTTATGTTTAATGAAATATATAAATAATTTGAGTAGTATTTTTTTTTAGATTTCTGATGATTGATATTTTTAGGTTTCCTATCGCTATAATTTTTAATAGATTTACATTTTCATTAGCTTCATATATGGTTTCCAAAAAAGAACTAAATTTATTTCTGATAAATTCGAAGTTGTATTTCTTTTTCTGATGAAAGTCATAAATAAATTTATCTTGCAATATTACCAATAATTTTGTAATTAAAATATGTTTCTAATAAATTACAATAAATAATAATTGATGAGTTAATCTATTGAGAACCATTGTTTTTTTTTAAATATATTTCATGCATACGATTATAATTGAATAAATGTACGTGTGTATATGTGTGCATTTATAGCAACTTATTTTCAATGAAGCTTTTTTGATTATACAAAAATGGGTTTAAATTGCACCTCAATTCCCATAATAAGTTCCATTTTTTTAGAATTTATATTGCTTTAAAAACGTTAATTGAATATTTGATGAATCGTAAAATATAAAACACGAGAAATTCATAAAATTGACAAATTGACGGAATAGGACTGCCTCGCACGTGGTTTGGGAGGGTTAAGCCTGCTCGTGCGAATCTTCCCCTGTACAAAGATGGTAAAGTCGCCAAAGTACGAGCGAAGCTCACCGTCGAAATCAACCTCGTTGAAATGATGAAAGTCCCTGTGATAATAGCAGAGAAAATACTCAGAGATCCTGGATTGTCGGAGTTCATAAGCAATCGATCATATGACGTCCAAGCCAATCGACAATGACGGCGATCTGCAGTCATTAAGAATTCTTACATGCTCAACAGCCATTATGAAATTGCAGTCGATTTTATTAAATGGAAAGATAAATATTGGATCAGAGGGTAGATCGATTTGGAGACTCCGACTTTCCAAAAGTCATCATCCACTCAAGTCTAATGAGATGATCAAGAAAATGAGATAGGTGATTCTTGAATTCGATTATAACTCCTTATATAATTGTATAAAATTGCAAAAATAACTTAGCGCTTATATGGTGGCTTGCAGACCATACAAAAGTTCATAAATGTACATTAATTCGATAAAGCTTTGAAGATTATCTGCGAAACATCGGAGTCGAGGCTTTTTAACAACAAATCTTAAGTCCAGATAAACTGTTTATATTATCTGACTACAATTCACGTAACTATCGAAGGCAACGTCATCCTGCAATTCACATTTTGACATGACTCTAAATTTGGGTTTCCAGATATTTGCCTCGAGTAAAAACACAAAAAATATTGTAATACTATTCTTGTTTTATAATTATTTTTAAAATATTTCAATAATTTATTTGTTATACATTTACTAGGAAGTTTTTTCATTTTTCTTGTAAAAGGCAATATTCTACTTTTATAAAGAATGGTGATGGAAAGTTCTTGTAGAAAATGAAAACCAGGAGAATTCCAGGAAATGGAAATTTATTGAAGGATAACTTTATAACTGGAAAGTTCTAGGTAGGTTTACGACCGTATTATCAGTGAAATAACATTCTTTAAAAATTCCATTTCTTTAGATATTTCATGAAAACAATATATTTAACTGTTTCAGGTACTAAATTTGCATCGAAACCATTTATCGCATAATGTCATAATCAGCGCAAAATTACAAAATATATATAGTACATCAATTTATCTTTTACAAAAAAAAATAATTTCACAGATTAAAATTTATCGTCTCTTGGCGAGTAACGATATAAACGCAAGTAGTTGAGGGTTAAACAAACTCAAAAATATGTGGCAGTTAAATTAAACTACTAAAATAGAGTTTGAATGAAAAAGTTGTAAGAAGTATAAATTGAAGTAGAAGCTAACGTTTATCTATTAACGTAAATCTCAATCCAACAAATTCAATGCATATAAATTTTGAAAACATTATACATATGAATTTATGAATTTATATGATCATAAATATACGGATAGCTTGCTAATTCTTCAATATTTATCATTGTACAATGTTTATTAATCCATTGCCCTTATGGGAAAAAACAAGAAAATAAATCCTCATTTCAAACCTTTATATATTTTAAAACTTTTATATCATTATTCTTTTTATTTTATTGCATTCTTAATGCTTTGATAAAATATTGCCAAACATATTGTATTATTTAAATATATTATATAAATACTATTGCAAGTTTTTAGAATTAGAATTAATTAAATTTTTTAATTTTCTAGACTTTTGTTAATAATTTATTAAAAATTACAATATATTCATTAAAAAGAAAAAAAGAAAATATTTTTATAAAAAATGTATATATTTATTTGAAAACAAGTATTGATTACATAACATTAATACGGTAAAGCTCTCAAGATATAAAAATTTCTATCTGGTTTATAAAACTTATTATGATAAAAACAGGAATTAAGTTTCATCGATAATAGTAATTGTATTTAATAATATTTTTCCTGTATCAACGAGTTTACGTTACTCATCTATATAAATTTAGTTTGATTTAAAATCTGACGTAAGATTTTGAAAAATTACAGATTGTAACTTAATTAGGAATTGAAATTCAAAACGATACAGAAATAATATCTGTACTTATAAATATAGCAATGGGAATTTTCGCCAATAAAAACATTAGTTTAGTCAAAAATCTTATGTCGATCCTAGATACTTATATCTATCTGCATTTTTTTTTAATAATTATATAATTGAAGGCATTTACTAAATCATTATGAAGCAATACTTTAAAATGACAAAACTGTCGAAAATTTTCTATTGTAAAGAAGGAGGCTTTCGTGTGGAATATTTGCTTTAAATCTAAAGAAAACTTTCATAAATACAATTATCTTGTCTTTTATATCATTGTCAGATACAAAAATACACGACGTACCTACGTCTGTACCTTTTTACACCTGTATGTCGTTAACAGACATACACGAGCATACCGTAAAAAATGTATCTTTTCCTGGAAGATAAATTTTTACCCTAAACACATCCGGCATCGGGGGGGGGGGACCCGTGCAATGGACGCAAATGCAGACAAACGATAGCATTTCGCTGGAAACAGATTCCGAAGAGTTGTAGTGTCTCGCCCTATTATTAACTCGTAATAGCGTTTTAATTGCATACGAATTCGGACGTGTTGTACACAAAATGAAGATTATATACGCAATGCGACCGCCCAATTCTGATCAGAGGCAATCCTGACAAAGTATAGATAAACAAGGCCTAAAAATGTCATTTCTTTCTGATAATTTACGCCGCTTTATCAGTAATCGCAAATATCATTTCATTTCAAATTTAAATTTTGAAAGCTCTGTACTATCGCTGAAGAAATTTTTTACTATATATTAACAAGATTAATATCAAAGAATAACTATTTTTGAAAATCGTTATTTTACAGTGTTAAATGAATGTGCGTATCTGAACCGAAAAAAGAAATGAAGATATAAAATTTGGAGAATAATTAAATAATCTAATAAATATTTTCAGCCTCAATTTTACAAATGCATTTGTAGAAAAATCCAAACCTATAGTTATTATTTTTATTGTTTAGTTACTTCATCTGTAACTGACAAAATTAGATCTTTCATTTTTTCCTCATAAAGTATTTTAATAACACAAGCTAAAGATTAGCTGTAAATAGTTTTAAATATATTTAATAGATGAGAATCAATAACTAACATTGTTAATATTGAAAATAATTTTTCGACGTAAACCAAATATCTTTAATTGCTAAATTTAAAAACTTCGTATACGATGTTATCAATTATCGTACAGTTTCGTGCATGTTATGTAATATTTATTAACATAGTTTATATATTTACTTTATCAGATAAATAAGATTTTGTTAAAAGATCTATAAATGCATTACATGTCGCTATGTTATTTTTAAATACCAATCAATTCTGTAGTATTGTCGTATTTATCTTGTATTGTATTTATTACAATTCCTGATTTAAAGTAAAGAAAAATGTTTACAGTATTAGAATGTTTTATTAAAAAAGTAAGAGGATTTTAAAAGAAAATAGTAGTATAATAAGTAGATGAATATTTTTTAAAACATAAAAAAGAACTTAATTTTTTTTTCTTGAATGTATACTTTTATATAATTACATATTTATATTAAATACAATTTTCAATATAATAATGCAAAGTGTAAAGTAATTAATCAGATTAAATTGAACTATAAATATATTAATGGTCATTACATAATTAAGTTTATGAATAAATTAATTTTTATTGAAAGGCTAATGAATCTTAGAAGTTAAAAAAAATTTTTCAAATTTATTCTTTGTATATTGCTGTTAATTTTTATGTAAAAATTTTTCATGCAAAATTTTACACAAATTCAATATGGAATTCAATATAAAAAAATTTGTAAAAAAATATTAAAAAATCAAAATAACTCCAAAAAACGTTTTATATAATACTATTTCATAAATACATATATTTATGTATTTACTAGCGAGGCGGAACTATAAAGTACACATGGGTAAGTAAAATTAAATATCATAGTTTAGAATTGGAAATAATTAAATCAAATTTTTAATTTTATTTTTTTTTTTAAATAAAGATATCGACCACGCTTCAAGACGTAAGCTCAATAATTTAAAATTAAAAAATATTATGTTTATACTATTAGGTTACGTTAAAATACACCAATAAAACACCTAAAGCTTAAAGACACAATCGATCGTTACATTAGTAGTCACTAATGTATCAAAAAAATGTTCTAAGCTGTACAGAAATACATTTTGTATTATAAAGTAACTCAATTCACTTTTGTTTCTCTTACACATCTAATTAATATATTTCATAACAGATACTTGAAACCGGAATCAAATTATTGATTTTGTTGTAAATATATTCATACTTATCAAACTACTACACGTGTTTGGTTTGTGTATTATAAATAATATTAATAGAATATATAAAAACTTTACTATATGAAATTTTTTGAGCTAAGTTAATAAAAAAGATGCCACTTACATATTTCAATAGAATATTTAATAATGATTTACAGCAAATATATATTTTATTTAAATAATTAAGTAGATTAACTTATATGTTTTACTGATTAAAAAGGAGCATCGTTCTGTTTACTTTTACATGTTCATCAAACTAAATCAATCAGTTCAAGCTATCATTTAAAATACACGAAGAGTAAAGTTTTTATACTTTTAATCGCCAACATTATAGGAAATCTTTTAATTAATGAAAATAACCTTTATAACAAATATAAATTAGATTAGCTTAGTGTAAAAATAAGCTTATTTTATAAAGAAATAAATTTCATTTTGATATAAATAAAGTTGTGTAAGTCTATCCGATAACAAATTTTAAACGAATCTACAAGATGGATGCTAAAAACACTATTTCTTTAATAATAAAATTTTTTTTCACATTACCTTCTTATGTATAAAAAAATTTATTAGTCGTTTAATTTCAATAAGTGCGTACTTTTTTCACGATATATTAAATATTTAGATTTTAATTTAAATGAAACTGCACTAAAAAATATTTAATGTAGTAAAAAAACTCACACTTTAAAAACTTGTATCCTGTAAAAAAAATACTCTATAAATAAACTTTTTAAATTAAATATTATTCATTATTTTTATATATTAAAAAAAATAGTTTCGTTAATATTTACTTTTAAAATATTAGAACTTGTTCTGCAATAAATTTTCTTTTCAATACCTATAAATCAGATTATATCGGAGACGAATATTATCTATGCTCTCGATTGACTGTATTTCAAACACTAGGACTTATTCATTGAAACAAAAAAAACACGAATTTCGTTACGTACGATATAAAAACTCGTCCGAAACTTTTATCAGAATGCAAGACCTATATTTCTGGCACTACTCTGATAAATGCATTCTAACAAATTTTCATAATCAAAATAACCGAGTGTATACTTTAAACGAAATACAAAATTTTTCAAATTTAAATGTTAAACCTCTACGGTAAAATGTAGGAATAAATTGGAAAAAATGAAAACTTTTTTAGCATATAAATGTCCAAGATGAGCTTAGAATTAAAATGAAGAAAGTAACAATTTTTAACAACAAAAAACAGTTTACAAGTACTTATATTAATTTTATAGTTAATTTCAAAGGTTTTGATTTTATTTATAGTTTATTTTCACTAATTATTACTAACTATCTATATTTACATCCTGTGTAACTTATTTGGATGTGACGTATTATAATGAAATAAAAATATTATGCATGGGTAATACTTTAAAACAATACAAGTTGTCTTATCATAATAAAATAAAAATGCAACCTAGTGTTTGCTTTCATAATAAATTATATTATTTAAAATTAAATACAAAATAGGAAATAACACGCGGCTGAATTAATGTTTTGTTAGTTTGTTCCTTTGAAAAAAAATTAAATTAATACAGAGTTAGCAAACTAGAATATTTCAATTATTCCTGACTTCACTGTACAATCAATATTTATTTTTGCTATTTCGATCATATATATATATATATATATATATATATATGTATAATAATATAGTGAAATAATATAGAAAAAAGGTTATAATTAACGTATGCTGTTATATAATTCAGTAGGCAATATCATTAAAATTTATATTTAGCCTAGATTACGGCTCAGCAATTGAAAAAAAAAATAGGCGTTGGGTAGAAAAATATGAAATAATTCATAGAGTATGATTATGTCTGTATAATATATGGGCTTCATACTTCAAATTGCATCTAAAAATATATAACGACGGCGCTATTGGTGTAAGAAATACTACAAGGAGCGAATTTTTGCGCGAACGCGCATGCTTGATCTCTACTTTAATTTTAATTTCAAACTGCATTAAAGCAATAGAAAATTGCAGCGTTGTTTTACGATTCCATAGAGTATAATATATTATATAATAGTTGACTGAAAAAGTCTAAGAGATCCAATCACCTTTGAAAGCAATCAGTAAAGAAATGAGTTCGCGTCGTAAAAACTTCATGTGAAAAATAAAAAAGGAATTGAAACAATACAAAAATAAACAAGACGGAAAAAGTGAAAGAAAAGCAAAACTGGAAAAGAGCGATTGATATCGCGAATGAGAGAGATGGGCATTGAGGTGGGAAGCGGGTAAGTAGTGAGGGGATTGAATGGGGTTGTAGGGGAGAGAAAATAAAGAGAGAAAGAGAGAGAGAGAGAGAAAGAAAGAGAGGCGGAGAGACTGAGAGACAAACGAAGCACGGATAAAGAGTCTACAGATAGAGAGAGAGACAAAGACAGAGAAAGAGATTGACTGATAGAATATACGAAACGGATCCAAGGAAAATATAGGGATTAATAATCGTAAAAGTCTATGTCATCCAAGAATCATAAAGTTGCAGGTAATATTCCTCCTCGAGCAGCCGCCTCGGCGGCGCGCCATCCTCCCTTCCAACTCATCTTTTTCTTCCACCCCTACTCTGGCACGCGGAAGGGGTGAAAAGCGGGACAAGTGCTGGTGGGAGTCAAGAACATCCCTCGCGTCCCTCTAACTTGCCGTACCTCACCCGAGGGGCGACGGAGAGGAAAGAGACTCGAATAGAAAAAGAGATAGAGATAGATAGATAGATAGATATATGAGAGCAATGGTGAGATGGATATATACCAAGAATGGAAAGAGAAAACAAGTAACTAGTATTCCATTCTCGATGAACATAACGCTTACCCCCTTTTCGCGATTTCATTTCGTTCCGCCCCGTCGCATCCCATCATCCTACTCCTTTTCCTCACTCTATCTGTCTCACTTTCTCTCTCTCTCTCTCTCTCTCTCTCTCTCTCTCTCTCTCTCTCTCTATCTATCTCTCTCTCTCTCTCTCTCTCGTTCTATTCGACTCTCTGTCTAAACCTCTCGTCTTCCCCTTTTGAGCAGCTCAAACCTTATCTCTATCGTTCATCTCATACTTTAAATGTCAGCCTTCCGGGAAGCCATGAAATATAACTTGCAACTTGCTATGATAATAGACGAATTTGAATTTTTAGGAAGGAGTACTCCAGAGGTAAAGTAAAGCAAAGGAAAATAAAAGTTATGTTTAACATTTATCAGACTCTTTTTTAAATCGATAACTAAAATTTGACTGCACTGAAATGTCTCTTGAAATATATTAACAAAAAATTGAGTACCTGCCTTTCTCGTGATTAAAATTAATTAAATTCGTCGTTTTTTCTATTTAATATTTCAATTAAGCCGTTATGTAAAGAGCCTCCACTCGAGCACAATTACCGAGTACATTTCATGGAATGCTGCTTTAATAAAAAAACATAAATAAGGATATATTAAGCTGGAATGAATCAGGTTTTGCTGGGTACGTGTAATAAGTGAAAAAGTGGTTATGAAAAAAAAATTGAAAATTGCACGAAGATGAGAAAAATCAATACGTTGTTTATTTTCGCGGGTGTGGGCGGCGGCGATGGCGAGCTACATGGTCGCGGTGGGGTTATTGGCATGAGTAGGAGGACGTTCCGTGGGGGGGTGGGCCGAGGGGTGGTCGTGCGGGGGAGGGCAGGAGGGAGGCAGGGCCCCGGGGGTTGCGGGGACGGCGAAGAACGAGGAGCCGGCGGAGGGGGAGGAGGTGGAGGGAGAGGTGGGGGAGGTATAGGTGGTGGCAGAGAAGGAGGAGGGGGAGGAGAACAAAATTATATTTCGCCAGAACGAAAGAATGTATAAAATAGTGTAGTTCGCGTGGGCATTGGAGGCAATATATTTGAAATATTCAATAATACGGGGAAAGAACGTATTTTACAGTATTTGTATATGATTACATATTGAATTTAATCTTGTAAAGGCATCCGTATTTCAAGTAATATTGAGCATATCGAGCGCAGACGCATGCATCAATTTTTGTCTGCCATTCGGTTTTGTCAAGCAATATATTACATAAAGTGAAACGTCAAACATGGAGAAACTTTGGATTTCCATTAAGCAGCGGTGCTGGCAGGAAATTAATATTCGCAGGGCGCGTCGTTGAAAAGAAACGATAAATTGCCATTCGCCGAGCGATTTGATCAATGAGATCGGGCCCCGTTAGGAGAACCGGGCCGCGAGGGCCCCGGACGACATCAGGCTCCTATTCAGGTGATCACCTTCTCGAGTGGTCAGCGGCTCTGCCCTTGGGAATCGGAGGCATCGCGGACCTCGCGCGATCCCCGCCCTCTCCGGCATCCTCCCCGCCCGCGCACCTTCGTCACTCTCACTCGCTCGCCCAGGCACCCCTCCCCCGAGAGTCGCGACCAACCACCCTGATCGCGGAGGTCGAAGGAGCCGCGCGGAGGGGATAATCGGGGGAGGGGAGCGGCTGCCGGCCGGCCGGCTGGCTGGCTGGCGCGAGGCGCGCCGCGGGGGTCGCGAGAAGAGAATCCGGGGAGCGGGGCGCCCGGGCTACCCCGGGGAATCAATAACCGTCGAGGCGCGCGCTCGCCGCCGCCGCCGCCGCAGCCACCGCCACCCGCGGCTGATGGTAGGATCGAGTCGAGACTCCTGCCCCGGCGGAGGAGCCGAGCACGCCGGGCTCGGCTCCGCCCCTGGCACGCGACCAGCACGCGACCACCGCTAGCCCGTCTGCCCTCCCCCCGCTGGCCGGCCCTCCCCGCGGGACTCCCTCGAGCGGGGCCGTCCGCCACTGGGGAGGATCTTTACGAGCGGAAAGCTCGACGCTCGAGTGCCGTCCGAGGATCGTCCGGCTCGCGCACCCTCTGACTGCCCGCGATCTAGCCACTGATGGAGCAACGGCTCCCGACGGGCCCGGCGCCACCCCGCTCCCCGCCGCCGCACGCATGCAACGCTCCCCCCGTGTCTGCTGCGAGCCGAAGACCGCGAGTAACGGCTCGAAACCACTGGTGTTCGCGGTAACGCGAGGAGGCCCCTTCTGAGCTCCCCCCGACCTTCTCCGCTGCACATCTCCGGTTCTCGGATGGACACCCGCTGCGCATCCTTTCACGCGAACTTCCCCAGGCAGACTTCGCTCTCCGAGTCCGACGATCAAAGTCCCATTTGGCTTCTCCCTTTCCCAATACCACCCGCACGTCCTGCGCCTTCCTCAATAACCTCTCCACGCATGCGATTGCTCGCCCCTCCTCCTCCTCCTCACCCTCCTCCTCCCTCAAGGCCAAGCAATTTCCAAAAACAATGCAACCATTTAAATCAACAACGACTGCATAAAGAAAGGCTTTTTTACATTATTTATCACGCATTAAAAAGGCAGGAGCGTCCACCGTAACAAATTTCTCTTTACTTTGTCTTCGCTTGTTTTGTTCCTATACTTGTAAAATTCTAATAAGCAGATCTAATCAGGTACAAAAGCCCGAGTGTTTGCCAAACCAATCCTGCCCCATTGTATTCATCTTGCTTATCTGAAAGCATCCATTTTATTATTTATGCTTTGTTCTACACCTACATGCGTAAAATTTTTCCTTTGATACCTATCGCGCATAAAATCATTAGTTGTTGTATTTTTTTAATTTATTAATGCGCCGTAAAGTTGCACCCCTACCAAACTTACACAATTTTTGCAATCTCAATACCTAATTACGTCCAGTTTTTACTATTTCAATGGGACAATAAAAAAACCATAATATTTTAATGCAATATGTATTTCCTTATAATACGTACGAGCATTGCAAATATAAGTGCTGGCAAAAGTCTGGGCTAAATTTTAAAGTAAATTTGTGATGCTTCTTATAATTCCGAGAGTGATTCATCTTAGGGAAAAACCAAAGATTTTTCAATTACAAGGGCTCACAGCAAAATCCTACGTCCCGAGGAGCGTATCTAAATCGCTCAAAAGTATCGATTAGATCTGAGTTAAGCTCTTCTGAATGTGAACCTACGCTGGATGAAAAGTGTTAACCCAGCATATTTTCTCCTTCGCGACTGACCGACATCCCAACCTATGGCAGCTTCCCTTCTCCCAATCACGCACCGTTTGCCCTAGCTAATTTAAATTTTCAACCGGTACATGCATAAAATTCTCCTCCTCTTCCCCCCCCCCTCCAGCTACCTTCAAACCGCCCAGACGCTGCCGCCGTATACAGAGTTTTCAATCTCCGATAGCCAAAGTTTAATTAGACAAGTTCATTCCCACGCTTATCATTTTATTTTAGCGCTCCTTTTTCATTCGCGAACGGCGCCGACTTCGGAGATTCGCGCATTTGGACTGTTGCTTCGACATCAGCTAATAAAGGCGGGAAAAATATGTGCCAGTAGCAGGACTATCCGTAATAAATAATTTTTAAAGATAATCGTAGCACTTCCATATATCGGGTGACTCCATACATCATCGCGAACACGTTGCATTCCACTGCCTATTACAATAATCTAACTCTGATCCATATCGTTTCCACAAATCTTTACAAAATGCTTACCAGTTGTTATTGAGGAACTTTGGATCACAAGCCTTCGATTATCCAGGCCTTATTCTTCTACTATTTTTAACGAAATATTACATTTGCTTTTATAATGCATTCGCGTCTATGTTCATTATCAGTATTAAAACGTATATTGAAAAAATTACAAATACATCGCTATAATACAATAAATTTGTAGCTCAGAGCGGAATTTCATTTTTATAGACATGTGATATTATAAATTTTCAAATATCGATTCTTCCACATTCTTGCACATACTTTGGATTTAAGGCTTCTTATTAAAAACATTGAAATTGCCACATATAATATTGGAGAAGTTAATAGAGATTTTTAATAGTATACTAAATTTCTCATGATTTGAAAAAACGTAAACATTATTAAATTATTTTTAAATTTTGATAATTATATGCATTAATTATAATGCATTAATTATAATATTTTTATTTCAAAGTATAAAAATTTATAAAAAAAATTGATTTTTAACTTGGGGTGAATGCAGTACAATTTCTGTTAAAAAAAATTCTCAGTAATGAATGAATGAATGATTAACTAAATTAATTAAAAGATTTTAGTATTTAGGAAAGCAAAAGTTTTCATTGCATACATTTACAACAAATAAAATAAGTTTTTTATTTAAGTCTTAAAATGAATATACAATCTAAGATCAATTTAATAAAAAATGAGAATATATTTATTTTGAAACATGAACAATTTTTAACTAACATAATATCGCATAATCAATTATAAACATCCCCATAAGCATCATTATTCTCATTTTCTAAAATTTAAAATTTTCTTACTAAACATGAGCATTTTATTCTTTAATAATCTGGATTCATAATAAATGCACTCCTTTTGCTTATTATACCTTCTAAACACATACATTCACTAAGAAATATTGGCCCACTATTATGACTAAGTTTCAGCAACACTTTACGATATTTTCGTTTGATTTACCGAATTTCGCACTTTACAACTTTTACAACATTAAAGAACAAAAATTCAAATCGAATTATTGAAAATTTTTATATTTTCATACAATTTTAATTAAATCAAATGATATATAACAACTTTTACATTTAAAAAAAATATCTTAATTGTATGTCAATTCTTTAATAATTGTATTGAAATTTTTATGAAAGTAGGCTCCTAGCTTTTAAAAATACTATTTAAGAAAAATTTAAATGAAAATAAAGTCGATTGTGTCAATATAAAAATATTACTTTTAAGTTTTCGTTTAGAATGATTTTTAGTTAAATTTACTTGAAATTTTAGGTCAATATTTTTAAGGATATACTTTGAGTGTGTGCTATTTTTGAAAGGCAATTTTCTCAAATTTCAATGTGCCTAAAACCACTTTGTTAAAATAAAGTGCTTTCTATGAAATATATGAATATCTCAGCAATAAATACCCTAAAAAAATCATGTTAAAAAACCAAAAAAGTGATTATAATTTAAAAATTTTTTTAAATATGGCCAATAGATTGTATGGATAAGAAATATTTATTAACTATTATTTTGTAAGGTGCATTTTATATTTATGATCAAATATCTTGATTCGTGCTGTAAATATATTGTGAAAAATTATTTTTCTACTATTATAAAATGATAATAAATGTTCATGGATATACTACTTAAGAAAAATAAGAAAGCGCTTGATACTTCTAAATTACGAGTAATCTTGTTGCTATTAGCATATGAACAAAAATGTATTTAAATGTAACACTTAACACTAAACAAGAATGATTAAAACTGTATCTGTATTTCAAAAATAATTTAAAATAGCTCGTGCAAATATATAACTAATTTTAAGAGCGGATTTCATAAGTAACAAAATTAAATTAAAATTTAAAGTTATAAATTCAATTGTATGATAATGATTAAGGAATAGGAAGATAATAACAATTTAAAATAGAAGATAAAATTTTAGTACTCACAATTTTGATTATTTCGGCAGAGTTACTAAAGTAGTCGTAATTAAAATTGTAATACTTTTATAACTAGAAAAAACAGTAAAGTAACAATAACAAATAACGGAAGAGAGAAAAAATTTACGTAAATTTACGTACGTAATGTATTAAAAATTAGAGTAAGCCATGCATATTTAACAAATTAGAAATTGGTTTTTAAGAAAATTCAGAGACGAAGATTTAGCATTAAAAATAAGTGAACGTAAAATAAAAATTGATTTGAACAAATTATATTAAAAATAGAAATTTATATGTATATATAATTATATTTATACGTAATTAAGATATAATTAAAAATCATTAATTCTTATCAACTGGATTAAAAACTATACTTTTAAAAAAAGTTCTGTTAAGAGTAGTTTTTTTTAATACATATACGTTCCTATTAAAAGTTTGAAAAATAATTACGTTAAAACGGATTGAAAATAATGTGGAAATTTAGTCATATTATTATGAGACAAAAGTTATACTTTAATCAAACCTTGTAAAGGTAATCGAATCACGCAGATTAAGATCAGTTGAGTATACAGATCCAATGAGGAATAAAAGAGTAGTATATAGAGTTTTAGCAGGTAAATTGGAAAGTAAAAGAAGTTAGTGTAAACGAAGACGAAGTTGAAAAGATAATACCAAATTAGATTTAAGAGAGGTCGTGCACGAATAAAGTGTTTTATCACTTTAGCACAAAATAAAGAAAAATGGTTTGCTTTGATTAATAAGTTCTAGATTTTCTAATACCAGCTTATGACAAGATAAAAAAAGGTTTCAAGCTTTATGTACGTTGTATAAGTATAGGTTATAATAAACTTTTAGTAACTTTAAAACTTTAGTTAACTAATTTTAACGATAATACTTTACTTTATATTTAATTTATTGAAACTTTTGAGTGATTTGGTTTTCTTAAAAGGTTATATGCTAATTACTCAAGATAATAGACTTAAAAAATTTACCAAATCAAATGTTGTTTCGAAAAATAATTAATTTAAAATTAATACTTTAACAGTGAGAGTTTTTATTTATACGTAAATGCAAAAAGAATAATCAAGATAACTATAATAATTGAGTATCAGCTTAAGTAGCTGCTTATCTGTGTTTGTGTGTGTGTGTGTGTAGACTAAAAATATATAACGAGGATAAATAATGGTTTATATAATAATAAGGGTTTCAAACTATCCGTTTACGAGTAAGCTTCCCATGAATTCGGGTAATTAATCGTCAATCGACAATAATGTCCATAGTGAATGTTTTTAAAAATATCGTCGAAAATATTTCGTATTCAAAGATTCAAAATTGTAAGTAGTCGACTAAAAATAATGAATACGGCGTAAAGTTATAAGATAGAAGAGCGCAGGAAGTAAAGTCAGATGTTTATTAAATACGCTCGGATTTATCGATGACACGTAAGTGTTGCCAGTGTTTTGATCAATCAATCGTATATAATGCAGGTTGGCGTCAAAAGGCTCTCGCCATAAATAAGCCACGTTGTAAAAAGGAGTAAAAAACATGCTTAGTAATATAACAAAGGCCGGGGTTTACTTGATTGATTAAATTCGGCGCTGAATTGACAATTAATTGCTTCTCGATGGAACGATTTTCTATAGCGGGTGGCGGACAAACACACAAACGCGATTTACTAAAATTCACTCGGAGTCCCAGCCGCGGCCCGGCAACCGCTCCTCCTCCTCCTCCCCGCGCCCCAGCAGCCGCTTCATCTGGGAGTTTGGTTGGCCGTTGCTCCGGGAAACGAGGGAAATTCGCCGTAGGCCCGTGTGCGATGATCAAAGCACTTTGTCGGTGAGGAGCGCTAACCGCTGTCCCATCCTCATAAGCACTTTAATCGAGGCGCGATTTGACTTTCGTCATTACTACGCGAGTACTCGAGCACTGCCGCAGCCAACACCTGCTCCTCCCCGCTTCTATTGCCGGCCGATCGAGGAGAGACGGCTGGCCCCGGCCTAACCAATGACCGGCCAACCTTATCCGGAGTCCCATCGAGCGACGCGCCTTTTTCTGAGAACTCGACCAGGAAGCCAAGTGCGGATGTGCGGGTGCACGGATCGCACGGCAACTGGATTTCCGATGCTGGCCGCGATAAGCGGAATTCCGGATCAATTCTTCGACTCTGTAACTTTCGCCCTCGCCGAACGCTCTTCTCCTCATCTTTGAGGGCCAATGTCGGGATTTTCTCCGAATACGCGCAATCACTGCTCCACTGCTTTGCGGCTTCCGCTCGAGGCAGCGTTTATGCATAGCGAGGCATCTCCGAGCGCGAGCATTCCAATTTCGCAAAAATAAACCTTATTTTGATCGATGTTTTAACGTTGTTCAATAGGACGGCCAAGATAAGATTCGGTTTCGCTTGGCTTTCAAGGCTAGCATTAAAATGCTTCATCGACGGTTATATGATTACATATACATATAACCCGACTCCATCGAGGGAATATCAAAGAGCAAATTGAGTAATCAAG
The DNA here is from genome assembly GCA_018907135.1 of Kradibia gibbosae. Classification (NCBI taxonomy): domain Eukaryota; kingdom Metazoa; phylum Arthropoda; class Insecta; order Hymenoptera; family Agaonidae; genus Kradibia; species Kradibia gibbosae. Next base: position 39,158,758 of record JACCHX010000001.1, read on the forward strand.
GCTAAATTATTGTTTAATTTCAGACGTACATCCACTAAAGCTAGACGATCCAGTAGTATCCCCCGGATTATTTGAATATTAAGCTTCTTCTAAAATTAAATTGATGAAAGCTAAATGAATTACCTATATATATATATATATATATATATATGATTATTAAAATAGTACAATATTTTAACTATTAATTATGTATAAGATTAACATACATTACTAACAAGAATCAATTATAACGCTACATATTTAGCGGAAGTGAAATTCAATTCAGATACAAAAGAGGAATATTTTATAGGCATTAAAGGTAGAGTGAAACTTTAATTTAAGCTCATACATTAAATATAAAGCTGAATTAATGCAATGCAATATTAATATAATTTAGCGATTGCTAAAATAGATATAATATTATCAAAGTGTAAAATAATTCACATTTAAAAATTCCATACAAAAGCTTATTAATTTGTCCCTTTACTTTTTTTAAATTTATTTAATTAACGTTATCATTGCATATAAATTGCCTTCTATAGAAAATCTTATCAATAATTACACAAATAATAAGTCATTCAAAACCTAATTTGGATTCCTGATATAATTATTGTCTCAAATTCAACCGCTTTATAGATTTTTGATAAAAGACAAGTAATAATTTATACTCATTGAGGGTTCACATCCGTAGAAGATAATTATTTTTGAGGATCATAGCCGAAAGATATAAGAAATTAGGTAATTAAATGATGGGCAAATATTTAATCCAATTTTGTAAGAGTGATTAAATAATTTAGATTAAGGTGACTTTGTTGTATGGATTGAATATAAAATAAGAAAAAGTATCCTATATGGTTTAGTAGGAGGTATAGAAAGTAAAAGAGTGTTTAAGTAGAGTAAAACTAAGTTGGAGAGGTAATGTCGAGTTAAAGTTACGAGAAGGACCTAAATAAATATCTCGGATAGATTTAAGGCGAAACAAAGAAAAGTGTCTTATTTACAATGGCAAAATGGCAAAAACTTTCGAGACGTTTTAAAACGGTGAAATAATAATGAATTTCGATCATGCTTGTTTGTATAAAAGATTTTTGAAAGGAAATATTTTTAAAAACCGCGTAAATATTTGTTTGCATTAGTAGTAAGACGTGTTCAAACATTGAAGGAAATCTAGCGTATAATCCGGTTACTGCTTCAGTATTATATACGTACAATAATTCGGACATTGCCCAATAATGTAGGAAAAGTAGCAGCATTAAGGAGCGAATGTCTGCGTTTGCAGGACGTAAAGAAGCGAATCCGAGTTCAATTCGATTCTCATTAAAATGCTACATACAAAAGCGATTTGCATTAAAAAATGTGAGTCGATAGTTTGGAAACGAGAGCCGTGACTTTGATTTTGTCTACGTGACCGAGAAGCTAAGAACAAGCTGTAAATATGAAACGAAAATTAAAACTCAATTTGGCGAAAAGTTGGGTAAACAGAAGACAAGGCGGTTGAAGTGTGGAGCCATAGCATTAAATGGAATTTACAGATATTCACAGTCGACCCGATCTCCGCGGACTTGAGCACAATGTCAGCGTAACGATCCAAGAGCGCGTGCTACCATTAGGGAATTACAGTTGGCAGCTTTCCCTTTCATCTACATCTCGAGTGACGAACGCCGCCCTCTCTTCCCTTGGCCCTACCTTATCCGCCGGCCCCCCCCCCGCTTCCAAACTCCCGACACCGGGCCGTCCCGCGATCGACAGCACTTTAATGCGGCCATTTGCATTTGTTTCGGCGATAGGTTTGGCGGTAGATTTGGCAATAGACTCGGTGATAGGCTTGGCGATAGGCTTGGAGATAGGTTTTTGCTCGTCTAGGGTGACGAGTCTCGATGGCCGCTTCGGTTGAAGCTCGCCGGGAAATCGCGGAAGCATCTCCGAACGGATGTCGGCCGTTGGCCGGATCTCGTGTATCTTGTGCTTTCGCCCTAGGAGCACTTTCGCTTTGATGTATGGGAGCCACGATGGCTTCTTCCCATGCAAGGGGAGAGAAGCCTTTTGACTTAATACACGAATTGTGAGGGGTCGTGAAACGTAATGAATGCGAGAAAAGTCGTGTTCCGCGGAAAATGTTTCTTTTGAAGACTGCTTTATAGGCAGGCATTTTCGACGGTAATTTGAAAATACGTTCCTTGTATAAATTGCTTAATAAAATTGGAACCTGCATTTTTTACATCTCGAATTAAGCTTTGCGAAACGAGGACGATATTTACATTGGCGAATTTTAATGATAGCCGGAATTTCTGTAAGACGCTTGACGAGATTGTAACGAATGACGTTATGCGCTAACTTTGTTCTTTCGATTGCCGATTCGCAAAATTTATTTGCTATCGATATTACTAAGATAGACAAGCCCCCTTGTTCTGCTTTTACACAATTGTTTTGGAATAAGGCTTCGAAAAATTTAAGACTCTTTATTATTGAATTTTTTAATTTAAACTTCAAGAACTCTTCTTACGACTTTGTTACAAATTTTATGATATCTTTCAAAGTTAATTTTACAGTTGACATTTTTTTATTTTTTTGTATTATACATGTATATAATGCATTACTATTGAGAATAGAATTTCATATATCTTACCTTTGATTAATCAATAGATAAGTTCGGTAAATTGTAATAAAATCGATGGTTAGTCTGCTTTTAATACCAATATTTTATAGAGCCGAACACTGACATATTTACATTCACAGTAAACAGAAGCTTTTAAAGTATTAATTTTACGGATAATTGTAATAAATAATCAATCACCAACCTCTTAAAGATACTGCCATCATATTTTTATTTATGTGTTTGCTTATTAAAAGCTTAAATTTTTCATATAATAAAAACTTTCTTTATATATAAGAATACATATATTTTTTATACCCATTCATTATAATAAGTAAACCATTTTTTAAAACATAAATTTTTATTACTTTCCTTTTAATTTAATTAGATGTTTAAAATTTATAAATTTCATGAAAACTAATTATTTTGTAAGCTTGTGATCATTTAATTTCATACTTTCCAAATTAAATATTAATATTTGATAAATCAATTTCGCTTATTCGTTGAAATTAAAAATATTTTTTTTTAATTTTATTTACGTATTGCAAAATTAATAAAGATAATTTGATCAATTAAATACATGCCTCATTCCATTTATAATTACATTTGCTTCATTAATAATATTCAACAAGTCAAAAATGGTAGTCAAATTATATTATAAATATTTAAAAATAAGTATTGCTTTAATTACATCTAAAATAGTAAATGATTAATCATTGAATATAATAAAAAATTAATTTATTAAAATAATACCAATTTTTTTCAATTTCTGTTCATATATCATTAATTAAAAGTTTTATTGTATAAAGCCTTAATTATTATGAAATATTTTCATGCTTAAATTTGTTCTAAATACTACAAATAAATCAACTTTGTTTAAAAATAATTATTCTATGACTTTTGTTCCATTATAATACACAAACAATTTATTTTTAACATAATCAGAAAAAAGGCTAAGATATACAAAGGTGATATATATGTATTCAGTCCATGAAATCAATGTAAGACATTTTCATAACACTTCTTTCTTTTAGCTAATAATAAAAAACAAATTTTTCTCTTAGGTCTTTTTGTACACTTTCACACTTTAATTACAAACATCTGCAAATCTAATGACAAAATAGTTAGAGTGATTGTTTACATTTATTATCCCAATTATAATTAATCAATAATCTATTTTCAAATGCTTTAAAAAATTAAAAATTCTTGTTCTAAACACTTTGAAGCATAATTTTTTATTAAGAGAAAACTACTAAAAAACTAGTCAATTTCACATTAATCTCAATATAACAGTAGATGAAAGTACAGACGCTCATACTACAAAATTATTTAAAAAAATTAATACGTACCTTTTTGAACAAAAAATATAGATGTTAAGAATTTATTACCGTCATAGTACGATTAAATGAAAAAGGTTCTTGACGGCAATTATTTTTGAGAAGACATTGAATAATTATGTCGTAAAGTAAATTAATTTTTACCATTACTTAAAAGTGCTTACAATTTAAAAATATAAATTACATCTAATTGTTAAATAATAAATTCTCATGTACATTACGTGTACACATTATATAAAATATTCAAATTTAAAATGTTTAAAACTGCATTGAAAGTAAAGATATTTATGTAAATTTTTATACTATTTTTTGTACAATACCTTATAAAAGTAATAAATGCATATACGTTTTACTTATATAATGCATTGATAAGTTTTTTTAAAGCCAAAGGTATGCACTATCCATAATAAACGATCGACACTTTTTGGTCATCAAATTATTCAAGAAACACGAAAAAAATAATTAGTAATTTTGGTTTTACTGGAATAAAAGTAATACAAATAATAATTTTTGAGATTATGAAAAAAATAGACAAAAGAGTTTGATTATTTTTTACAGAATAATAGGCAATTGAAAACTATTAAACATAAATTGTCATCTGAAAAAACAACAACTTAGCAATATTAAGCTGTTAATTTAATACAAGAAAAATAAATATGAAATGAAGACAGAAAATTGGCGCATGACGGTGGCAGGAAAAATACCTTCGCAAATTAAACATAAAAATCATTTTCAATCTTTCAGACTCTCTCTCTCTCTTCCACTCAGTTACTCACTCTTTCATTTATGCATTTTTTGCTCACAAACATAAATTGCATACTCTTAAACATATACCATCTTATTTTTTATTCATATAAATATTTGGTCAAGAATATATATGGTCTCATTTTAGTAAAATGTATATTTCGTCCCTCTCGATTCCCAACATCCTTTTCATCTTGGGTCAACTAATCTTTCTTGCTCCTTTCACACTCCCCCTCGTCATGATATAATTTATCTTTTAATTTTTGTTCCTACGATGTTTTCTATTAAATTTATAAATACATAACAAAATAAAAATAAATATATATATAAGACATATTTAAAATAACTGAGATAATCATTCCGGAGGATTGATAGAAGAAAAATGAAAATCCTTGCGAACATTTTTATTATATATGTTTAATCTTATCTGTAAATAGCAAAGTAAATGCAAATAGCTTTGAATAAAAATATAGTAATAAGTATTTAAAAAAATTAAAAAAGGTAACCAGAGCACTAATAAAAAATTCAGAAATAATTCTTAAAGTTGTTTGTCTTTGTAAATAATGCAGTGATGTAGAGTTTTTTTTTTATTTAGCAAGTAATTTAGTAAGACATTCATTATTATGATTAAAATAATTATGTAAAGAATTAGTCATTATGCATGACCTTTAAAAAAAAAAAAAGGTTACAATATTCATTATAAAATGAAGGTGAAAAGGGGAATTCACGCTCTTATAATGGGAAAAAAGTTTTGTTTTATTCTCACTTCATTTACAAATTTTAATTACTTTGCAAGAATAACCATTCGTTCGGTGCATCTACTTGCATATTTCTCTTTCTCTTTATCCATACTGACTGTAATATTTCACCTTATTCCACACTTCTTTTAAAATATCAATAAAACTGCGTAACAGAGTTCATTTAAATAAAGAATACAAGAATAAAATACCTATTAATTTTTCATAGAGTAAAATAAACGCCCAATCGTAATTTGAAACAGAAAAAATATTTAAACTGTAAAATACATTATCATTGTTTCAAGTTTGAGAAATTTATAAATTTATACATGAATGTTTTTTTAAAAAAATTTGATTTATCGAAAGGTAGCGTTATAAAGACATAATAATGAAACGTGTGTTAACGGAATCGTTTTCTGTAAAAAGAAAAGGAAAGGAACGGATGGATAAAACTTGACTGAAACAAGTGCTTCAATCAATTGTTGAGGATCAATAAAGCATTAGCGCTTTCTTTTTAAGAAACTCGGAAGATATTTATCCGATGTGTAAAAATTAATATTATTAAATGTTATTTGAACAATAACATTATAATATTATCAAAATGTTATTTGAAAATCACTGCATCTATAAATAAGAAAAGAAAGTAATCATCGTAAATTTAACAATTTAAATCCATAGCCGTATCCATCCATATCCGTAGTTGAATTCATTTTGGATTAATAATTACGCGAGTATTACGTAAAGGTAACCGACTACCGTTCGTAACGCAACACAAAAGTAATACATTTTCGTGTTAGGCCAGGCTAAGTTACCCTTGACTGAAGTCGATCTAAGCTCCTTTAAATCTAATTAATTGATTTGAAAAGGAAATTAATCACGGGATCTATACATAAAGTTTCACGTGGTCGCATTTCAATGCACCGATTGAGCAAGGATTTATTCTCCACCCTATTTGCAATGCTCAATTATATGAGACATTCAATGAGTGCAAGTATATCGCAGTCCTTGCATTGGCGGATGATTATCAATTCCCGCTGGTAAAGGAAAGGACACAAGAAAACATATCCTACTCGCCCGATGAACAAGTGAGTCGTGGATTACGCGGATGCCGCGAGGCCTTACTTAATCTTTGGCCACGAAATAAATTTACCCTTTTGCCAAGGTATATGCGAATTGACCTTGTCCGTCTTATTTTGCGAGCTTGGGCACATTGTATCTTGTACTTTGTGTTGGTTCGGTCCAGGTCAAAAAATTCATTTGCACGCGCATTGCAATAAAACATTTTTAAGGCGCAATTTTAATACGTATGCTGGAGCGTCTTTTTAAACGATGCTTTTGAAAATTATGCTCTCTTCTATGCGCTTCGATATAGCTTTTACTATTCTACAATACGTTACTACGTAGTACTTTACGAGTATTCACGTACATAAGCGCATATATTATTGGTATTGGTATTATTGAAATTATCTTTATTACAATGTTAATTCTGATGCTGAGATTTATCAAAGCCGTGTCAATTATCTTTAAAGTTCTGTCTTTGAAATTTGTCCAAGTATATGACTCGAGGTAGTCGATTGCTTTCATTGTTTACCCAACAACAGAAGCACGCAAATAAGCTTAATGATATTAGTATTAAATTTAATCTCGTCCATCGTAAAGAGCACTTTTATTTATAAATGTAAAATTACAAAGTAGACGGAAAATGTAACCATAATTTTTGCTGCGTTATACAATTTCATGAATATTAATGCTACTGAATAATAAACGATCAGAATAAAAGCATGCATGCAACAGCCTGCATTTGTATTTTTTAAAAGCATTTTAATACTGAATAAAAGCCGAATGACACGAATTTGCTGCATTTTCTTTTTAAAGTAAAGCAAATTTAGCAAAACGAAAATTGTAAATAATCGCAGGCAGTGTTCGAAACGCGCCTTGTCAAGCACCACCGTAAGTATACGAGATTTCGACTTACAGTAGTTACAGTGCTTAGAAATTAAAAAGTTGTCACCATTATATGTTAATTTTAACATTGGCTACGCATAGAACGTTTAATAAGCAAATAATTTAAGTCTCAAGAGTAGATTGAAGGGATGTCTCGCATCGCTGAAATCACGAAGAACAAGGTGTCAGTCGCATTGATGTCTGCGTCGGTATGATGGATACCCATTCCATAAATAAAAGCTCCCGGAGGACCCTCGCTTTTAAAAATAAAGTTCGACTGAAAACAGATGGAATAGAGCGGCGCACCGCGACGTAAGTATGAATCTCGTGTCACACTTACTACGAGGAAATAGTGTTTAAAGAAAAGTTTGCTATAACGTGTTAAGTGACAAACTTTATGTTTTTAAGATAAAAATACTACTTCACCTTACACCCCTCCTCCCTCCCTCCCTCCCTCTATCACTCTTCAGTAACAATTACATAAACTTTAGCAAACAATATCATCAGACCTGATATTTTATTTCATGCATTAGTAATGAAAGGTATGTAAAAAAAACAATATTTTATAAATAAATATTCCATAATTATTGTTTATTTTTATAAAAATTGTAAACTATTATTGTTAAAATTTGCAGCGATCACGTACAAGCTTTACAGATATACAGTAATTATAATTTATAAGTCGTACAACGACAAAAATTGCTTGAAAATTTTTATCAGTTAGAATATTTTAAAGGTGCATATCAAAGAAAACGAAATAAAAAAATTCTTATCAACGTATGTACATTGGTCGCGTCTTAAAATCAATTTGCTTTCAAGCACGTGATAATACTTAATAAAAACATAGTGTTCCTATATATACACAGTCCTCACTTTATATAATTGATAAAATTCGAATAAAAATCCGTCCACAAAGAAATCACCAACAAACACAAAATTAATATTAAATTGAAAAAGTACACGAGGAAAGCTCGAACCCTCTTCTTACAAAAAAAACAGACTGAAAATTTATTATTTTCTCTTTATCTTGTGAAACTCTGTAATAGTTGGAAAGGGGGCCGAGATAATGTTCCCTCATCTTCCGTGGAGAAGGAAGGGGAAAAACATGGAATTCTCCAAAAAGTAGACAAAAAAGAGGGGCAGAGAATGGAGAAAGGGAAAAATTCTTTTTTCTCCTTCCCCTCCATTTACTCCTACATCGCATGGTCTCATTTTAAAGTTTCAAAAGAAAAACTAAAAATGCTTTAACTCAAAATGAAATTTTGTAAGAAACTAAAAACTAAAAAGAAATTGTTTCAGACAAGAAAAAACTGCGCCAAAGTATGGGAGGACAATTTTTTTCATCCTTGATGAAAACTACAAGAAACAATATGAGTCACCTTCCATGCCCTCTTAAAATGAAATCTTTTCTCTTTCATTTTGATTGAAATATTTTATCCTTCCTCCTTTAACTTATAAATTTTACTATGTATTACGTTATTATTTGTCCAGTAGATTAAAAACTTTTTCGAGTTGATTCAATTATTTAAAAAGCATTTTTTCCACCGAAATAATAGATTTTTTCTCACTTTTTATAATGCCTGTATATGATAATGGATCATTAGTTAATCATTCTCTTTTAGTAATTACAATATCTACAGGAATCATGCTACAAAATCTATTTTTAGCTTTCATCGTCTCAAGTTCATTATCACCTTCTATCGTCACTCGAGCCTTGAGATCGCTAAAAATAAAATATTTAATAGTATTAATAGTATTAATTAAAAATAAAAGATTAACTTTTCAATATTACACTATTGGAATTACGAAAAAATATTTTTTATACATTGTTATATATTATACGTTTTCCATTTAACTGTGAAATGATAATGAAACACCATATTTTTTTATTTTCAATCATTGTACTAGAGCATTTTTAATTTTATATAATTTGAAGTTGCGCAATCGCATTTATTTTATGACATTGCCTTTTTTTTAATTAATGAATTAGTATGTACTTTGTACATAACAAAGATTTTTTTAATAATTAATAAACAATACACATTTAAATATTTCAATTTTAAGAATTATTTTAAATACCTATTGCCTTCTGGATAAGACCCAAAAACAATGCAAGGGAATTCTTTAGAAACTTTAGTTAAAGCATCTGCAAATACATCCTCAGAAGCATTAAGATATAATTCATGCTGTATGAAACGTTTCTTTGTATCAAACAAAATCTGTGAATGAAAAATATTATGTATATTTTATTTAACTTAACAGGTATATATTTAATATATTTATTAAATTTATTTATAAAATATTAATTTAATTTTAATATAAACATTATATCAGGAAATAGAAAAAAATTATGAGATAAAAATTCTACATATTAAAATTTTTGATAAATATTACCTTATACAAACTATTAAAACTCAGTTGTAAAAAAGCAGGTGATCCAGGAAATACATGAACGTTTCTTAATATAATGCATGGAAAATTAAGTGGTACACTTGATTTGTCGTCAACTCCAAATTTTAAAACTGCTTGTTTTGGTATCTGAAAATAATGATTAATGTTTATCTAATTTTAACCAAATATTTATAAAATGATTATTTATTTATAATTTTTTATTACATAGGCTGATTTAAATGCCGGAGATACTGGATTACTGATACGAAAATATGACTTAATGATATTAAATAGCAATGGATGACGATGTAAATTATCATCAAATGCCTTGGCTAGACCTGAAATAATTTTTATGTATTATTAAGAATAAAACAAGTTGTTATTGTAATTACTACCTTCGTAAGTAACATCATCATGAGTTGGTCCAATGCCACCAGAGGTAATAACAAAAGAATATTTCCCAGAGAATTCCCTGATTTCATGAGCTATCTCATCAACATTGTCGCTTATTACTGAAATCTTGAAGAAAAATGTTTCCTGTTTTGCAAACGTTTAATTCTCTTGTTTACAAACATGTACCACAATATCAACTAACTTTTTTAACTTTTACTCCACAACGGTAAAGATGCTTACAAATAAAGTATGAATTTGAATCCCTTACTTGAGCTCTCAGGATCTCATTTCCAATCACTGATTACAAACAATTGCAATTATTTCAATTATCGTAAGTACATATTTTAAATTTCAATATATCTTACCTATAATTCCTGCTGTTTTATGTTCATTAATAAGGCTAACGCATCTTTGTAACAATCGAATTGAAGGATTTGCTGAATGTACAAGGACTGGCCAGCAGGAATTATTTAAAAAGTTCATTTTTGAAGGATGTTTTAAAAAATTGTTACAGGAAAATTTGTCTAAAACAGTATTAATTCTAAAAATATCAAAACTCTATAATGTAGTAAATCTGAATTTTATTAAAAAATCTACAATTTTGCATAAATGACATAATAGCAGCATAAAATAAAAAATAAAAATATCAAACAAATTCTAAGCGACTTGAATATAAAATAGTTTTCATACATTTACTACACAACATTACATTAAAAGAGGTTATGTATGTAAATGTGCTCGTACAACTATTAAAGCCATTTCATAATTGAGTGTGTTAGCCATTACTTTACTCTGAATATCAAAAGTTACTGAAGAATCTAATTAAAATAAAATAGAAAAACAAAAGATAGGGCAAAAATTTTTATGCGAAAAAGTACCTAAAGTATGGTATTAACAAGTGGAGAATTACTAAAGCGTTCACCAAAGTCACTGTATAAATTTTTGCTACGCGAGTGTCAAAAATTACCACAGGGTGCAAATGAATTTTATAAACATTCAGTTAAACAAGTACGAAATTTTGATTAAAAAAAAATACACTTTTCATAAAAACAAGAATAGCTTAATCACGATTGTGCAATAGTACTTTACACTAACCTTTAGACCTTTACACGTTATTTTAAATAATTCAATCCCTATTGCTACCCGTCATATCAACATTTTTAAATATTTTGACTGTACAATTACGAAACATAATTACTAGATAAACATTTAAGCACTTAAAGAAATTTGAGTATTAGAAACATCTTCGTTAAGATTCGTTAAAATTAATTTATAAAAATACAAATGACCTCATATAGATTACAAAGAAACATTAAAATTAAATTACAAAATGAATATATTAATAACGTAACATATTGTATGAATAAATTTTATTTTATAATAATAAATTATAAGAATTAATATAATTCTTCGTTGTTTCATAATCAATTTTCATAATAGAGTTATAAGCAACATGTATTGGAGACAGATCCTGAACGAGTCAAAGAAATAATGGAAAAAGCACTTTTTAGTGCCAAATGGGTGATAGAAAAGGTGATTAAAAAATACTTTTTTTATAAACTTTTATACAATGTATATTTTAATAAATTAAACTTTCTTTGCAGTATAAGAAGGAACTGGTAAAAGACTCCTATAAAAAATAGTTTTTTTATATATATTAAAATCAGTATTATCAGTAAAAAATGAAAGATTTAGTAATTAGTCAGTCATGCACAAAAAGCACAGAAAAATTCTGGAAGGCCTTATATATATGGATAAAAAATCCTCACCTCATTAATCGCAGAATTTTAACATCAATACAGCTTGGCATATTTAAATTGAAAAATATTAATTATGAAACAATTTTTACATGGCTAATAAATTTAAAAAAAGATCTTGAAACAATTGAATATTCTGAAAAATATATTGTGGATTCTTTAAGAAATTTGAATGGAGAAAACGTTTTTACTGACATTTGTTATACTTTAGAAGATCTTGATCATTCTCAAAGTAAAAAGGACACAATTTATGTTCGCTTTGCTAAATTACTTCCACGTCATATTGATAAGTTTGCACAGACTTTAGAAATTTCATTAATTAATGTACATTATAATTGTGTTACATACTTTTCCCATAAATTTTGCAATGATGAAAAAAAATTATTGGGTTTTCAATATCCATATCAAATAAAATATGAAAATAATTGTATATCTATTCTTGTACAAAATTTGGACCAATGGAAAAATAGTGAAAATTTCGATTGGTTAATAAATTGCTTCTTCTGTAAATTCTTGAAATGGGTTGAAAACGATGAACAAAAAAGTAGTCTAGTCAATGGCTCTTTAAATCTCATCTCAACAGAAGAGTACACAAATTTATATAATGAATTGAAAAAAAAATATGGAATAGAAATGGTGAAAGTTTGGCCAGAAAATACAGATCCTGAAAAATTTGTTTATGAAGATGTAGCTATTGCAACATATTTGATACTATTATGGAAATTGGAAAGAGAAAAATTGAATATTAAGGAGAAACAGTCGTTTTTAGATCTTGGTTGTGGTAATGGTTTACTTGTCCATATACTTAATAGTGAAGGCTTTCCTGGATTTGGAATGGATCTTCGAAAAAGAAAAATTTGGGATATTTATCCAGAAACTACTAAATTAAAGGTACCATCGATAAATATATATTATTATTCTTAATCAATGAACTTATTATTGGATCAATGTAGTTCGTAAAATATCTTATAGCGTTGCACGTCCGAACATATGAATTGTAATAGAATTAAATTAATACAGAATGATAAAATTCACAAAAATAAACAAAATTATTATTAATTCATAAACATAAGCTCACTTTTCTATTAAAAATGATATTTATTTCATTGCACGTTTGATATGAAATTTTCTATTTTAGGTACAAACGATTATTCCATCTTCAAAATGTTTATTTCCAGAAACTGATTGGCTAATTGGTAATCATTCTGATGAATTAACCCCTTGGATTCCCGTAATAGCTGCAAGAAGTTCCTACAGATGCCGCTTCTTTTTATTACCATGTTGCGCTTATGAATTCAATGGTAAAAAATATCAAAGAGAAAATTCAGCCTCTAGTCAATATTCCGATTATTTGGCATATATTAAAAAAGTGAGTAGGAGATGCGGCTTCAAAACAGACATTGACAAATTAAGAATACCATCAACAAAAAGAATTTGTTTAATCGGTACCGAAAGAAGCTATTCAATTTCCGATAGTGAATCGCATGATTTAAAAATACAAGAGATGATAAATATAAGATGTAATGATAGCGATAACAACGGGGCATGGACTAATACATTCACGCCACGTCATGCTGTAGAGAAAGTTAGAAATTGCACTCAAATCGAGAAAAGCCTAATACATAGCATTATTTCTATTGTAAGTTCGCTTATTTTGGATAAAACAAATATGGTTAATTGTAATGGTGATAAGAATTCGGTAGAGATTTGGAATGCCGGTGGTGAAGTCGAACTATTCGAAGTTGCAATAGCAATCGGTCCTGAAAAATTGAAAAAATTGAAAAAGGAATGCGGCGGTCTGCAAACTTTATTAAAAAACAACGGACATATATTTAAAGTGGAGTATGGAAAGGTCAGGTTTCGTATCCCAGGCAAGGAAAAAATCGGCCAAAAGAAGAAATCAAGAGTCTTCAACGTAATTAGAAGAGAAAAGGAATGTTGGTTTCATAAAAATCATCCAAATGGATGTCCGCAGACAGATAACGAATGTGACTTTAAACATTAAATAAAAATTAATTTATTCAATTTTAATTATAATAATTCAATGTCCAATCACTTAAGCCTAAATTGTACTTTAAGAGTCGTCACTATACATTTGTACAGTTTGTAAATATTTATTTTTAAGTCACTTTAGGTGTGTAAAAAACGCATAGATAAAAAATTCTTTTAATTACTTTGTAACACTATCTTACATAATATTAACGTTATTTAGGTATTTCGGAACCTATTGGTGGCCACGCATCGTTAGTGTACGAAATGTGATTAAGAGAGCCAATTAATTGTATGAAGAAACATGCGATGATATTAGTTGAAACGGATAAGAACAATCGTTAAACGTTGGACCATTCACGTCACCAGCGTTCGCGCCAAGTTTCTCAGTCTTAGTGATAATTATAATAATAGCGTGACAGGCGATTGTCACTCTGATATGGAAGAGGCGTAGAGGGAAAAGTAATCGAGGCCGTGAGTGGGCAGATTCTAAGAGAGAGAAGAAGAACTGAAGGCGAGCGAGAGTTAAGGAAGCTGGTGGCTGCCGGTGCAGACAATGCGGGAGAATCGGCCTCATTTGAAGAGCTCGACAATGGCCATGTCGTCGAGGTTGAGCACCCTGGGATCCTCGATGCTCTGCTGGAGGAGCTTCGGGTCGTAATTGACGAACTGCTGAGTCTTGGCGAGTCGCTTGGTCTCCACGGGGTCGACCTTGTGCTTCCGCTTTAGGTGGGTCTGGAGGTTGCCGCTCTGAGTAAAGGAGCGCTGGCACTGGGGGCAGCAGTAGGGCCGGTCACCCGTGTGCCGCTTCTGGTGCATTTGGAGGGTCGACTTCTGGGCAAAAGACTTGCCGCAGAAGTCGCACTTGAAGGGCCGCTCGCCCGTATGGATGCGTTTGTGCCGCTCGAGCTGGCAGGGCTTCGCGAACGCCTTGCCGCAAATGTCACACTGCCGTCTCGCCATGTTGCTGAAAGCAGTAGCAGACTTTCAGGGTCACTGGTCGGCTTCTAGGGGTGGAGACCCTTGTCCCTTGTGCATTTTTCCTCTTTCCCAGAATCAATGCTGGACACTTTGGCCGCCCTCAGAATATTCTCGGCTTGCGCGCGCTCGCAATCGCCTTATATTTAGGCGACACGAATTCCCGATATTGCATCCCAAGAGGTTAAAAATAAGCGGCGGCCGTACCTCGGTGTCTTCACTGGCTTGAGATGCATCTCCTCGCTCTTATCCGGCACCGTCGAGTCGATGTTCTCCAACTGCAGAACCATACTGTCGTTGAGCTGGAAGTCGCTCTCGTTGACCAACGTGGGCACCTCCGCCCCCGGCATCTCCCCGGCGAATATCACCTGAAGGCCAGTCACATCGTCCTGAACCTTCTGCACGACGCTCGTCGCGAGGTAGTCGTTCTGGGCGCAGCCCGACGAAGAGAGCGGCAGCTCGGAGCTCAGGCTCGGGTCCTCGGTCTGTATGGTGACGAGGCCGTTGGCAAGCAGGAACTGCAGGTTCGCGACCAGCTGATTGTTGTCCCCAAGAGCGAGGAAGCCGTTGCTATCGCTCGAGATGCCCCCGTCGGGGTTGAAGACTATCTGATCAGCTCCGAGGGCCCCAAAGCTCCCGCCGACGTCGATCGGCGGTTGGCCGTCAGCTGGTTGCCCGAGGAGTGGCTGCATCACCGGCTCCGTGTGCACGATTCGCACTATCTGATCCTCCTTCGGGGTCTCCGGATCGGCCACCACTGCGTTAGGACCCGCCTCTGTTGGAATCGCGACGAGCGGGCAACCCGAATCCTGCTTGTGAGATGCAAGGTGAACCTTTCGATGACCGATTGTGCGAAATTTCATCTCACACAGGGGACACTTAAATGACTTGTCACCTGTAACACATTTTTATATCTTCAGGTCTTTTATAACCATACATTATCCTTTGGCAATACTAATTCTAATAATAATTCAAATGGTGCTACTTTTTCAAACGATTTTTCTCAATAAAGAACACTTCATATTCTCAGAATTATATTTATATTTTTCATTAAAGTTCGGCCTTAGGAACGAGTCACATAAATAGAGGATTCAAGCACAATCATATTTAATGAGAATGCCTTGTCTAAATAAATTGAAGCAAAAGACAACTTATTGCGAAACAACCCATTCGTTCAACTTCCATAATTCCAAGTTAACATTTGCAATATTCCTGTTGATTATCCCAATGACTCCAAAAGCCTTCCTAAATAACTCAGCTATTCGCTTACCTACCTTTAAAAAATTTTAAGAGTTCTACTCAATGCTCTGAATAATTAATTGTACGGGCATAATAGTGTTTTATTTGTCATTTTATTTGCTGTTTAATATTTTCAATAACTTACCTATATGTGATTTCATGTGAATCTTAAGGCTATCTTTTGTGGCGAACATGTTGTTACACATGTTACAATAAAATGACTTTTCTTCTCCGTGTATTTTTAAATGCGAATCTAATGTATATTTGACAGCAAAGCTTCTGTCGCAAAAGTTACACTGATACGGTCGCTCACCGGTATGTGTTCGAACATGTCTGATAAGATCACTGGGTTTACGGAAAATTTTAGGACAGTATTTACATTTATTATACTTCTTATCGGCTTCCTGAAATCAACGTCAACTTTGAAATAATATTAAGCTACCGTGAGATTTAATATAAAAAACCATTAGTTATTACTTACATCGTCCATTTTAGGGTCCAAGTTAATACTGGCATCATCTTGGTCTGTTAAATTTTTAAGTTGTAGTTCAAATTTAACGTGATCTTTTATATGCTTCCTTAATTGTAATGTTGTAGAAAATTCTTCATTACATTCGTAACATTTGTGCGTCCTTTACAAATGAGAAATATTTTATAAATACATATCAACCTCTGAGGAAAATTTATTAATTTACTTACTCTTCTATTTCATGTATTTTCAAGTGCTTAGAGAGATCTGCATTTGTAGAAAATTTCGAAAAACAATGTGTACACGAAATTTCTTTATTTTCTTCGTGCAATTTTAAATGCTCTTTTAATGCATCTGAGCTAAATTGCTGCATATTGCACATGTGGCATTGAAAAGTAGTATCTAAAATAAGGTCTTTATTATTTTCAACATATGATTGTTCTTTTTCAATGTTTATGATTGACGATTCATCAAATGCTTCGATCGATTTGTTTAAGTAATTCTCTTTGAGAACCAAATCATTTTGAAAGTCTTGATTAATTAATTGTGTATTATAATGAGTATGTTCTTGAATAGATTGAGGTAAAATACTGGCCATATTAGTTGCATTAGGTTCTGCCATTCCTAAATCGATCCCATTGACCTCCTAAATAAAATGAATGTCATAATTCATTGTTGTACCTCAATATTGAAGAGTATATCAATCTTAAAGCTATTATATTAAAGTAATGAAAAATCTTTTTTTTTCTTTATATTTGATATAATTTTAAATATATTTTTGTTTACTTTGATAAATATGAAGCACTGAACAGCATTTGATACTTGAAAACATAACGTTAAATGCTTAGCATTATAATTTTTCCACATTCTCTCATAATAAAACTTTTGTACTTTTATACTATATTAATGAATCGATACATTCAACTTGGATTGAATTCTTAACAAAAGCTTACACACCTGCAATGTTATCTGATTAATGTCAAACGCATCGTATTGCGAGGAGAAGACGTCTGTATTAATGGCTGTACTAATGGAAGATTCCAAATTTTTACCATTATCATAAATGATGCTTAGTATGGGCTGCTCTCGATTTTCTAAAGAGGAGTCATTGTGCTCCTCTATCTGCCTGACGGTATTGTTCAGAACAAGATTCATTCCGATACTAAATAATTGCTGATTTAACGTCTCTTCAATTTCTCTAATACTCTCCTAAAATGTGTATTCACGTAAGACGCATAAGCATGGAATCTTTAATCTACTTATGACATGAAAATTAGTGTAAAACAACAATACATACAGGTGTAAGCGATTGGTTACCCGAATAGTTAGGTAGGGTAATAGTGCCTGTCTCATCGGCATGTAATGCTTGAGTTTCACTTATGTTAGGGTTCTCTACTAGGGGTATGTTTTCTGTGGAAATATTAAAGACACAATGACTTCTAAAAAAGTAATGATTTTAAAAATTTACATTCATAGTATTGGCAAATTTTGATAAATTTAAAAATACATAATTAATATTACAGTATCTGCTTGGGTACAGTGAAAATTGTACTTATTCAACATAATTAGGTATTAACGTAAATTTTTACAAATGCAGAATAAATAAAACAAAATTTGATCAATATAGATTTTTAAAACAATGAAATGGAACATACGCGTTGCTACGCTAATATTTTGTGACGATGGAGTAATAGACATGTAGGTTGTATCTTTATCTTTGATTATAGTTGGGATCTGTTCATTTAAGTTTTGTGTAAAATTATTTGTAATAGGTTGAAATGTTATATCTTGATTATTAGTGTTTTGGTCTGGCATTATTATTTGCACATTATTTGACATTAAAGTTGAATTTTCTTCCTGCTTTTTTTGCGATTCTAGTTGCTGTAAAATAATAAAAAAACGAAAAATATTTCTCGTTCTACAAGTTTTTATGATCAATTAAAATATTTACGAACCTGCTGGGCGATTTCCTGTTTATGTACTTTCATGTGTTTTCTACAGTTCACTGTTGTTTTGAAGGTTTTGTTACAATATGGGCACATGTAGGGTCGTTTATTGCTATGTGTAATGTGGTGTCTTTTCATGCTACTTGAAGTTGAAAAATTTCTATTGCAAACGTAACACTTGTAAGGTTTCAATAAATCATGTATTCGACGATGGGCCTTTAATGCACTATTGGTTGAAAATTTTCTATAAAATAAATCATGGAATTTGTAAGAAAAGGTTTTTTTTATCTTTAGAAATTTATTGAATTTCAATTTAGTTTTAATTCCATTTACTCATTTCTAATAAAGCGCTAAATTTAGCATTTATTCGACTGAATTTCAGTGCTACGAATTTATGGCTCAAAATATTTCCCACTTTACAATGAGCGCAATAATAAGATTGCACGTAAAATCAAGTACAAAATTTGACTATGAATTTGTAAATGAGAAAAAATGTAAAATGTTATATTAAAAATGTTGTTCTTACCATAAGCACTTGAAACGAGCTGCAGATAAGCTGCAAGACTCATAATGATAATAGTACTTTTTTTTTAACATTTAAATGAATCGAAAAATTATCGGCCCTTCGCCATTGCCTCATTACGTTATACACTTGTGAGTCTTGGGACACAAAAGAACGGAAAGCAATGAACATTCTCGTGAGTATTGTTAATTTCGAATTTCGATGTCCGATAGATTGTCAAAGCGACAGAAAATCAAGGGGGCTCGCCAAAGCAAACAGCAAGCAAACGCCAAGTGGATCAGCAGGGGACGGAGCCATCTAAAGATCCCGGAATCCAGCCCTGGGTACTCACCTGTCGCATAGGGCACAGACGTAGGGTCGTTCGCCGGTGTGCTTCCGATGGTGCTGCTTGAGGTGGCTGAGCTTGATGAAGGCCGCGGGACACGCGGGGCACTTGTGGGGCCTGCCTTTGCCGTGGGCGACCTCGTTGCGAAACTTGGGTTGGGCGTGCAAGAGGCCGTTGCTTGCCTCCGTCAGGACGAGCGGCTCCTTCAGGATTACCTTTGGTGCCAAGCTCTGCACCTCCGGGGTGTACTGGTTCTTGCGGCGATTCGTAGCCGAGCCCTCGCCCTCCGCAATACCTTTGCCCTTCTGATGGATCTCCGAGTGCGTCTTCAGCTGGTCGAAGCTCGTGAACTTTTTGCCGCATAAGCCGCACTTGTGTACTTTGCTGTGAAATCTGAAGGCGAAAATAATCGGTTGAAGTAACAATTGCGATAACGATTACGAGACATCCTAGGAACATTTAACACGAGATGCTTACTGGCCTTTGGGGCATTCGTATGCAATAAAAGACGCAGAATAATGGCGCTTAAAACATGTCCCGTATAGAAAATAATCAAAACAATGACCAAAATACATTGTATTCGAAAAGTTTTCGGATGCCTCAAACACCGGACTCGGTATTTAATTTAATAAAACCTAAGGAACCTATGTAAAAGTATTACGCATCAAATCTAACATTAGTCGAAGAGACAGAAAATTAAATATATTTTTGATGCAAAGTTTATTTAATTTTTTAATTTATATGTCACAATTATGATGTACGATATACAGTAAATATTGATTTTATACTATATATATATATATAATGTATGAGTAACACAAAATATAGTGAAATTCTATAATTTTATGAATAATAAATTGACTAATCTTAATGTAATGCAAGTGATAAATAATAAAATGAATAAGTACTTTTCATGAAGTAGAAGCTCTTTTTCAGACGTGAAAAATTTTGTGCACAATTTGCATGGGAATTTTGTTGAATCTTTGTGGGTCTTTTCGTGCGACAACATTGTTGACTTCAAAGTAAACGATCGATTGCATATCTTACACTATAAACAGAGTTTTTATTACTGCGATTATAATAGTTAAATGATATTCAGGGTATATAATAATATAATCTTACCTTGTAAGGCTTCTCGTGTGTGTGTATTCTTAAATGCCTCATAAGGTCAGAAGGCTTTTTGAAAGTTTTATCACAGAAAGTGCACTCATAAAGTCTAGAGTTATTTATAAACCGTTGTTTAATCTTTATGTACTTTCTAAAAACAAAAATACCTACATTAGTTTACGAAAGGAGCAGAGCATAGAGAGCCTGGCATCGCGTTACCATAATCGACAACGGTATCGATAAATGGCAATGCGATTAGTACAGCGGGCACGGCTTAAAGGGGGAGGTCCTAAAAAAAGATTGAGAAAAAAGATCAGCTCCTTAATCGAGCGCGACGATTCGTACCCCTTGGCGTTGTTCGACATCTTGTCCAAGAGGGTAACCATCGCCGTCTTATCGCTGTCGTCCGTCATGACGAAGCCGTCCTGCGGGTGCTTTCGCGGATTGTCGATCTCTGATTCGGATTTCGAAAGCTCGGCTGCCCCGAGCCCAGCTCCGGCTGTAGGAGCCTCGAGGCTCGGTTGGGCCACGGATTCCGGGGGCTCCGCGTCCTTCTCCGGCTCATCGCCGAGGTCTAGGGTCCTGTCGCCGGCGCTGTGCACTCGCTTCATGTGGCCGTTTAAGCTGCCGAGCTTCTTAAATATGCACGGACACTGGCTGCAGCGGTAGACCGGCGAGCCCTCCTGGGAGCTGTGCACTCTGAGGATATGCGCGTTGAGATTGCCTGCGAAAGGAGTGACCGATGGTTAACGACGGGCTCGGTCGTTCGCTTCTCCGACTCCTCGCTCCCCGTCATCCAGAGTCGCTTTACCGTAATTCCCTATTCTTGTTCGTGTTTGGTTATCCTTCACTTGAGACTACTAGTTTTTTATTTATAAATTCGAGCTCGAACTCGATGAGACTACTTAAAGATTTCAGTACGCGAGTGTAATTTACCTTTTTGGCTAAATTTAGCATGGCAAAATGAACAACTGTAGGGCCTGATCCCATTGTGTTGCCACATGTGAATTCTCACTGAACCTTTTTGGGTGAAACTTCTATTGCACAGGTTACACTAAAAAAAAAGAAAATGTCGAATTACACAATTTGGCCGCTTAATAATATTAACAATTAATACAAGTTACTTCCATAAATATTCTTTAATTATAAGCAATCGTCTATATTTGCGAACTTTTAGAAACATCGTCTATAATATTTCGGTAACTTAGCTTACTAGATTCAAGATTATATTAAAATTAATTATATTAATTCACTTTTAGTAACTAAAGCAATGATAAATTATTACTTTAGAAATTTGGCGCTGAAAACAAAATACAAAATAGTTTAAGAAAAACGATTAATAATTATTAAAATTTTTTCATTTTTTTGTATGAAGTCTTTAGGAAAACTTAAGCATTACTTTGTTGTATGGATTTTCAATATAAAAGATTTTAAATTTACAAAATTGATGTAAATATATTGAAGTGTCATTTACTTTGGATGTAGTTATAATTAATTATATACTATGCAACTGCGCTCATTTAATTATAATATAAATTATATATTTATAAGCTCAGAGGATTAATTTTAGTTAAAAAGAAGAATTTTACTTAAAAATTGCAGATTTACATTTTTTAATACGTCTATGACTTCAAAATTTTACAAATTGTTCCTTATCGGTCACGGGTATTGAGCATAATTTTAATTTTTTTATGATGCTAAATTAAACTGCTTGAAATTTTAATCGATGCACTTGATTTAAAATAATTGAATAAAAATGAGTAAAAATAAAGCGATGTTCGATCTGCAGATTAAAAAAAAGTGAAACAATTTAAATGCCATATTTTTCTTTTTTAAATTGTATCTATTTACAGTACTAACTGTAGTAGCGAATGTATTAAAGAATAGTTTCATTAAAAAATACTCCGTTAGTGATCGAACGTAAATGTACATTCCTCTCCCATTTTAATTTTATAGGGTTTTACAATTGTTTGTGAAAACGCTATTTTTGCACGGGCAAGAATTACTATCTTCGTAATATCTACGTAACTTATGTTGGTAAGGTCTTATAAAATAATGAAACTTTTTACGAAAACATAAACGTTGCAGTTTATTTATTTTTTAATGATACAGGCCCAAGAAATAGAAAAATTAACTTGTTTAGATAATTGCCGCGGTCGTTACTGAAAAGTCCTGAATCTGTAAGATCGATGGTAGAATTAAATAGGGAATGCCCGCAAAAGAGGCGGCAGACATTAGAAAATAAAAAAGGCCTACTCGAACAGGATGCATGAATTAATTGGGCTACTAAACGCATGTCCATTAATCATAAAGTGTTCTCGTTTGTGATGTGTAATAAATAGCACGAGAATAATGAGTGTAAAACAATCTATTTTCAACGGGCCTAAATGTACCTCAGAAATACCAGAGAATGGAGCATTAAAAATAATGTTTGACAAAGGCAAGAGGCACAAGTAAATTGAGAACTTGGTTAATGTCGGCACTAATTAATTTGAGCGAGTCGTATGTGAAAATAAGAAGAGCTAACGTTGGAATTCATGTCGCGGCAGAGATGAGAATTCAAGATCCTGTAAGAAGAACTTTGGTGATACGGTGGTTGGTAAAAGCGAGGAAGTTGAGGAGGAGGAGGAGGCGAAACGGGAAGGTCAGTAGGGCGAGTGTACGTTAACAAGGACAGGGGCCAAAAATATATCGGGTTGCGGGCGTAAAGTACAGCGTCGATCAACGTACCTTGTAAGGCTTCTCGCCGGTGTGCACCCTGATGTGCCTCACCAGTTGGCTCGGCTTCTCGAACGCCTTGAGGCAGAGCCTGCATTTGTAGACGGTCCTGTGCCGGATGCCCCGCCTCGTCAGTTTCGTCGTCTTGGTCTGCAGCTGCGAAACGGACACATCGCCGATCAGGAAATAGCGCGCGCAATAGGGAAGGACGCGATAAGCGCCAGGCCGGATGCCGACCTTTCATTATCGGCCGCGTCCACATTTTCGCCTTTCCGACTCTCTGTCCTCTAATCTACAACGTCCCGTCGCGCTCCGGACAAAAAAACCCTAGCGAGCCCCGCAAGATTGATGCGCAGCTCTCGGCCGCGGACAATTCACCATTCCCTTTAAATGATCGGGTTCCGGGCGTAGCCGCCGATAGCCTTGACTGTTCCTCGCGAGCGCGTCGGCCGGTGGACGCTGGCGAGCTCGCGTGAGACGATTCACGGAGTGGGGTGGGTGGGTAGTCGGAGTTGCGTTATGAACCTCGAGGCAAAGACACTTCCAAGTAGTCGGCGTTCGAAGCCGGCCTCTCCTAGGGCACCTGCATCGGCTAGTAATGATCGAGGGTCCTTAAAGCCTACAGTTCGGCCAGCCGAAGCGTTGTCCGAAGGGGAGTAAATAATCGCGAGCGGGGACGATACCGAGTATGTATGCTAAGTGAACGGGAAGAGGAAAGAGACATTATCAGAGCCGCGTTTTAAAAATCCTACGCACGAAACGACGGTCCGCGATTAGTCATTGCCAGGCTGCTGCTGCTGCGTCTCCCAAAGTATAAGCACTATATAAGTAAAGTACGGCGTTGGCATGAATGTAGGAGCCGCGCGAACCGTAAGAATTAAATTAATTAAGTAGGCCGTATAATGTCTGGGTCGGTGTTGGGGAGGTGTTGGGGAGGGAATGGAGCTCCTCCGGGGCGGTCTCTCCTTCAAAACGATATCCGGACTGGCTGGCCTCCTTTACCTTGTAATGGTCGCGTAAGTGTTGGCGGTAGAGGAGCGGCTGGGTGAACTGCTTGCGACAGAGCTTGCACTTCCTGTAGTCGTCGGCCGACCATTTTTCGCCGTGGAGCTTCGAGTGGGCGTCCAGCTGGCTCTGCAACAACCGAGCCAAGTCGTCGATCAGAGAGATTTCGGGCGGCGGACGGTGACGAGGCGGGGGCGGGGGAGTCGCCGATTAACGATGGCCCGATGCGATGTTGATAGACCGAGCGACGGCCGTCGTCGCAAGCTTTCCTTTGGTCTCTTGCCGTCCTATCGGGCTTACGCCCGTGAGTGCCCCGATCGCTCAAACGGCTCCGCGCGCCGCCTCGGTCTCAAGAGGCCCCGATGAGAATCCGGAGCCGAAAGCCCCTCGGCCCTCTCGGCTACTCATCCTACCCCTACCCCTCTTCGCTCTCGCCTGCTTTGATCATAATTGAGCGT
The DNA here is from genome assembly GCA_018907135.1 of Kradibia gibbosae. Lineage (NCBI taxonomy): Eukaryota > Metazoa > Arthropoda > Insecta > Hymenoptera > Agaonidae > Kradibia > Kradibia gibbosae. The sequence goes on from JACCHX010000001.1 coordinate 39,183,390, forward strand.
TGAGCGACGAGAGGGAATAAATACCCCTTGGATCGAATGCTACATTTAATGCCGAGCGAAAGTGTGCCAGTTGATTTGTCAGCTGCTATTTCGAAACACAGCGATACTTTTATTCCAAGATCGCTTTCAAAGACTATTCCTACGTGCATGTCTAGTTTTCGAAACCTGGACGTAGAAGTTGCTCAAAATTACGAGCTACTGTTTCATATTTAAAAGTCATCACAAATTTACGTGTGTTACGCGCGTGTATGTATGTATGCATGTACGTATATATATATATATATATATATATTTATATACATGTATATAAATAAATATTTGTATATTAATATACTATATATACAAATATATGTAAATGTGGAACACACATGCGTACACGTACGTGAATTAAAGCTGGAAATACTTGATGGACTCGACACAACTAATTTCATTGTAGTAGCTCTAGACATTGCTTAGATCTTAATTTCAGTTATAACGAATCAATTAAGTATCAATGATAAATTATGGCAGTTTGTCGGTTAACTTCCATGATGTCGAGCAGCTACTTTCGATTTATCGAAAAGAGCTCTATGATTAAAACGAATGCTCTGTACTATAATCGAATCGTTGTATGCATTTTTTAAAGTTGGAATTACGTCGAATAAAATGAATACTGGTGCTTGTATCCTCGTCGGATCCAGCATATACTGAAATATACATTTATAAAACCGCGACGCTTAAGAAGCCTCCGTAACATATGTCACTGAAGCGAGTTTTTTTACTCGTCACGAACGAGGGCTGTACGTACTTCAGCTGAAAATTATAAAATCAAGATATGTGTATCGGTACATGCGTAGCTCCGAGTCTACACGCGTGTGTGAATGGACGTGCGTGCGTAACAATTACAGCCACGTATAAGTGTGCCAATGTAAAGAGATCGGATGCGAAAATTAGAACTCGTATTTTATCTTACCTCATTTCCTTACCACCCACTCTTTTAGCACCATGTTTAGCGCCATTTTCTTTCTTATTTTTATACGCGCTTCATAATAAAAATGGAAAAAAAAGTAACGTAGCCAGACTATCATTGGCCGGAAAGAAAGGGGCATTCTCTTACCGGAACTAGGATGCCGATCTGCTTCGAGTGTCAGTGCATACTCGCGACTAAGGCGAAGCCTCCAGGACACGCGCGGCCACGCGAGTCGATATCATTCGTGGGTCGGTAAGATAACCGACGAATAAAAGACCAGAATAAAAGCAATAGGAGAGTGAGCCTACGCGGGGCTACCAGAGGGACTCGAAAATACCTGCCCTGATGCAGACTGACAGGATTAAAGGTCGTGAGGCACCTTGTGATACTCAGCGCCGACGCCGAGGGCGAGCCGGAACACCTGGGCGCAGACGGCCAGCAGGAGGAAGTCCAGGCACTCGGCCGCGAAGGACCTCATCTCGGTGCTGATGGCCACGCGGACGCCTCCACCCTGGCGCCGGTCCTCATGCGCGCGCGCGTCCGAGCGTCGTGGGGCCGCTCGGCCGACTGGCCGAGGCTCGCTCTCCTTATCGGGGCCTCCTTATCCCCGGATTCTATCTCTCTCTCTCTCTCTCTCTCTCTCTGTCTCCCTCTCTCTGTCTCGTCCTCTCCCCTGATGTCGCCGAGACCTTCCTCGCTCTATTCTTGGTATCTGCCGACGTCGCGTATCCTGAATTCACACGCGACACGCGGAATAAACCTATGGGTTCGAGGAGCTTTCACCGTGTTCGCTCCTCGCGCAGCCCTCGCCCGCACACGACTGCCTAGCTTACACTTGGCTGCCGGGCTTCGACTTGCTCTCGACTTCGGCAGCAAGTCCGCCCCGACGCTCGGATTTCCTAAGCTTGGCCGAGCCTCGTCCTCGTCCTAGCCAACTCGGCCGCGAGTCCGGGGACCAAGCGCCGATCTCTAATCGGAACGTCAATTGACCGGCACTCTCCTTCTCCCTTCCACCACCTAATCTATCAGCCCTATTATACGGCTTGGTGTGCCGCGCATTCCGAGAAAGACGGAGCGCGGAAAGTGGGCGAATCGTCGGCCGCGACAAACGAGCGCACGCGACCAGTCAATACAAGTGCAACGCACTAATGGTAAGCCCCGATGCTTTTTCACTCCCTGTCGAGCGAGTGAAGTATCTCCTCCTCCGATTCTCCCACCTACCCCCTCCCAACGCATCGAGCCATCGCTGCTCGCGATGCCAACCCACAGATTGTCGATCGTTCGCCCATCGTCATCGAGGTGATCCTCCCTTTCACTCTCTCTCTCTCTCTCTCTCTCTCTCTCTCTTTCAATCACTCTTTCTCTCTATCTAGTTGCCTCGGCATTTATCTTGACTACGCCCTCGGAAGATGAACGAGAAAATAGCTCTTCTATAATCATTTTTAACCTATATACGATAACGCAAGATTGCAAATGTGTCACGTCCTCGGTTGTTCTCTAGGGTGAACCGACGACGTGCGAATTTATTCCCTTATTGCGAGCAAACTATGACCTCGCATTGGACGTATCTTCGCTTAATCGCGGACACTCATTCAAGTTGATAAAATTTCTTATCGTGAGCTTTTAACAAAACAATAATTTAATAAGCGCTAATATATTATCCGAATATAAAGCTCTTCGATCGTTGGTCATTGCAAGCCAAACTTCCAGATGCTACTTGGCTGCGATGGGAGGAGGGGGTCGAGAACGTAAAAAAAGCATCTACCATAATACCGGTTCCCGAGAAAGTCTTTCGCTGCAACTTCATAAGCAATATTCGGCACACACTGTAAAAAAAAAGGAAATCCCGCTCGCGAAAATTAATGTCGCTCGTTAATCCTTTCCCGCCATCTTTGCCAAAAACACGTCGTACGCGCGTAAGCGTACCCTAGCATGAAAGCATCTCCGTTTTTGGACTCTTACCTTTCGAGCCAACGACCTACTACATTCCTTTACACATGCCATATTCCCTGTTTTACAAATCCTCTCATTACATTATCAAACCCTTATTGTAATATTAACGTATTAATTTTAAAAGTGACCCCTTAGATCATTGTCGCAAGTACTATCTTCACTCGCATAAAATATCTAAAATATACACATTGCATTACGAATAACGCACATTCGTTATATACGATTATTAACAATGATGTAAAAAAATCCCTTTTTTCATTTTATACTCAATTTTATCTATTTCTTCCTTTATCGAAATAAATTTGTATTCAAACTTAAATTCATTTTCGCTTATAAATCAAATATTTATTATCTGTCGTTGAGACAAATGAAAGAGAACTTGTAAATTTATGTATTACATTGTTCAATTTTTAAACCATATAAAATGTATAATTAAAAAGTTACAACGTTAAGTTTGATTTTACAACTGAACAAAATCCGCCCTTTAATATAAGCTTAAAAATGAAAACCATAAAAGGATTCTTCTTCATGCATTGTAATCAGTTATTCAATATTGACTACCCAAATTGTCAATTCATTTTTAAATACGAAAATTTTCGACACATACGTGAGTCTTAAATTTCCCGTAAGATTCAAATGCATAATACATTCAAATACTATAAGATTAATGCCCTAATTAATTCAAATACATATTTTTTAATCCAATTTCTACTTAAATTGGTACAATAGATTGAAATAAATTACAAAGCAGCAATATGTATCCGTATTATATTATATTTCTAAACTGTAAATATTGACTTACTCTATATCAATATTAAAACAAATTCTGCCTAAATGATTGGACATTGATAAAATTACATGTTGAATATAAAATATTATATTAATTTAAATAATTACTAATATTTTTATAAATTATTATGTGTATTACAAATGTCTCGATTATAAGTAAGAATCGTATACTTAAAACGTGTATATATTATGGATTAGCAAATAAAGAGCAATCGTTACAGTAAGTTTTTAAAGCTTACATAAAATCAATCAATTTGTTATACCCACATTACAATTCAGCCTAATATTTGACTATTATTTATTTCAGTATTTTCGATAAATTTTAGTCAAATATGATTATATATTAAAAAATTATACAACTCAAGATTTCAAGCTTAATTACTGTAAAATCCAACTGTTAAAACTTGTTATAACTTGTTTGTAAGATTTATATTATTTTGTAAGATTTATATTATTTTTTAGATTATTTATTTAAAGTATAATACTATGCTACAGCACATTCAAATCGTATTAAAAGCTACACTTTCAATGTTTATTTGTGCATACATTTATAATAGTTGAATCGTTTTAAGAAAAAATCTTCAAATATTTTTGGAAAAAAATAATAATATTTATAACAAATTATTTAAAAATAATATTAAAAAAAATCTGTGGCAGAATATTGTTTACAATAATTGTATCCTCTAAAAATTTCTCTTATAAAACTTTATGTGAGTCTTTGCAAATTTAAAATATTAATTTATTGAATTGATCTAATAAATGTTTTTAAAAAATTTAAGTTTCATATTTGAAATAGAAAAACATTCATACAAAAAAATACTAATTGTATAATTTGCTTCATTGTTCTAGCATAACTATGAAACTAAATGAAAATTGCTTTTCATTATAATTTTACTTTTTTCTCTTACAAAGTTTACATGCAATAAATTAAATTTTTTCTTAATAACATAAAAAATCTCTATTTAATGCGTGAGTTATAACTTGAACAAATTATTTAAAATTCTCTGAGAATAAAGCTGACAAGATTTTTAATTAAAATTTTAAAAAATCGGATAATAAATACGTCCAATAACTGAATTAATGATTAAATATAATAAGCAAAACATGTAGTTAAATTTACCGTTACAGAGCTCGATTTTTGTCAATTAAAGCTAATTGTTGTACTTTTGAAAAAAGTAAATCAAAGTTTAAAATAAGTCTTTATAAAGGCCATTCTAAAACATTTTTTTATAAAATAAAAACTTTCGTTTGTTCTCGAAACCCTTGGATTTTCAGTAACCTAAATTTTTGTTTTTACTCATTCAAATTTAGTTCATGTTTATATAATTTTCTTGATACTATTGTACCTGGATAATGAACAAAATTTATTTTTAAAATGAAACTGATGAAAAACTAAAACCAACGCATACAAAATATTTCGTTAAAAAACTCAACTTAAGTAATGGTTATTAAAATTATAGTCGTATGTTGGTAAATGAATCACTAAGTAAAATGTTTTTTTTCTGATGATGATAGATTTAGAGCAATTTCCTGAGCTTTGAAGTTTGGAAGTTGAGTGTAAAATTTGAAATTGATAATCATTAGGATTGTATATTTTATAAATTCTGACATAACAACGTAACACTTTTAATACAATATTTTGTTTACAAAACAAATTCAGAATTTATTCATAAATTCAATGAAGCATTAAAAATATATTTGCGAAACGTCCTTACTCTATGTCAAGCAGATGAAATATTAGAATCATAATAGATAATAATTATACTGTAAGCGATAAAAAAATCGTAAGTCTCCTTTAGTTGAGTGCGATGCTGTTCTTTGAAGTGATCTTCCGTGCCGCTTTTATGAAGAAACGCACGGCTAAACGCGGAATTAACTTCACGACAATGCAGCGCATTCACACTGTTCATGCGCATATAATCTTAACGGAAAAAGTTCCTTTATTAGCCAGCGCATTCACATTTTACAAATACATACTTATCTGTCTATATATATCTCCATAATCTCGGTTCTATTTCGGTTGAAAGCTCGTATTATAGTATCGTAAATCGGTCCCCGCACAAGCTTTTATTCCCGCTCCGCGTGCTTCCGTTCGTATTCTAAAACGACATTCTTGATGGAGGTGGGGCTTTTCTTTTGTATATTTACATCTGGGGAATGCGTTACAACAGTTTTATTATCTGTGAGTCCGAAACCTCGGTTCAATGTACACGCCTTTAATAATCCGATTTATATATATATATATATATATACACGCACACGCACATATATATACCTCAATTAAATAGTAGAAGATGTAAATTTTATCAGTTCTTAAGCCAACTCCTCGCTAATCTTAAGATACACAAGTATATGAGTTTTGTGCAATCATTTTTAGATTTAAGTGATACTCATCGTTATCAATAATATTTGCTTAACTCATTTCGGATGAACCAGATGAGCTTCATTTTAACGGCAATTATGTTAGCAAATTACATCATATGAAAGTATTAATTAAATTTGGATTTTATTTGGATTTTATACAAAAAAATCTTAGTATTATATGCTAAAAATTCTTAAATACTATGTAAAAAATATTCAAGGTTTGCATAGAATTCCTACAAAAAAAATTAAGTTTCTTTTTTGTATGGAGCGTTTTTTCAGTACAGTTTTTTTCATTCAATTAATAATGCTGGGCGGGTGAATGGTTCCTTTGATAGTAGAGGCACGTTTAAATGATAAAAAAACATTTGTTCTAGAGACATTCTATAATATCAGTTCACATTCAGATAATTGGGCAAAGATCTAAAATTGTAATGATAAAAAATTCCAATTTATCGGCTGTCCTTCCACGAAACAGAATTACACATTTTCTCAAACATCTAATGTCGCTCAGAATGAGAAAAGACCCTGCGACTATCGAACGTTCGTAGCGGGTTTCTCTTTGTGTTCGATGATACGATTCGATGATGGTAGATCCGTTAAAAATAAGTGAAGAAAATATAAGAAAATTGCAATTATTTTGCACAATCAAATTTCGCATAATTCTGCAACTGCTTGCCGCTTAGAAAAAATACCAATGGCTGACATAAATAAGCTACATTTTAAGAATTGCGTGCAAGTTCCTCGCTTAAGGCGCTGTTACTAATGATTTTGATAACTCCACTTCGTGTGCCTTTACTAACTCTTTCGAGCTACTTGGCTTAAGAAGATTCACTAAACGCGTCCCGAGGAAATGAATTTATACGGATAATTAACGAAGGCTCTAATACTATCAGATTGAGAAAATGCCGACAAATTCCTTATAATTGACGCTTGGTATTTGGAGTAATTTTTTTCTCAAACTAGAATATAAATCTAAACATTTAATCCTACAATAAAAAGGCAGTGAAAAATCTTTTTTGCACATCATCTAATTAAAGCATTTTGAAACATAACAAATTAATTAATAAATTCCTTATTCACTGTACAGGTCCAATAAAATATGTAAATTAATGCCCTCCATAGCAATCTTATGTGAAATTTACCGAAAGATTAATTTGAATGAAAAATAGAATATAAAGCTTGATGAGGACTTTGTCGAGCTTACACCTTAATTTAATAAAATAGAAGTTAGGCTGGCATAACTTAATTTATTAAATAGCGCTTACAAGCGCTTACTTACAAATTGCTGTGCGCACAATTAATGATAGAATAACTACAATGAGTCTTGCATAATAATACTAATAATGTTGAAAAGATTAACAGAAATAGTAATAGTAATCGAAGTAAAAGTAAAAAAAAATATCGTTAGTCCGCTTGCTCACACTATTACCGAACTTTTGTAAATGAAAATTTAACAATACTATACTGGCAACACCACTACTGTATGGAAAAATAAACTTCACTAAAGCGTATTTTTACGTTTCTGTAAAGACACAAAAATAGCCTGGCTGCTCCATCAAAAACATTTCCGTAGCGGTTATTTACGTGTTGATTAACCCGTAGACAAATTTAGCAGGATTGTAGCGGAAGAATTATTAGATCCAGTGTTTTTGCTCTCCTCTCGATATCGAATGCGTTATAAGTTTCCTTCTTTAAAACATATCTCTCGATAAAAGCATACAATAACGCATATTTTATCATAGTGTGCGAGCGAGGTGCAAAACGAATCGGATGCAGCAACACTCGAATGACGGCAGAAGCGTGTAAACTTGACGGGGTTTCACGCGTAACTGATTAACAGTCAGAAAAAGAAGCGAAGGAGTTCGCAGAGAAAGACGAAATAAAATTAAGAAAAGTGATACGTTTTACACATACGCAAAGCTGCCTTTTTGGAAATACTGAAAGTCAGCCATTTACTTTTATCGCGCTCAATAGCCGACGATTGTTTATTAAAGCATTATTAAAACTACTTACATTTTATATTTGATTCCGTAATGAGTTGTGTAATTAAGGCATTTAATTATCTTACTAATATTCAAAGGATGCTAAATATGATAATGAAATTAGATCGAGATTTGACAATCGCTACAATTAAAATAACTTTCTCTATGTTTTATAATTTTATTGAGCCGTTTTCATAAAAAATGAAAAAAAAAAAAAAATTTTCATTTTTCATAAAAAAAATGTAAGAATGTGAAAGGCTGAAACTGTCTTAGATAGCTTATATTTGCAGATTATAGTCAGATTAGTTCATAATTGTATCAAATAGTAGACTTAATTGTAACTTAGGCATTTATATTCCTATTAATTGTGCAAGTGACGCAAATTAATGGAAAAATTACTCATAAGCTATAATGTATCAGCAATTTAAATTAATGTTAGTAATTTACTTTTAAAACCAGCAAATTATAAAATAACTCTGGTATAATTCTGTATACATTTGCGTTAAGACGAAGCTTTTTCCATTTTAAGATTTCATTATTTACTAATATATTATAAGGCTTGTGCTTATAATTGTGTTTATAAATATTAAGCAAGCAGTGAAAGAACGAGAATGAATTAGGAACGTGATCTAAAGAAAAAGCTGAAATTTTATTATTAATACATGCTTTTTGATTTAGCCATAAATTAATAGGGAATTAAAATTTTGCCTATTCACGTATAAGACATGCGCGTAAGCAAGTAAAAGAAAAACACGTCATCGTTTTATTATCCACACTTTGAAGCGTCGTCGTCGGCTCCCACGTTACAATGTGCGTTGTGCGCAATTCTTTTGTCCATTTATATCTTCATACAGCCTCCATCTAAAGCAACTCGAGCATCTAAGATTTCTTTAAACGGTTAAATGCTTGTTCTGCCTAATTTTTAAAATAATAAGTTACGTACAGTATGCAGTTATCATTCAATATCGTATTAAACGCTTTACGCAGTAAATGATGTTGTCGAGAGTTTTTTGAACTCAACTTCGAACACTATGAATGGCGTTTAATTATTATTCCAATCCAGAAAGATGCGTGAGCCCAAGAAATTTTCATTGCCAACCGAATTTGTTAGGATGTGTAAATTACTCGTGTTCGCCGATCCCGAATCGGCAGGACAGGCTCACATTAAAAAGTGAAATAAGCACTAGGGTTCAAACATTTTTTAAAAATAAAAATAAACGTGCCATAAAAAATACTACTTGCGCAAGTATAAAGACTTCATTATAAATACAACGGGTGCACGTTTCTCAATCTAACGCGAGTTTCTACGAGGGATTTGATACATTGGCTCATTTTCATCTTTATTCAACCAGAAGGAAAATGAGATGTTCTTAGAAAGATATTACGAAGCTGATACAGAAATGGACGGAATAAAAATGCCAGAGCGACTGGTAACGAGCTCCGGTAGTTTCCGAGCAAAGACTCTAAGCCAGTTGGCCGAGAGCTGAGAGGAAACGGCCGGTGTGCGAGTTCGCTCGGTCCGGCGATTCGACCTGGTGGACGAGGTGGGCACGACGTCCCGGGAACGGGGCTCCGGGGCTCGAGCCGAGTGTCGGGATGCTTGCGCGTGAACGCGGAGCATAGAGGGTGAAAGGGCTTGCGGCGAGGCTCGGGGTGTCCTCGACGAGGAGGAGAGGAGCGACTCCAATTTCAGTCCCCTGCTCGGACGGGCGAAAATCCTCCGAGCGCCATTGGTTCGATATCCTGATCGCCACGACTGGACGGTCGGCCAATTTCGCATTAGGCTCCTACTGGGCTCCTCCAATGGTGGAGCGGTGGCAGATAGCAGCCCGGGCCGACCTCCTCGTGCTTGGCCCCGATCTCAGAGGAGCTTTCGCGGAAAGATATCGCTTACCGCAACGTCCGCATTCGAGTGGCTCGTGTGTTGAGCGAATCCGGCCTGACCTGGCAATGGCCGTTGTCGCGGCCAAGACGTTAAACAAGACGATCTCTATGATTATTCTCGAGGACTCTGGACTCCTACACCGCCACGAGCCTCTATACTCGAACTAATCTGCAGCTTTGCACGATCTTTAATCGCTCTCGACCGGACAAAATCATTCAACGAACGCGGCTTTGAAATCTTTTCGTCGCGCGACTCCTTGGAGATATAGTTTACGCATGGCTTGAAATTAATTTCGATACTTCGCTGACTCTCTGGGGCTGAAATTTTATACTCGTGGTTCGTTTCATTATTTATGAAGCGGGCATCAACGTCGTTTACTCAAGAATCAATTTAATACGAGGTAATTCATTTAAGACGAGAAAACCGAAACCTGCTCTTAATGTCGCAAGATGCAAACTCATAAGCAAATGTTTCTTATACCTTATCGGCAAACTTATGTGTTTATACGTCCATGTTAATCTGTTGAAATCTATATGAGTGAGTCCCATCGAGAGGGATTATAAATGTCTTTAAATTCAACGATTATTAAATCAATTTAATAGAACAATAAATTGCTCTTATTTTATTTCGATAAGTTTTGCTTGATAACGATAAAAATAAATTTGTATCCATTGCAAATATTGGAGTACAATATCATAAACTATCGAAATGCTCAAAAGCTAACGTTTCACATTTATTTATTGACACATTGTATTCAACTTACACCATGTTTTGAAATAAAATGCAAATTAATCGATAAAATATTCCTACGTATTAAACACCCTTTTGTTTAATATTAATTCTAAAATTCGTATAAATAAACTGACAAACGAATTAAATATATAAATTGTCGTGGAGTGCTATGTCATTATCATATTTAGTTTCTATTTAGTTTATTTTACCTCTTTATTTAAAAGATGAAATTCTTGTGAACCCTCAGTAAAGCAGATGTAATGATATACTCAGACCTTATGTTATACGTATTGATCTTTAAGCAAAAGTATGAATCTTCGTTTATAAATTCATTATGAAAAGTAACTAATATTTTCTTAAAGTCAATGAAAACTGTGAAAACTCATAAAAGCCATAAATTCAAATGCACCAAATAATGATATACTAAATTTTACAATCTTATACAAAGAAATAAAAGGTATTGTTATTAATGTAATTTAAAAATTACAAACTATTAAATATAATTTTCTGAATCACAATTTAAATATGTACAGATATACATATATGTGGGCGAGTGTGATTTTTAAATGTCACATCCTAAAAAACATGCTTTTAAAAATTAATAAGTACAATGTTAAATCAATGACAGTAATTACGATATTTGCAAATTATTTTTACAAATGACAACTCACTAAATAGTGACGTCATTGATTAAACATAAAAAAGTTAGATCTACCTAAAGGAACAACAATAATCTTCACTATTTGCGTAGCTGATAAAATTCAAGTAACTTGCGGTGTACTTGAATCGTAGAATATTTCAAATTTAAATTATGAAATTCATAAATTACACTCCCCGTTGTGGATTTTCTAATGGCTACAAGATTTTATTGAGAAATTTCATAACGACTTTTTTTAAATTAAAAAGTATTTTTTATAACATTTTATAACTTAGAAATAGATGAAGGTTATTTTATAATGTTACTTCAACTTTCATTGTGGAAAAATCTTAAATTTTTAATTTTCATTTCAATCTCTAATATTTTCCATTGCAATTAGTTTTAAAGTTTGATGATTTAATAGCTTAATAAGAACTGAGAAGTAGTGCTAAATAATTTTGAAAAAATCAAACGCAAAATTGTTTGTATGTAATTTAATGTAGATATAAATAAAACAAATTGAAATCAATTTAATTTTTTTTATAACTCGTAAATTTTTGCTTGTTCTTCATTTAAAATTATTAATTCCTTTATTTTCAATTGATTTTAGTTTTGATTTTAAAAAGTTACGTGTTTAAGTTTTTTTTCTTGTTAATTAAATATAATTAAGCTTACCTTTGTTCCAAATACATCATCACATTCAGTACAATAGAGATTCTCGTCAACTTCATGTATCAGCATGTGGGACTTTAAACTGGCTATACGTGCAAACTTTCGTCCACATTCGGGACACTTGGGTTCTCCAATATTGTGAATAGCCATGTGCAGAGTGAAATTTGTCTACAAACAAAATACAAAATTATAATCGTGTTGTGTTACTCAAGAAAATAATATATTATATTATATTAAAATCACATCTAAAGAAAAATCTAAATTTTCCAAAAAAGAACAAAAAAAATAATAGAAATAAAATAGTATCTTCTTTCAACATTTTTAATAAGTATATTGAACAATTTTATCAACTTTTTTTTTAATTTGTACAAAAATATTAAAATCTAAGCTAATTAATTTATACAACAATATTTACAAATTTTAAAAATATTTCATTTACTTTATTTACTATGTTGGCATTCATATAATTCAGTGATAGAAAACTTAATAAATATTTTTAATATTCAATTTAATTTCACAAAAACAGGATATTTTATCTTAATGCATCAATGGAGTTAATTTAAAAAAAAAATGTATAGAATTGACAAAAAATATATTTATGAAACCATTTAATGGAATAAAAATATACTTACTGGTATATTAAATGATGCAGGGCATTTTGGACAATTGTGAGGTTTATCTTGGGCATGTTCTTGTACATGTTTTTGTAACAAATATTGTTTTTTGAATTCTTTATCGCAAACATCACATTTAAACCAAGGTTGCTGCAAAAGTAGTATAATATATTTACAATTTTAATTATTAGTCAAAAATTTTTTGTATATACCTCTTCACTCGAAGTTTTATTACTGTTCTTTTTTGATTTTGCAAGATTCTTGCGACCATATTTTTTTTGAGTTGACGAAGTCTTCTTAAATTTGATCGAAACCTCTTTTAAATCAAGAATTTCTTCTGACTTCTTCTCACTTTGTTCCTTCTCTAATATTATTTCTTCTGAGTTATTCTTTGTACCATTGAAATCATTTTCTAAATTTTTGGAATTGCATGACACTTCGAGTCGACAATCGTTATTGTTAGTTTTAAAACTATTAGAATCAACATCAACTATTTGGATTGCAGTCAAATTTGGTTGTTGATAATTATTTAAAAAAATGTTATTTAATTTTGCCTAAAAATAATTACAATACATCAATAAACTAATAAAGTAAAGGGATTTAGTGTGCTTACTTGATTTAAAAAATTGTCATCATTTTGATTGTTTTTTGACATTTGCAATGTATCCCCAGAATTATTTTGTACTATCGTCACTGGAGTTGACATAAGTTCCAAGCTTCCATCGTGTCCTTCTGTGAAAAAATTATATTACAGTAGAAAGTAAAAAAATATATTCAATGTTCAATAAGGTTAATAAACATTGAAAATACTTACGACGCACAGCCAATAACGTATTGCAATCATCGGTGAGCATAAAATGCATAAAAATAGATGGATCCATCTCAGATGGATTAAAAAAATGTTTGTATTATTGATATTATAAATAGTAGTATCTATAAAAGAAGAGGGGAAAAAAAAGAAATTATAAACTAAATAAACAAAGCTTGTTTGAGCGAAAGATAATAAGGGAATCAAATAAAGTAATCGCGATTAATATTCCAAGCTGTACATGGAAAAGAAATTTGTTTTCAAAATCAATCACAAAGTAACCTGATTTATCAATAATTAAGCGAATCAGAAAGTGAGAAAAAATGCAGAAAAATATGTCGAGGGTCACTCACCTGCATTTTAAATGCTTTTAGCGCAGTACTACTATGGAAGCGTACGGGAAGAGCTCAACTATTTCCAGATAAGGAAATATTTGAGGGATATATAGTGATGGCAAAGGACAACAATAAAGATGGCAGGTTGTAACTGAAGGATAATTTGTTGTAGCTCAGTTGAAAATGTAGTTCACGAATATCTCGGAAGTAGATACTTGGTGTTTTCATTCGTAATAGTAAGTTCAATGGTAGAGATGTAAGTCTTCTTTATCGGTAACTTATAAAAGTAAGAATGAAGTTTAAGATCCACTAAAAGCTTTAATTGCGCGTTGCACGCGCGCGCGTATGTGTGTGTATGTATGCGTGAATGCTGTATAATGTAAGGATAAAGAGCGTCGGCGGTAGAAGTAAAATCTGGCATTGAAGCAAATCGAATAAGCAGGCAACAGCAAACGTCGAGAATCTTTCAAATTCAAAAGTCGATTTGGAAGAATGCAATTATTTTGCTGTCAAAATAAGGATCGGAAAATAGAGATCGGGCCGAGGCATGTGTCAGCGGTCGATTCGATGACAAGGGGCTTCTATTAAATGGGGATAAGCGAGGGTCAAATCGCAAAGAAATTCAGCTAGGCGCGAGTTCGACACCGGCGGCGGCGGCGGTGGCGACGACTTTACGTACAGCCCACAAGGAGACACGAGAGGGCGGCCGAAAACGAGAGGAGGGTTTTAGCTTAGCCCTAGCCCGGTCAGGAGGTGGGGGTAAGGGGGTTGTGCAGTAAGTAGAGTAGAGCGGCCCGGAGCCACCAGAGCCAACGGTAGAACGTATTTAAAAGTCCAGGGATAAGCACGGCGCTAGTCGGTCGTTAAAGGCGCAAAATAAATGTCGTTAGGCCCTCGGGCTCGTCACTCGTTACTCCACTCCTGCCCTCCGCGAGCGATGCTTTCGCCGAGAGCCGACTGTCGATGCCGTCGGTGGGTTCATCGCATAACGAGCGAGTAACGAATGACCCTGTCTGTGACTCTGGGCCGAGGACTGGCGCGGTGGAGAGCGAGGAGGAGGCTCGTGACGCCGCGCTGCTAAACAAAACACCCACGCGCCCAAACAATCGACGTTGCTGGCGTCGCCGCCTCTGCGCGCGCAGGAGATTCCCCGAGGTTCGACCGCTCTCGACTCTGGACGTTCAGCTATCGTCGCCTCTGATCTTACTCCCTCTCGCTCTCACTCTCACTCTCTCTCTCTCTCTCTCTCTATCCGCATATCCATCCACCTCTCTCTCTTGGTCTTCTCGACCACAACTCCACGTAGTAATTCGGTGTAACTCGGTGTGCAAACCTGTGCGACCCTGTGCATGTGTGCGCGCGCGTGACCGAATAGATTCGGTACTCAGTACTGCTCATCCCGTGACAAGCTTCGTCCCAGTGTATGTCAGTGTCAGCATTGCCAGTGTGGGTCTACTTTAACCGCTCGGGACGAGCTCCACCGCGAATCCACGCGCACCGCCAGAATTCGGATACTCCCCTTCACGCCGCAGCTCCTCTACGCGTACTACTTGCCGTCCCTCTCTCCTTTTTCCCTCTCTCTCTCTTGCCGCACGCACCCCCCCTCCTTGTTCCACAGCTCCTCTCTCTCCTGTACGCCCCTCGACAAGCTCGCTCTCGCGCCCCAAGTGCCCCAAGAACCAAGAGGCTGAAGGCTGAACCCCGAGCCCCGAGCCAACCAGTTCTCGGTCCGGCCCGTGCTGTGGTGCATCGGTCGCCATGTTCGGCCCGCGGTTTCATTGGCGACAACGACAGCAGCAGGAGCAGCGGCCTCGGCGATAGTAAGCCCAGGCGCCTCTCCGCTCTCACCCTCACTATATATCTCTCTCTCTCTCTCTCTCTCTCTCCCTTACTGTCCGTTCTCCTCGTCCTCCGACCCGCAGCCCCTCCGCCACTGATCACTCTTCAGAGGCTTCGCAAAGCCGCGCGTCAAAGGGCGGCAGGGAGGGAGACCACGAGGACGATGAGCCTTGGGCCTCGCAGGGCCTCCGGAGAGCCGCGGCTGGGATGAGCGAAGGCAGGGCCGCGCTTCGTCGGCGTCTAGCCCCTCTCCCCGCGCCGAGGCCGCCCGGGCCGTCGCTACGTCGCCAAGCGCCGCCCGCCTGCCGAATGAGAGCGCCGGAGACGCCATTTTGGCTCGCCGAGGATTGAATAGCCGCTGAACGCCCGGAGGACGAAGCTCGGGGTCCGAAGGGCCGCAGCTGTCCCCTCCCGCGCCCCGCCCCGGGGCCGCTTCCTCCTCCTACTCCTCCGCCGAGGACCTCGACCTACGGCTCCGCGGCGACAAAGTGGCGCGGCTCCGCGGAGCTGCGAGGTAGCTCGACGCCGCCTGTTTACGTTTTCGCTCTCGCCTTCTCGGCGGCCTCCGCCGCCACCGCCACCGCCGACGCCGCCGACCGCCTCCTCGAGTGCCGGAGCAGAGCGGCACAGAGGCCGCACACTCGCAGTGCTCGAACCGCAGGCACCTCCATGCCGAGGCCAGGAGTCATGGAGGAGACGAAGATCATCTACCACATCGACGACGAGGAAACGCCCTACCTCGTCAAGCTCACCATCTCCCCCGAGAGGGTCACCCTCGCCGACTTCAAGAATGTCCTCAACAGACCCAACTACAAGTACTTCTTCAAGTCCATGGACGACGATTTCGGGTGAGTTCACGCCACCCTCCCACTCCCAACTCTCTCGACTCCAACCCACGTGTGTGCGTGCATCTCCGTCTCTGTGCGCGCAAACCTCGTCCCATACTCTCTCCCTCTCTCTCTCTCTCTCTCTCTCTCCTGCTTCATCTCGTCTTCATCCTCGCTCTCTACGAGATCGGAAGAATAGAATTGTCCAATGCACTTTGCGCCCGATGACTCGCACCTCGATTAATCAGCCGAACGGCAACTTTCGCACTATCCGTTTGTTCGACCTTCCCCCCCCCCCTCCTAAACTTCTAAACGGTACAAAGCTGCTTCGTTTGTAAAATGTCTTTACGGTCAAAGTACTAGATCTTCACCCGTGCCATCCTTATTGCCGCAAGTCAATATCTTAAGCAGAAAGGAAAAACATCGATCTGTAGCGATAATGAAGACAACGTGCAAACGCAGTCGATCCACGGTCTCTTTCTATTAGCATCGCCATCGCCACTCGACTCACTTCACGATTCCCTTTGCCGACCAAATTCAACGCGCGACTACTTCCGACAATTCCAAAATCGACGAATTCTTAAGTTTCAAAAAACGCACCTCCACAAATCCAGCCTCTAAATCTTATGATAAAAGCAAGAACGTTTTCTTAGCACGTACTATCTTTGATGCATATGCTGAACTATTACCCGTAACATTTATTTTCAATTTTTTAACAATTTAACGCTACTCCACAATGAAATGTCAGTTAAATATATTTTTATACACTTCTCTCTCTCTCTCTCTCTCTCTCTCTCTCTCTCTCTCTCTCTCTCTCTCTCTCCCTCCCCCTCCCTCCCGTTTAGCACCTTTTCAAACATTTATGACATCATAAATCATTTCAAGGAAAAGCCAGCGATTCCAATATAATGCGTAGAATACGATTTAAATGCAAGGCAAGTATCATCTTTACCAACACTTGCCCGTGAACATTCATTTTGTAAATAATCTATACGTACACTCATTTATGGAAATATTCAAGCCTAATGAGCTATTTAACTTAACGCGTACACCTTATTTTTCGTGTATCTCCTATTTCGTTCACCGTGTGCTTCACGACTCGTAGCAACATCATAAATAATCATTTTTTTAACAACACCGCTCCAACCCTCATTAACAAAATGAATCGGTTCTTCGAACTATGAACTGAATATAAACTATCGGAAAAGACGAGTTTTTTATTCACGGAAGACCTAGCATTTTTATCAGAATTTTTATAGATACTTTCCTTTTCTGTAGGAATGATGTTTTTTTTTGTAGTTGGCCATTGTAACCTGTCTCTTATTGTTGTGTATACACCATAAGATAAAAATGCTATTTCAATAGGACCGAAGTTTTAGATAACAATGATTCCCCACCTTAACGTACCTTATCTAGCGAAACATGAAATAATAGTCAACAATGATACAATTCAGTTTAAAAATATCACATTAACGCATCTGTTATAAAAGATTTTAATTGTAATAATCTTAAAGTTCTTCATGAAAAAAAGTATAACGAAATTGATAAAAATTTAGATAATCATAATGCATCCGTTTATCACAATGCATTTTACTTTAGATCATCACTTTAGTTACTTAAAGTTAAATATGAAACGGTAATTATACTTTCTTCAAAATGTGTTAATTGGTAGACTTACATTATATATTTCTCTAGAAGAAAAGTTTTATTGGGTAAATTTGCAATCTGAAAATTAAGATTTACTATTGACTTTTCAAGTGTAAAGTACAAATATTTACGATGTTTCATTATCCTGTACGTCACAATGAAAAATGGTAATTAGCGTTTCTTTTTTTTTTAATTTTTGGCCAATGTAGGTAGGTGAAAATTGCTTTTAAAAATTTTAATATCTTCATATTGAATATGTTAAAGAACGTACTTTTTTCTACTTTTTTTCTCAATATTTATGTAATGTTGGAGAAAAATTTCTTAATTTTTTCCCATAAACTGTTCCAAGTCATAATTTATAACGCTCTATATAGTAAGTAAAATTTACCTTTTGCATGCTCTCAAGCTCATATGAATAAAGCTTACAACGCTTAAATTTACGATGCAAGTAAATATGTTATGGAACGGTTAACTGCGAAGGTCGAAAATTAATAATTAACATTTTGTATTGCTATCCTCAACTGTGTTTCAATGAATGTTTATCATTGGAGTAGAGGCAATTAAAGATTGAGAAGATAGTTGTAAAAATCAGCTAAAATAATTATTCACAATTTGTGATAAATATCACAAATCTTGAAACAGGAAGGAGAACGATTAAAAACATAGCGTCTGTAATTATTTTACGAAAATAGATGCTATTCCCGTAGTAAAAACAGACGTCACGGACATCATACACACATTCACACAAAATAACGTGTACATGCCAATATATATACAGTGAGAAATTTTATTAATCATATAAGTAAGAATTTAAAAAAACTGTTATTGAATTAGAATATTTTCAACGAGCTTTTTTTAAAGCCACAATATTGCTAGTATTATATATTGTAAAAACAATAAATATTATCAGGCAATATGTGAAAGAAAAAATATTTTATTGACTTTATGATAATTACAATAATCTACACCCCAAATCTAAATCTAAATTTAAAAACAGAAAATAAATCGTCACGTAAATATAGTTGTAATGTACAAAAATTATTCGTTTATTTAATATTTTACTATATGTATAAAATGTGTATGGACATAATTCACATTACATTTTGCATGTTACGAATAAATGCTATTTAATATAATTAACACTTATTTAATCCGTCTCTATTATGATTGTGCTTGCATGTGCACAATCTAATCTAAGTGATAAATATAATCTGTTGCCACAACAAGGATACCAATTTAGTGTTATAAAATAGAAGTCAGAGATGCAGGTTATGAAATAATCGATTGGTCACATTAGCCCGATTTTCGGCAATGCATCTAAAATCTGTAAAAACGCGTGCGCCATTCATTCACTCTTATGAATAGGAAAATAAATTGAAATCAATATAATACTCCAGGAGATTAAAAAAATGGCTTAGAGCTTAATAAAACATTTGGAATGGCATGAGCATGCAGAACATAAGCAAATAATACGTATTTAAATAGTGTAATAGTTTATTGAATCACATCATAAACGAATCCTGAATGGCGTGCAAAAATAATGGCTGCGGCAGCCGCATATAAATTAAAACGAGCTGTACAAGTGGGAGCAAGGATCGCAGCCTAGACACGCAGGTATGCGAGTGCTTGGGTTCCGGGATCCCTCGACATCACCGTCCACTGTGTGGCAATACCGAATCGGCAATTGGATTCAAGAATATTTGGCAAATTACGCGCGAAGAAAATTATCACTGTTGTCGAATTGTTGCCAAGACTACTCGATCGGCCACTCGCTTCCATTTTAAAAAGACACACGGCTTATCCAGGGTAAACCGCATCCCCTGGCGTAGCTTTGCCAACATCCAAAGCGCAAAGGAATTCGCGGATTGCGTTTTAATTGGGATGCCAGTAGCATGTCTTGGCCGACGAGTTCCTTGCTGTTGTGACTCCGTTCTAGTGGCATTCGCGCCCAAGTGCATGCATATGCAGCGAGAGAGAGAGAGAGAGAGAGAGAGAGAGAGAGAGAGAGAGAGAGTGAGTGAGTGCGAGCGTATGTTTGCCAATGGCAGGGAGTCACTATTCGAGAGTCGTATTCCTTTCTTTCGGATTCGCGTGCGTCGAGTGTTTGTCTCCTCGGCCTTTGTGGCCGTGTGTCGCTTAAGCCTGCGCAAGAGGGTTGAGCTTTCCTCTCCTGACTCACCTACTCCACCCCCTACAACCTGCTTAATTTCTCGAGAGAGTTAGAGTAAAAATAAAAGCGCTTTAAGCTGGGCTACGTCATGATAGCACCTGGCAAAACGCTTGCTGAGAAACTTTAAAAGCTCCGTGAACTCCGGTATCAATGTCCGTGTATTAAACCTCAGGCGTCCACTGAAATGTAATTTTTTAATGAGCTCAAATAATTTGTCTTAAACCTGTGCCTGGTGAGATATAGGGACAAGCTCGAGTAACGTACGCGAGCACACGATTCCGTTCGCCCGCGGGATGCTTTTACTTTTTAGGCGAGTGTCGGGGTTCGGCATCCGAAGCGGCTTTGCGGCAAAGGTCGAGGGCGGGGAAGGGATCAGAGCGTGAAAGCTTGCAGGAGGGGATCGTGAAACAACGCGTGCTATCAATGCCATCGTGCCCTCTACGTACTCCGGAAATAAAAATAAAAAGAGAGATAATTTTCTGCTCCACTTTTGTGGCGCGACTTCACCTTCCCTCCTTCCATGTCTTAGTTTTTTTTTCACAAATAGAATTCAGAAGTTTTTTTTCTAGGATGGCTTTCATGTTAATGAAGTGAAGCGAAATACGAATTTCTTTTATCTTTGAAAGAATATTCAATGTACGCATCATTTACATTTTCTTCTCTAAAATAACAGTCGTAGTAATAATAATGATGGTGATATAATAAACATTTTTTTATTAATAAGTAAGAAAAACCAAACAAAAACAAAAATTACAGGCGCAAACATTGAATAATTAATTAATCTTAATAGTACACATGGAATAAGTAAAATATTTTTAAAAGGTATTTTAAGAAAGCCCCTAAGGGCTTTGAATAAGTTATTCGATCTCGATCACTAGATTACTTACGACAGAAATTTTATCCTTACAAAAGAGACTGTTATTGGCAAGGGAACTAGTCATATTAAACATTAGACTTTCATCGTCGTTGGTCGCCTGGGGAGGTAAATTTTAATATCAAGATTTTTATCCACTTTCAGTTAATCAATTAATTTATCGTTGATAATTACATATAGCATAATTAATTACATTAAAGATGTTTTTCGCTTTTTCTATTCTTTCTTTTTTTTCCAATAAAAGCAATCACTCGCGTATGTATATATTTTTTCAGTCACATCTTCATTATTGTATAGCGTATGTTTCACGAGCAGCCATTTAATATTAACCGTTCTACAAATGTCTTCCCCCTTCGATTCAATTTATATCGTCCTTCGATTCTCCGATTAATATGAATTAATCTCATCCCCTTTTTGCAAATGCAAATTAAACTTTGTCGCACGAATGCATGTCAAAGATATATTGTGCACTGTTAAGGCCCCAAGTATAAAGTATTAAATACGAATAATATATTTGAAAATTTAATCGTGCGCTCAGCCGAAAAATACTATCCGTATAAAGTACAGCACTTTCTTTAGCATTTGGAGCCGTGATATTTTAATAAAAGGCGAGAAGAAGCCGATGGAGAATTAAGAGCAAAACCAGGCGGCTCCCCTCCTATTAAACGCGTTAATGTTCTTCACTCACCTGTCGCCAAATCACACAACAATAACCACAAGCTCTTAACGAAAACGTTTTTTGCCACAGCGTCGTGAAGGAGGAGATTGTCGACGATGACGCGCATCTCCCCTGCTTCAACGGTCGAGTCGTGTCCTGGGTAAATATTCCACCGATGAAAACACAACCTTATAAAAAACGTCTGCTCACCTGTTTGTTTGTTTGTTCGTGTGTGTGTCGCAGCTGGTCTCGGCCGAGGGCAGCAACATATCGGACGGAGCTTCCCAGTGCACGGACACCGTGCCCCATCAAGAGCCGAAGCACGATCGAGTGGACCACGTGACCCCTGGACACACGAACCGTGCCCCGCTGCCTCTGTCGCACGACGACACCCTCACGGAGACCGAGAGCATCATCAGCAGCAGACAGGGCCATCACCTGCACAAGACGTCGAGACACCATGCGGACAAATACGAGAAGTACAACAAGTACAACGGTGAGTCAGTCAGTCAGTTAAAAGAGTTCAAGGCTCTTGGACTTTTGGATCTCCATATTGTACCATACGTATTTTCCATTGCAGGCTTGCGCATAAACGGCCATTCGAAGCATCGCTCGGGGCTCGGATACGAAACAGCCTCAATTTTAAGCTCTGACTTGGAGACAACGACTTTCTTAGAATCGGATGACGACGCCAGCAGCCGGATAACCTCGACGACCGGCAGGCACACCAACATGAGTAGCGCAGTTGACAGAGCGACACTCGGTAAATCATCTAAGGATGCATGCCCCGATCCCTGAAATTCAGCAAACGTGCTAAGATTCCATTGGGATGGACGAGTCCCCCGGTAAAAATCATTTTTGTGACGATAATACGAGAATCGTTCGATTTCCCAACAGATCGTCGCAGGCCGCAGAGGCGCCGACGGCACAGGTTACCACCAATGTCTAGGACATCTTCCTTCAGCAGTATTACGGACAGCACGATGTCGTTAAATATTATAACGGTGTCCTTGAACATGGACACGGTCAATTTCCTTGGCATCAGTATCGTCGGTCAAAGTAATAAAGGTGGCGACGGAGGCATCTACGTTGGTTCTATCATGAAAGGGTAATTGCCCATCCTACACGATTTATCTACTTTACAGTTAATACGTATCGCATAGCAGATCTGTAGAACTAGGATTTCATAATTTGGTACAGAGTCGCTATGTTCGAAAAGCTAATATCTCGAGTAAATTGAACGTTTTTCCTTCACTATGTCCGATTCGGTTGTTAAACCGTTTCTTATAAATCAATAGACGGACTTTTGCTTACTTTTATTCCGTAGTAATATTTTAATGCTTTAATTTTACACGCATTTCATAAATATTGAACAGTTGTTTATAATGATCGTATCTTCCTCATAAATAGCGGTGCTGTGGCCTTGGATGCTCGTATAGAACCGGGCGATATGATACTGCAAGTGAACGATATCAACTTCGAAAACATGTCCAATGACGAAGCGGTTCGAGTTCTCCGCGAGGTTGTACAAAAGCCAGGGTAAGTGTTTCAGATTATTGATGTTTAAAATTAATCGAAATTATATTTAATTATTGCGTACAAATCGTAAATACCAATTGACCGAAAGATCAGAGATACCTCAAATCAATTTTTTGTCGAATGCCTTGATCAATATAAACGGAATATCGAGACCTTTCAGGGTAAAAGATCAGTGGCGCGTCTAGTATACTGTAGTATACTGCACGCGAAGTTGCGTAAAAGAACGTAAGAAACGATTGGAGCACTTATAAAATATAACGAGCCCCAGAGCTCGAACGAAGCTCTTGACGTTTGTTATAAATACAACTAAGCTGCATGAAAGATTATCGAAAATGCTGATCGTCGTTAAATCCGCCTAGGCCCATAAAGCTGGTGGTGGCCAAGTGTTGGGATCCTAATCCCAAGGGTTACTTCACCGTGCCGCGAACGGAGCCCGTGAGGCCGATCGACCCCGGCGCCTGGGTGGCGCATACTGCCGCCATCCGCGGCGAGGGTTTCCCGCCTCGGCCGCCCAGTGCCACGACCATCACCTCTACCTCCAGCAGCCTGGCTAGTACGTTGCCCGATACCGAACGTAAGTTACCCCTCCTCGATCTTGGCCCACTTTTTTCTTATACATCCTCTCCCCCCTGCCCCTACCGCAAGTACACATTTACCCTCATTTTCTCCCCTGCTTCATTTACACTAGCGAATTCGTTAAATCGAATGCTAAATTTAACATGCGCTTTAACATATGCTCCGGTATTTCCTTATGCTCTATGAGATACGTGTCTGTTTATCTTAAGAAATTGGAATTTTAACTTTTCTGATAGTGCAAAATCATTTTTATATACCCGCAAGATAAAAATAATTTTTAAGAAGTTTTATTTTAAGTCCAAATTTCATGTTTCCAAGCAATATTCTAAAGCAATTTCTTTTAATATCGGATCAACAAATTTCTGCTGTATTTACAAATTACAATATATTATTTCCTAAGGGTGACAATAAACATGTTTATTCTTTCATAATTACAGATTTTATGTTAAGCTTTTTATCTTTCATTACTATTAATTTCGGTAAAATCTTATAGTTTTTATAAGCATGTGTATATTTAAATTCGTTCAACGAGTATTATCACATATAGACATATCTAATACTACAGGCATTCTTAAATTGAAAGCCAGATACATTTCTATTGAATTTAAAATTAAGATATTTATCTAAATATAAACTGAATTTAGAATAATATCAATTTTAATTTCATAAGCATTTCCATTCGCCTATTCCACTTTCTCGTTCTTTATTTATTTTTCTAATCTTTTTTTCAAGGCGATATCTTTCATAATTTACAAACATCTGTTTATTCCACTTTATTCGTTTAATAAATCATATTATTTAACGAGATATACTGTCCAACAGTGGTAACAGTTTTTACTATCTAATCAAGACTTAAAATTCGGTTTTTTCTAAAGCCTCTTTTGCTTGAATTATAATTTTATTAAAAATGCATTTTTTAAAAACAAATTTTTTTTTAATTTATTAAACGTATTTAATCAATCCAAATAAGATCGTCATATTGCTATAAATTGTAGATTTTTATTCCTCATTTTACGCTTTTTTTTTAAAGATTTAGGTTATATATTTTAGTTCTTTATTTATTTTTTTAAATTTTGACTCACTATCGTATAACTAACAATAATATCGCAGATTTTGCATGCATTCTTGATTTATAATAGAAATGTTATTTTTAAAAATGAACGTTCTACTGTCTTTTATAAAATAAAAAATTGCACAATACATACAACATTCAAAAAATTCTTATTATATTTTAAATTGTATTAATTTTATAAACATGTCATTTTTATTTTGAAAAAGATAAGGCTAGTATCGATACCTTTTTTTGAATATTTGATTTTTTTTCTTGCATCAACCTTAATTTATCAACTTTTAAGTTTCCATTTTAATTTTTTTTTTTCAGTTTTTTCATATTTTTGTAATACATTTCATTCCTTTCAGAATGTTTTAATTTTAATAAATTATATCGGTTATTAAGAACTCATCTTTTCATTCTTGAAATAAATTTTATCACTAGTTTTAACTCTATAATGGTATCTTTATTCATTTGTTTCTTATTAAAATTTGTAACTGCTTTTATAAAAAAATTTTATGCTGACATCACTCTTAATACTGTTTATTATAAATGGTCATATTGTTGAATATAAATAATTAACGATTGTCAAGTAAGAATGGTATTATTCTTTGCACATATGCTCTCTTTCCTACGTCATGTCTGTTTTATATAATTTGTAAAGCAAGAAAACCTTTCTGTAAACACAAAAAAAAATTCTTTATTTGTTAAGCCCGTTTCTAAACAGTATAAAAAAATTTGTAGTGACAAGTAAACAGTATATACTTGTAACAATTAAAAGGTTCGATAAAATATTAGTACCAGTAATACGAAGCAGTATGATATTAGGATTTGTATTTAATAAAAAATTAACTACAGGTTCAAATTCGATATGTTTTCTAAATGAAATAAAAAATAAACTTTTGAGTCGTATTTGAAAACCCGATGTTGCGTATAAATGAAAGTGGATTTAAAATTTTGTTTTTAAGCTCGAAAGTCTAGAAAAAATACCTCGTAAAGTCAATCTGGTCGAGATGTTAATAGAATCGACAATATTACTAAAAAGGCAGTAATGCATCTGTTCTCAGGGCCGTTCGATGAGTTGGACCTGTCCGTAAACACGGACATGCCGACGATCGTAAGGGCCATGGCCCGCCCGGACTCGGGCCTCGAGATACGCGATCGGATGTGGCTCAAAATCACGATTCCGAACGCGTTCATCGGGGCAGATGTCGTCGATTGGCTCCACACACATGTCAAGGGATTTATAGACAGGTCAGTAATATTACGCAAGAAGTTTACAACGAGGTTTCGCTGCATGGCAAGGCGAGGAAGCGGCCATCCTTGCAATACTTATCTTACAGCTTCGTGAGACGATTGATGGTTGTTCGGTTTTGCTCGTCCTGTCCTCATTCCAATTGCAGGCTAATCGCAACGGCTTAATTTGCCGGTGAAGACGCCTTTAAAAATTATTTAAATCCTCATCACTTGTTTACAAGCCCGTTTCCCGCCACTGGCTTTAATCAGAACGCTTTTCAACTTCAGGCGCGATGCTCGGAAATACGCTTCGCTCATGCTGAAGGCCGGCTTCATTAGACACACCGTCAACAAGATTACCTTCTCCGAGCAGTGCTATTACATATTCGGGGACCTCTGCTCGGCCATGAGCAGCATGAAGCTGGACTGCGACACAGTCGGGCCCCTGCCACCGCCGAGCGCCTGGGACATGCCATACTCTGGGACTTACGCGCCTCACACGGCCACCGGCTACAGTCCCATGCCCTTCAACTTTACCAATGAGCCGACCGTCTACGGCTATCATCGAGAGGAAAGCCTTCACAGCGGTTCAGGTATTTCCCCGACAGCGTCAACCGGGTGGAAAGTAAGCTTTTGACAGCCGAATGGATCGGAGTAAGATTGCTTTCGACTCTGCACATACGCATGCACACGTAGACTTGGGCTAGACCATCCGTATCAGTAGAATGCGCTTTTGTAATATATAAATACACGATTAGAATTTGTAAGCATTTTTGTTTCTTAAAATGTAAATTTACCTTGGCTTTTTCGTTACGGTGTAACGTCCGAATAAGACCCTATTTTTTCAGTAAATAAACTATGAAGGTCGTATCTTGTCTTTTAAGTAAGTTGTTTCTTTAGAACTCTCTTTAGTTAAACGGTTCACTCTAAAAAATCTTTCGAGCAAACTTGGGCTACATGCAAGTCTTTTAAAGCATCATTTCTACTCTAGAGCCTTTTTAAAATATAAGCAACGTTAACAACAAAAAAAGATGCTAGTTAACTGCTCACTTTTAATGTATACTCAACTTACTATTTATATAATTTTATAACTTACTATTTATATAATATAGAAAATAATTTTCGTTGTTCATATTATGTTAGGAATTTATACTAATGTAGTCACTCACTATGTGCTCTAATTCATGTTTGAACAAAAATATACGAACCTTATTGATTTTTATATTATTATTTATGTAACTATACTAATTATGTACATACTAGAATGTGTTTTTAATTTATATTTTATTAATTCTTATGCACTCATATTCATCTATTTTATGCTTCTATTGATTATTTTTTGGTTGCTTTATGTATTAAAAAATATGCATCTATCTGATTCAAAAATACTTTAAATGGTCGTTGAAGGACATTTTTATTTTGAAAAAATGAAATATTTTTTTTTTTAATATAATTACCATAGTTTGAAATATAATGTCACCATATAAGTATATTTCATATAGTTTAAATGACAGTGAATTCTTCAGTTAATAAACAAAATTGCCGACTATTGAATATACCCCATTATATGCACGTTATAAAATAAATCATTTCATGGTTAAGTAAAATTTAATCATTTACATTCACCATAAGTCCCGAACACAAAATATTTTTATTGGGAGCGTAACGGAAGATTAGCATGACCTTGACGTTTAACAAGCACGCATCTTATCTGTAACGCGTTTGAAATAATGTTATTCGTAGTTTAAAATCTTAGTTTTGAAAAAATATTTAAACGTACATTTAATTATTGTCTTTTCCACTCTTTGCTTCTCCTTACATGATTGTTAAACCTAATGGAGCCTACAAATGATAAATCGAAACATCCGGTTTGACATTTAAGCTCGATTAAAAAAAACGCCTTTGAGTTTTCCCGTAATGTAAAGGAAGCTTGATATAAATAACAAGTAAAATGCAAGCCCTAATCCATGAAGATATTATCGATAAGCTTACAGATGAAGGAAAAAAAATGAAGATATGCTGATTAATTTTCAAAATAAAAATGTCCACCGCATCGGTCGCTTAAAATATTCTGTTTGTTGGGCCAATCCTAGAACGAAGTAGAGGAGTTTGTCTGTGTTATTTTAAAAGAGGATCGCTCAGTGGTGATAGTCGTAATAGTGGTGTGCGCTAAGTGATACGTTCCCCCGGTACGTACAACTTTTACTTATGACGAGCGTTGGCGCATGTGGTACGGGGCAGAAGGCTTAGAGCTTGTGAAAACCCGCCATCAAGGGCACTCCTCGGCAATGTCCCCAGCAGTAGACGGACAGAGGAGTAGTGGTTGGCCGTCCCCACCCCCTCTCGCTCGGCAGCGTCACGAAAGAGCGAGCGAGCGAGCGAGCGGGTGAGTGAGGGAGGGAGGAGAGCACTTTTGAGAAGGGTATTTGAAAAAGTGGGCAGTTTGGGACGAGCAGCGGCTATCAACGTGAGCGTCAAGCCGAAAATTTTCTCTATACTTTTATAGGAGGGAGCAGCGCGGGTAGCGATCATATATTCAAGGCGCCGATGCATGATGTAAAGTCTTGTTGTTCTGCTTCTGAATCAGAACTGCAGATGCCAGTGGTGCCGGCGATGCCGAAGAGCTCGGCGATGACGGTGACGACGGGCATCGGGAGTGGCAACGGCAACGGAAGCGGCTCCAACGGCAAGCGGTCGAACGGGAGCCGAAGTCGTAGCAGCGGCTCCGAGCAGTCGGTGCAGACGGGAACTGGTTCCGGAGGTGGCCTCGGCGGCATCCAGCTACAGCAGCAGCAGCAGCAGCAGCAGAATCAGCAAGATCTATCTGGTAGTAGACAGTCATTTCGCATTGCGATGGGCAATCCCTGTGAATTCTTTGTCGATGTCATGTAGACGTTGCTGGTGTTGTTGTCGTGTAGCCTTAAGGTCCCGAGCCCAATGCCTGAGGAGGTTTCGCTTTCAACGCGCGGACGACAATCTACCCTTGACGCAGTTCGAAGCTATGTCAATCGTCGATTGATAACAATTGGGGATTTGCGAGAGTAGCGCGGAAAGAGATTGCCTATGGGGGATATCTTCTACTACCTTCTCTCCCACCTCCAAAGCACACAATCACACACAAAATCGCAAATTCGCACTTTTTTCACGGATTTTATTTCTCGCACTCTTGTACGTGTACGAACAAAAATAAGGTATGCTCTCTGAATTCTTAAGTAAATGTCTCTTAATTTTTTTTTTCTGTTTATTTTTGCCTCTCTCTCTCTCTATCTCTCTCTCTCTCTCTCTCTCTCTCTCTACACCTATCTATCTATATGTATACGTCTCTTTCTCTCTCTCTCTCTCTCTCTCTCTCTCTACACCTATCTATCTATATGTATACGTCTCTCTCTCTCTCTCTCTCTCTCTCTCTCTCTCTCTCTCTACACCTATCTATCTATATGTATACGTCTCTCTCTCTCTCTCTCTCTCTCTCTCTCTCTCTCTCTCTCTCTCTCTCTCTCTCTCTACACCTATCTATCTATATGTATACGTCTCTCTCTCTCTCTCTTTCTCTCTCTCTATCTATCTTTTTTTTTCTTTTTAATTGTTGACGAATTTTTCAGCTTCGCAAGTTATTATTTGGTTTTATGATATCGGTGAGAATCTTTACTGAGCCACTCTGTTATGTACGCGTAACATTACTTGAGATATACCAAAACGGGTGAAGAATGTGATTTTCACTTTCAAGAATTTAGAGAGTACCAGTTTTATTCTTACTTTTTTCTTTTGTAAATAAAAAGGACCTGATCGACTGTACCAAACCATTAAAAATCTGCTTTCATCAGTTTGTCTATGCACACGTGACTTTCTAGATTATTATCGGACTATTGCCGAAAGTAAGCGAAAAAAAAATTAATGTGAAGTATTCCTTTTAAAAATAAAGAGTAGACTATAATGTCTTCTTTATGAACTTGAAACTTGAAACCAATAAACCGTGAGTATTAAGCATTTAATGTAATTTTACTATGATAAGGAATACAATCAATAGCAATTTCATTAAACTCACAAATATGTTTCAAAGACTTTTATAACGGCCGTACTAATCTTTATAAATAATATTATTTATAAAAAAAATTTAAGTTACTACGAGCTTAATTTTCAAATTTATGTACCAGCTGTATAGTTCTTAAAGTGACAGTTTAGCATAAAGCAGAACTCAGTACAAAGAAGAGTGGCTTAAATATGTTTTATATTTTTAATACCATGTATACGTATATATTTTTTCATTTTATTTTTTATTCATTTTTGTTTTTAAACGAAAAATAATTTTTTTGTGCCAACTTTGCCAAAATGTAATTTATAAATTCATTCTCACAAAAAATTAATCAGATGTCTTTGTCATTCAATATTCATATTTTTGTCCTTATAGAGAAACGAGAAATGTTAATCCTTGATCAAATTTTTGTGAGATCTTATTTAAAAGTTTTGTTTTTTGTACAGCTAAATATATGATAATAATTATTTCTTGCAGAAAATACAAGGTCGCTAAACTAGTCCATATAGTTAGTGTAACTTTGGTGCAAGTTTCAAGTTCAGTTATAATATTCTGCATACAAATTGATCTTACGACATGATAACAAAATGTATATACTTAAATGCATATTCCTTGAAAAATATAAATAAAATTGGATTGATAACAAGAATAAGAAAATTTTATTACATCAAACTTACAAAAGAAAATTTACAATATTGAAAGGCAAAATAATTTAAAACACGTGGCTTTCAACTGCCAAACCTTTTATTACCTTTTATCTCAAAATAAGTAACATAAATGCAAATTCCCAATTGGTTCGTGGTTAAAGCACCAACCTCAAGTGCGTTTTTCTTGTAATTGTAGAATTCTAAAAAAAATTCTTTCTCTCTTTTTTGATACTTGATGTGCAGTATTTCATATTCTAGTTTGCATTTCAGGTTATTTAAAACGCGCAAATTAGATTTATTACTTGTTTTACAAAGTATTTTTGAATAAACGCGTTGTTCATTGATAGCCGGCACGTACCACTTTTTTCTGTATAAGATAGAAAAGTTATTTGCTCTGTTTTTCGTAAAGAAGGGAAGATGGAATTCAGATGGTACGCACCGGCTGAAATTTACACACTCACACACACGACATTCACTCACGTTAGCCTTATTATACACCTAAATTGTCTTTGCATGTTTTAGAAGATTGTTGAACATTCGATTGGCTCCCGAGCCCGTTCTTATTGTAGTTTGAGATTTTCTTTTCTTATTTCTTCTTTCAAATAGATCTGTACTGTAAGAATGATCAACATGCCATATATTATAGTTATTTAATATTAAAGGGGTTTGATACATTGTAGTCGTCGGTATACATTTAATGCTTTCGAAACTGTTTCGAAAATGATATTTGTATAAAGTGGTAATATCAGCTCTTATTACGTAAACATTATTAAGACATTTTCTTATGTTTATAATTATATATTAATGATTTATAGTCTACTGCATATAAGCATTCTTAAGATTAACTAATTTTACATTTATTATATATATATATATTATTTAGATTATAAGCAGTCTTATCAATAATTTAATATAGTTACTATAATAAGCTTCTGTGTATTTAATTAGGCTTAATCGGTAATGATACAAAACCATTTATAGATTTTTTAAAACTTATTTTATTCTAAAAAGAAATATATATATTTAAATTGTTCATTATACAAATTTTTTTCCATCACAATGAGAATCATTTTTATTCCATATTACATATGAGAGAGAGAGTACAAATTTAATTTCTCACGAGTAAAAATTTGCTCATTTATCGATCACTTAACTTTAGTATATAAATACACGTTATTTATTTACAACATGTGTACAAATGTAAATAAAATAATAATGAACGATTTTTAAAAGATATATTGTTCTACATAAACTTTGTGATGTTGATGAGCTTTATACAAGTACATGTAGTATTTGTAACAATCGATCCATTATATATCGCTTGATATTACAATGAAAAGAGTATACATTTATAATTTGAACCCCTTAAATATTGTGAATACTATTATTACTATTCAGCATAGTATAATTGGACAAATTGGGAATAGATGTGCATAATTTTACAAATCAATGTCTACTCTGATTTCGTATTTTTGAAAGTAATAGTATGAGACAGTAGCGCACCTATTTTGAACATGACTAAAACACGAAACCTGCCGTTTTTATTGACACGCGTTCGCAATAATTCTGGGGCTCCTCTTGCGAAAATGCTGGAGCCTATGCATTTGTACATAACCTTATACTTATACACACACGCATATACGTATATTTTTATACCTGAACACAGGCACGCACGACACATGCCCACAAACACACATTTACATAACAGATACACACATGCGCGTACACAAAGCATGATATTTTTAAATTGTAAATAACATTAATTTCTTACCTAGTATGGAAATAAGTTATTTATTAGCGAATAATAGATGTTCTTACTGCTGGAAAAGTGCATGCGCCTATTATATATATATTTATGTTATAAATATAAATATTTCATAAACATAATATACTTATACGTTTGAATAATAATCGCCTTTCGTTTAATATCCCTTCGATTTAAGATCGAGGCTACTCACAATCATTAATTCTCTTCCATTTAATTGCGTTTTAGGATTGTCCACGACAATGGGGCAGCTATTTCTTTAAAAAAGTCACAAAGAATATTCGTGAAGGATATTTTCTCTATCAAGTAGTGAACGAATCGTCGAAACAATGAGCAAATAAATGCAAAAGCTAAATTCGATATTTGTATAAACATTGAATTTGCTGATTCGTACCCGTTTAAAGTAGCATGGATATATAATCTAGAATCTAGAATCTAGAGTCTAGAAATTTGAGAGATCAAAGTGAAAAAAGAAAGATGTCGCTAAAATTAGTGGGTACACAAATATACTTGCAAATACGCTCTTTAAGAATTTTCGGAAAATATTTATACACGCAAAGTTATACGTATGAATAATGACAATGAAGATAATAATGATATATATTTTCATGAAAATTTTTCAACGCGAATTTAAGGAATCAGAGGTCGAAAGGCACAAGCGTGTCGCTGTCTTTTGCAATTTAGCAATAAGTAATTATTGCGTTCGGACGAAACCCGCACAGTTGTAAATAATTAAGTATTTATCTACATCTATAATAGATAATAACGGGTATATGTAGTATACTCCGATGTGCCATTTACGCATTATTTTAAAGATTAAAAATGTAAAAGAAAAATATAAAAAGAATTTATTCGCTTGGATAAGACAAAAGCGAAGCATTGAAAGTTGTATCTATGCTTTTTTTATAAGTTTACATGTATGAATGCTGCATAAAAAAAGAATGCGTCACGCATAACAGTTGTTTTAAATTAATTTTGTTTTTGATGCACAATCGCATGAGCACTTACAACTGAAGGCAATTCGTAATTATTTGTTAGCTTAGGCCCCAGGTAAGTGTACCTGAGTTAAAAATATTTGTCTGATTTTCTTACTTGGTCGATCCGCTTTGTCAATTAGATTCGCAACAAAAGAAACATCGTTTAATTTTCTTGTTCTACGTCATCGTACTCATCCACAAAATCAAGCCAATCGCGCTAACGTTAATGTGCTTTTGTACATCTCTCGATATCCGTACATGTGAATATATACACACATATATATTTACCTCAGAAGCTTGTATAGACTAAGATTCCGACGTCGCTCTTTCAGCCCGGTGATATTCATATGGATTTGGGAACAAAATACATTCGCTTAAATTTTAAACATGAAACAAAAAAACTTGACAACATTGATTAAAAGTATCATGGGCATACAGCGAGTACATAATTCACGACTAAGCTTTCTTTTAAACTTAATTATTCGCTTAAAACAGAAGTAAGAAATGTTTTAAAATGTTTTACGTATATGCACATACACGCATAGTCATGCACTTAATGTATTTATTATAGTATATTGCTTTTATCGTTTATTAAAATGTGTTTTAAAAAAATAGCCGAAAGGCTGAAAGTTGCTGTATAAAAAAGTATTGTTCCCATTTGTATTGTATTATATATGTATAACTCTGAATCATAAAGTTAATGACCAAATACCATTATTTAGAGTTTAAAAAAGTGCTAAATTTTATTTCACTTAAATGAAAATTTGTTCGATCATTTTACCTTTACTCTAAAGTTGTGTTAATAAATATATGTAAATGTTCTCGATGTAAATATTTTATTATTATACAATAAAAAATTATTTTATTTAGTAATTGCGTGTTTTGAAGTTCCCTTGGGGCATGGAACTTTCTCAATTAAACTTATATATCGTCGTCATAATAATTATTACGAAAATAATATGAGTACATTGAAACAAATTTGCAAATTCTTAAAGATATTTAAAATCGAAGTGCTTACATAAAAATATATTTTGTAAATTTAATGGAAAAATTTCCTGTCCCAGGTCAGCAACTCCGATAAAAATTCGTTGCAACCATGAACATTGCTTATATATTTTGATAAAAGTAAGAAAATCATACTCACGTAATTACAAGTGCTAATGATTTTGAGCATTTTTTTTTTATACTGTGCCATTAAAATCGGACTGACTTGCTGCTCATCATGACTACCCAATCACCGATAATCGACATCAACTTCATAATTATGTCCCTTTGTAAACTATTATTTATTGTATCTAGTATTTAATATTATATTTGGATTTATGGGATTCGCTCGCAAATTTTTGGCTCAGCCGTTAATTGTCTTCTGTCGGTGACTATTTCGAAATTTCAAATTTTAATCTCTTAATTTTTCATCATCATTTCAATTTTTTAAATTATTAGTAACCAATGCGACAATACGAAAAAGTCCGGTGGTAAATAATTAAAAAAATAAAATTTCCTGCGCGACAGAAATGATTTCATGTAAAATTTTAAATTTAATACCAAACTGCAACGAATACGATCTTACATTAATTGAATTTAATCGTAGGGTATTTTTGAAAGTACGGCATTTGTTATTTTCATTAAAGTTACAAATAATATGTGCGACCCTTTGCAATTGACCAGCTTAGCGGATGTATCTTACTCGGGCATTCGCTACAGATTCTAAGCGTCGGACGACACCTCATTCGTAAAATTGCATGTTTGAAAAAATGAAGGAAAGCCTTAAATTGTTAAATTAGAAAAGCCTTAAATCCTTAAATTGGAAAAACTCTTAGAAGAAGGCACATATCGAGCAGAGTTTGAAACGTGCGAGCGATCCAATTGCTTCTTCTTCCTCTGCTCTCGGTTCACGTAGGTACCCACGCACACACCCACAATTACACGCATACGCGCGAGTAGTTATGCATCAATTACGAGCACAGTTCACGAGATTCAAATATGTTGCACTCTCCACCTTGATGTTAGTTCGACGCGAAACCGATAAAAAAGCTTTTCTCCGCCACGAAGCACGAAAGCACAATCCAAGAATCCGCCTAAGACAAAGTTAATGAATTTTAAAAAAAGTTTACCTACTTCGACACGTATTATAATCCAGTAAAAATATTTTTGTGCCTTGCTGTGCATCCCACGTCGACCTATTAAAGCAGTACGCCGAGCCCAAGAGGACACGCAGACACAGGCCACCGATTTGGATAACGGTAAAGACGGTATGCACATACTATTTATTTTATTTTTGCGTTAATCATTATTTGTGTATCATTGGCACGGCACGCTCTTGCATTTTTTACCCTCTTACTGTGGTTACTTTCTCTTTATGCTCAATGTGCAACAGTGCATCAATTGTGTACATTCTATGGATGCTTTTATGGAAAGCGAAATTATCCCGCAACTTGTCATTTTTTTTCCTGTTTCTAAAAGACTCTACGTTTTTTTTGTCATCACTCTAAATATTTCATCGCAACTCAAATACTCTGTAAAATACTATAATGCTATACTTTTCTATGAACTGATTGGTAATTCAAATATTTTATACCTCGGGTGAACAATGAGTCATACATAGTTTCAAAAGGATTGAAAAAGACAATTTTAAAACAATCAGGATCCATTTTATTTATAATTGAAAAATATTTTAATGGTCGAATATTCTTTTAAGACTCGGCATTAATTTTTCATTGAAATAATTAGTCTTTTACTTTTATAATAATTATGTTCATTTAACATAAATGCATACAAATTAAATCAGTATAATAAAAAACACCATTGCCAATCATTTTTATTAGCAATGCTGAACCATCTATGCAACTGAGATTAATCTACAAACTTTTTTTAATTTAAAAAATATAATTTATAAAACAGTCAGATGCAATTGTCCATGGATATTTATTTTCATTTTCACGATCATTACTACTATTAAGTCATTGATTAACAATATCAGCTACTTCCATTTAATCATTTTGACACCAAATTAATAAAAGAAAATTAGGTACAGCTGTAATAATTTAAGGCAAGAAATTTTATCTTGAGAATATTTTGTCTTCTAGGAAAAACATTACGTTTCATACTCAGTTCATGTAGCAATCTCATTAATGCTTGTGCTTTACAATACACTAGTATAAATAGATAACTTCGGCATTTTTCAATCTGTATGAACCAGTCGATCAAACGCGAGGTTCGACTGGATTTCACATCATTAACAGTGTCTGTTTCCTTCTCAGATGAAGAGGATATTCTGGAGTACCATTTTTTGCACAAGTGAAGATATCGCATTTTCGGCGAAGCCGCAATTCGATATATGAGATACAAGTGATACCTGCTAAATATATAAGGATTTAGGAGAAAAGAAAGCACAAAGAGCGAAATCATCATCTTTACGCACACTTTTATGTACGGGAGACAACAATTATTCGACCCAGGGTCACACGAGATATACATATTATATTTCTATATACTTCGTGGGGAGTGTTTGATATAAAAGTAACGCACGTAATGATAAGTAATATTAAAACTCTGGAATATTGAGCAAAATTTTATTAATAATAATAATAATTATAACAACAACAAAATGCCAGCCGATGAAAAGAAAAATTTGACATAAATGAATGATTTTCGGACAAAAGTACGAGTATATAAGATTTATGATAACCGGCGTTGTTGTATTTAATGAACATTTACACGAAGAGAAATGTATTTAATCACTCTTCGATTAAAATCCGAGGGTTTGCTCGACCCCCAAGATTCGAACCACCTTCGGAGTTCGATCGGTGAATACGACCAATCAAAACAAAAACGCAATGCAAATTACTTATTTATTATAACAATAAAATATAAATTCCATATTTATTATATGATAATAATTATGGTAATGGTGATGAGGTGGAAAATATCGATCGATACAAATTCAATATTTCTCTTCTGACTGATGCTTCCGATTGCGAATAAAACTTAACAAGTCAGAATGTGTATCGTTTCACCTATAAAACATAAGAGAAAAATCGATTGCATCTACGCATAAAAAAACATATTCAAGTACAGGAATCGTAGTAGTGTTTAAGACGCCTTACAAATGGACGGCTTCCGAAAATATGAGCTATAATTTTTCCATTTTTATTTAAAATTTTGAGACAACGATTCATTCAAATTACATTTAATCTAAACGTATACGCGGAGTGGAAGAAGGATAAAAAAATCTACAGTATAGTATGTAAATTTATGTATAAAATATAATTACCACAGATATTAAGTACTTCAAAAAAAAGATTATTCTTAGAATTTGGTATACTTCATTTTGATATTCAGAATGTTAAGAATAACGATGCATAATCAAAAAGTACACTATAATTATACATGTAGTTCAAGTTTCTGAATATTAAAGCAACTGAGATTTTTAGATTTTCAATGCGCTATTGTGATTCATTCTTAAACTATGTTGATTTTTATTTTTATAAATTTTAAGTGTTTTCTACTTTAGTTTTGTTAATTGTTGGTATCTTTTCTTTGTTAATTTAATTTCAGAAAGTGTATACAAATTTTAGTCGATTTGTTATATATATATATTTTCTTTGTTTACTATACCTCCAATATTGTTAATTATTAGGCTCTATTTATACTTAAGTAATTTAAGAATAAATGTGAAAAGTATATGTATTGAAATTGTACACACTCGAATAATGTCAATTTTGTGTAAAGGCGAAACGTGCAATTGTTTTGCTTATGCATTGCATTGCAAATTACTAGTAATAATAATAATAATAATAATACAAAATTCAAAATAATTTATAAATTTAGGTTACCCTATAAATTTAATACCCATTAAATACTAGGTTCACGATATGATTATGATTTAATGTAGTAAGTTGAACCGAAATTAACATATTTTATTCCTACCATAGATACCATAATTAATTTTAAATTAAATGCTTTAATTTAAAAAATTACAAAGCTTTAAATATTTTTCGTGTGAAATAGTTTGAGCCAAGTTTGCTACTCGTTGAAGGAAAAATGATTAAAGAAAATAGAATTCCGGAAAGACCCTACGTTTTTTTTCTCCCTTCCATATTGGGTCTACTGATTTTTTTATACGAAGTACTATGATCAATGATATAATAAATCGATTAATGAAATGTAAATGTACAAAGATATTGATATTAACTTTTTGATATGCAATTTTTTTAAGGTTTTTTTTCTCTTCGATAATGGCATTTCAATTATGATAAGTGGAGGGTTTGGGCGAGTAAAAAATCACACACAAAACCTGTGCCAAATATATCTTGAAAGACTTTAAACTCTTCCCCTTGATCTCCCATGACTTAATCTATATGTAAAAAACTGTGACGACTTATTTAACGAAGAGAAGATTAGCCTCGAATAATATATTACAATAGGACCTGTCGAAGAAACATTAAAACCTATTTGTACGAATTTAAGCAAAGATTTTTCTTTGTCGAAACTTTTGTATTCTAGAAAATAAATTATACTGATGTGATCAACATCAAAATTGCCATAAAATCCCGCGTTTATTATTTTCTTAATCATAATCCTTTTCATTTACTACATTCATTAACAATTAAGTTAAGTTAAATTTTTTTTAAATAGAAAGCTTATTTCACTGTATAAAAAATGTACAGAGCTTTAATTGTTTTAATATTTATATAAAGCAAATGTAACATACTCTTCACGTGTTACAATGCTAACTTTTCATTTGTTTTATCTTTTTACTTTTTTATTAACGCAAAAATACACGTTTCGTTTTTTGAATATAGACTTCAAGGTAACATCAATTTTATAATTTTTTATATAAAGATGCTGTTGTTTAATAAATAAAATACGATTTTCAGATATTTACTTTAAAGCATTTATTTTTTTAATTGATTGTATGGTTAATAGTTTTTTCGATTATACCGAATTAAAAAAAATTGAAAAAATAGTTGCTCTTTATAAGAAAATTTAATAGATATTTATTTATTTAGCCAATTCAAAAGGACAACGGTATGTTACATTAATTAAAGCTTTTATTGGCTGAAATTCAACTCCCTATGAAAATTGTTTATGGTTAATTATAAAATGTAATTCTGAACAGCGACGTGCTGTGCATGCAGATTAGTTAATATTAATTAAATATTTATCTATTCATTACCAATCGTAATGAATAGATAAATATTTTTCATATAATTTAATTCAAAGTATACAATGGCAGAACGCCTAATTTTAAACTAATTTTTTACCAGTTTCTGGCATGAAAGGAAGGTTCTACTTTAATTGCAAATATTTAAAAATTAATGCATTCGCTCAATCTTATGAAAAAAAAGACAATAAAATGTCTGTAATATTTTCAAGTTATGTATATTTTTAAAAAAAGTATCGTTTACAATATTTGTTTACGCATTGTAAAAAAACAATACAAAGTGTCAATGGCTAAAAAGATTTTTAATTAAAAACAGGTAATTCTTGAGCACTCTTTTCTTATACAATTAATTTAATTAATCTTACTCCAAACTTTCGTTTTTTTTAAGCACTGTAGTTTTACTTTAAAAACTCGATTATTGCTCATAGAAAACTTCCATGACCAGAAGCATTAACCATCAGTGGCCTTTTTTTAAATTCTAACATACTATTGTAATTTTGAAACACACAAAGCTCGATTATGTAAGATATTGTGGCTAGCTATTTAAGCACTGTAAATACTTTGTTGTAAATTAAAAAAAAAGCAGTCTAAAAATTATTTAATTTAAGTGGATGAATTAATTTAAATATGTAGTCTGTTTATCAGTTATCTCATTTGAATTCCCAATATTATCTTTTAAATTAAAAGCAAAATAAATCTTGTTTTGCGATTTCACTCAGCCAAATTCGCAAAATTTTTTTTTTTTAGACTTTTTTTTAGAATGGAAAAATCATTTGCCAATTTGATTTAATAAGTTAAAAATTAAATATGTATGAAATGGAAAATTATATCGATTTAGACAGTGAGCAATGCTTCAAGAGTCATAGAATAAAATTGTAAATATAGGTCATTTAAGAATAATGATACTTTATCATTAACGTAAACACTTTTAATAAAATACTTAAGTTTAAAAGTGATAATGTGTATCAAGTACATAATATTGAATATTATCAGAGTTGATTTGTTAAACATTATATAACCTTTCTGTTTTTATTAAGATTTGTAAATATCTTATATAAATTAGGTTAAATGTTATTTTATATTTTTGCTTAAATATTTCTAAAAACCCTTTTTCTATTCACTCAAACACATTTAACACGTACCAAATGTATTAAAAAGTGTATGTAGTAATAAATTAGGAAAAATTGCATTTTAATTTTCAAATATTTTTGCCAAGCCAAGGTATTTCAGTGTTGCATAAAATTAACCATGTGATATGCAAATATATAAAATAAGCCTAATGACTTTTAATAATTTAAAAAATAACTCAATCTCAATCGTAAGACAATTTATAATTTATTGAAATTAGAATACTAATTCATGGGTTTTTTTAAATTCTAATAAATGTTTACCGTTAAAAATTCTTACAAATTAGATGCCATTATTTATACCAACATATACGAACATCAGCTCTTAATGAATAATCTTTTAATCATCATTTCAAAACTATGAATATCGATGCTCAGTTCGTACAGTAATTTTAAAATTTATTTATACGATTAATAACAGTTCGAAGGACAAACATTTATTTTATAATGATTATTTAATAATCACAATAATGATTGATCTTTATATATTATTCATTCGTAGTAGGTAGTATTCGTAGTACTATTATCGTAGAGGCCTTCTTGGTATAAAAATCTTTTTCTAAGATGCTTTTTTAGTTTTGTACTAAATTATAACATAATTATACTGTTTAATATTGTATAAAAAAATTAAGTATTTTATAATCTCTAGTAATTACTCTAAATTGTCCAGAGTTAAGCGGCTGCAAAAAATACCGTATAAATGCCTGAAACTAATATTTTTACCTTATAATATTAATGATGATT
The DNA here is from genome assembly GCA_018907135.1 of Kradibia gibbosae. Lineage (NCBI taxonomy): Eukaryota > Metazoa > Arthropoda > Insecta > Hymenoptera > Agaonidae > Kradibia > Kradibia gibbosae. The sequence continues at coordinate 39,224,986 of JACCHX010000001.1, forward strand.
ACGTACGTATTTCATTATCCAACGAAATGAATTTCGATTTCCTCTTTGCTCAACGCATTCACGGAAGCTGCAAATGATTCCATCGTTAAGGTGGCTAGAGGCTGGATAAAAAACTACCGTAGATTTGATCGTATCCCAAAAGTAAATAAAAAAAATTCGATCGATGGGCTTTTCCCTGATCTTTGGATAAGTATTAGCCTGACCTTCGTATTGTATTATTAATCAAGCAAGTAGCTTACAACGCCGTTTATTCGTTTATTATTTATTCGGTGTGTGTGTACGTGTAGTCTTCCCATCTTCCCTCTTCCATGCATCTCTCAAGTGTCGCCATAAATTGAAGGCTCCATCTCGGCTGCGTATAATTCTCAGCGGCTTGAATAATGCAGGAATGTATTTGAAAAATTCAACGTATTTTTTCCAAGTCCCGTGTACCCTTTCTTTTCAACACTTTTTTTGTTTACCTTATTAGCTTGGTGTATGCAGTCTTCATTATCAATGCCCTTTGAACCCGTCGGCTCCGTCCTCTTGAGCCACGAGCGCGTGATTCAAGATTTATTCGGAATCCATGATTCAGCCGGAGCTAGGCTCGCGGAGCTTTCGCTCGCTGTTAACCGAAAAATCATCTCTTTGCAAAGTAGGAGGGTCTCGCGAATTCAAAGACGAGCCACGCGCACGCGGAACGATAGGCGGCGCACGGGGGATGACCTTCGAGGACTCGGCCCCTCCGGTCCAGGTGAGCGCACGGAAAAGCCTCTCCACCGGAGTAAGGCCCTCGGGGACTCGTCGAGGCACTTCCTCCGGACTCCAGAGCCCGATAATTGCCTCTAATTAAGGTCGATTGATAAGTAGCCTAGCGCGCGCCGGGGCCGCCGCTGGACAGCCACTCTCTAGCGCCTCGAGGGACGCGCGAACGGTCGCGTGTCCACCCACGTATCGTCGTTCTCTCTCCCTCTTTCTCCCTCGACAACCTACGGTTCCCCTTCGTGACCGAAATTCGTTAGTTCTCCGTTGTAGTCTTCTACGTCGCTCCGTCTTATCCGAACGCCGCACGAGTGGAAGCCCACCAGCTCCGAGAAGCTTGATCTTAACTCCAAGTACTGATGGATCTTGTAGAGGGAGGCGGGGGAAATTGACATTTGAATGAAGTGCAGCCGCGGGCTTTTTAACCGCCTGGCTCGCAAGCATTGGCCTCGGCACGAGTGCATTTCCCATTCGTACCTGTTGTGCCGATCATTCGACGGAGGACAGACGCGTCCTTGAGATGAGTGAATCTAATGCCTGTCCCTCTCCTCTCCTGCCTCTCTGGCCATGCTGCTGTACATCGAAACGACAATCACGCCGCGCGTAAAAGAGTCGGTTCGCTCACTTACAATAGATTAATTGCCAGATCAGTCGGGGCCCCTCCTCCCGCCGCATTCCACCCTTCATCCGCCCCTCTTCACACCAATCGTCCAAATTGACATTCAGACCTGTCCTAGATATGGCAGTCGACGCGAAACTGCCGACCTCGACGGGGATACTTGCAAAGTTTATTTTCCCCATAATTCCTCTCCCTCTCTCTCTCTCTCTCTCTCTCTCTCTCTCTCTCTCTCTCTCTCCCTCTCTCCCTCTCTCTCTCTCTCTCTCCATCTCTTCGCACCACTCTGTCTCTCACGCACACAATTCTTTTTATTTCACATCTTTACTTTCTCTCTCTCTTTCTCTCTCTGCTCATCACATAACAAAGCACTCTTTCTCTTTTTTTACCTTTTTTTGACCTCGAGGTAAAAATTGGATTACCCAGTGCGTGAAAATTTCTGATTTCAAACGATTTCGTCGGTAAATACACGGACGTCTGATTTACTCTAGTTCTTAAGGATTTTTATTCTTAGTCACGTTGTGCCTTCTAAATCCCTGGTGGAATTTCATTTGTTTTTTATACAAAGTTGTGCTGCTGCTCTAGTATTTGTTAAAAAGGTATAATTACCAATATTAATAAACATTAAAATCATATGACCCATTGAAAATGCATCAAAACTGATTTAAAAATTTTATGTTTCAAAACGTATGACAAAAATAACAACGTTTCAATACTGATATTTCAATGCTTAGGAAGCACATTTTTTATTATAATTTTTTTTTTATATTTGTCTCTCGTATTCCATCGACAAAGTAATAAATTAAAATAACCTTTCACTAGAAAAATTTCTGATGTTTTAAAATCATCGTAATTAAATAGAATAGTTTTACAAAACCTGCATTTATATTAAACAATAGTCATTGTACCTAAATAATTTTCGGTCATCGTCGATATAAAAAACTAAATAATATTAACTTCAAGCAATAAATTGTAGTTTTTGTTTATATATTTGTGTTGATATTTACGTAAAATTTACAAAAACATATTAAAAATTGATTTTTCAACCAATGAATTTCATGTGAATAGCATTTTTATCTGAACAAATGACGTAATATTGCTACAAAAAATTTTTATGTATATTTTTATAATGTAGTTGTTATAAATTTAAAAAAAGTTAGCAATATTTTTTTAAAACCAATAGTGGTCATAATATTTATTATTAAACGCACATAATCTATAAAAGTATTTAAACTGTATTTTATTGAAACATAGGACATTATTGTCACTTGCGAAAGATTATGAATTTTCTTAGAAAAGCTTTAATTTTACATAATTTTTACTACTTATAACATGTTTCTGTACATTTTAATGTAAATGACACTTTTCAATTAATTTGCGAAGTTAATAGATGTAATATAGAATACAGTACCCCTTTTGATATTTTTATATAATGTTATTTTTAGTTTTTAATAATTTATTTGTACTCTAGCTGACTTTTTAGCGTATTATTTTATGAAATATAATGAAAAATTTTAGCTGTTATAAAGCGAATTTTTACACATCTGAAATATTAAACGGACACGAGCTTTATCTTGTTGTAAACGAAACATCTCTCTAGAGAAATTACTACTTTTGCATCATGAAATATTCATTAAAATAATGTCACGGCATGATTAAAAAAATTTCAAAACTTTTGACGCATTGAATTTTTACACGATTATAATCAAAGTTCAAAAATTTTTCTTTTTACATTTTTATAAAAAATGTAAATTTTTATTACAAACTTTAACCATGTTTAATGGATAAAAGTTTTCATATTGAGTATTAATAATTTTTCTTAGGAAATTATAATGTAAAATAATTGCAATCGCATTATTTATCGTTTCGTAATACAAATCGGAAACTCAAAATAATTATTATTAAAATCATTGACAATTTTCTACGAAATTACAAGTTTCTGTTTTCTTGAAATCTAATAATCGTAAATAGTGATATTAATATAGTTAGTACTTAAATTCAAGACAGAAATTGATTTTTATGTGTTTAGTTTTTACAACGACATTCTTATCATTAAGGGCATAATCATTTATTTTATAATATATTTACATATTGTCGATATTTTTGTAGGTTTTTTTTAAAAACAACTTAAATTGTTGCATTACTAAAAGCTTAAAACATTCGCCTTGTGTATTTCATGTAAAGATTTTTATGTTTCAATTATTACAGGTTACTGATAAATTACATATCAATACAAAGATATTGACTATTTGCTGTAAAAGAACATTAATACATTATTAATAATTTTTTAAATTTAAAAAATCCTTTAGTCGAAAAGCATTTCATTAAAAAATCTATACTTTGAAAATAATTTGTAAAATAATATGATAATTTTTAAAAATGAAAATAGATCGTAATAACTTTTTTAGTGCCAAATTGAAATCAATGTTACAGAGTGTTGAAAATGCTTAATATCATTATGCAACGCTTTTTGTTTTGATTATATTATAATCAAATGTATTTATTGAAGACAAATAATAATGAAATAACTTAAATCACGAAATACTTTCATTCACAGAAACTCTACTAAAAATTAACTTCATTTGTGTAACAATTTCAATCAGTGTCATTAAATTGAATGAATTTCTGAATAACCATTTTACAAGTGCCTTGCTAGATTCTACTCATTGTGCGATAGTTCAGTTTTATCAAAAGTCTTAGATCAAGTATCCCAGCTTCTTAGATCTTCTCAGTCTTACGTCGGTAATGTAAGAAATAATTGATAATGCTCAGTAAAACTCTACGCATGAATTCGAAATATCAGGTTTAATGATTCAGTGATTGCTAGAAGCCCAATTAGAGACTTGAAGAGAAAATGATACAACCATAGTACTTTTATTTTTCGCCTGAATGTTATAGAAAATATGTTATACGGATAACCATGAGTAATTTTTTTATTAAACTTATCAATAATTCGTGCTTTTAATTTACACACATATATTTATGTTTAAACGTAAATTCAAGCAACACTTTTAAGACCTAGAAAAGTATACCTGTTAATTTTTATTAACCATGTAGTATCATGGATAATAAATAGTACCATTTAAAAAAAAGTTAAATATTTAAAAAATGTAATAATTGTAATATTTTGGAAAATAATTTTAAAAGCTAATATAACCTAAGATAGTACATTTTAAATGAAAAAGGGCAGCTTCTGTTATCTAAGTTTATATCGTATGATTGTAATCATTAACGATTTTTGTCATAATATTAAATAATAATTATAAAATACATTTAGAGTAGAAATTATTATTTTTACATCAAACAAAAATGAATAACTGTAAAATTATGTCTGAACAATTTGTCTCCATAAAAACAATGTATTTCAGTAGTTTTAAATAGATAAGCTTATAAAGCTTAGATTGATGTTTTATGTTAAAGAAACAATTGAATTTTTAAGCCTAGAATGTAGATTTCATTGAATCAAATTTTTAACCATTGTTTATATTTATATAATTTTTATATAATGTACGTAAATATACAATTATGCTTATTATGAAACAAGTGGACTAACTCATTATTAAAAAAAAATGGAACAAATATATTAATAAAAACAAAATTATTGACCTGAAAAGGAAATTATCAGTACGTTCAGTAGATGTTTAATACAGTTTCCGTATACCGACATATAATTATAGTTATAAGAATAAACATTTAGAAGATTAAAATTTTTCATTGCGTGTTAAACGATTCTTTTGAGTTTTATAATAGAGGTTTTAGATTAACGATTAAAATGGCTGACACTGTAATCGATATTTTACGCGTTACCCTTCTGAAATAAACGGTATGATACAATAATATATTAAATATTTAAGGCAGCACTATGACTTTCTATAATTTTTAAATAGACTGAGCTATTAATTTTGATTATAATTTTGTCATTAAAAATTTTTTTTTTTAATTTTTACCTTAACCTTTAGCTTGAGCCTGCAAGCCAAATAAAAATTATTTCGATGTCAAGGCTAAGCCACGTCTCTTCGTCTATACGATAAATTGATGAATGAATTGATAAATAAGTTAATAAATAAATTAACGTTGCAGTGGATTATGTTAATAACGAGTGTCAGGATTGAGCGTTTGAAAATGGCGTGTAAAAATAGAAGCTGCCAGACCGCTGCGAGCCATTGGCACGTAATAATTTTTAAAAAGCGACCGAGCTTCTCATTTGTTTATGATTTGTCATTGGAATGAAATGGAAGAATGAGCTCAGTACGCAATGGGATGACCATGACGCCGTTACGATGTCGAGCATTAAAGCTTGGTTTGATTTGCCCTTAGGAAGAATGCGGACGACCGGGGAAAACACGAGTCAGATCAGCGACGAGGACTACCAAGGAGGCATCTGTCCGTCCTGCAGATTAGCCGTCAATAAGGACACTGGCAGACTCACGTACGTACTCTACTATCGACTTATTCTTCAGCGGCAAATCCGCGATACGCGAACTTTAGCTTTTAGTCCTGCCGCTCTCTACTAAGAAAGCCTGCGCCGGAAAGGGCCTGGCCACAACACGCGAAAGACCGCCAATGAAGTGTAGCTCGAGGAACGAGGGGCCCAGTTCACGATTAGCTTCTACGCCATTCGTAACAAACCGTAAATTTGTAATGCATTATCAGCGAAGACCGCTGCTCGGTGTCCCTCCAATTCGTCAGCATTTTCGCGCAAAGAAATTCGTCGTCGGGTAGCATCGACGAGGAGTGAGAGCGAGTCCGTGTTGAACGGGTTATGGAGAACGAGAGAGGGGGGGGGGAGAACGATGAGCGAACAGAGTGGCGAATAGCGAATTCGCCCGAGCTAACCTTGTGCCAATTGTGCAGATGGTGCATGGGCGGTAATGACATTTGGCGCACGCGGATCAGATTGATGCTGCTTATTCCAGCGGTCATTTTGCCAATTGCCATTGTCATCATTGCCATCTCCAAGTCCACTGTCATCGGCAAGTTGTCCATGCGCTCGGGCCAGAGCGACAACGACGCCTCGACGACGAATCTCCGCAGCCAGCAGACGGAACCTTATTCGCGTGAGGATCCCAACTGCGGATTTCTCCATATCCTGCCTCTCTTCTCCCTTTCGCCTTCTTATCTTTGTCGCTACGAGTACTCTCACGTCTCGTCTGACTTTTAAAGCACAGACGGGCCCGTACATTTGTACCGTAAATCACTCGAGCTTCCAGCTTCTATAAATATTCGTTGTTCAATCGTAAAAAAATTTACAGTCTAATATAATGTTAAAAGTCTTGCCAAATCAAAATACCACTATAAGTCACCGTTAGCTTCTATATTTCTAATCTGATCGATCCTAGCCCATTACAACTGCGAGCTAAATTGTTTATATAACATTGGACAATTTTTTCTAATACAATCAATTATTTGCCACCTTCTTTATGCTCCAATATAATTAACCAATTGATAAGACCCTTATTAAAAATAGCAAAAAATTATATTTGAATAATTCATTATTCGATAAAACTCTGTAAACTGTATCATTTTCACTTTTAACGTTTGGTAATATTTAGCATTGATTATTTCATAATAAGAGAAAAATCTTATGTAAGTAATGTTTAATTTAATTTTTTTCATTTAAAAACCTTTTCAAATGTATTGTAAATTATTATATATTAAAGTCAACTTGTCACAACCTCGAAAAGTATTATAATGTATAATCTTCTTCAACGAAGATCTTTACCGATACTTTTGATTGCCTGCAGCCGCTGTTCAAAGTGAGCTTGAGCCTTCCGATATAGGCAATAGAGTCTTACATCCAGACGCGGATAATAGCTTTATACCTGCTGAATCGTTGGTCCCATCTCAAAATCTTCGGCGATATAAAAAAAATAACTATCAGGTATGAGACACTAATAATCTATTTAACTGCTAATTTTACAAATCTTCCTCGACGATGTGTCTAAAGTTAGATTAAAGAATCGTAGTTATTGCACTAGTGACCGCCGTGAGAATTATCTATTTAAAATTTTGAATTAGAAGAGCTTAAATAAGCTGAACGTTAACGTATATCAGAATGTATAACTAGGATGAACTCTCACTTAAAGCCGACAATTGAAAAATATCTGACGATTTAGAAAGTTTCCGTTGCGATGTATGAAAAAGTTTAAAATGCAAACGTATATTCGATAAATTTTTTATACGCAGTCTTGATCGTAAATCGTAAAATGTTAATTGAAAAATGTTGGAGAGTGTTGCTTCCAAAATTGGAAATTTGAAGCTTTGGGGGATCGGTTGTAAAAAATCAGCCTGACGTGTCGGGAAGGCGAGACTCGGGTGCGTTAAGTTTATTGGAAATAGCGGCTAACAGTGGTCCGGGGGAGTAGGAGCTCTATCCAAGGGCGAAGTCATCCTCGGACCTCGCCTCCTTACCGAGCCTCCAGCTCCTGGAATAAGCTCCCTCGAGCCCTGCCATCCAGCGCGAAAGCTGGCCGCCTTTCCCTAATGTTGTTTTCTGTTGAAACGCAGGGCGAAGGCCGAGTGAGGAGCGAGGCGCTGCCGCTGTGGAATCAGGAGAAAGTTGCCGTGGACGAAGCTCGCGATAGCGAGCCGCTGCAGGAAGTGCAAGTAAAGTTTCTGAAAGTCTAGAGGGGCGCGTGGGAACGTGCGTTGCTCCCACCGTTTGACGCAAGGACTTATAGCTCCAGCGAGTAATTGTGCTCTTTTCATTGTCGTTTGCTCAGGACGCTCGTATCGATTGTACTTTGGAAAAAATGCAGTGACACTCCTCCGAGCAGTGGCCCTACAAATAAGGCAGTACTAGCTTTCGCAGCCGGATGTCGAAGCGACACTCGACCATTGAATTCGGTCAACTTAGACATGTGATATTCTCGCTTGCACGTACGATAATGAAAACACAGCTTTCTTATTAATTTACCGAAAGAGGGGTTTGCAGCTTTAAATAATTTATATATATATATATATATATATTGTAAATAACTGGCAGAAACTGACGAAAAAGTATTTGAATTATGCATCTCTCATTTTGTAAATGAATTCAGCTTCTTTCGTAATTTTCTTTTACTATTGCTAATAAAAGTATTGGAACATTCCTTTCTTGATAGAATCTAGAAAAACTCTACATTTAGAAATACCGACTTGCCTATACTGATAAAACTATTTTCATACAAGTCTTAACTTAGCCTTGTGATGTATTATGATATGCCAAACATATATAGCATAAACATTTTATAAAATAAGTATGATATACAAATAATTAAGATTGTGCTCTACGTAGATTCGTTATTTATTATGATTAACACTACATGTAATATATTTCGTATCTAGATAACTATAAAGCAATAACATTTTCATATTATTTTGAAAAGATTTTAATATTTTATTTATCAAAAGAAGCCAACGTATGCTAATAGTTGTTTTAAAAAAAACTCTGTATTTTAATATTCCACGACGAATTCATATAACTTCCATATGACTTCCATAGCAAAAATAATGTCTTTAAGCAAACTTTAAAAGTATATAAAGTGACTGTTTGACAAACAGTTTCTTGATTCGTTGTTATAAAGATTTTGCTCTTGCTGAGCAAAAACATTGAGCCTGTTAAATTGCGTATTAAAATAGTATTTTTGATGTGTATAAAGTAATCAACATATTTTCAGTTTTATTTTCAAAAATTTGTATATATAATAAACGAACAAATTTTTTAATTTAATAGAAATTTAAAAAAATATAAATTATTATTTAAATTGTACGTTTCATACGTTGTTAGGAAGTAAAACTGGCAACTACATGTTATAATTTTGATTCGTTAGTATTCATATATACGTTCGCTGTATATTTAATAAACTTAATGCTTATCAAATCAGATACTTGTATTATTTCATTCGTAAACAAAAATTTTTGATCATCGTTCGTACTTTCATCATAATTTTAGCTATTAAAAAAAAGGTATAAGAAAAGCATTATAAGATGAGAATTTATAAAATTTTCTCAATTTTTTAAAAAAAGTAATGAGAAATTTGTAATATCACCAGCACATTATATTACTTATCACCGTGTATTATCAAAATGGTATTTAATAAAAAATGCTACCTTGAAATGTGAAAAAAAACTTAATCTTTCTAAAGAAACCAAAAATATGAGTATTTCTTGCTTAAAGATTTTCATCTGATTTTTAATAGAATCGGTTAATTTGCTCAGTGTAAGCAAAATTTTTAATTGTAATGGGTTAACTGGAAAACTTTAACCTATCGAAAGAGCATCAATGATAAAGTGAATAAATAAATAAATTAGACGGTTAAAAAAAACCTAAATATGGAGCGTTAAGTATTTCCATTCACTAGATGCAATAATCATTAAATTAGGGTTTATCACTTGAAAGCATGAAAAACAAAAGTATTAAATTCGGAAAATTCAAAAATTAAAGAAAGTATTAAATAAATCAGAAATCAATTTCATAATGATCGAAATCCTGTAGGAAAGCAATATACACTGTTAAAAAAAATGCTCCTCCAATCGTTTGTTTTTAGAATTTGTTTCTCCTTCTCATTGGAATTTCCAATGTATTTCCGTAAGAACATATCAACCGAAGGATAGAAAGTTACGTCGACGCCCGCAAATGCTAAGGAATTAGAAAATCAATAAGCTGAGCTGTATAACCATTCGCGATTTTGTCCTCAAGCACGCATCCGAAGAGCCGCACGAACGTAAACATTGTGTGGCTGCAGGGAAGATATAACAAAGCTTTCATAATTTAAGCACTGTCATTTTCATTTTGCTAACGTGAGTGTCTCGGTTCGCCAAGGAAGAGCCTCGCCAAACGGACTTTGGGTACCAACGAGCCTCCCTCGTCGTCAGCCGGACGGCCGAGATTCAAAACTCAATCCGATCAAGCGGGATATTATTTCGTTAAAAGTGTGCATCCAATTGATACGAAACTTTGACAATTTTCCTAACTGCTTTATCATGGTTTTTTGCTCGTCGCTAATAAAAGCTCAAGCTATACCTTGCGAAGCTCATTATTTACAAAAGATGCTGTTTGTATTTGCAACTTAATTAATACTTGGGTAATGTGACGTTACATCAAAACTACAATTCATCATTAGCCTTTTATAATTAGTGTTTCAATTTTACATACAACATTACTTTTCATTGTAATAAAAAAACGATCATGTTATTACGAGGCAAAGAGACAAGATTTTTATAATTATGTTAAAATTAACTTGTTTAAAAGCTTCTTTAAAAGAAGAAACGCTTTCAAGTGTAACTGATTATTCGAAACTGTGCTTAAATCAATGCGCAGCTCGATCTAACTTTTTTTATAAAACATTAGAAAAATTCCCGTTAGCACAGCCATGGGAGTACGTGTTCCATAATCGATCCTTTTCTAGATAGTTGATTCGGACAGTCGACACCCGGAGACGTCAAAAAGTAATATATAAAAGCTGTCTCGCGGCCATTGGTTTAGGGCATGAGACAATAATAGGACAAAGGCGAGCCTGCTATAAAAGAGCCGAGCAAGGGTTGATAAAAGTTCAACAGGATCGAGGCGACGGATGATATGTCGCCCCTGTGGCGGAACTGCGATAGCAGTTTGAGAGGCGAAAGGCATTTGGGAGGGCCGTTGATCATTCGGGGTGGTCAGGTGGTGCTCGTCCACCCCCCTAGACTTTTAGGCATTGACGAACGGGTCGGTGACGTTGCAGGCCGGAGATGGTAATCCGAGGTAGGCGAATCAAGAGATCGACTGGCGCGACCGAGTCGACGATTGGCGAAAGTTCGCCCGACGGAAAGGACTACGAGGAAGACGAGTGGAATTTCGAGCTGGAGGGTGACGAGGAAAAGGAGGAGGAAAAGGACGAGGAAGAGGGCGAGGAGAAGTCTACCGAAGAAAGGTCATCTGCAGACGACAAGGATATTGAAATCGACGACTCTAATACCTCGTTGGTAAACAAATACTTTTTCCATAGCTCTTGGCTGTTGACATTGTATCCCATTTATATCTTTCAAAAATTATCATTAACTTTACGCAAAATTGTCGAGAATCTCAATAATATCAGAAGCGACTTAAATCACCTTTAATAATAAGCATTAAAAAATTAAAATTTTCGTTCTAAATAGAAATCATATTTTATACCCTTCAATGAAGATAATAAAATAATCTACAAATTAACGGCATTCTAATGTGTCATCGTTAGTCTTCCAGCGCAGAAGATTTGGAATTTCTAAAGTTGCATGCTTTTTGGAAAGGTGACTGGAGTGAAGAATTTATTCGGAAAGCTCAAGGTATTATAATAACACTTGTGCGCTTGCCATACAGTCGATAGGTTCTCATCGTGGATCATATAAGAACTTTTTTTTTACTTCAGCCTTGAAAGTTTCAACAGAGAAATATAAATTTCTCCTAAAAGTCATAATGGTCATTTCATTTAGAGATTAGGCCTCCCTCGAATGATTTGAAGCAGTTATATGGGGAGAAATGATGAACATTTGTTCTATTTTCTTTCAGCGCAAATAATGCTCAAATATATGAACAGAACGATCGATCCCTGCCAAGACTTTTATCAGTACGCCTGCGGCAACTGGGAACAATACAATTCTATTCCTGATGACAAAGCCGGTTTCGACACCTTTGAGACTCTAAGGGAATCCCTCAATGTTGTCCTTAAGAATCTTCTTGAAAATACTACTAAAGAGAACGGCGAATCTTACGATAGCAGTGCTATTGAAAAAGCTAAAAATTTTTTTTGCAGCTGCATGAATTACGGTAAGTGTTGTACATCAGTGTCGGTTGTTATGCAATTTATAAGAATTCATAAATCTTTAGAATAATTTTATAACTAGAAACAATAATCGCAATTTCATTGGCTGTTACATTATTTGTTATTAATTTGCAGACAGCTTAAATAATTTTCTTATACCATCGGACAAATTGTAATTTTTCGTTTCAACCATGCAATTGTGAAATTCGCTGCTTTTTACAACCTTACTACATACACACGTGCTCCCACACGCATCCATACGCACACACACACACAAAATAGTATTCCAGTAACATAACTTTTACTAATCTGCATATAATTCTTAATGAATACGATAGAGCTTTAAATAACTTCGTCATAAACCCATTCACGATAACAATATACTTTTTTTTAATTCTAATTGAAAATATAAATACGTGTTGTAATGAAGTAAAATTGATATGTTGCATTTACTTTAGTTAAATTGATAAAATAATTTATTATCAACTGATCAAAATAAAAAATAATCGTTTTAATAATTCGTCCTCGATTAATGCTATATATTAGCACAAATCTGAAGTTAAATAACAATTGGATATTTCATTGCATTCAGATACACGAAGAGAATTAGTTTATAAACTTTTATAACAACGACGTACAAGAATCCTTTGGTAAAACTCATTCAATAATCCACAAAAAAAGCATGTACTAATTTCAAAGTAAATGCACTAATTAAAAATACTCGTACGTTAAAAATTTGACATGAGCCAGTAAATCGATTGATGACTGTATAATTTATAGTGTATCCTGAACTAATGATATTTAAATGCAATTAGATAAGTGTAGAGATTCGTGCATCTTTACTACGTGCACGATAATTGAAGAGAGGTATCATAAAATGCATAAAAATAATAATAGTCATGATATGACCTAGAGATCTTGGAGCAGCGGATGGAGAAGCCGTTATTGGATTTTTTGAACAACTTAGGGGGGTGGCCGATTTTACTACCAGGTTGGGATCCTGACAAATTTGACTGGTTATTCCTCGTCGCTCAACTCAGGCTTTACAACAATGACATCTTGATATCAGAATGGATCGGGCCCGACATCAATAATAGTGATCAATATATTATACAGGTACGCCATTATTTACGTAAGAAAATTGCTTAAATTCATAATACTTGTTGATTTATATCGCAATAGAAATGACTAATGTAACAAGCACGTGTAATTTTCAACGCCAGAATATAATATTCTCATCTCTATTTAAGTTTGTTTTCTTTTTAAATAAATATCTTAGTTGAGAGATGATTTTTACAATTGAGTATCTAATGTTATTTATTATAAGTAACCATGTATAATAAATATAGAGCTAGTGCAAATAATAGCCTGATTTTCTCACAGCAAAACTAATAATACAAGAATACAAAATTGTAGTAAAAACGTACTTTATTCTTAAATAATGCTTCTGTGTAGTTGCTTAAATTCTTAATCATCAGCGTAATAAGACGATTCACTTTAATTTATAATTTAATAAAAACTCGATTCCAGTTCGATCAAACAACCCTCGGCTTACCGACAAGGGATTACTTTCTTCAGCCATCGAATAAAATTTATCTAGTGGCGTATAAGAATTATTTGATCGCTATCGCAACCTTACTCGGGGCAGCAGCTAAAAGGGCGAAAATTCAAGCCGATGAACTCATTAAATTTGAAATACAGCTTGCAAACGTAAAGTATTTTCCAAACGTTAAATCAATAGATCGAATTTTGTTTCTTGGTATTACTTCATCAAATTTACATTTTGAAGAGACCTAATGAATAATCGGTCTTTATTGAGCCTTAGTGCTAATGATATAAATTTTTCAAATCATTAATTTAACGTGACGTATTCTTAAAATTTAAATGAATAATACAAATATACATTTACTATTGCATTTATGTACAAACTTTTACCTATAAATACAGTTATATGTATTTTAATAGTAATCTGAGTTAAGTGCCATAAATTAAGTAATTAGTATTGACATTTTTGAGTCCTTTTATATACAAAAAATTACAACAATTCTCTTCCCTCTATTGTAGAGAGAATTTTCAATTATTATGATATGCATTATTATCAACTTATATTTTATCTCCCAAATAAATTTATATCCGTTTTAAAACCAAAATTGCTTTTTAAATTCACTCGGTAATCATTTTAATGTTAATTTTAAATAAGAAGAATATTATTGTTTTTGTTTTAAAGATCACAATATCTCCGAACGAGATGCGCAATATTTCAGATTTGTATAAGCGAATGTCGCTGGATGAATTGCACGTAATGGTACCTGAAATTAATTGGCAACGTTATTTATCGATAGTACTATCAAGGCCTGTAAATTTTTCAGAACCTGTTGTTCTATTTGCATTAAAATACGTACAAGACTTGGTGAAACTTCTGTCTCGAACTCCACGAAGGTGAAAAATGCTCGGTTCTATTTAAAATTATTTAAGTATTTTGTAGCACATTTTAATTTTTTTCTTTATAAATAAAGCTTTTTTAATTATGTTTATTCCAATTACTCACAATTAAATAATATTTCAAAATGCTAACTGAACTATAACGTCCTTATTTGATGTTCAACGTTACAGTATTAATAACAATAGATATTGCTATCAAATTTTTAAAAGATTTTAAATTTAGTAGAATATAATATATTTTTTTTTTAATATTCGTATAATAATAAATTATATTATATCTCCAGAGTATTAGCTAATTATCTTTTTTGGCGATTCGTCCGACATCGTGTAAACAATTTAGACGATAGATTTCAAAAAGCAAAGCAAGAATTTTATTACATTTTATTTGGAAGGAAGAAGTCGCCGACGCGGTGGAAAAATTGCGTGTCACAGGTGAATTCCAACATGGGAATGGCAGTAGGCTCAATTTTCGTAAAAAAGTACTTTGACGAGCAAAGTAAAAACGACGTAAGTAATACAATTAATATTATTATTACAATTAATAAAATTTAATACTCTTTATAATTAAAATAAAGCTCTTAAAATTATGAAACACAATTTTATAAAATAAATCTGCAATTATAATTTAGCATCAAAATTTTTACTAATTACCTTTGTATTGTTATCATTAGTTATTTAACGTCTAATAATATTTTATGTAAAAGCATTTATCTTGGAAAAGATGTTAAATTTTTCCAACTCGTCGCTTTTTTAGCAATCGCAATATCATTCAAATAGTAAATCAATCGACTTAATAATTTTACCAAGTGTTTTATTTTTTTTTTAAATAAATTTTTTATTTTAAATGCTTTTTAATTAGAAGAGATCAAGAACAGTTGAATATTTGTCCTGAACAATTATCGAGCAATTAGATGCATCACAAATTGTAATATTCTCTCGTAGATTGGAAAAATATGTTTGCAAGTTTTTGCGATTTCATTATTGTTATAAGGGTCCTAAGTAAGACGTAATCAGACCTTTAATCTCATCCCACATGCCCGCAGACGCTGTCGATGACCTACGAGATCCAGCGCTCGTTCATCGAACTGCTGAATATGTCGAATTGGTTGGACCGGACGACGAAGGCAGTTGCCAGGCAAAAGGTCGAGGCAATGCTGCTGCGCATCGGCTATCCGGAGTTTATACTCAACGCTAAGGAGCTCGATAATCGTTACAAAGATGTATGATCATATTTTTTTCCATTTCAAAGGTGCTCGAGTCGGCTTTTAAGCACACAAAATGAAACTATTGGCCTACCTCATGACAATGCGTACTTGGTGCAGTAATCGATAATTGACACTGACCAACTATACATAGGCGTATAAATACATCGAGCAGCTTTATTCGAGGGATAGTAATTTCAGCGCGATATATCTATTGGTTTAACAGTCTCGTATTAAAATAGCTCTCCTTTCTAATTGAAATAAAGTATTCGCATTAACGATCCTTCTTTGTTTTCTCTAGCTTACGATCGCTGCAATCGCATCCCTGAAAAGCCCCTTAAATGCTCTGAAAATTATTATTAAAAATAATCATTATTTATCAAAGTTGCATTTAATTCAATGACCGATGCATAATTTGTTTAGTGGGACTACAGTTGATAAATTTCTCGCAGCACTAAATCTATGTTGTCTATATTTATCAAACCCATCGACTGTTGAAGGTGGCACTCGACCAATAACGGGGTAATAATTTTGACTACAGGTGACCATTCACCCGGATAAGTACTTCGAGAACACGCTAAACATCTTGCGGCACTTGACCAGAATAGAGCAGAACAAACTTGGGACTCCCGTAAACAAAATAACGTGGAACACCGCCCCGGCCATCGTCAATGCATATTACAGTCGTAACAAGAACCAAATTAGTAAGAGTCGGAATTAGTCGGCTTTTCTTCGCGATTATTTCCAAAGAAATCTTAAAATTATCAAAAAAGAATCTTCGACGAACATTCATTGTCTTGACTATAAATTCAAGAGAATGTAAATGCACGCAAGAAAACACCTCTCCTCGTGATATTTAGCGGTTAAAAGTTAAATTGGAAAACAATTTTCAATCAGGCAAGCGAATGCTCAGGACGGATGTTTGACATTGGTACTTATTTTGAATTCTTTCCCCTCGAACGCATTAACGAAACGGCGCTGGTCCATGTAAGCGAAAATGCTCGCTCGATAATGGAAACATTGCGAACGAGAATAATAAGAGAAGGCCCATGATTTCTCGAGCTGTAAAATTTCATCTGGAAAAGTACGAAAACGGCCTACGCGGCAAGGAGTCCATCGAGTGCGCGAGTGCCTCGAGGCTCAAAGCTTCCGCGCGCGCACATCGGCAATTGCCAAATGGTGAACTGCGTGTCTTCTGCTTGTTTTTACGACAGTGTTCCCAGCTGGTATACTGCAGCCACCCTTTTATCACAAATACTTCCCGCGCTGTCTAAACTACGGTGGCATAGGCGTCGTCATCGGCCACGAGATAACCCACGGATTCGACGACAAGGGCCGGCTGTTCGACAAGTACGGAAATCTCCTGCGGTGGTGGAGCGAAGGGATCGTCAACGAGTTCAATCAAAGAGCCTCTTGTCTCGTCGGTCAGCCTCATACATCATTTACACACTCAAAGGAATTCATTTTATGATTATGCTCAATTGATATATTTAACTACTAGTGCTTAGTGTCCTTCGCACTTACGTGCTCACGGTTAAAATTAAGCTGGTAAAAAAAAATATTAATCCAATGCTTTTTATTGAAGATTTTTTTTTTAATATCATAAAAATTGTACAAAACAAATACATCTTTGTTGCATTCCAGTTGATACAGAATAAATGATATCGATGATTCTCTCTCTTTCTCTCTCTCTCTCTCTCTCTCTCTCTCTCTTTAAATACGCAATTTTATTTTTAGATCAATACAGTAAATACACGGTCGAGGAAATTGGAATGAAAATTGACGGCGTTAATACGCAAGGCGAAAATATCGCTGACAACGGTGGCATTAAACAAGCATTTAGAGTGAGTAATTATTATAAACTTCACTTACAAATTTTAAAGAGTAATTTTCTAAAGTAAACATAACTTTTGTTAAAGTAAAAAAAGCTTATAAATATTTTCAGAATAATGTTGGATCGCAATTTTTTATAATAATGGCCAATAATCTGCTCGTTTATTATTAATTCGTGTATTAATTACTATTATTAATTTTCTAAATATACTATTCCGTCCTAATGATGAAAACTCACGATAGTTTGTTAGGTGTACACTTGAAAAATCGCAGTTCTATCTTAAAAGTCACCGATAATTGAGCAATGCGAGTACACAAATTGTATGCATTAACTTATGGTGTACGTAAAGAGAAGGAAACGATGGAGGGCAACAATTTGCTCGTGATAATCCACATGCGGAGCATTGGATTAGTAACGGGGAAAAGAACGGCGCGTCTAGTAAGAGTTAAATAATCACACAGGCATACGAGAAGTGGCTGGAGTTGAACGAAAAATCGGCAGGTTGGCGGGAGAGTCTACCGGGCATCGAGGCCACGGGCGAGCAGCTCTTCTTCCTGAATTTCGCCCAGATCTGGTGCGGCTCTATGCTGCCCGAGGCGATGAAGAACAAGCTGAAGACGGCGGTCCACGCACCCGGCAGGCACCGCGTCATCGGCACCCTCTCCAACTCCGAGGACTTCGCCAAGGCCTACAATTGTCCTCGCGGCAGTCCCATGAATCCCGAGAGTAAGTGCGTTGTCTGGTGAAAGCCAGAACCCCAGTGCCGGCATCCATTCACGAGCTCCCCTAATCCGACTCCCATAATCCGGAGAGGATCCACCGTGTCGGCTCGGTTCTGGGCTTTTCAAAAGGAGGACCTACAATGGCTTCCATTCAGTATCCTAACTATAGCGTTTAGTTCTTCTATCAAATGGATACAAAACTTGAGCAAGCGATTCGGAAATACGCCAGTCGATACCAATATTGACAAGGCCGGCGCAAGATCGAAAGTATAAATCGCCTTGCAGTAGGCATTCGTAAGAAAATTTCTCCTCTAGAAAATTCCTCCAGAATACTTAGCCAATGATTTTACATCGTAACGTTAATTTTATTTAACTATTAAGAATTATAGAAATTTGACAAATGCAATCCTTAAAGCTCCTTCAATATCTTTTGCAAGTCCTTGGCATTGCACTCTGCCATCCAAACTGTTGAATTCTATACTGCCAATGTAACCGCCTTAACTGCTGTAACTGCTACGATTTATATATATATATTTGTGTGTGTGTGTGTGTGTGCGTAGTGCGCAAGTTAAAAAATTGATCGAGCAGAGAAGTCAAACTTCTTCGCAGTAACTTAACTGCCTTGGCCTAAGTTTTGCGTAATGACGCTTAGCGGCCTTGCGCATATCAGTTTTTATTTTGCCGCTGCTCTCGAATGCTTGAGTGATGTTAAGGGAAGCTGCTAATTAAGAAGGGTAGCACTCTTTTGATCGACGATGCTACTTTGTTTACTTTCCCTCGTAAATGCCCCGAATTTTAACCGCTTATAGGCAGCACAGGAATAAAAGCTCGCGACTTATCGCATCGCTGGGGCGATTCTTCAGCCCAGATTGTTTCATACATTCAGGTGTAGGAGAGTAACGAGAGAATCCTTTAGCCAAACTCGACTTGGCGAAGTAGTAGGCGGCGGCGGCGGCAGTCTTTGTATTATGCGCACCCAAGCGCTTGTGCAATTCGATGCATCTATGAGGTCTTCTGCTTGAGACCGAGGACACGCCGTGCTCTCGCCAACAGGGACATCAGGTAGCCCTGCTTGTCGATGCGCTTGAGCACGAGCCGCTTTGTGGAGATATTGTGGAGGGGCCCGAAGGCCAGGGCAACCGCAGTGCAAGCCAAGCAGATGACGTTGTACGGCATGCTGAAGTCCGGGGTCGGTAGACTTATGAGGATACTCTCCGTGCGTAACTGGACCAGATAGCCATCCCTTGTGCCGTTGAATCTGTAAAGTGTAAGCGAAAATGCGCTTGGTCAAGCTCTGCTGAGTGCGCTTTAAAATTATACATCCGACGACGCATGTATTTATATTTCACTATTATAAAGTATTCGAACAACTGCTGGCCTACGTATTAAACAAGCGACAGTTCACTTAGAACGCGGTTCCTAATATGTAAGAATGTGTTTTTCCTTATTTATTATTCTATAATGACTACGAACTATCTTCAAAATCTATACAGCAAAGCGACTAAAAAACATTAATACCCCTTAGATTATAAATGTAGACAGCACGTCATTTACCGACTCAGTGACAATCGCATAATTATTAATGTTTTACTATTACTATTACTATTTATTTAAAAAACATGTTATTCATATTTAATTAAATTTTATAATCATCGTAATTCAATTAAAATTGCTAATAAATATTGTATAAATATTTACCGTTAAAGCTTACATAAATAACTATTTAAACAAATCTAGAAAATTTGTTGATAAAAATATAAGGACGCTTAATTTTAAACTGATCAATTTCGTAAATATGGTTTTTATTATTTCTTATAGCTGACGATTTTTTATTTCGTTTCAATATTTTATTTTTGTTGAAAAAACGTACCAATCAAAAATCATTTTTAAATTTATTAATGTATGTGAAGTCAGAAAAATATTCCAACAAAATAATGTATACATTTATATACATAAATAAAAAAAAATATGAAATTCTTTCTTCTGTAAATAAATTTCAGCTTCGAATAATTTTGTGTCACTTAAATTTAAAAAAATAAATAAATGTTTAAAGTAATGAATATAAAATCTTTGAAATAAAATAAATTTTGAAAAACTTACATTGAACTTACTGTACTACCATCCAGTGGTAGTGAAGTATAATTTCTAGCAATAGGAAGTAAGGCAGTAATTATTGCAGGTCCCATGTAAAAGCCATGATTCGCATCTGGAGGATATTCCTGCCATTTTAAGAACATGTAATCAATATCTATAGAAAACTTAGTAACCGAATGTGGGGGTAAACGTAAAATGAGCTCTAAATAATATGGCTGTTTTCTTGCTTTTCCAGGAATATATCGTTGGGCCACTGTAAGAAAACAAACATTTGCATGATTTTTTTTTTAAAAAGTATCAATATATAATATATAATATGATTTACTTGGCTTAATATTTTCTCCATTACGGGATATTTTCATGGTATGCAAATAAAGAGGCAGATACCAAGGTATATTTTCTAATAAAATAATATCCAACGACTTCCAATAATGGTTATAAATCTTTGTTACTAATGACCCTTGTTCTTGGCCATATCCTGTGCGTTCATAAACAAGAGAAATTAACAATAAATACTGTTTAACATATCTTTAGTTAATTGTGGTATAATAATAATTAAATGCTTATAAAATGAAAAACTACTAGTCATATAGTAAATGAAGTTGGTAATGTTGAATGAACAATATCGATTAGACATACCAATTATATATCTATTCGCATATAAAATTGATGGGTAATTGGAAAAGATGGGCTTTCTTATATTTTGGACAGTAGCAATACTAAGAGCTCCCTCAGCAGTTTTCGACCTCACGTTATAAATTGCGAAACGATTTTCCTGACCTCCTCTGAAGCTGATAGTTGTTACGTCTGGTTCAGGTGATAACTTAAAATTATAGGTGGTTTCATTTCCAGTAACATCAATATAAATGTTACTCAATCCAGCAAGAGGGCAAGCTCCTCTTAATCCTATGCCAAACAATTTTCTAGTTGACCAATCCTAAAAATAATATGTAAAATAATATGTACAAAATTCATAAAAACGGATTATCAATTTTCTATATTATTGGAAAACATATTAATGATCTCTTACTAATTATTTAGAATATACTAAGTTTTACTGTAAGATTTTTTTATATATACAAATCGTACTATGCAATATTCATATTAAAGAAGAAATCATACTTATGTTAATCCTAATTTAAAAGTAGTCTAAAAAATATATTTACCGGTGTCTCAAATATTATTGTATCATAAATCAGTGAAACAGTTTGCTTTAGTTCAAGAGACAATTTAGTGCATTTTATATCACGACAAACTGAACGAAAATGTATGCCTATAGAATGGTAGTTTGTATTATGAATAAATGCCGAATTTAATAATGTTCCAAGTCCTTTCTGTTTAAATAAATCATTAATTAAAGACAGGCAGATAAATTTTATACAGTACAAATAGTTAAATAATATATATCATACTTTAGAATCACAAGGTAAAAGTTTTATAAACGGTGTTAAATTTTCTGTACAAGCTGTTTCTCGGGGTAATGATGAATACCGTAAGAAAGTAGATTTTGGTATTTGTGCTACGGCACCAGTAGGTCGGAAACTAAATTGAGGTGAAAAGCTATTTGTAGGATTGACAAAATTTAAAGAAGCACATAAAAGACCAGACAATGCATTTGTTAATCCCTTCCACTCTTGTTCCACACTAAAATATAAATAAATAAATGTGAAACTTAAGGTATATTTTAACTCAATCAAAATATTTACGTAGACAAAAATGTTCTCATAATTTTCCTTGGTACTACATACTCTTTCACATGTTTATTAAACCAAGCAGAAATTTCAGCACCAGGTCCAGCACTATGAAATGGATAACCATAGCTTTCATAATTCCAAAGACCTTCAGTTAAAGAAACATGCAATTCATCAACGTTATGTCTACCAATTATTTCAGCAAGTCCACGGGGAAATAAGTGAGTATGCTTTACTAATTTAAAGTAATAATAAATTTATTTATGAAGAATTTAATTTGTTAAAAGTATTATAAACATATTTTACATACACGTTTCTCTATTATTTTCAGCTTTCCATAAAGTTGTAAATTGAAAGTAAGCATAAACAAAGCCGCTTGATAGAGGCTTTATCATTAGTTCTTCATCAAATGTATCACTTATAGCAGGAGATAAGGAAAATAAACCAAATAGAGCAAACAAAAATACAATTTTTTGTAACAAATTCATTTTTAAATTCTTATTTTAGAAATTATGATTTATTAACATAATCCGTTTGAAACATTGTCTTAATATATTTTGAAAGGTATTTTAAATATTTCTAAATAATCGAAATCTTATACTTTTCATTTTTTTATTTTTCTTTACAATTAGCAATATTTATACACATTTTACTTTGAATAATAAGAAAGAGCTGAACTTATAGGTTAAGTTTAATCTGTACAAGACAAATACTACAAATACATAAATATGGAATCATCAATATCGCCATATTAAAACATTACAACTAAATTTAAATTTATTACACCAAAAAATAGTTTTGTTATTAATATTACTTTCAATTAACTACCATTCATTATTTAACCTTTTTAAATAACTTTTTTTATTTATTAATTTATTTATTTGAAAATTTGAACAATTTTTTTTTTCATTAAAATCCCATGAAAAATGAAAAATTAAATCAATAAATAACATTTTTCAAGAAAATAATTATTATCTTTTGTACAAAAATTGAAAAAATAAATTTAAAAGGTATTATATTATCATATCGTTGAAATTTTAGCTAAAAACTAAAATGATAAAGCTTTGTGCTTAATTTTGAAATTGTGACTACACAAATACAATTTTTTTTAATTATTTTCAAAATCCCATTGACAGCTTTCAATTTCAAGATTTTCTAATTCTGTAGTTATTGACATAGCTTGGTCTTCTTTAATAACAGAGAAAATTAACAGATTAAAATAATTTTCAACAGAAATTGCATTTAAAAAATTAATTTGCTTTAATTATTACCTGCTTCTTCTACGAAACGTTCATTTAAGGGCTTAATGAAATTTAGAATACAAAGCAGTGTAGTACTAGTTTTTCTACATTGCTTAAAAAATGAGTGCATTAAGAGTTGATTAACTCCTGGTCGATTACTTGGATTGCACTGAAGACAAACCTCTGTGATAGCATGAAATGGTTCTGAAAACGTACGTGTTGACATTGCTTTGATATTTTTTTTAGAACTCGAATTAATCGCATCTCCAGCCGCTGAGAATGAAATATAAATTGAATTATGAAATTAAAAATAAAAGCATTTTCTATTTAGGAATAATTTTAAGTTATGTAAATTTAAAATTACATTCTTCAGTATCCATTACATCAACTGGAAATGTAGACTTATCAATTATTTGAGGAGTTGAGCCACGAACTTTTTCAGTTAACATTAAAGTGTCTGGCACATCAGAAAAAGGTACTGTGCAATTAGCTAATTCACAGATTGTCATTCCAAGGCTGTAAATATCTGATTTTTCATTGTACCCACGTAGATCTTGTTGAAGTAATTCTGGACTGAGCCATTTTAGATTACTTGTACTTGATTTAGGAAAGGCATAGACAGTTCGCAGCCATTTACCATTTTTAACAACTTCACAAGAATATCGCATACCACATAAACAAGCTTGACCTTCTGCAGAAATAAGTATGTGACTTGCCCTCAAAGCCCTGATTAAAAAATTGTTAATAAAATTATTTAATCTGTTTGGTAGGTACAATTTTGTTATTGAATTAGTAGAGATATATATATATATAAAACAGAGATATTCTTTACTTAATTTTTGGTATTTTGTTAAAAATCACATTAAATAAAAATACATACCTGTGTATAAATCCTTTTTTATGTATATACTCAAGCCCACATAGAACATCTCTTACAATAAATGCAATTGCAAGCTCTGGAAAACCTTGATGAAAATGTTCTTGAAGTAAGTTACTGCATGAGCCATAACTCATGAGCGGAGAAATAACATAAATATCATGACCAGCCACAAAAGCATTAAGATATGGAAGGACATTTGGATGTTGCAATTGTCTTGTTTTTACTATCTCTTCTTGAATATAATTATAGTCTTCAGATTCTTTATCATCGATCAAATATCTTTTAATTACAACATAAGTATTTGTTGCTTTGTGCAAAGCTAAATGTACAGTCCCTGTTCCATTATATGAAACACCTAAGAACATTGTAATTTTAAATTATTAATAATTAAAAAAATATATAATTAAATATTTTAATTTATTTACCTAATGTCATTCCACTGCTATAACTATTTAGACTAATATCATACATTTCTAAATATATTTCACAAAGATCATAAATAGTTTTCTTGAATTTCAATTTTACTAAATTTTTCCCTCATATTCAATTTGAAAGTACAGAAATTACAGCATTTTAAACAAAAAAAATTACAATTATTCAACATTAAAATATTTATTTACTAAATTCTAACCTTAAATCATTGCCAATCAAATTTAAATTTAAATGTAGTAAGTAAAATAAAAAATCTTTCCGACTGATTTACAGTAAAAAATATGACCATTTTATTTTACTATTTCCAATAGTTTTGATTTTTTTTTATCAAATATTTACTATTTGATATTTAAGAAAAACAAACCCTTTTGAAACTAGCATAACCCTTCTAAATTACAATGAAAACAATGTATTAAGTGTCAGGAAAAATTAATTTCAAGCACAATTTAAAATTTTCAGTTTTCTATTATTTTACAGAATAAACAATATATATTAATATCGTATAAATGTATTGTAATATAATTTTTATGATTAATATACCAATATTAAATTGAAAACTGAAAGAACTATGAATATTGAATGCTTACAAAATTTATTTTATACAAATTTGGATATTTAAGGGTAATCAAAGTAGAATCAGCTCATTTTAATTTTGAATTAGATTTATTAAAATTTTTTAAATGAAAACATATTTATATTATTTTATATTTTCATATTTGTTTACAATCAATTTGATTAAAGCAACAACAATATTTATATATGTATATATTTGGTTGTTTATATAATTTGCACAAATTGTAAAATATATTTCTAGTTATCGTGTCAAGACACAATTATAACATTAATAAAAATTGAAAGAATGTGGTTGTAAATTGAATTCAGCAATTGCTTTATCAATTCATCTCTCTAAAAAAATTTGATCAATTATAAAACATTTATAATAATAACAGTCTCGTTAATTTTTCTTTGATTTTGCAGAAAGAATTTTAATTCAAAAGTTATACTTTCTACTTTGATACTGATAGACACTTATGAAAGTGAAATTCTACACGGTCTATATAACTTATTAAATATTTTCAGGTAACTATATTATGAGTAACAATAATAGATTAAAAATATAATTTAATACTTTAAAAATTCCATTTATGAAGCATTTAATAAAACTTTAGAATTAGAAAGGCTAATTAAAATTTAAAAAACGTACGCCTTACAATGTAAAATTATACTACAGACAAGCTAAGATAATAATTTTAGTTACATTTAAGCAAAAAGACTAGTATTTAATTACTGAAGTGAGTAAGAAAGTGATTATTCTTAAACAAAACTGTTGCTACGTAATGAAATTATTTGGAAGATTCTCCAAATAACATTTATATAGAGTAATATGTAGTTTGTTTTGTGATTTTCAATGCTTTACAAATTTAACGTTGATAGTAACTGTCGACTATTTTCCATCAATGAAGACTTCACATGTTCTGCATAGACGATTCTTGAACAAATGTCTGTATAACGTTCGAATGCTTCGTTATTTTCTTTAGGAAGAATGTAATAAATAGACTTGAAAGGCAAAACTTCTACTAAAAATTTCAAGGTTTCTGAAAATAAAATAAATGAATCAACGCATAAAATAATTATTTATTGAACAGCTTAGATAAATTTAGAATTAAGAGGATTTACCAATCATTGTTTGTTCAAAGAAAAGACGCGACTCTCGACTAGTATTATTTTTTGATATTTCTTGTTGCAGCAAATCAACGAGCAGCTTCCACTCCGTATCTTTGGTGTACATGTCCTATAATTAATATTATTATGAAAATTTGGCCAATAACCGACAAAGATTAAATTGAATAATTGAAAGTGATGAGAAGCATCGTGATACCTTGGCATATTGTAAGATCGCTTGAGGGCATTTTTCAATCAATATTTGTGTGACCGCTTCCGTATTTCGATTGCACAGTGTGCGAAAGGCTAGTTCACCATCCACCTGTTCCGCATCGAGAAATTGCTCGACTTCTTCAAGACAGTCCGTAGGTAGGAATTCGCTTGCCATCAAAGCTTGCAGCTTCAAAACTTCAATACGAACTATTTTGGTATTTTCGACGTTACTTAATTTTGTAAACTCATCCAAATCGACCGAATTAATGATTTTTTGATAATCTTTAGTACACGGCGGCATCTTATCTAAATATTTTGGTCTCTGGCTTTCGAAAAGATAGGCATCATCCTCTGGCCAATCACAAATAGCAGACGCTTGCTCCGATTTGTAAACTTTTGACTGCATCAATTTCCCGAGGTAGGATCGTACAAGAATTTTGAAAGCCTCGACCAAGGCGAAATCATAATTAATCTGACTTTTGTCTTCTAGCTTCGTAAAGTAATTGTGAAGGTATGTTTCCAGGAACTGCTGTAAAGCTGCTGCTGCGTCGTGACCATCCCTGCCGACTCGCGATGGTAGATATTCGAGAAAAACCTGAAAAATTATATCAAAATTTTTGTAAAGCACGAAATCCAAGAAATCGCCGATGGCAGAGACGTTATTGGCATTATTGACTCTTGTTTTACAATTAAATTCCTGACCGGTATTAAAAATTCTACATATTAATGAATAAAAATCTAAAAAATAAATATGAATAAATTTGCAGTGGAAAATTAGGTTAAAAATTGTTTAAACTACCTGCATGATTTTATGTAACGTGACAACCTCATCTTCGACCAGCTGTGTTAGGATTCGTGCGAAGACTAAGCTTTTTTGACAAATTAAAGTGGCTGAAAAGTCCGAAAACGATAGCATGGCTCGGTGCCGAAAATCAAAGGCACCTTCTTCAAAGAGTAAGTGGGGATAAGCGAGTACCGTCGAGAAGAGAAATCTGTCCGAAATATAGTTCAAAGCCGCTTCAGCCAAGAGTTGCTTCTCCGCCTGAATATAAAGCAACGCTAGAGCAAGTTGACTGTAATCGTCTTCGTTTTGCGACACCAAGAGCTTTATCAATTTTTCAGTCGCGTACTCGCGAAGAACGATGCTCCCTAAGATAATTTTAAGCAAATGCTCTCTGCTCTCGTTGCTTATAATTTCCACCACGTTTTGTCCTTGGAAAAGTGCATCCGCCTCTGGTCCACTTGTCATGCTCACTAGCACATCGGTAATGTAGGTCACCAAACCTGGAGCATTTTGCACCGACTTCCTCGAAAGAACTTCGCTAGGCCTCAATCGAGACATCTTGTAATACGGAATGCAGAGCTGTCTTTCTAATTCGGTGTCCGATCTGATGAAGTAGTCTCCCAAAAGTGCGCAAGACTGATTGTAAAGGCTTTCCAGCACTGGATCGTTTTCCATCTGATTGCTACGTAAATCCGCAACATCCTTCGACAAGCGCAACATTGTATGGGCCTCTTCCAGCAAGTGTCGATACGTCGACGGGCTGCTCACTCTTCAATAATTAAATATGAGATTATTTACTTAAACGTTTAACAATATATATATATATATATATATATTCGGTACAAAAAAATTATACTTCACCCTTTACGCATGTATTTATTTATTACCTATGGTTCTTAGCAGCATTTACAATATCGTAGTAAACGTTCTCTGGCTTTGGCAATCGTAACGAGTAGAGTGTCCAAGAATTTTCAGCTTTGGCCAATAGTACAATATATTTGTCGGAGCACAATAGCTTTTGTACCCCTAAGAATGGACGTAAACCAATTAAGCAGATAGGCTCGGAAATGTCAGGACAAACGGTTTTTAAATTTTGCGACTGCGTTGTAGCTTTTGCAAGATGATGAGGCAAACGTAAAGTATAAGATTCCAATCCAGCTTCGGTTAAGACGTGCAAGACTGTGTATTCTAATGCAACGTGAACTACAGGAGATGTGAATGGATAACTAGTTATGCAAGTAGGATTACTGTTATCATTGTTTTCTGCACCAAAGTGATAAATGTAGCCTTCTTGAGTTGTGCAAATTAGACAAGTGACGCCATTAAGATATTTGTACTTATCAGATCTAAACATGGATTTTTTCAAGCCATGATTATTATTGTTTGTTTTTATATACAAAGGCTTTAATACAAAGCTCGTGAACAACTCTGTGTGCCTGTCCTTTGCAAAAAAGTCATCAACCCCAGCAATTTTGAATCGAAGTATACTTTTCAGTGCATAATTTTCAGACCATCCATTATCCGGAGACGTTATTTTAATACATACTTCTGTATCCATTGAGTTTAGGATGAATGGATTTAAAGTGTGGCCTGGACCAGCTCTTTCTACAGAAATAGATGGCAAATTGATGCAAAACGATTGATTTTTTTCATCGATGACACCTTGGCTCATTAAAGAATCGAGCTCTACCTTTTCATCGTTTGCTAAAAGATTCCAATCAACACATTTGTTCTTCTTATTACTTTTAGCCGATAGATTGAGGAAAGTGCAAGGATTTGAGTTTTTATCCATAATATTTTGCTTGTTGGAGTCGTGCTTCTGCCTAATCGAATGTGCATTTTTGGTGGGGTCGTGTTGGGATGGTGGGATCGTGGGAATGGTGCTGTCCAAGCCTGCTTCTAGGCTACAGAGTTCAGTGGACAGCGTAGACCTGTCGTTAGAGGATGACGTTGTAGAAGTCAGAGAGCTCAAATGATCGATGTCTTCGTACAATGGATTGGTAAGTCGAAAGACAACGAATCGCGTGGAGTCCATGGCAGATATGAAGTCCTCCATGAATTGCAGGTGCGTCGGTGAGAACTGTAGTGCTACGGACCAGGGTCTGACCTCGAAGTCAATGAACTTCATCTTGGAAGGGGTCTGCGTCTCGACTTTGAATTCGTGCAGGAGCAGGATGCTGCCGACCGCGACCAGGAGGTTGCCCGTCGTCTGGCAGCAGGCGACGACCGTCGGCCTCAAGTTCACGGGCAGCTCGATCATCTCGAGGCTATTCTGCGGTCGATTCAAGCTCGGGGTCACGCGGCCGGCGATCCTGGCCCTCATCGGCTGCCGCTCCTGGCTCGCCCAATTCACGTAAATCCTGACGAAGCTGCTGCTGCTGTGGGCGCTGTCCCTGGCCACCTTGGTCTCCAGGGTGGCCACGTAATTGCCCTTGGCGCAGTGGACGATCTGGCCGACGAGGTCGACCGTGGGGAAGGAGCCGACGAGGCTGAGCTCCGGAACCGACAGATCCCGCACCTCGATGCAGTGGCTCGACTGGGCCAGTAGCAGGTACTCGCCCTCGGAGTCGGCCCTACCGGCGATGCAACTCGCCGTCGATTCCTCGATCTGGATGACATTCTGCTCGAGGAAGTTGTGCACGGGGATCACGCGCACCATCCTGCCCCTGCTCCCCGCGCTTCGCCCTCGAGCCTCGCGACGATTAGCCTTTCGTTTAAGTCAGCACCTTTCGTTACGAATCCATCGGATCACTGGCGAGGCTATTGCTCCATTCGCACTGCCATTATTTACATTGATCCTCCGAGACTCTTTGATTCGCTGGATGCCGCGGCCTCCACGTCTAACTATCATCGATGGAAGACTCGTCCACTTTTCACACTCGGTCAGCTGATTCTACCCTGCCCATCTTGCGTATTTGCCTTGATCCTAACTACAGTCACTACAGACACTACAGAGTACAGACCCGCAACTCCGTAAATGTGCAGTGCAATAGTGCGACGGAGATGTAGTACACTTTAATCGATACGAAATTGCAGCAGCCAATTGCCATCGAGCTGCTCTCCTTACTTCCCTGCCTAAGAATTTACTATTGCTGACGATCTTAAAGTTGGCACTTAATATTGACACTTAACATTGACCATTTGATTTTAATTAACCTTTCTATTAAATACATTTATTCCAAGGCTCATTACAATAATGGGAATTCATACGTTGGCTTTTCTGAAGCTGACATTACAACAACAAGGCATTGCTCATGAATACTTCCAGTCGTGACGATTGTGCGAAAGGACTGAGGCGGTAAATTTGAGCGAAGCCTGGCTCATTGTTCGATTGTCTCCTTTTTTTGCACGGGAAAAATTAACTACGATAAGGTTTTTTTTGTCGGAAAAAACTAAGAAATGTTGGAAAAGACTCGTTTTATCCGCTATATTTTAAGCGACCATTGTAGACTGTCAAAACGAAAAATGCGTTCCTAATCTATTCGATACTTTCAATCCAATCGATGACGGAGTATTATTGCTTTTTACATGCATCCAGACGCAATTATCAATAATAATAATTACGGTATCTGACACTCAATAACCAAGACAATGATTTACACCGTCTAAAAATTATCTACTTGTACATTCGCTTAATTAGCAATTGATATGTGCTTTGCTCATTTTTATTACGTCATTTTTTATTTTTGTGAAAAATTATGTAAGTGTTTATTCATTGACCATTTATATATAAATATATTTGCTATTTGTAAAATAATGTTTATAAACAAAAAAACGATTAACTAGAGTTGGAGTAAAGAACAAACGGCTTTTGTAATCTATAATATACTTTCAGTTTAATGTAATTCTTATCATTGGTATCCCGTTAAAAATAATTGAAATACTTGCTATTCCTATAATGCTTTAGTATATTTAATAACAATAATTTATACTTAATTTACTTAATTATTTTTTATACTCCTTAGTAATAACCTCGATTATATTACTAAAGGAATAAATAATCATTGAATGAATAGTCAATATTACTAACGTAAAACAATTAATGCAAGTCACAATGAATCCACTAAAAACAATTTATATATTCGAAGCGGCCGCTTCAAATACATTATGTACATTTTTCTAAGATCAGTTTTGGTCATAATTAAATCATTTGAATACAATTAAAATCTTATTTGTTTAAAATTAAGTGTTATAAAAACTAAAAAACTATTTTAACTTATTTTTAATAACTTTCTTTAAAAAGAAGCGTTTGTTAAAAATACTTCAATGTTTCACCTTATTAAAATCGTTGAATAAAACGTTTTTTTAACTGTAGGTATTAGCATAATTGATAGTAAAATTTTATATATTATTATTATTTTAAATTTTATTTGATTTTATTATAAATGTATTGTAATTTTAATAAATTTATTTATTTCCTAAAAAAAAGCAATAAAATTAATAAAAAAAATTGTTTTAATTTAGAGAATGTTTATTTATATTAAAAATGTTTGGCTAAATTGTCTATGTACTATTAGATTGATGAATTGAGAACAACGGACGAATGGTATATTAAACAAAATTAAATATTTTTTATACTTAAAAAATATATGTTTAACACATGTAATGAAAAATTAGGCATATATTTAAATGGATTCGGATAATTAAATTTAAAATGTGCAAACTTTTAACTTTTTTGTCATATTTGAATACAATCCTATAATCACACACTTACATAAATTTTTATATCTCCTAATATATTTGCTGCAATTAACGAAAACAAATATAAACGTTTTTAGCGTTTAGAATTCGTTTAAAATATATTTAAGTAATTTAAAAATAAATAAAAAAACTTCTTACGTATTTTATATTAAGAAAAAAGAATTAACAAATCATTTTTCAAATCTGGAAACCTCGTATGATTGTAACATTAGAAAGGTAATAATATTTACTAAACATGACTTTTGTTAGACCTGTATTATTTTGTTTATTAAAATTAAAAAATATTTGCTATTATTTTTAATATAATATTTAAATATTTAAAGTGTCTGAAGTTTCTGAAGCTTCTAAAGTTCCATCTTTAAAAACAGAGTACAAGTAATTATTTATAATAAAAGTCAAATAATATATGGTGAACATAGTTAATTAAAATTTTATTTCCTTGGACCTTAATATGGTTTACTATGAAAAAAATTTTTATTAACATCTATAATTTAGCTTAGATATATTTCATTTGGGTACAAATTTCTGATGACCTGTCGGTAAAATAGTGTATTTTAAAGCACCATCATAAAGGCATGACTTACTATCCTGCACATGTCATATATATATATACATATGAAGGTACACCCGATTTTATATGTGTAATACACATTGTGTATCTACAGTATATACATATACTTTGATGGAAATATTGGGAATTGGAATTCTAGAAAATTAATGACTTCTCACATGAATATTTTAATGCATTAAACGAATTAGTACCGATGAAACGATATTATCAGAAATTAAATATAAAAAAAAATTTTAGGACGTTTGAATGTTATAATTATTGGTGATTTAATGAATATAATACAATTCGAGGTAGTCAAAAGTAGAATAGGTGTAAGATATAAAAATCGTTTTTGAAATTAAGAAGCGTAAACGTATCATAAAAGTTTGTAAAATTGGATTTGAGAATTAATCACATAACATCCAAGTTTTGAGGAAATTAAAAGGAAGATACCATGAATTCTTTAAATAGCGCTGTGAATACAGAATCCCATAATGAAAGAAAAATACATGGTAAGTCCGAAAAAAATAAAATTTTTGTTTACCAAGCTTCATAAAAACATCAATTAAATTGATAATTTTTTTCAAACAGAATTCGAAGAGATTAATATTCCAGTGCCTTGGGGTTATATAAGTGGTCAGTATTAATTGGTTTATATTTATGTTTTCTCCGCCTTAAAAAATTCAAATTATTGCTGATAAAACAATATAATTAACTGCGCTATTTGTATTGGTTGTCTTCGCACATTATTTAAAAAAAAATGTAGGCCTATGGTGGGGTCCATCTGATGTACAACCGATTATTGCATTACATGGATGGCAAGATAATGCAGGGACATTTTGGAACCTTGCGCCACTACTATCAAAAGATGTATCTATTCTCAGCATAGATCTTCCTGGACATGGTTATTCATCACATTTACCAAAAGGGCAATTTTACTATATTTTTTGGGAAGGAATTATAATCATACGTAGAATTGTTAAATACTACAAGTGGGACAAGGTTAGCTGAAAAGAAAAAAATTTTTATTAAGAGCTGCTTTGTGTCATGAGGGGTCAAGGTTATTGGAATTATCAGTTTTTCTTTTAATTACACAGAACTTGCTCCGACAAATTTTGTAATTAAAATTTATAATTTATTAACTTTTTTATTTTTTACATTGATGTATTGAAGGATATTAAAAGGTTACTTCAGCTTATACTTTGTTTCCATTTGATGATCGATACGTTATTAACATATAAATAATATATTGATTTGAGTTTATGATCTAAAATGACTACGAATTAAATTATTACATGTAATGTAAACCTTCGTATTGATTATGAAACACATACAAATATAAATTTTAAATTTAGAATACTATATGCATTGAATAATGCAGTTTTTAATGCTTTAATATATATACCAAAAATACTATTCTACTATTGACTTTGATACATAATTGGTATTATTAATTCTTTAATTGAGAAAATGCAAGTACAACTCAACTAATAACAAACAAATACAGTAAGCAAATTAGCTTTAATTGCATTTTTTGTAAACTGATCGTAGGTGTTTCAATTACTTATTGTGCACAATGGATGGATTTTATATACTTTTCAAATAATCGAATTTACCATCCATAGGAAAATGGTGGGGTCCTAGAGAGAAACAGCCAATCATAGCATTGCATGGTCGCCAAGATAATGCAGGCAGCTTTGATAATTTAGTCCCATTATTATCAACAAATGTTTCGGTGCTGTGTTTGGATTTACCGGGACATGGTTTGTCTTCACACTTTCCGAAAGGACACATGTATTATATATATTGGGAAGGCATCACTCTTCTTCGTAGAATAGTTAAATATTATAAATGGAACAAGGTTAGCTACTATACAAACTGTTTTAAAGTTCGGAGCAAGTCTGAATTATTTGACTAAAAACGAATTATGATAGATGTGCATTTTGCTTGTATTTATAACAAGTTTATAAAATAATAAATACCTGACCAATTGAATTAATTGCATTTTATCTTTCCTAGGTAAAACTTCTTGGACATTCCTTGGGTGGTGCAATATCATTCATGTACGCAGCTTCATATCCAGAAGAAGTAGATTTTGTGATCAGTTTGGATATAGTTAGTCCAAACGTAAAAAATATCAATGACTGTGCTAAAGTAACAGGTGATCAAATCGACAAGTTTCTTAAATATGAAAATTTAATGGCTGATAGTGCACCTTGCTATGAATATAATGTAATGATAGATATAGTTCATAATGCTTATAAAGGTTCCATTACAAGAAAAAATGCTGAAATATTAATGAAAAGAGGCATGCAGCCTGCACTCGATGCAGGAAAATACTACTTCAGTAGAGATCCAAGATTGAAGGTATGAATTGAATTTGAATAAAAAGAATATTTATAATAATTATAAAATACTAATAATCTTTCATATGTCTTTAGGTTGCATTTATAGGTATGCTATCATTAGATTTAGTAATTGCTTATGCATGTCAAATTAAGTGTGCTTACTTAAATATCCGAGCTGTACCTGGAATGGTATTTGATGAGCCGGAAAATTATCATAAAATTTTAGAAATTATAAAAAATGGATCAAAAAAATTCGAGTATCATGAAGTAGAAGGAACTCATCATGTGCATTTAAATAATCCAGAACGAATAGCTCCAATCATAAATGAATTTCTCAGGTTGCAATGATTGTTAATTTTTACACCATACTGACTAAAGTTATAAAGTCTTGCTTAATACTTTTTCAGGAGATTATAATTTATATGGTAAAATAAGAATATGTTGAATTTTATTAAATCATTTAGAAAATTTGAACTATGGGCAGTTCATTTTTTTGTTGTTTAATGTTGTTACAATACATTGATTGTACCTATTTATCTTTTTTATAATTATTAGATGAGAACTGTTTTTTTTAACAGTAAAAAATTAAATAAAAAGTGAATATATAATATCTTTATTTTTTTCTTTATCTATTTATTAGAAATTCCCATTTTACTCCCACGATATTATAACACCAATATTATATATTATATTACTTACAAACATAATAAATTATATTATATAATGTTTATAGTTGTGTATTTTACTTCTACTTAATTTGCAAAACTATGATTGATTCGAATAATTCGACATTGTCCAATTCATTTTAATAAAACTCATTTATATAGTATAAAAAAAATTATTTTAATTTATAAACGATTTATAATATTTGAAAAAAAATTATTTACAAATTAGAAATTTTTTATCAAAGAATTGATTCCAAGATTTTCAGTTGAAAAAAATTTTTTTAGAATTTTTTTTTAATTTTCGTATTCATAATATCACAAGAATATATAATTTAAGTCAAAAATTAAATTTAATTGTGATTATTGAATAATCAATTTGTTTCAAATATCTTTAAAAAATACAGTTTTTTGGGATATTACTGAAGATATGAAGACATCATTTGACAATATATATATATGCAGCATGAAAATTTGATTGAATTTAATTTAATCTAATTTCTAAAACAAATATGATGCTAAGAACGACTACGAAAACCACTAAAATTTTATTGGCACGCATTTTCGAGTTTAATATTTTAAATATATTTGTTTGTTAGAAAACTATTTACTCTTAACTCTCAAAAATGATAAAAGTAATTGCACATGCCGTTTTAATGATATTATGCAATGATTATATGTAAAAGAAGACAATACCAATTGATCAATAATGCAATTAATACTTCCACAAAATATGCGACACGGTGATTCTCACATTGTACATTAAATTGGATGACAATGCATATTTTTAAATACTTTTTTTTATAATCCAATTTCTAGTCACTTCGTACTAAGGAAATTATGATATACATTTACGTGTAAAAAATTTGTACATCTTACATGAAATATTCATTCTTAATAAGGTACGTTTAACATGAAGACGATTGTTTTTTATCTTTCTTATCAATATGTATTTCTTACGAATTAAGTATTGACTGAATTATATTATTAATAATATTTTTTTGATTTATTTAATTTAACTTCTCAGTTACTAAGTTAATATTTTATTTATTCAAATAAAAAAAATTAATTATTGTTAAAAGAAAAAATATAAATCATAAAGTAAAAAAAAAAGGTTTAACGTTAAAAAAAATTGTAAATCTTTGGCTACAGATGAACGATTTATATTAAACTGTCACTAATAGAAAGTATTAAAACACTAAAGGAAATGATCTAACCGTTATTTGTCAACTGATAGAACTGAGATAAACTTTTAATAATCTCTGTGCATCGAAAATTTTCTGAAGATGCTTTCTTACATTTAAGTGTAATTTATAATTGAAGTTCATGACTTATTTGAGCATGCATGTACTTTTTCAGTTTCATTAAAAAAATTGTAGCAATACATTACGAAGTACCTCTTGAAATTACAATATTAATAAAATTTTAAAAACTATTGATAATGTAAATAACATATTTGTGCATATTAGTTGCTATTACCACGAAGATGCATTATAAAAATTTTTGAACGTAGTCCAACGATAGATTTTTCACATTAAAATATTCACTAAAAAAAAGAAGTTTACTTCTCAATTAGGAAAATTTAAGAGTAAGCAAGCATCACAATTATAAAATATGCCATTAAAGCCCAAATAAACGAGCATTGCTTAATGAAAACAACTTTACATGCTGCGCATATCTTTGTCGAGTAACGTTAATATTAGCATTTATTGGCTTTAGAAAACAATGTTTTGCAAAGATCGTCTGTTACGATTGTATAATAGAAAAAAAATATACTATACATGACCTCGAGCAGGAGATACCAGTTATCGGTTTTACCTAGTTTTTATGTCTTGAGTAAACGTGCTTCATAAAATTTGTACTATTTTGAAAAATGAATTTCTTTAAATATATCATGTACAGACCTCATATGAATTAATATCAAAGTATCAGCGAATGGAATATATCCGTTATAGAAGATAAAAAATGTTTAATAAGTAACAAGAAATTTCTTTTAATGGAAAGTATTTTCTTTATAATTATTTTTTATTTCACCCATATGCCAATATAAATATAATCTACATAAAGTAAGTGGTTAAAAACGTGTAAACATCATTTTAATACTATCAATTAATAAAACATTGACAAAATATATTTATCCTTCTATACCCAAATTTGTTTAAAATTAAAATGTTTTTATATAGCTTCTCATATTATAAGTTTTATGCTAATTTTTGACATACATTGAAAACAAAAAATTTATTTTTAGAATAGCGACTATACGATCCCGATTTCAAGATAAAATTTTCTATTCTCTTTCAATATTTAATTAATTAGTATACTGTACTATGATTTTCAGAAGGCATCATTAGCTGTGTTTAAAAGAATTTTTGTTACTCCGAATACAATAATTTAGATTTTGAATGAAATATAAAAATGATAATATATAAAATGAGAATTCACAGCATAATTTGCTTTTAAAGAAAAATTATGTAAAGGGTTAACAAAATATTAAAAAAAATTGCATAAGCATTACTAAATTCGTCTAATTTCGATTACGTAAAACAGCGTAGATTCATTTTCAAAAGTATCCAGATGATTTCCTAGATAAATAAAAAAAACAATTTTTGAAATTTAATTGAATAAATGATGATAAATTATTTCATACAAACAACTATGTAAATTTAAAAATTTTCTTATGTTTTCAATAGAAAAAAAAAGAAAATATTGTCTCTATCTTTGTTGTTATTTGTAAGAAAATTAAAAAATTTTGATTTGCTAAATATATTAATAAAACTATATTACTAAAACAATATTACTAAAACTAGTTTGAAATACAAATAAAGATACTCATAAAAAGGAAATTACCTTTTTAAAAACTAAATGCATCCTCCTTTGTTGCAAAAGTTAGAATAAATTCTTCTTTTTTTATAGATAGCAATAAAATAAAGTTAAGTAATATAGAGTTAATATAGTTAGCATATAAATACTCATTTTATAAGTATAATAAATAATTGTTTTGTACAAGATAAATCTTTTATACAACAAGTGAACAGAAATATATTCACCTTTTATCTAAAAGAACTTTATATATAGTGTGTATTGTGTCTGTATAGTGTTATTTGATTAGTAATGTTAGTATTAAAATAATAAAAAAAAAATAGGTAATTTATTATAATTGATTTTTCAGAATTAAATTTTTTGTCTAATAATGAATGAAAGAATTCATTGAATTGTTAATAATTATAAAATAATAGATACTTGTTACAATTCGGTTTTGTTAAAATGTGAAACGAGTTCTCGAAATATAAAATATTTAATATGAACAAATATTGACTCAATTTTATCGTTATCACGATACATTTTAATACACGCACGACATTAAAAAAAAATTAAAAATTACCAAGTATAACCAAGTAAGTGTATAACTAATGATGTAAAACTAAGCAGCAATGAAAGATGTTATATAATCCTTCGATTTTAAACAAATTTTATTTTACTGAAAGATTAAAACGATACTTTTTTACTATTAATTCGAAATAAGAGTCGGAACAGGTGATTATACTCATTTTTCTTTTAATTTTTTCTAATTGAGTTAAGATTGTTTTTTGAGATTTAACTAACGTTTATTATATTTAAATATGAATCTGTTATCAGATAAATGTTATAGCCAAGCTTTAGCGGATCAACCTAAAATTTTTTTTTTATCTCAAATAGATTTATTCATACAAAAAAGTACTGAAGCGCATAGTCAGTACGTGTAACAAATACAGAAACATCGTACGATACGCTATGATATTTTAATGATTATAGTTCGTAATTTACATTACATACGTACATTTATCATACGTTTAAAAATAAAATAGAATTATTCGACTGTGATTGATTTATGTTTTAATACCCAACGTAAGTAAACAATGAAAACTAATGCCACGTGTGATGATGAAAAATTGCGTAAATCTAAATTTCAACATAATACAAAAAAGCTCAACAACGAAACGATTGAAATTATTCCTTTTTTTAAATTATACAGAAAATATAATGTTTGTTGTTAATCATTGATTGTAATTTATTTTGAAATTTTATTTTGAGGAATCTTCAGAGGTCCGAATTGACGGAAAAGAATTGTTTCGTAAGCATTATAACACGGTTGTTGGCCTTTGTTAATTGCAGTAAAGGTAAGATGGAAAGCGAGTGACTGGGCCCTACGGAATGACCCTCTGCCCTCCGATGCTCGTCAGCCAGGGGCGCTCAATCTTAATTATACCGCAAACATAGTATAGATATATTCTCGCCACGTAAATAACGGAGAAGCGTTAACTGGAGCACAGTCATTTTTTGGCGCCACGTAGTGACACACAATTTTACGAGCGAGCAGATAAATCGTTCCTGGAAAAGGCGAGCGGAGAATTTCCGGCTTTTTCAAATTTTGGGGAAAAATGCAGAGTAGGTGCGCGAGTGTACACAACTCGTATATCATCCTCGTGGCCTCTTACGAATATTTCGTTGATATCAATATGCACAGTGTGCAGGTTTGTTCAGGTGACGCGATCGATGCTACCCGCGTGGGAGAACCTCATCCCCGAAAATAAGAACGAAGTGCCGGTCTCAGTTCCACGTGGAAAACCGAGCCGACAAGGATCCGAACCCGCTGCTCTTCTTCATCAAGATCTGGTATTACCACCTGTTCTTTTTCCACGCTTTTTCTCTAACTCTCATTACGCACACGCGCGCGCACAAACAAGAGAGAAAGAGAGAGATAGACAGTGAGAGGGAGGGGACACGCGCACACAAACCCCTGGGTGTGCGGTTATGGTTGTTCACATATACGTGGGTGCATATATATGTGCACATATTATATATATATATATATATATATATATCCCTCTGTTTATCTCTGTCTGTCTTTCTATCACACATTTCTTATCTTATCGAGTGCCTTTCGTAATTACGCAACGAAGCCTAATGAAATGACGATTAAGAAGGAATCGAGGAGAGTCACGTGTTCCTGCATATTTAAAGGACACTTTTTATATAGGATTTTCCAAAGTTGCTCAAGTCTTAACTGAAAATCGCTTCTTTTTTCTTTTTTTAATTCATTATTTTACTCCTTTATTCCGTTGAGAAATTAATATTACAATATCGATGGAATTTTTATTTAACAGTATCAACAGGAGTTTTAAATGTAAAGAACATGAGAATTATTTCTCTTCAACTTATGTAAATGTGGAGTACAATGGAATTGTATAAAAATGTTTAGCTCCAAGTATTTTTTCTAGTGAACGTGCACATGTGTCTAAAAATTCTATCGGAAATTTCCACCTGCGGTGCTTTTCTTATGAACATATAGCTTATAATATACAAACATTTTATTCAATTCCTAACTTCTACAGTACCACGAATTTGTTGTTTATACAAGCACACGTTTTCATTTTTATAGTTTTTCTATTTCAGTAAATGCTAAAAGGTAAAATTAGTAAAAATGTTTACCTAATTTGATATTCTTTAGTAAAAAAAAAAAAAAAACGAATAATTGTGTAAAAATTGTTTACACCCTCCAATATATAAAAATGAGAAAAAGTATTATAAAACATCATAATTATAAGAATTACAAAGTTTTATTTTAAGAGTTTTTATCAATATATATAGAATTTAATTTAAATACGGATAAAATCATTCATTTTAAATTAACACTAATTATTTCGCATTATTATTCAGTTAGACATTTTGTTATACGTATCGTCTAATTTCGTAACGCGATTAATTCAAGAATTTTATTTTATACATATTTAAAAACTTTATTTATTTATGTTTAATGACAAATTTTTTTAATTAAAAAAATATTTTTTTGTGAGAAGCAATCGAGTGCTCTATATTAAAGCATAAATTTATCACGTTTTGCTTACTTTAAGAAATTATAACACTATATAATCAATCACAACTTTGGTTATAATTATTATAACTATTATTATTATTGTCATATGTCATATATTGTATTATAATAATTATTATCGTATCATTATACTACATTAGAAACAGCAAAACGTTAATTTCTATAGATATGTATAACATTTAATTTAAAATCGACAGTCGATGTTGAAATATACTAAACGTCGAAATTATACGAAATTTTTTGAATTTATTAAGAAAAAATGGATCAAATAACTAAATTATTTTCAAATTTAAATTAAATTATTAATGTGTTAAAGATAACTAAACACTAATGTGTTCAAGATTAAACTATTGTTAATTATAATTTTGCTACTATTTTATGCTTTGTAAAATTATCTAAACCCATCAGTGGATATAGTTGAAATTATACACAATAAGCATCAGATAAGTTTTCTGTTAAAAATGCATTACTCCAATACATCAATATTGTCTTTAGAACATTACAAATCTTTTTTTGTTAATAATTAATTAACCTTAAATTTAAGGAGCTGAAAAGTATTTTTATTAATGTAAGAAATTTATTTGAAAATATTTTTTGCTTTTAATTTTTTTAATAAGACATAAATATAATAGTAAAACATTATGTTTACAATATGATAAAATATCTCATATATTTGTAGTCTACAATATTATCAATTATATATTTAAAAAAAAATTAACTACTTTCAACCGATATTTTAATTAAATTTCAATACATTAATAATTAAGATATGAGTGTAATATAACAAATAAATGTTCACAATTTTTTTTTATTCTCTCGATGAAAAATATAAATTTCGTTGAATACGGTTAATCTATTTTCTCTTCACTTTTTGTCTCAAAATTAAATTTAAAAATGTGTATCTATAATTAAATTTCAAACAAGTATATATACCTTAAGATTTTAGTTTCTTTACCTATAATTAGGACATTGAAGGAATTGAAAAACAATTTACGAGTGCATATCGAATGAAATAATGAATAATATCAATTAATAATAGAAGCATTATCATGTAAATTAAAGCATTTTAAATTTTATAGTTCACACTTTATTGATGAGTAAGCAATCGTTACCTGATAAGTAATTCATTAAAACTATTAATAAAGGTATCGGTTAATAACACATGTGTTTCATGCATAGCTAAAATTATTAAATGATAACCTGCAAGTCTTTTATAACTTATATTTAATATAAATTGAAGCTAGAACAAAATTTTTTAACAAACACTAAAATTTTGTTTATTGCGTTGAACTAATACCTATGCTGCGATTTAAAATTATGTTACATATTATTCTTAAGCAGTTATGAAATAAATGATAAAATACATGTGAGATAATTTTCGTGGAACAAAACTTATTTTTACCGGTGCAATACCTAAAGGTCTAACCAACGAGTTGATATTGATAATCGTAAGAAGTAATCGTTTAAAAAAAATACACAAATAGTGTAAAATATATTCCTTACATATGCATATTATGCTATTGTATAAAATAATGTATTTATCTAATAATGTTATTGAGAGAGCTAGAATTGTATATACATCTTGAAAAGCTAAGCCTATACTTGCTACACTAAGCTATGCTATTTATTAAATATGCAAGCTATTTGTCACTTATCTATTATTTTTTATTAAATTATAATGTTTTTAACAATATTTTTAGTTCTCTACTGATCGTAAAATAATAAGTTGTTTTACGATAAATCCTACGTAGAGTTCCGTAGTAAAATGGATGTCATATTTGATCGTGTCTTGAAAGTAAAAATTTTTAATGTGCATGTAAGAAATTCTAGATAATAAAAAAAGGGAATATGTATTTTGTTTTTCGTGAAAAAACAATTTGAATTTAATGATCGAAAGTTTAGTTGCAAGTTTTAAAATACTCATTTTTTTCGAACCAAATATTGTTTTTTTACAAAAACTCATAAAACAATAATTACTATCAAATGTAATATACGAGTAAATTTTTTAGCAAAATTATTACCTCTACGGATTATCAATGAATACGTAAAGAGAATTTGTTTAAACACTCAAAATTTACTCCAAGTTTTTTTTAAGAATGTTTATATTCATTATGAATCTTTAAAATAATTTCTAATATTTTTCGTAGATGAATTTATGACTATTTTATTTTCACGAATATGACATGCAATATCAGATAAATTTTTTTAATTTTTATACTGCATATTTTTGAATAAACAAATATATGGAAAAATTATCTATTAGGTATTGAGTACTTAAATAGAAAAGTCTAATATCCATATTTGCATTATTTCTTGTTTTAATTTTGTTCTTCAATGAAAATTTAGCAACCCCTCTCCTAAAATTACATATTAACATAATCTACAATGCTAATAGTTTACATGATTTCTGAATAAGTAAGACTATTTTCTGTTTCGGGCAAAAATTATATTGATAATTGTTTAGAACCTTAATTCCACAATTAAAAATATGCATACTCGTTAATGTGCCATTAAAATTCATTAATTAAGTAATAATTAATAAGAGATTGTTGTAAAATTACCTTTTTTTAGTATTGAAGTAAAAGCATCTTAAATTTAAAAAAAATTCATTAAAATAAAATAGCAACAGCACCGCAGTATGTTTGCCGTAGCTTTTACTAAACCTTAATTTCCTAAATACTAGAATTATTTTAAAGCTATATGAAAAAGCTCATATTATTATTGTGGCATAAATATGGGCAGGTGTAACGGCAAGATATCAGTTTAGATAGCATATATTTTAAAAAGGACTATTGTAAAAATAGCAGCGGCTTTTTGATTGCTAAGAACCGAGTCTACAAACAATTTTTATCAAGGCATATTTTAATGGAGAAAAGCATTTATAATCGAGTTGATCCAATTGCTTAGAGGTTCAAACATAGATTCCACATCTCATACATTATATTAATCGTTCGACGAAAAAAGTGAGGACCGTATAAAAAAGGTTCCGAGTAAGTTCTTAAGCATACTCTTATTAGACGAACCGATGAGTGAAAATATGATTATTTTTTACGTAATTCTAATGCCTTTGTATCATTCAATGGGCTAAATATATTCATCGATACCTACGTACGTACTTATTGCTGGAGCCTCAGGTTAGATCTAACACACAATGATGTTCTTTATGACAATGA
This sequence comes from Kradibia gibbosae, assembly GCA_018907135.1. NCBI lineage: Eukaryota > Metazoa > Arthropoda > Insecta > Hymenoptera > Agaonidae > Kradibia > Kradibia gibbosae. The sequence continues at coordinate 39,269,606 of JACCHX010000001.1, forward strand.
TCCCAATTATGAACATGAATTCGGAAGGTACTTTTTTGTAGTCGAATGCTTACTTAAGTGGAGTCACCGAGTGAGCCGTAAGTAGAGAAGCAAACTGATGGAAAAAGAAGAGCAGAAAACAAAGTAGAGCACCCTGTATATACATATATGCACATTCATACACATACAATTATACATGTGTGTGTATACATATATATGTGTATATATATATTGTGTGTGTGTGTGTGCGTGTGTGTATAGATGTACGTATACGTATATGTGTATCCTTTTTTGTTTCAGGATGCGTGGAAATGCTCGGCTATAAGTGCATATAAGTGGTATCTTACATAGCGCTTAAGCGGTTCTGTTTCAGCTGCAAAAGGAGAAGAAAGCCGCCTGCCCGATCCCGGAGAGGGAATAGGAGCGACAGCTTCCGAAGTGTTGGAACGACGAGAGGAGAAGCACGTGGAAGTTCCCTGCCAAGCCCTGCGGGATCCGAGGGGACGATCGACGCGCTCGCCTGAGAGATCGAGAGGGATGGCCGAGGCTGGGCCTGGCGACGGCAAGAGGTAGGCAGGGGACAGAGTGATTCGCGCCGTGGGCGTCGAAGGCTCGCCTGCCCCGGGAATTGCCAGGGTCGGAGAGGTGCGAGGCGTTATCGGGTTCCCCGGTTGACTTCGTATCGGCTGTCCGCACGTACAAGCACTGACTGCTGCAACCGATTATTGGTCCGCGGCCGGCACGAGTGGGGGACGCGGTTCGGATAGGCCACGGGGCCGTTATAGTCACCGCGTAAGAGCCTCCGGGAAACATGCGGAGGCGCGAAAAGCCGACCGCGTGCTTTAGCGGGCACTTTTCCAGCTGGCAGTGGCTCGGCTCCTTCTCTCCACTTTCCTCTCTCTCTCTCTCTCTCTGTCAGTTTCACCACCTACCTAATTCCCTCCTTGATTTCATCCTCATTCCCCCCCCCCCACCCGCTGTATCCCACTCCCCTCTCTGCCCTGCTCGCGATCGCTCTCTCGAATTCTCCCTCCCTATCGGACGGGGCCTTGGTCCCGGGGTGCGCAAGACTCGACCGATAGTTACCGGATTAGTTGCCGGGCCACGATATCATTTGGTTGAGCGCGCACGTAATCACTAGCTCGAGCTCCTACCGCGTATCTTTAAATATACTGTTACATTTTTCATTTAAGGGAGGCTCCCTAGATTTCACACTCTTATAAGGAAACGGTCGAGGCCGTGAAAGTTGCATGTAAGTATAAGAAATAATGTAAGTAGCAAATGTGAACGAGATTTATTTGCTTAAACCTATTGTTCTAGAAGACAACGGGTATCATATTATCTCAATTGTACTCATTGATGATACCTGCTCCACATTTTCCACATCTTACGTATATATATACTGCGTTTTTGTCTTTTGAATGACACATCGAGCACTAGTGAAATGTACCTTTTCTTCGACTAAGCGTCCATTTACAATTGCATTTAATATCTACGTCATGTTTCGATAGTTAATTTTCATTAGTATACATTGACGAATCTTACCTTTCATATTTCATGTTGTTTAAATTTTTTTTTTAAATTCCCTAAATATTTTAAATGTTCTGATCACGCATATTTTGTAAAGATTTCTTATGTTTTTTTTTCAATTAACGAAATGATATATCTGTTCATGTAGTAAAATTAATTTTACCTAATCGTCGTTATTTCTTCAATCGAATATCTTTAATTGGGTAAAATATATTATTTACGCGTAGGAAATATAAATATTCTAACGGTAATTTCTATATTGATTTGGTCTCATATGTTTGATTGATTATCAAATTAGCGTTTATTATATTGTACCAACATATAATTAAATTTAATACTCTTTTGCTATTTTTTAATCTAATAAATATAGATTTTTATATTTATACCATTTACATTTTCTTTTCCTATTTGTTTTTTATATAAAATATTATATTTTTTATATAAGGTTAACGAAATAGCCTAAAGTAAAGATAAATTGGTACTTGAAAATTGAATTGAATATATTCAACAATAATCTTAATTGAAATATGTGTAAAAAATGTAAAAAGAAATTCATAAAAAATAAATCAACAAAATTTGAACAAAATTAATATTATGCTACAATTTTTTTTAAATATTAATGCTTTAGTATATATATATATATAAATTAAAAACTTTTTCAAAGTATGAGTGTTGTTTTAAAATGTTGATTGTTTAAAAAAAGAAACTACCCCAAAAAAAAGGAAATTTTTAATTCATATCGAAATTTTGATTAGTAAATTATATTTCGCTATTTCAAAAAGGGATCCGATACAATATTCTTAATATAATAACTTTGTATTCATAAATAAAAAAAATAGTAGAGTTATAGCACGGCAGAATTAAATATTCTTAAAAAAAGATAAACAGTTCACGATTGTTATATAATTCACAAAGCAGAAATTAAACATTTATAAATAAAATGAACCCTGAATTATCAAACAACAGGTGATAGTTGAACAAGGTTATACTAATAAAATAAATACTATATGAAAAAGAGACATAAAACAAAAAATTTTGTAGTAAAATGTTAACGGTTTATAAATCAATTAGTAAAGGAAGAATAATAATTAATATTCAAAAATAAAGGACGTAAAAATGGATGCAAAGTATTATATAACGATATGTTTCAAAGAAAGCTATCAAAATTTAATATTCAATGATTTTTTTTAACTAATTTTCGTTTTTTTTTCATTAATTCCGTCTTTACAAAATATATAATGAACCACAAATACCGTCAATGAAATGTTAAAAACATTAAACCTTTTTTACATTTGTATAAAATATGGCATGTTCAATAATAATACATATTTCACGTAGCTGAATATAATAAAATAATACTTAGATCTCAAATATTATTCAAGGTACGTATTATAAATCTGTAAGAATATTTTAAAAGGCAATTAAATTGAATATTACAGTCTAAAATAAATAAGTTGTAGATCAGTAGCCAGTTCCTTATAATTATAATCTGAATTTACATCTTTACACTAAAAATTTGTCATCAAATATCACAAAAATCAACCTCATAAAAATAGGTTACAATATTAAATATCTATGTGTATTGAGTGAAGATACTTATTTACTGATTTAATCTCTGATATCAAGGTGCTTCTTTAATTTCGATTCCCGCGTATCTTTTGAGTTTTGGTTGTTAATTACCAAAAGTTTGTTTTATATTACACGAGACAATTTTCAAATTTTCTTTCTCAACGATTTATTTAAACAATTTATATGTCACCTTCGATATAAAATTTCTATTTATTTCTGCAAGAGAAACAATATTTATCATTTTTTATTATTTATATTTTGTTATTATTTATATATACACTATTTTACATTTAAATTGTATATACATAAAATTAATTTTAACGAGCTTAATTAATTAAAGTATTATAATAGAGGTCGTGTTCTAAATAACGTATTAATAAATTTGAATGTTTTGTCTATAGTCTGAACCTATATAATTTAATACGTTTGAAATATAATATATTGTATAAATAAATCAATAATGAAGTGCAGCTTGGTACTGAACAAAGCATTATGTCGAAATAAGAACTTAATAAGTTCAACAGAAGAAAAACGAAAGATTTTATTCAAAAGATGCAAAAAACTCATTTTTGTTGAAAATATATAATAAAGCAAGCATTTTTCAAACTAAACGAACTCTAGCATTATATGCGTGGTAAAAAGGTAAAATGAATAACATTTGCGTAGCTAATTCAGAAATTCCGTGTATGTCGATACGTATAATTTACATCATGTATTTTTATTAATACAAGACTAAATAATATAAATTATTTGCATCACATATTTGTATTCGTAAAATAATATTTAATAATTATATCTTCTTTATTTGGATGCTGTACAAATCAAACTAATAGTGAACTATTGAATAATAGACAGTCTTAACTATGATATAACAAACCACAAATGCATCTTTTATTCAAATTGTCTCGTTTACTATTGCATAAAATTTGAAAAATTTGTAATATTATAAGTTTGTAAAAATTTGAATTATATATATATATAATAATGAGTTGATATTTTAAAGTTAAGAAAAAGATTTTATATTTTCATCTAGAGAATAAAAAAAATTAATTTTGAATTTACTTTTAATTCTATGTAACTATATTTCTAATTGAAAGTCATAATATAAAAAAAAATTTGTAAAAGTTTCAAATAATTATGAACTACTAAATTTTAAATAAAGAAGGAATTTCATAGATAGAAAAATTCAAACCTGATTGTACAAATGTAAAATTTAAATTTTGCACAAGTATTATTCATTTACATTAATACAAAAAAAATTTATACAAAGTATTGATAAATTGAATTTTTTAAAATATAGTTTACCGTAATTGTATTTTAACGAATTGATAAAATTTAAACAATTTAAACAATTTAAAATAATTTAGGAAAGCAGTTGTATAACAAGAAATTTTTTAACAATATGGAGTACAGTTTCTAGCAGATTTTTTTAAAGTATCTAATACTTGGCCCTGTATCTCTTATTTTTAACAATGCTTTAAATAAAAATTTATGTAATTTCTTTTGTTTAATGCATCCATAACATTAAAATGAAAATACAAATATAAAAGAATAACTATAAGCTTATGCTTTTTCTACTTATTATAAAAATCATGTAAACTATTAAATTTCTATTTGTTTTCATTTGAAAATACCGATAAATATTTCAAAAAATAAAATTATAATAGATTCAGTTAAATTAAAATTTTTTTTAAATAAAATAAAAAAAATAAAAAAAATACAATAATTATGTTGGTAATTAAAATATAATGTTAAATTAAAATTTTTAATGTCGTGCAGAAAAAAACTGTTCAGTACAATCATTCTAAAAATGTACAATCTTTTACATGTTAACAAAGAGGACAACTTTTACTATATTTTAATAAGGGATAATGTATTTATAATGAAAAAATTGATATATCTTGAAATATTTAAATATCTTATGCATTTTCAAATTAAATTATTTAATTGATCAAGATACTTTTTTTATTTTTCAGCAAGAAGGATACATACATTAAATGGCTTCACCTGGTCCATCGATCCAAACGATCAACAAACTGTGCTTATAAAAAAAGTTTGTTCGTTCGGCTCGAGTTATTAGGTGAGACCAGTTCAGCATTTAAAGGAAAAGTTAAGGATTCGTAAATTTACACAAGTAATACTTGAAGAATTTTACATTACTTATATAAAAAGAACTATATACATTAAACGAATTTTCATCATTATTGCAAATGTATTAACAATTTAAATGCACTTGTTTTCGTCTTCTAAGCATTTTCGGTAAATTGTTGCCAAGTCATGAAGCTCCTGTTCATTTGGCGAGTACACCGACTGAGTCCTTAAAATAGCCTTGGTTTTTTGCAAATCCTAAAAAGTTTGATATTAATTTTACTTTGTAAATTAAAATTTTTATACAGAATTTTATTATCGTCTTTTAAACTACTTTTTAAAATAAAAAAATAATTCCTTTGCATTGAATTATTAGTAATTTAATTATGCTCTGAATTTATACCAGTAATTATTGTATAAAAATTAACTGTTAAGGTTGTAAACAGTATTCTAATACCGATTTAGGAACTTCAAAAACTGAAAAGGGAGTAATAAGTTGCATAGACGATGCAAACTATAAAAACACCCATACAAATATTTAGAACCTGTATTATAAAAAAATAGTGTGCTAGCATTTGCAATTCAGTTTTTTTATTTTATATTTGCGTACATTCTAACTTGCTCGTGCACATTTATGAATACGATAGTCAAAAACAAATAACAGCAGATAAAATATATTTATTTTAATGTGTACAAATTAAAATTTTTCTTCTTAAATATCACTCAGAACAATAATACTTTTCTTCGACACTGCAAATTTTAATACTTATGCAATTATGTTGTATTTAAATATGTAACTTGTATTTTATTACCTGCAATATTTCTTCATTTCGAGCTTGTGACTTTTCGCGTTGAACGTGTACATCTGCTAATGATTCAAATCGTTGATTTTTACCATTGCGCATGGAGTCTAATTCAAGATGTAACCTTTCACTATAATTTTAATTACGTTACTCCTTTTGATTGGACATCACGTAGGGACATACACGATGAAATAAAATTGATATTGCACACTCACAATACTTTAAAAGCATTACATTTTACCCGTTACATAATAACAATGATGCTATTGGTGCTTACTTATCGAAAAAATATTTGTTCTCTGTAATAACTTTTTTTAATAAAAGAAACTGAAATATTAGTATGCATTGAATAAAACCATTTCTGTTAATTTTCATTTTCTCAATAAATACATTGGCTTGTCTGTAGTGGCGAGCGTGTGGAATTCAAATAAAAATTACAAATGTAGTCTTTCCATCGCAAAATTACATATTATATTTTCAATAAAAGTGTTAACTAAAATCCTTGGGGAAAATGGTAAATTGTTATATTTACAATAAGATATAAGATCATTAGAATCAATATTGAATTCAATAGAAATATGCTTCAATTCTCAAATGTATGAAAAATTTAATCGCCGAAAACAAAAACTAAAAACAACTGTGCAGCATTCATTATTATTATTTATGTATTTTCTTATCTCACTCCCTCAATTTTTGTAAAAACTTTTATACTAGCTAATTATTATTATTAAAATAGTAAAAGCATTTAATTTGCTACGAAAATGTCTTAAATTATATAAATTGATCATTAAAATTAATAATTTTGTAAATTATTCAAGCAACAACACCTAATTAATTTTTAAATCGTTATCTTTGTAAGCATTAATTTTCATTTTTATCCATAAATTTTCATTCAATATTAATACCATGTAATATATTCAATTCAATAAATAAATTATTCTTCATTAATATATATGAAATATACCATTCGCGTATCCTTTCTGCCAACTCCTTCCCCTTTTCCAAATATTTATCTGTAATCTCCTGTATTATAGAATTCCTTGTAGAGCTCATATTTATTGATTATTTAATATAAAAATGAGATACTCTGAAACATGTAAGACTATTAAGCAAGAATCGATGTGTTGTTTTGCTTTAAGTTCTTTTCAGGGGCTTACGTAACGTTAGCAACGAAAATCGATTTTTTATTATTAGGATTTCATATGGTCGTATTTTAATACGTTTATTTTTAATGTTTAAATGTTTCTTTTTTTAAATTACACAATAAAACTATTAAATCTGCGAAAAAAATGTGTCTTAAAATAAAACATAATAATTTATGTAATTATACTAATTTAAACAATTAAATTTTTATTATCGACTAAGAAATTTTTTTTAAAAAACATGTAACAATTATACACTTTTATAATTTACAATGAATTATTTATTATTTGGGATTAAATTGGTAATATCTGGAAAACTTTTTATAAAATATAATGTTAAATGTATTATTTTTTTTATTTTATTTTCAATAAAATAAGTAAATTAGACAGTAAAAATTAAATTAATACTTAATAATATATCAATCATTAATAACCAATCAACAAATTAATATCTTTACATTTTTCATATGATACACATTAATTATTATATTCACATATGTAACTATATTGACAAAAATAAAATTGCGTGCATTTATAACTGCGTAAGTTGTTATTCTTCTATAATTTGTGATTTCGGCTGAAAAAAAAGTTCCGATATATTGATTATTAACTAAATAACTAAATTATATTTTAAATAATAAAAAATACCATTATATATACATGACTTGGAATCGATCTTTCTATTACTTCTGCAAGTCTCGTCTTATTCAATTTATACTCTTCATCTGAAACCAAAAAAATTATTAAATTAATGAGCCATCTAAAAAAATATTTCACTTTCTTTTTTTTTAAATAATACAATTCATACCAATTGGTACAGTTAATGACAATGATGGGAGTGCTACAAAACCAGCAATTAAGGGCAGCAGGATCCATTCTACTTTTTTTTCGCTTTCGGGAAGAATACAAATATCGATCTGAAATATTTATAAAAAATAAGTATTATTTAATTAGAATATTATTATTATTAATAAAATAATTATAAAATATATATATTATTACTATTATTAAAATATAAGTAATAATATTAAATATACTTGTTTAAGCTTTGTTCAAATTTTAGATTCTACAATCTTTTGTACATTTTTTTTAGATAAAAGAAGTTTATCGAATAATTTTTTTTTATAATTTTTTTATGTTTTATAATGGTTAAATAAAGATTACGAAAGTTTTTAAATTTATTATATTCCTAACAAGATGTTTTTTAAAAAATTACGAAAATAACTACAATAAATAAATGAAATACCTGTTTATGCCCAGCAAACATAAAAGCATCACTAGCTTCCATACTTAATCGTAAAGTTATTAAATAATCGGAATGATTCTTTATAAAATATGAAATGCATAGCGGTGTGCGAACCCAACCATGAGGAGGTAATTTCGTTTCTAAGCCTATAACTGCATCTTCAACCCATAACGGAGTTAGCGTTACACTACTACTCGTTATTACTTTACTATCATCATTTGCGCTGTATAAATTTAAGCAAAAATCTTTCATTTTTAAACTATTATTTATTTAGAATAGCAAGTAATTATTCTCACCGTTTCCATTTAATTGTATATACTCCTGTGCTAGTAGGTTGTTCACTACCAATTTTGGGAACAATACAATAAACATCTGTGCCAGCTTCACCTTCTTGTAAATCAACGTTTTTTAAAATACTTTCTTGAGATAAATTCCTTTCTTCGATTAATGAATTACCCTGGTAAAAAATGTTTTTGAAATATTTCAATTTACACTTACAAACGTTAAATATAAATTTACACTTGAATTATAACCCATAAATTACCAATTCTATTGACGTATCTTCTATTCTAATAGGCCAAGGTGAAGTACAAACAATGTGAGGCATAATAAACAAGGGTTCATCAATAAATCCTTTTGTCAGAGGCTCATACAATATTGTATAAAATTGAGTAGAGACATCAAAAGGTTTTACAACAGATATAGAATAGGTTATTTCCTTTGAATCTTTCTTTTGTCCAGGTCTTAAATAGTCGACCTAAAATATTATATAAGTCGTATATATATATATATATATTTGGTTAATTTTATTAGAAGAGCTTTTATTAGAAGATTTGTTAATATAAATACCTTTATTAAAAAATTTCTGTCGCCAATATTATGAGCTCTTAGAAAAAAAACTCGTTCAATGCACGTATTAGTTTCAATCGCATTAATTTCGAATAAAATAGAAGATTGTTTTTCTTTCATATTTAAGCTTAATTCAGCTAAAAACGAATAGACTTTTACAGAACGATTTAAAAACGATTTACAAATTCTCACAAAAATGAACTTACTCAATTGTTCGCTATTAATATCTTGCAACAAATTTATGAAAATATTTACATTAAAGATCTTATCATTTGTCGTTAATGATATTTTTACGGGAAACCATTCGCCTAATAGAGCTGGCTGCTTGGACTCGGTACTGATCGATACATTTGATTCTTCTTGTTGAATTTTTGTTATAATTAGCGGGCGAATGGAATCAAACATCCCTGCTCTATGACATAAATTCACATAAATCAAGCTTACATTCTAACTTAATGACTAACAACATCATAAGATTTATTAAATAATTCATGTACCTAAGCTGTTCAATTTCAGGATATATCCTATCCAGAAGATTTGTTTCCCTTCTAGAAGCTGAAAACCGTAATATTACGCAGCACCTTTTATCATTTCCGAGATATAAAGAAATAACACTGATTTGAATATCAGGCGAATCATTCGATTGAGGCGCTTCAAATTGACACTGAAATTTTTTTACTTCCCTAGCAGTAAATACGATATTTCCTCCGCGACCATCAATAATAGGAATTTCTAAATTGTACCCAGGACTCGTCACTGTTACAGTTATCTTAGAAAATTCGACATTATCATGATAATGATTCCTAAAACGAGAGAGAAAAAATATACGTATAAGACTTTTATAAAAAGTCTTAAGCTTATTTATAATTTTTTTTATTATTCAAACGCATATAAATGTATTCAAAAATGCATTTCAATTATTGAATTGAAAATTACCTAACGAAAATTTCTATTGTGACCATAGAATTAACTACATATTTGGGTTGAGTGAAACGAGCTTTTACATCGATAAAAGATGCCATATTGTCATCGTCTATCGTAAAAATGAAGGGCTCGTTTCGATTCACTTGTGTATACCACTTATCAACGGCAGGTCCTTTTGAGTCTTCCGATAAATCAGGCTCTGGATTTGGTGGTGTATTCTAATGAACGTTAATTAAAAAATATTATTTGAAAACAATAATGAAAACAATAATCTTAAATAACACAAAAATATCTTTGACCTGGAGTATATTCATGACGTTTCTAAAAATGCTAGTTTTACGTTCTATTGAGAACATAGTTGAAGGTCCTAAAGCTTCTAATGCTAAGGTAAGGTAATCCTGTATACTTGCTGATAAGTATGCAGCTTTTAAAGCACTTTTTATAATATCAGTGAGAAGAACAGGCCACCGTTCACTTCGATATTCCCATAACATATGCATCAGTAACCTTGGATTTCACAGTGATAACAGATATAATTATTAATTGACGATATGTACTTTAAAATTAACGCAATATTTAAATATTTTAAACTTACGTCAATACTTTTCCATAATCTTTGCAATCAAAATATTCTTCAGCCATCTCCACAACTTTTAGTATAAATAACAATCGTATTAGTTAAAAAAAATGTTTATAAAATACCAGCATTTAAAAGTAATAATTTACCTAAAAGACGACGTTTTCGCGGACATCTGTATATTTTGAATTGCGATATTGCGTTTCCTAATAAGCCTATTCTAATAATCTAAAAAGAAAAATATAGTTGAACATCAAAAAGTTCAGCTGAAATTTAAAATTCTTAAATTAAAAAACAAGAGCCTACAGAATGATTGGTCATGGTCTTTTCTTTAAACTGCAACGCTTGAATCGCAGCCGCTTCTCGTGTTAAATCCGCTGGCTCTGCATTAAGTTTGCCTGGCCTCCAAGGCCGCTGCCCATAAAACTCCAGCTTCTCCTCTCCCGCCAGTGGATCTGGATCCGGATAAACGTCGACATTCTAAAGAAATTTGAAAATCTTCAGGGCCTCAATTTCATATAAATTTATTTTACTCAGGGCTTAAAAGATAACTTACTTTACAAAGTTCCTTACAAGACTTATGCCTTTGCAATGCATGATTCGCAGCCATTTGGAAATAATAACCAGGATGTTGTGTTTGTACTGCTGGTAGTCCTTGCCTTATTGCTTCATCAAAGAGTTCTGCAAAGGTCGAATACTGATTGCATATCCAAGTATGGTGTTCAAACATTAACTCCTTTGGACCTGTTCTCGTCATAAATCTATCCACATGACTCCTAAATTGAGCTATTGCCTCTTTAGGAAGTTTCAGGCTAAACATTAGCCTGCACAATTTATAATTTATAAAAGATGCAATGGTTTTAATTTCAAGGGAATTAGTGTCTACCATTCGTATATCTAATAAGTTATTATAGGCTTGTTGATAATGTCTAAAAATGTATTTTTAAGATTTACATCTAAATTAAAATTAAATCTTATTTTAAAATAAAAGCAATTTACTTATGAGCTGTGTTTTGATCCTGCTTCAGTTCATTTAAAAATGCCATTTTAAATTGATGCCGTACAAACAAATATTGGTGGGCAGTTTTATTTAATTGTTCTCTATGACTTTTAACAATTCTATATTCCTGATGATAAAAACTTTGAGCTAAATCATATAAAACTTGTTCCATTCTAAAACATAAAATATATATACATTACATTTTACTTTAATTTTATGTTTTGTTAAATATCATGATAAGAATGATCTGTGTAGATTAAAAAAAATTTTAATTACAAACTTACCTAAATGTGTAACCTAACAAATGATCAGCATATGGTAAAAAATATAGGGTTTTAGCTGGCAATTCACAAGCGGCACAAAGTGCAGTTGCTCGTTCGGTTGCCACCAAATCTTCTGTACCTGGAGGCGATGGCAATTCATTTTGAATTAAAACTACCGCAATTTTTGTATTCCTTCCCTCTAAAGCAGCTCTTAATGATAATAATTATAAATTTTTAATTTCAAACATACATTCACATGCACATTAAAATTAACTATGATAAAAATCAATACCTTAATGATTGCACTCTTGAAGCACATTCCATTTTTTTCTCATTCCATTGTGCATCGTGCCAATCAAGATCGTAGAAAACTACAATTACTGCAAACACTTCATTTAAATACTTATTCATCCAATTTCGTTTTAAAATTCCTTTAGGAATATACCATTCATATGAATTACGCTGTAAAAATTATGGTAACATAAGTATTACTTAAAAAATACAGAAGAAAAACATGAGTTTTCATTTTTTGTATAATATTAACTAAATATATAGATATTTTATAATTAAAAATTATATAAAAAATTAACAAGAATTATATACTTTATGGAAAATAAGAAATTCACTGTAATTATAATAAGCAATTCATTCTACTTTTATTATTTATCCAAATTTTTTTAGCCAATTTACTATATTTAATATGAAATTAACTTATACAAACTTTTGGTTTAACAGTTGGAAATTCATGTGTACTATTAATTATTTTGAATTGAACTGCTGCACCATCAGGACGACGGTTATTATTAAAGGCATCCCAAATGGAGTAATGAATTGAATTAGAAACATCTAATCCAAAGAAACCGATAAATGCCAAAGGTCTGGCTGTTAATTCTGATGGTAAATCTGACATTCTAATGCATTTCTAATAAACAGTAAAGAAATGAATATATATATTTTATGTGTTAACTGATGCTTGTATTTATAAAGCTAACATTTATTAATTACTGCAATAAATTTCAAGGTAAAATTAAAATTTTCATTTTTTTTACTAATACTCATAAGAATTTTAAGTATTATATTTTCAACTCATAATGACAAACATTATTGTCTAACTACTGACAGCTTAATAGCTCGAAACAGTAGGTTATGTTTTAAGTCAAATTACGAATTCCCCTTGACGTTATAATGGGATATTTCCGAGGAATTAAACAAGTTGAAAAATTGCAGGTGTTAGAAACGCGCATTTCAGTTAATCCGTCGGCCTTTTTTATCACCTCATATCTGTATAAATATCACCTTTTTATCTCGAACGTCCTACGAAAACTAAATTTCAACATGGTTGGCTATAATAAGAGCGGGTGTTTTGACAATAATGCACAAAACTTATTGATTGTCACGATAGGAAAAAACTTGTTATCTAATAATATTAATATTGATATTTTTATTATATGAGGATCATTGAAAAAATCACCTTTATAAAATATCGTATTAAAAAAGAAAATAATTTAAATAATTTTTATCGTAGGTACAAGCTTTCATTTTATTGTTTTAATCAAATCGTATGTTTATTCGATTTTTTTTCACTTTCGTTAAAACTAATAATTAAGTAAAACCTAAAATTATTTTTTTTATTAAGCTATTAAAATTTTAACGATTCTTATACTTTTTCAAAAACCTCATCAAAATAATATTATTTTTAAAATCAATCATATTAATACGTCAAATCTGAAATTCAAACATCTTAAATTTTGTAAAAATTGTTTTATCAAATCAAAATCAAAATGTTTACAATTATAAAATATATTTTAATATGATTATTACTGTAATACATCATTTATTAATTCGACAATCATATACATATACCACGTATATATTGCAATGATTATTTTGAAAAATATCATAAATAATTTAAAGTGGACAAAAGAGAGCAAGTATAAGCCATTGATCATGATACATTTAAAAAATAATAACAGTATTTAGAAACAATTTTTTTTAATACTATCGTGTAAGCATTATACAAGTTTTAAATAAACGTTAAATTGTACAGTCTTCTCAAAAGCCTATAATAAATACTTAATTATTGGTTGTAATTATTCGAATATCAAAAATTATTTTAGTGCATTAATTATGGAATAACAAATTTATCAAAAACATAATTTCTAGTTAACTTTACGCCGATCATTATTTACAGTATCAACGAACGTATACTCAATTAGTTTTTTCTTAAATATTTTTTAAATATAGAAAAAAATTTATAAATAATAAAATCACGCAAATCGATAAAGTAGGTCAATTTACAAATATTGAAATGTTTCAAACTTTACGATCAATTAATTTAAAAAAAAAATACATTCACTAGGGTTCGATCAATTATACAATATTTTTACGAAATGAAAATGTGCTAAAATTTTTAAAAATGCCTATACATTAATAAAATTTAAGTGTTCAAAGCCTTCCAAAAAAATTTAAGTTTTAACAAACCAATTCGGTTTAACAGTATGGTAGTACTGATGGTATTCAAGACAAGGTATTCAACACTCATTTATATGTAATATGTAAATAGTGAAATAAATGGTGACAGGTGATAATAATAATTTATGCGTATTGTCGATGAGGCTGTTTATATTCCCAATTAAACTTTATAATTTAAAAGCCAACTTTCTGCTTGTTTTATATTGCACACACATTATAGCAAATAACATTGCCAAGAATTAGTAAATTTATTAATAACACTAATTAACAAACTGCTGTTTTTACATTTATTATTATATAAACAACTTAAATATAGACAATTTTTTAATTTTTATAAAACTTATATTTTACAGATTGTTTTTTTTGTACCTTGTTTTCAATGTTTTGAATATTCCTAACCTATTTCATTCGACTGGTATGCTAATGTACACTACAGCCTAAAGCTCATAGAATCTGAATGATATGAAGAAAAATACAGATTCATTTATTCGATAAATAGATTTAAACACTCATATATGATAAAAACTATACAACTGTAGACAGTAAATTACATACAAATGTTGATTAGCAAATCCGTTTTTCGTTTCAATTAGTGGTAATTGTGATCAGCATCAAACTTAATTGTGTAAAGTAATTTTGTTGTAAACAATTTAAGAAATGACTTACAATTTACTGACTGGTAAATTAATGTTTTTGAACATTAGGGTTAAAATAAGGCCACTGGTAAGGCTGAAATTGATCAAGTTTACATAAAAGATAAATCTAACCTACTGTTTCTTTTTTGGTCTAAATATATGTGTATCAATAAAGTTTATAATTACTTTTGTAGACTGGCCTTTATACAACAAAATCAACTTTTAATAACATAGAAAAATCAAATGAATTCACAGATGATAAAGTAGAGGTACCTGTTAACCCTTTAAAAAAATACTATTCAGCTAATCAGCAACCAAATGGTGAAACATACGATTTTAAACCATTTAAAACAGTATGCGAAGAAGGTAAAACATACAACTGGTGTTTATGTGGCCACAGTAAACATCAACCTTTCTGCGATGGAACGCATAATAATATTTTCATGAAAATTCAACTCAAACCAATAAAATTTACAGTTAATAAAACAAAAGAGTACTGGTTATGTAATTGTAAAAAAACTCTGAATAGACCATTTTGTGATGGAAGTCATAAGCTACTGGAAAAGGCAGAGTACAAATATAAAAAACCAAAAAATTGATGGTATATTTTTTAATCACATAATTTACAGTAAACCATCATAATTAATTGTAAAAATCAATTTACAAAGTTTTTATTATAAATAGATTTATACTAATTGTATATATAAATAATACAAAAAAATAGAAGACATTGAATTATTACATAATTTTGGTGTTTTTTAAATCATTCTTATACTTACCTATTCAATGTTAATATTCAAATAATTATACATAAATATTTATGCTTTTACTTTTGAAACTGGAAAGTGGTTTTCATTTTAAAATGAAAAAAAAGTATCGGTACTAATTTTGACACTTATATTTTGTTTTTTGTTCAATGTCCTAACATAATTTTCACATAGCTTTAGTTTTTTCATTCAATCATTATCCCTTACATAACAATTTAGTTTTTTTAGTTTACATTTATACTTTTACATCATAATGTGCAAAATTTAAAGTAGATTTTAGAAATAATTTTTTTTTTATTTTCAACCATTAAATTATTTTTATTAATTGTAATTCTTTAAAAATTTTAAACAATATATATTTCATCTTGACATCATAAAATCAGAATTAAAATGAAATATTAAAAAAAAGAATAAAATTAACTTGATTTTTAAATACTTGTTATTTTAAATCTAACAATAGTACACTGTTACTTTTTCCATTTTATGAAGCTTTTGAACAATTGACAAAATAATAAAGGTTGTTAATGTGCGCATATTTAAAAAAAAACTCGATTGCAATGTATATAAAAACTATACACTCCCAATTATATATATACAACGTAACTTTTTTAATTTATATTTTAAAAGAATTTTTCTATTAAAAAAAATTATTATATTCGAAATTATTAAATGTTCATCAACTCAAAACAAATCAGTGACAATAAATTGAAATTGCTTTATAGCAATTGGTTTCTATGTAAAATTTTGAATGCTGCGATTATTTCACAACAAAATTATAACTTCATTTTTAAAAAAATTGCAAACTGCAAGAAATCAAAAATTGAACGATGGTACGGAGATAGAAATTGGCACTTTTATTCATTGTTGCGACTCGCCCAGTGAAACTTCGAGTTTCTATTCTAAAAATTAAGTATAAATACATTCTCCTGTCTCTTTAAGTCCTCTTTTTATTTAACGGTTCTAAACCATCAGATGCAATTTTTTTCAAATTCTTTTTTTTAATCTTTTTTTACAAAAAAGCTATTTGAGCAGATTTTCGTTATCAGTTGTCTTTAAAGATAAAGCTATTAATACGCAAACGTCGGTGAAGTTACAAAATTTATAATTATAATACACTTTACAGTTTGATATATCATACTTTTACACAATGTGCAATGTCGTCACAGACAGGTATGCATAACAATTGACAAGTAGCTTTTTTTGCATCGAGAAACTAACATTTGCCATTAAAATCGGTGCACGCGCCAAGAAACTGGAGCTTCTCACGAGCTCCTCCTATCTTTTGGCCGTAGGTCGAATTCGCTCTTTTTCCGTTTCCCTGGCTTCGGCTACTGTCCACTCTGGATCATTTGGATCTTCCCCTTCCATATCGCATAAGGCAGACTCCGTTGAATCCGATTCTTGAGAATCGACTTCTGCTTCCTAAGCAATCAATTGAGTGTACAGTGGGTGGATCGAAATCTTGTTGCAAAAACGTAAAGTAGCTTGTCATTTCGTTCTTATACATACGTCTATTTTTTCTTCGTCGTTAGAGCATACAGACATCGACGATGGTTGTAAATGACCACCTGGCATTACTTCTAGCATTTTTTCATAAACTTCATCCGTCAATGGGAAAATTCTTGGTTCGTACGGTAAGACTTGCTGTAAAAGTAAATTTCAGATTTAGTAAGACAATTGACTATGGGTCGCAATGAATGATTTGAGAAAAAGAAAGAAGTAGAAAGGGAGCGGCTGAGAATATATGAAAATATTAAGGTTTGGTAAATTGATAAAAGGCAAATACAACGATTAGCCAATAGCCAACAACGCACACTGAAGATCGAATGAAGTTTCCTTCAAGTATTCAAGTATACCTGACTATCGAATGGCCGTCGGTGCGGGATCGCGAGGAGATATTAGGATGTACGTAGGAGAAGGAGACGCAGTCTCAAGTTCCGTTTCGCCCTCCTTCAAAGGATTCAGACGCGGAGTTTTCGGGGAGTGCTCAGAGAAGGGTCGGGATACCCGGGAAGGGCTGCCGGAGCCATCGAGAGCCGAAGGGTGCGAGGGGTGAGTCAGCCAGCGTACCTCGTGCTCCTCCTCGAGGAAGGCGCCGGCTGCCGAGTCCTCCTTTTGCGAGCGCGTCGACGAGGACATGGTCCTGCGGCGCAGGGCGTTCTGAAGGGAACCCGAGCGATGATGGGTCTCCGATTGCTGCTGCTGCTCCCCGTCATGGACGTTCGAGGGCGTTGCCGGTGGCGAGGTTATCGGTGACATCGTGTCTCCGCCGAAGTCGCTCGCGTGCGGCGACATCGGATCTGCAACAGGCCGAGGAGCGCGTGAGCTTTTTTCCCTACATTTGGATATCCCCGATCCGCGAGGATTGCCGAGGTCGCTCGGTCCTACTCTCCGGCCACATGATCGCCTCTCCATGTTCTACCCCCGATCACCTTTCATTTCTCTTATTGCCTCTGCTTCTTCCCTTTATTTTTGAATATCCTTGCGCCTGCTTCGCTTATCTTCCTCTCCTTTTTATCGAGCGTCGATCGAACTCGTTTAAATGACTCTTTTTTACTTTTTTTCTCGCAGAATTACGAACGCGCGCACCCGCGCAAATAACTCGGTATTAATCACAATGCGTAGAGAAACTGAAACTACGCAACTTCTAATCAACCTTTACAAACTTTATAAACAAACGCCGAATCACTATTTACATTGCATAAAAAATACATATTAATTATTGCTCGTCAAATACACTCGATTTACTTTTTGACCTGACACTTGGTTGACCAATACTCACTTTTTAAACGCTTAGAAAATATTCAATTAATGACATTTTTTTACAAACATTGCAAAATGTCCGCTTTGCAACTTCCGTTGCTTCAATACTCAACTCAAGTAAGTTTCCCATTTAAATAAAAACTCATATCATTGATATTATTGCTCAATCCAAAACTTCTATATGTCAATGTATAAGTTAAATTAATAATATTAGCGTAAACATATTTTGATCAAAGATTAAATATTACGATAAAGGTTTTTTTTATATCTATTAACTATTATGAACAGGAATGAAAATAAACGATTTCAACGGTAATATACGAAAGTCTAATTGCGCCTAAATTCACAGAATTACAGATGTTCTAACGACTTCTACTGGATACGTAATAAATTAAAACGCGTAATTTTCATTTGAAACATACACTGATTTACCATATATTGACTTCAATTACAGTCCGATCAATAAGTGGCTAATTAATTAGTATAAACATTAATTAACTTGGAATTTTGATAAAATAATTGCGAAAACTTAAATGAATGGTTGCTTATAACTTTATGTACGATAAATAAATTATTTTTAATTGTTTTATAAAATTATTTTAGAAATGTATTTGATGAATATTGAAATTTTCTATTTTTTAAAAAAATGATTAGGGTTTAAAGCAATTGGCTGCTCATACACTTGATCACGCAATATTTCCTTATTAGACTTCGTATTTTTTACTTTGACATTCAATATTTATTTCATAGAATAAAAAATATATACTGCGTAAGTAATACCGCATGTCCCAGTATTGTAATATTTTTATGGGATAATAATTTAAACTGTAATTGCAATTAAGCAGTGGATGTACATGATTTTCAAATCACTGCTCTAGCTCAATTATATTAGAAAAAATTTAACAAGGACGACTAATCTTTGAAATCAATTGAATATGAATCTCGAATAAATGAAAAATTGGGGAACTGAAAGGAAATTTAACAGTCTCAAATGCTATTTAATCGTGAATTTCAATCAGAATAAATACTTCAGACAATGAATTCGGAATTATTTCTTTAATTTCGCATTCTGTATGCATCTGGATAATCAAGATAAAGTAGTACTTTATTGAATTTAGTCTAGAATCTGTAAAGCCTTCTGGGTTAGTATACAAAATTTTGTGATACTTAAGTATCTTGTAATTAATTGAAATATCGATTCTTTTAAAAATTATTGCTGAAGGGTCTTAAATATTAGATAAATATGAGATTAGGGTCTTAAAAATATTTATCCGACAAGTGTTTTACGAATCGAAACACGTGGTGGTGCTTTCTTGCTTGGTCATTCATAAATAAATAAAAAGTTTTTTGTCATAATTACAAATTATACAAAGCTTTGTACGATGAACATTTATTCTATGCAAATACTAAAAAATTACAATTGCAATGAGAATCTTAAATGTCATATAAGCAAAAAGTCATCGGAAACGGAGGCTACCAAGTTTAATAATTAAATTTACTGCGATGAGCTATTGGAATTGTATAAATTCAAACGCACGTATTTCAATTTACTTAAAATATAATAACTGATTATATTCAATGATTCAATATTCAATATTTTAAGTGTCAAATAATTAATTTTATTCAATATAAATACATACGCCATTATAGTATTTAATGTTATTATCTAAGCATATTTTTTTAAGCCAAATTCTCAATATACTATTCTGGATGAAAACCAATAGGTAAAAGCACATGTATATAAGCAAAATTAATGAAGCGTTAATTATAGCAAAGGAAATCTTAGTATTCTTTTTTTAATTACCTGGTGTATTGGCACCGCTATCGGTTCGACTGTCCGTACGTCGATTTTGTCGAATTCGCGACTGATGTGGCATATTTATGAAAGTCATGAAACGCTTGTTTTCTTCCCTTTCACTTCGTTCATGCCGCACAGCAATCGCTTCGTCAGAAACGTCTTCAACCTAAGTTACGAAACCGAATTAATGTGAATGTTATTAATATATATTGATGGAAGTTAATGAGCGTTACTGGTTTTTCTACTTACATCGTTGTCCACAATAGGCTTTTGTACCGCGCCATTTTTGATATCCAAATTCGACAAATCATCGCACAGC
This sequence comes from Kradibia gibbosae, assembly GCA_018907135.1. NCBI lineage: Eukaryota > Metazoa > Arthropoda > Insecta > Hymenoptera > Agaonidae > Kradibia > Kradibia gibbosae. Next base: position 39,290,330 of record JACCHX010000001.1, read on the forward strand.
CTCCATCTAACAAAAATTAAATAATCACAATATAGAACAATTATAATAGAGAAAAATCGTATACGAATATCATGAGTTTGCATACTTTGGTATTTGAATTTCCTTGTAGGGTAATTTTTCCAGTCTCGTTGATGAAGCGACACTATACGATATGACAATGTTGTCAATGTCGTACGAATTTTGCCGCAAGCGACTGTAATAAAAAACAACGAGGTAACACTCATTAATATCTAATTTACGATATTTCCTTTTACAAGAAAACTTAGTAAATAATAGAAAAGAAATTTTAAACAATAATTAATACATTATTTCCCGAAGACTAATTGTATATCTAAAAGAAAGTTTAAACTTTATAATAATAAGGTGCGGCGTAAGAGCTCATGAAGAAAGAATTTAATTATTTCCGATGCACTAATTAAAGTAACTACTTACGTACACGTTATTTGATTAAAAAAATATCAGTGAAAAAAGTTAAAGGTCAACTGCGACAAATATCAAATCAAAAATTATATTTGAGAAATTTCTGTATTAAATAATGCTTCTTTAATTTAACCAAGTTTGAACAAAGGCACAAATAAATAAGTGTCTCTCATCATACGCCATCATTGATATTATTTTCACCGGATATTTTTAAGATATCGTAATAAGGAAGAGGGGAAATTTTGGAAAAAGGTGAGTGAGGAGAGGTCGTTGCATTATAGGAGACCTGCAATTGTGTAAATGTAAAAGCTTATGTAGGTGTGGTAGAAGTGGCACCGAGTATACATCAAAGTAGTAAAAATAATATATAATGCAGACAGTGACGAAAAGGAAATTTTCCGCTTTACGGAAAAGTAAGAGCATTGAGGAAGGAGTCATTGCAGCTGGCGAGGGTAGTGACAAAATCGTCGAGGAGCAGCAGCCGGACTATCGACGAATGCTCACGCGGTTGCCCAGGGTCACTCTCGTTGGAGGGGGGGGAGGCAAAGCCGGCGATGCTAGGAGCGCGTGCGCTTTCTCATTCTCTCTCTCTCTCTCTAGAGTTCCTGGGGGGGGGGGCGGAGAGACCTACCTATGACTGTGATTGTTGCTTCTCTCCTTAAGCGTATTCTTCTCGGGTGGGGGCGGCAGCGCCGCGGTCGCGTTGTGTTGCTGCTGGATGGGGGAAGGCACTGGGGACGAGTACTTGCTCGAGCTTGACAGCACCCCGACCTCGTCCTCCTCATCCATGGGCGACAGCTGCGAGTGCGAGAGTTGCTGATGCTTCGAGCCGCGCTTGCGATTGATCCCGTGATTGGTCCTCTCGCTGTTGCTCCGGCTCCGCTTGCCCTTCAGGACCTTTCGCTTTATCCCTGCAACGGCGATTCGCCAACCAAGAACTTTCGTTAATAGAAGTTTTTTCCATTTGCCACGCGGCTTCTTGCGATACATATGCGTATCTCGGCTGCAGCCATATCGCAATAAGCAGCTACGAAATCCTAATCGAGTCTCAAATTATAAGAACGATGTATCTTTCGTGAAATTTGCATTTCACTAACGACGCGGTCACGCTCGAGGAAATTAATTCTGTCGCTTGCACCGCGGATTCCAAATGAATTGGATAAGCGTGGAATTGGAGTAAGAACTGTTTTAATATCCGCTGACTATGAATGCGCTATGAGCCTAAAAAGTCAGCTTGTACGTACTGATAAATTGATTAATTATTTTAATAGCCGATTAGATTGGTTCTATGTCATACTTAATTAAGTCTGCGAGAACAGAAAAAACGCACTTTTTTTAAAATTAAGTCGTATATACATACGACAATTTAACATAGTTCTTGAAAATGATTTTACTAACTATAATTAATTATTTTATTTAACGATTACTTACTCGCACTCAATAAAGTAGTCTGAGATTTTTTTAATCTCGTTGGGTATTTGGTACGATGCTCCTTTTTGTTTCTCCTGTCGTTTCCATCTTTGTCTTTCAATTTCGAAACACGCAACCCTCCTCTCAACATTTTTTGTTGCCATTCTGTGGATCGCATGATTGCATCCATATGAAGGGTATGGGTTACTTCTATAAAAATAAAAATAAATAAGAATTAATATTAAAATGGCAAAGTATTTGATTAATTGGTGTGATCGTTGTTTCGGTTAACGTTCATAGGGAATACTATAGTCAATTTGTTTAAAATTAAATTGAAAATCATTATCAAAGGAGGATTTAGAAGTACGTGGGTTATTTTGTAAAGTGGCAAAAGTCGTTAATCAGAATTAAAAAGTTCGTTTAAAGAAAAAATGTTATGCAATATTAGTACTACTTTTACATATCCATAAATCTGCCGGGTTAAGCATTTAATACAAATTGAGATAGAGCGCGATTTACGAACTGAATGTTTCCAATCAAGTTATGCAAAATCAGGTTCATAAATAAACAACGAGCGTCAATTTAGAGGAATGTTATGACTATAAAGAGGGAGGATACTCAGCGAGGGAAGTAAGTTTGGAAAGAGACGAGTTCAAGCTGGCAGTTCATTTGGGTGAGGAGTCGAATGCAGGGACGGCGATAGACGCGAGTGGCATTGGTTTGTGAGCGAACGCAAAGATAGGTGGAAGCCGGAGAGTAGAGGCAGACGAGGAGGGCGCGGAAGGGCGGGGGAACGGAAGGAGAAGAGCGAATCTCGCGTCGTACCGTCGGGCAGCGAGAGGACGGGGTGGAAGCCGGCGTCGACGGCGGCGACACGCTCCTGCACGGAGAGCACCTCGAGGAGGTCCTGGCCCATGGTCGGCTCGCGCCTCCCAGTGCAGAGGGCGCAGGAGGCCAGACTCCCGTCGCAGCTGCACCTGAGGCTCGCCGGCCGCGCGGCCTTCTTCGAGATCTCGTGGAGGCCCTCGAGCTGCACGAGCTTGCGCTTCCTGTAGGCCGAGCGGGCGAAGGGCCGCGTGCGGCTCACGGAGCCTTCCGAGGCAACTCCGGCGCAGTCGCGACCGGGCGTCGAGCCCGGAAGGATCCCGCTGTAGCCGTTGACGGTCTCGGCGGCAGCGGCGGCGGCGGTCGGCCCCAGCCCGGGGACCGACGCCGGCGCCTCGAGGCTAACGAGTCCCTTGGCCGCCCGAATCTGCCGCTGGAGCTCATTGTGCTGGCGTATCTTGTACTCAAGGTCCGAGATCTGGGCTTGCAGCCAAGTCCAGCGCGAGGCGACGCTCGCGCGGTCCTGCGCGTAACGCCAGGCCGCCCGCTTTGCACTGAGGACAGAAATAAACACGATGAGCCTTGGATTAGTGCCACCATTTGCGCGCGCCCCTTTTGTTCCTTCCTACCCTCGCCCCTCTTCTCTTCTTCCCCCTTAATCCCTCCTAAGGACTTCGCGCTCTTACTCGATGGACAATACGCTTTCGCAAGCGCACCAAGCTATTAAAGTGCTTGTGATACATCGATCGCTTCGATAATTATTGGTAGCGATCGTGAATACGCTTCTAACAACGAACTATGCCTTCTTCCGGTTTTCCAAAATTTAGCCAGCCTTATTCGTACGCCAATCGCGATAATACATTTTCACATCACGACATATAGAGAAAAGGAGAGAAAGCTTAGTAAGCACTTATTTGCACAATTTTATAACAAATAGTACCCATTTCACTGTATTGCTATTTTTCTTTCTATTTTCATGAAACTATCAGTGATGTGATTATGTTTTTAATATACATTCATATTAAGCAAACTTCTCTGTTTTTTATGCATCCAGTAATCGTATTCATAATTATTGTTTCATATTTAAAATAAGTTACTATTATGTAAGTTTTATTCAATTGATTGAATTAAAATTTATTATTATTTTCTAAAAATCCTATTATTTATTACAAACCTAATTATAATCACATGGTTATACAACAGATTTTCTACTGCTTATTATTTCAATATGTTTAACGAGCATATTAAACATTCAAAATTAATGAATAGATTGTAATTTACCACGCAATACTGTCAGAACGACAATTAATATATAAAATTTAATTACTATTTTGTAATAATAAATTAAATAATGTGTACATTTAAAAAAATTCCCAATACGTAAAAAAATTTTTTTTTATGCAGTAGATCAATTAAATAAATTTAATTTTTCATTTAATAATATTTTTAATAAAATTATTACATTTATTTTATTAAATTTTCTCTGAACATAACTGTAATTATCAAATAGAACATTAAATTTTAATTAAAGATTATTATTACCCGTAATTAACAGTTCTAAGTTAAAAGTATAATATACTATTCCGAAATTTTTTTTGAAAAAATTTACATTATCTGTATTTTATAAAATCGTTCTCAACCTTATAAATAAATATTATAAATTATTTAATTTAAAAATCAATTTAAATCACTACTCATCAATCCAGCAATCAATCGTTCAATATAATGTTTATCTGTTTTAAAATTTCTACAATTATAAGTAATATTCATAATAATAATTTTAAAATTGTATTCAGAGTAATAAATATTAACTATTTAACTCTATCTCTCTCTGCTTTTATAGGTTAATGTTTTACTATTTTATAATTTTTACTGAAAATTTTTTTTATCGATTTACTCCAATACAGCTTCAAGATATATTTTCTAAAACCCTTTATCTTCACATAATTCCTTCACTCTTACTTAATATATTTTACTTAAAAACGCTTTGAAAATTTACGAAAATTTTAAAAATATTACTACTGTAATTATTATTGAGTAATTTATCTATACAACGTATTATTTATTGCTTATATTATATTGCTAATTTATCCAAAATAACGGAAAACTTTTTTTGAAACACTCATTACGAAGCAATTTCAACCTAATAACTATAGTTATATTTTAAAATTCCTTTTGCTGCTCTTTGAAAAATAAGCATTTTACCCAATAATTAAACCTTGGGTATACTTAAAGTTTAAAGCCAAAATGCATGTTATAAAGTTTACTGAGAAAAAAGCGATAAAATCATGTTTCTCTATTTACGTATCTAGTATTGTATCTAACCGACTTAGAAAAATTTTATTTTTTTTTGTTTTTTTTTGAAGGAAAAATTATGAAGAATGATGAACGAGAAATTAATTTTTTTAATTAGACAATAATATCGAACTTACTAAAATATATTCCTAAACAAAAAATTTTTTTACTTTAATGCTTAAATGTGCAATTCTTGTTTTGACGAACATTTGCACACGTGTTGATGCAATTTATATATAATCTATTCTAAATATCAAAATGAACAAAGTTCGATCAAATCCAGTTATTATTTGCTAATTCAATCTATTTTATAATACGAGTTAGATTAGAAATTTTATAAAAAAAAAATTGATTATTGTTTATATTTAATGAAATTATTAATATGAGACCATAAAAAATTATATTCATATTTATAATACGTTTAATATTATTTAACGCAAGTAGCAAGAAATAATAAGATCTTTAAAGAAATTGAAATTGATAATTCGCGGCTCATAAGTTATCTACATTTGTAAACTGTTTCGAAAAAAACTCATTTTCCTCTACCAAATATATAATTTTAAATAATGTACACATCTAAGTCCCGTGAATTAAACGTTAAAATGAATATGCGCTAAACTTATAAGCAGTTAATTTTTATTTCGCATTCGAAAATACTTACTTTGTTTAAATTTTAATTCAATTACAGCTCAATACGAGTATTTTTTTTAAAATAATATAATTCATTACAAAAAAGACTGTATTCCTTTGTCTTATTCAATAGTTAAATTTCTATCAAATGTTCATTTACAAGCAATTTTTAATATTTGAGTCTTATAAAACGAAATTTTATTTTAGTTCATTTCGCCTTGAATAAATTTAAAAACATTTATATTCGTAAAAATGTAGTATTTTGTTATGTGTTGAGTTACTTACAAAAGTAATATAAAATGTCAATGAAAAAATATGATATTCAAAATCAAATCTATTAAAATTAGTAGTGACGCAAATAAAAAATACATATTATATATGCTTTTAAATGGTAATAAAATAAATAAAAGAAAACATTGATGAAAAGTAAAAAAAACATCAAGTGTGCAAAAATAATAATGTATACATATTTTGAAAAACGAGTACTATTACGTTAAATATATAATTCTACCTATATTCTGCTTGTTTTTGTATACGAATCAGATAAAGATTAAGTCGTTGCTGAACATGTATTTTTGTTAGTAAATAGTGCGAAAGCTTGCAATCAATTACTTCCTAAATACAAAGTTAATGTTTAATACTTTGCTTTTGAAGGCGGTTAAATTAGATATATTGAACTTCTATTTTAAAAATTGGTATACTGATAGATCCTCTAATGTAAGGTCGAATTTATAATCATCAAAATTTTTTATAAGTTATAATGTTACTCACTGACTGAAAGGATTATAAAATAGAAATAGAATTTATAATTGTTCCATATTAAATTTGCATTACAACGAAAAGGTCGAGCCTTACTACGAATTATTTCGATCCTTCTTTGTAAATATATATAATTAAGCGTAAAATATTACTTAAATTTTTTTAAATTCCATTTACAATATTTGTAATCATTTTAATAATATTATATAGGTCCTTTTTAAAACTGACTAACAATTTTTTTGTTTCAAATTTAAATATCAGCTCTGCTTTCTAATTTCATTAAATTGCTACGTTACAGCTAATATTTCGATCGTGTATTATCAATATTTTTTATCTAAATAATAATCTATATAAACAACAACATATTAATATAATATTTCTATTATTCTTAAAGTACTTTTAAATTCTAATCATTGTCTTCAATTAATCATTTAATAGTAAGAAAAATATAAAATTTCTAGTAAGCCAAATGCGTATTTAATTGAAAAAAGTTATTAATGAAAGCTCAGATCGATAATATATAAAAAGATTTGCCAGCTTTTACGAAAGGCAATATCAAATAATCTGTAACATACAATAATCAACTAAATGATAAAATATTATCTGATCTTTTCCGTGTTATCGCACAATTTATTTCGAAAAATTTTAATGTATGGAAATTTTAAGTGAATTTAATATACTGGAATAGCTTTGAAGAAATTAACTTTTTTTATAAAACAAAGTATTGAATTGTAAAATATTTTTAAATGGTGAAATTAAATATACTCGTCGCTTTTGGAAATCGTTGTCAAATATGATTTGACTAATACAGTTTATTACTATTTTCATTATTTCATCATTATTCTCCAAAATAAGGGCGCAATAAATAATCGTATGTATTGTAATTATTGAAGGTAAATTCTAATTGATTTTCATTTTCATCTAAGTATTTAATATTAAATCTCTGCGAAATTTATATTGAGCTCGATACTGGATCGATGTTAATAGATTTTGTCATACTTAATCAATTGACTTGTACATATCCTACTGAAAGACAATAGTAAAATGAGAAGCAGCTGGAATAGATTTGGTCATACTTAATCAATTGACTTATACATATCCTACCGAAAGACAATAGTAAAATGAGAAGCAGCTGGAATTCACAACAAAAATTATAATGAGAAATAAAGATCAATTAACACTACGTGGAACCAGCGTCATTGCTAGTAGGCAGATTTTCAATATTTGTACGTGCATTGTACGCGTGCGCCCCCTCCCTTCCCGCGCACCCACGAACGTGCAAACTATTTTCCAAGAAAAGAGCGTTCCATTTTCAGATTAATGCAGCGATTAATCGTTGCACCGCACCTCACTGACAAATATTTATTTTCACAACAAGGCCGCGACTAATGACCGAATGCAGCCGGGGGTCGCCTGAATGAGCAAATAACAAGGAACGGCGTAATTTTCCCCGAGCACTCACATTGGTAACTGTTGTTGGTGCGGATTATTGAAAGTTTGCATTTCATCGCAGCTCTCGCCGCCGCTGCTTGAGGCCGTGCAGTCCGAGTCATAGGCGTTCTGGAGAATCTTGAGCTTGACGGCGAGCGGACCCGCGACCTTCTCCAGATCTCCGCCGTTGAGCTTGATCTGGGGCACGCCGAAGACCGGCACCCGGCTCACCGAAGCGTTCACGTAATTGTCCTTCGAGCCAGCCCCGAAATACCGACAGGAGTTCCTCTGCCGGAGAGTGATGCTGTTACTCTGGGCGTTGCAGCTCTTCTGCACCTTTTGGAGGAAGGAGCTAAGGCTGCCGGCGAGCTCGGGAAAGTTGCGCGTGTTGCCGGCCTTTGGCCCGAGGCTGGCCAAGTCCTGATAAAAGCACTTCTTCGCGCTCTTCTGGGCGAGCTCGAGCACGTGGTTGGCCTCCTCGGCCACATGCTCACCCACGAGGCTCGACTGCAGCTTCCGCAGCCTGCGCACGAGGAAGGAGGCGCGTCGCTCGAGCTCGTGCTGCCGCCTCTCGACCTGCGCTTTGTGCTGCGCCAGGTCGCTGAGCTTCGTCGTGCGCTGCTGCTGCTGCTCCCGGTAATTCTCGTGGTGGTGGTGGTGGTGGTGGTGGTGGTGGTGGTGTTGCTGCTGCTGCTGGGGCTCAGTCGAGGCCTGCTGATCGACGACCACCCCGCTGTCAGACATGTTGTCGTTGCACAGCCCCATTACGTCCACGTCGTTCAGAAGGTTTAGGGGGAAGGCCTCGCCGTCCGGGAAGATTTCCGAGACGCTCCCCGAGACCGACTGAGAGGTCGGCTCGACCAAGCCGCTACAGTCGCTCGTCAGTCGGCTCTCACTACCGATGCTCTCCACTGACTCCGCCGCATGTTCCATTGACTTTATCACCTACAATTGATCGATGCTTGTTGATTAATTTCGAAAGTGTATGCAAATACGCGCGCATGCCGGAGCGGATGCACGCGCGCGCCTTTGTTTCTTAAAATAGATTTTGCAATTTTATGGGGCAATGCAATCAGTCAATTCCTTCAATTTATAAAGCTCGTTACTTTTTCCTTTTCAACTCATCGATGCGTTTATAATAATGCGCATTCTTTAATAGCGAGATATTCTCTAAAATTCCGATCAGACTTCATGCATTGCAATTATAAAGTACACAAAATTATAAAATATCTTGTAAAAGGTTTTTCAGTCGTCTTTCCTTTAAAGCTCATACAACGTATTTTTAAATTAATTTGCTCGGCTAATAATATAAGGAAGCAGTTGTTTATTTAACATTAACAACGCTTTTGGTCAATTTAAAGGTATTAATTTTACACTGAGTGTTTATCGCGTGTGGCAAAACATTTTGTTACATAATCCATTGATAGTGTATCATTATATTTTGATCTATATGCAAGTTGAATAGTAGACTACTTCAATAAAACATGTTTTGTTCTTGGAATAAATATACATATTTAGAAAATGATTATTATACCGAGATCTATCGTTTCTTACTTATCGCATGACTATGCGTAATATTATTACAATGAAACTTTTTTAAGACTTGATTTTTTAATCGATAAAGATGGCAATGTTAATTGCTGATGATGCGTCCGTTGTATTGCAGAATCGAGTGGTATTTTAAAAGCGCGCCGAGCTCGCTCTAATTACCTGTAAAATCTCCTCGACATTCTGACCGATATCGCCGGTCGGCACGTTCATATCAGCAGCGAAACCCATGATTTGTTCAAGGCTCCTGTCATCCTCGATCTGTTTATCCTCGCTCGTGATCGTGTTATGCTCGTCATTGCCCTGCGCCTTGGCAACGTCCCCGGCAATTTCGGCGATCTCGCATGATTCCTCGGTTTCCCCAGGACCCATTATTGTTTTGAAGAAGCACATACTATCCACTGGATCGCCCATAGATGGGTCGTTCATTATAGCGGCGCTGCTCGTCTGGACCTCGTGTGCCGCCTCCTTCTTCGGTACAACGGCAATCAGGTCGGACAAGCCTTCGAGGCCGCTACCAAACTTGAGGTTGATGACATCATTGATTAAATCCTTCGGGATACCTTGCAAACACTGCTCGTCAATTTTCGATGGCTGAACGTTGGCTGAGACGACAAACTGGGCCAGGACCTCGCAGTTTTGGCAAACCTGCGGAATCACAGTAAAGGTCATCGGGGTCTCCTTCTAAAGAAAATTGTTCGAAAATATTTATTGTGAGGCTTGAAAGACACGCAACGATGATAACAGAAAATGATATTATCAATTAAATGATTATTAGTCGGGAGTACCCGGGTGAGCTCGGCTATTAATGTGCTTTTGTAGCAATCTAAAACAATTTTAAGTCCGATACAAATTTAACGAGCCCAATAGTATTAGAATTTGAAAGAAATTGTGTCTAGCGTACCAAAGTACTAGAATTTCCGTTTGAATGATGCGGATTTTTTATTTCGTCGCAATGTTGGAGGTCCGTAAAGAGTGGTTGAAAATGAATTTGGATTATGAAATGAAACGAGAAAGCTCATTCTTATGAAGCAGATAGTCGTAATCATCGAATCGAAAAAAATGATGGAAAATCGTACAGGCTAAAATGGTCGTAGGCAAGTGCAGGGAACGCGATAGAGCAACGATATTGGGATGAGATTGTAACGCAATCGGCTTGAAATGTCAATAATGGATAATGCATAAGATAGCAGCCGGCTGGTGATGGGCGAAAGACGTCGAGAGAAAAAAAACGTAGATTGGAGCGAAAGCGATAGAGAAGCAGCGCAGGAGAGGCGGAATGTCCTTGGGAGGTAGCCCATGGCTCAGACCCGGACGAGCCGGAGGATGCGAGCGAAGAGTCGCTACCGCTCGGTGGACGAACCTGCTTGGCCTGCTCGGCGGAGAGGAAGCCGCCGGCCGGCAGTGCTGGGAGCAAATTCTCAGGTTTCTGAGGTCCGCCTTCCGTCAGAGCAGGGGCCATCACTGCTACTGACGTCGCCAGCGCTGACGCCTCGACATCCAGCCAGGAGGACCGCCCAGCCACGCCGCCTCCGCCGCCCCCGCTGTTACTTCGCCGACGCCGCCCCCGCCGTCCCCGTTGAGCCGTCCACCTCGAGCTCACTCCCATTCATCCATTATCCCCTTGGCACGGCTCCACCATATCTGGCTCGCTGCGACGGTTCGGGCACGACGCCGGCAAGAGGGCCACTCCTCCTCTACTGCCCCCCCCTACAAGTCAACACCTCCTCCTCCTCCTCCTCCTTCTCGTCTTCCCAGCCACTGGACCTCGGCGCCAGATCTTTCCAGCCGCGGGCTGACTCCGATTCCTCGCTATTTTTCCTCTCGCCTCTTTATCTCGCGAGTCTCCGCTTATCTCTCGCTGATTGTGCGTGGGATACTGGAGCTCGTGCCTTCTCTCTCTCTCACTCCTCCCTCAGCTCCACCCCACCCGTCGGCTCTTCCTCTCTCGCTCTTGATATCTTTCCGCCACTCGTGTGTAGCTGCCGCCACTCTCGGCTTTCTTCCTTCGTCGTACTTAGACGCTGCAGTTGAGCGTCTGCTCTCAAAAAAATTATCTGCAAGAAGAAGAAAGTCTGTAACGGCGGGTCTTCGAATCGGATCTAAAGGCAAATGCACGCTTCATCCGAGACATTTAATTCATCTCTAAACAGATACTTTTATTATTGTATGATGCTTTTGTTATTGACTTCGCTCTCTCTCTCTCTCTCTCTCTCTCTCTCTCCCTCTCTTGTCCCCCCACCCTTTTTGTATTGAATCTTAAATTTGAATGCGCCCAACAACCTTTGGTTTTTTACTGTCTTTTCACGATTTTTGAAGTTTTTGAATAAATTACTTAACGATCCGCATTATTTACACGCCAAAGCATCCCACACATTTTTAATGATAGCGGTGATCCCGATCAAGCTAATGTCATTATTTTTAAAGTTTAAAAGTTACGATTCGCTATTTATAAGAAATTCTATTGTTCCGCATAGGCGCGCATAGTATACACAAGTTTGTGTTCGTGTAGTAGAGAATGATTCAACTAGACTTCACGTGGTACGAATTTCATTCGCGTAAAGACTCGTGTATAAAACGATATCGCATAATAATAATAATAATGTAGTCTTGACAATCAATTCTTTATTAGCACATAATATTTTAAGACGTACAATCGCCGGCTGAGAATAGCAACGCGTCAAATGAATTTTCCTTTGCAATGTGTAAAGAACCGCAAAAACTCAAAAAATTAATCTACAAAAAAACATAGAACGCGCGCGCGACGAAAACAAAACGAAACAAGACAATGTAAGATGATTATTTTCACATTTAAGTCGTAATTGAAGAAAATAAAAAAAAAAGGATACTCACCTTCGGACGCTTCTTAATCAAAGCCTACGATGCTATAGAATATCGATATCCTACGATCAGTGAGCTTCATTGAATCTCGCATCGCTAGTAGTTGGTATTTATCGCTCTCCACTTTATCTCTCGCACCCACTAATTCTTCCGATACATCGTTTCTCGCTCTCTATTTCTCCCTGTTTCTCTTTCTTTATTTCCCCTCGACTTCAGTGCTCGCTTGCATGCGTGCGTATGCCGGTGCTGCCTCGTCGTTAACTCTCGACCTTTGGGGCACAACAAAAACAAAAATTTACAAAGCGTGTCACAGTTGAAAGGGAGTAGTTGTCAGATGGGGTTGGAGGGAGAGCGGACGCAGGCTTGTTATCGGACACAGCGTAAAACTGCTCTAAAATGTATCCGAGCAATGTCTTTCGCAGTATATTTGTAACGACGTTTCCTGTTCAACGTGAGAGCGCGCGCGTATTTATTTATACATATATTTTTATGTGTGTGTATAATTTTCTCTCAAACGCGCGCGGTCGCAAAGCAAAGCATAAAAAAAAAACAAAAAAAGCCTGTCGTAAAAAAGAGGAAAAGCAGTTACGGCTCGTTCGTGCTAGAAGGGCTGGGGGTGTGAGGGGGAGTTCGCTGCCGAGGAGATTAACCTGGATCGTAGGTTAGCCCAGAAGTAAAACTAAGAGGATGAGCTTAGAGAGGAAGTAGGAAATCTTTTCTCAGATTCGACATCGTTTTGGCATTGATATTGGATGCGAGGGTGAGAGGGAGGGTGGGTAGAAGAGCGAGCGAAAATGAGAGAGAGAGAGAGAGAGAGAGAGAGAGAGAGAGAGAGAGAGAGAGAGAGAGAGAGAATGCCAGAGGCGCACACGTGATTGCGTATCGACTCTCGATCGGGCGCCAGACGAGAGAACGTCGCCGGGCCGCGCGTTTCAGAGCAGACGTCGGTGTCAGCTCCTTTCTTCTCGTCGGCTCGCAATTAGCTAGATCAAAGTTGATTTTACCTCTAGCGGAAGCAATGATATTCTCAACTCTCGTACTCCACCTCGACATGCTTCGTGTTTTCTTACACTAAAGCTGTCCTCCCGACTAACGATTATTATTATTACTTTAATGCTCTGTGCGCTTCGGCACCCCCGATCGCCTTCGGCCCGTTATTTATACAAGCTTGGAATTAATTTTACTCCTGAGAGGAAGTGGTATCGTTTTTTCGAATGGCGCATTGTCTTACTATCGCACATTCCCTGACATCACTGTATTACGTACGAGGAATCAAGTACAAAGCATCGCTATATAAAATTCAAGTATTGCTGGCGATACAATCGTGACCCTATTATCGACTTCACTAATTATTTCAAAGCGATAATTCAAACGAGACACATTTTGCACAAGAGAAAAGTGCTTTTCGGCCTAAATGTGGAGGTGGTGGTGGTAGTGCTAGTGGTGGTGGTAGTAGTGGCGGTGATGATGGTGGCGACGGAGGCGGCGGTGGTAGAAGAGGCCTTGGAGGAGGAGAAAGAAAAATCAATAAATCGAGGAAAACACGCGCATTCATTACAGAAATTCATTGTGGCACTGTGCGATTTGTTGCAATTTACCGGACGGTAAACTTTAACACGGACACTAGCCACGCCAGGATGTATAACCCGAGTGGCCAAGTAACGGTATGATTGAAAATTTACCCAATCACAATCACAATCACAAAGCAGAGCATCAATTGAATGTCGGCGATTTAGACGAATTACAATAGTATACGAAAATTGCATCATTATTTTTATGTTACACGTGCACTAGTTCGAAGACTAGTTACTTCGATGGACAAATTACGAAAGTTGCCATTAAATGACGACAAGGAGATGATGCCATGAGGGTAGCGTTACGTAGGAAGATTGTAAAAAGTAAGCGAGTAAGAGACAAGGTGGCGAGAGCAATGAAAAGGCCAAGATAAGGCACAACTGGTCCCGGCATACGCCAATTTTTTCCTACTGCGTGGTAGCGTCGGTGCGCATCGTCCCACCCTGCGTCTACTCCCTTTTCCTTTTTCCCAAGCTGCCACTCTCTCTTTCTTGCTTGCACGTACACGCACGCAGACACAGACACTCCGCCTTACTCGCGCCTATCTCCTTCCGGCTCTCGAGTCAGCGCGTGTCCGAGCCTCGTCCCTGTCCGTCTTCCTCACCGGCGCGTGCTTTAGAAGGAAGAGAAGCCGACGCCGTCCGTAAAAATTCGTGGGAAATGACACAGGAGGCAGAGCGACGGGAGGGAGGCGGCAGGCGCGCGCGAATCAGATAGGACGGACCTCCGCCAGGGCAGACCGCTCGAGTCCACGGTTAATCGCGAGAGATAATGGGCGCCGGTATCGAATAGGTGTCATCGCTCCGTGGTCGTCGCTTCCGCGCTATTGCGTAACAACGATGCTCGAGCGGCCCGTCGGCATTTGCGACTTTTCGAGCCGACGCTCGAACCCAGCACCTGGTGCTCTCGGTGTCGCTCGGCGAAGCTGCGCACGTCCTCCGGTGGAGCCAACGAGGAGGCACCTGCGAGCGAGACCGACGACTGAGTCCGAGGTCCCCGCCGTCCGGTTCGCTCGGCCCGAGCCGTCGACGCGCGTGTCTGCGCAGCCAGAGAAAGAAAAACGACGAGCGGCAGCTCTCTCTCTCTCTCTGCAGCCCCCCGCGCGCCCGTTCCCAGCACCGAAGCCGCGTCGTACACGCCCCCCGCGCCCTCCCGGAGGCCACCACGCCGTTTCATCGGAGCACCCTCGGCGAGCCTCGGCCGGAGACGAAGCCGCTGCCCGCTTCTCTCCCGCCATCCCCCACATGCCCCTCAACTTCCCAACCGTCTCGCTCGCTCCCGCGGCGCTCGCTCTACCGCACAATGGCGCATTCTGTGTGCGCCCGTTTATACAGTAACTACACGCGCGCGCGCGCAGCGCACACGGGCCCGCATAGGCACACGCGCACACAAGCACGCGTTTGGTCTCTGTCCATGGCTCGGGGCTCGATCCTATTGCTCCGCCACAGCTGCCGTCCTTTTCCCTCGTTCACTCTCTCTTTCGTTCTCGCTCTCAGACTACTCTTCATGTGTGCGTGTAATATGATTGCGCGCGCCCACTCCCGGGTAGGAGCGAGAGAGAGAGAGAGAGCGTAACGACATAGGGAGGGGGGGAAGTGGCGCGCACACACGCAGGCAGAGCACCGCGTTCTCGGAGTAAATGAGCGAACGAGTGTGATGGCTTGGCGAGGGATGGGCGGGGGAGAAGGGGACGGCGCGGCGATGTTCGTTCACAGCCGCCGCTTCCCGGTCTCTCCTCTACTCAAGCCGACGCACGCACGTAAGGACGTAAATGAGAGACTCGCGGTGCGTGCCATCCTGAATTCGCGTCGGGCAACCGGCACCGCCGCCGCCGCTCGCCCCCCCCCCCGTAAAAATAAGCGGCGGCTTCGAAATGCGGGAATAACACGGCGATAGACGACGATCGTCCGGTCGTCGCAGGGCCCGAGGGCACCGACGTCGAACGTAACCTTCGAAGAGACCAGGCAGGCCCGTACTTAAGGAGAGGATACGACAGTGCCAAGGATCCGGGCGATGAGATCGAACAACCTTGGAAGAAAAGAGGACTCCACCACCCGTTGTCGTTGACGTTGTCGCCGCGGTCGTCTCCGCCGACGGCGGGAACGACAACGGAACGCGAACGCGATCGGAACGCGCGCGCGCGTGTCACACCCAAGCGGCGCGCGACGCAACGCGAGGAAGCCCTTGAACCCCGACGCCGCTCGACATCGCGGGGACGGGGACCGAGCGCGGCCCGGCTCCCCTCACGCAGGGTTCGTGGCCGAGGGCCGGCCGAGGCAGGGCTGCCGTCGGCGACGCTACGTCCGCGCCGATTCGCCGCCTACGCAACACTCACCGGCGCGCGAGCAAGTCCGAAGTAGCGAGGGCACAGAGCGCCGTACACGGGCACCCAACAGCGACCACCGAGGACCGACGACGACGACGGCGACGTCGACACTGCCGAGGTGACGCGCGCCTCCAGTTCCTGCCGCCAGAGCGCCTGCGGAGCGCCGCCGCAGCGATCCCGTGGGGACGCGAGTGGGAGCGTCGCCGCCGCTGCAGCTTCGGTGGTGGTGGTGGTGGTGGTGGTAGAGGCATCGACGGCGGCTATTGTCGGGGTTGACACGGCAAGGGCCGGCCAAGGGATCGTCGAACCGAGACGCCGGCTTAAAGACGGCCGAGCGCTGAGAGAGGGATAGAGGAGAGAGAAAGAGAGAGCGAGAGCGATTGCGCGAGCGCGGGGTCGAAGACGCCGAGGGGAGGGGTAGATTGCGGAACAAAGAGAGAGCGAGGGGGGGGGAGAGAAAGAGAGGCGCCTGAACCGAATCCTCGAGTCGCGGTTCTGGGATCTCGCTTTCGTACCTGCGTCTGCGAGTCGCAGCCCGGGAGACACCGACACCGATCGGGGATCGGGGGGATCTCGACCATTGGTCGACGGGGTGTAGCGTGAGCCGAGCATCGGAGCTACAAGAGTAGCAACTCCCCCCCCTTTTTTCCTCCTCCCGCCGCCGACCCCCTCCATAACCCTGCCCCGCACCCCATCCTCATCTGCTCGCCCTACCCCGCCAGTCCCACTGCCCCTCTACGACTGCTCTCTCTCTATCTCTCGCACGCACGCACGCGCACGCACGCACACGCGCTCTGCCAAGCACACGCTCACATACCCGACCAGAGAATTTCTCCAGTGTTCTGGCACTTCTAACCGCCATCTCGAGCCGAGAGCCCCGACTCCGTATTAGCCAGAGCAACTGCCTGCCCCCAAACCGAACGGCTAACCGCTGACCCAAGCGGAGGCTCCGAACTATTTCCTTGCTAGCCCTTAACGTATCATCCATCGACTACAGGCTCTACGAGTGCCGCGACCTATATGACATAAAGACGGACCCATCGGCCCCACAACTGAAGACACGAGTCGCGCGAGTCACGAGTCTCGAGGATTCTCGAGAAGCCAGTGACCACGGGATCACTGGTGGCGCTCACATCCGGGTTACGCATACGTAACCACCTTCGGACCAGCCCCTTCTCCCATCCTTACCGACGCACTCCGTCTATCGCTTAAGCACCATCGATTCCATGTCCCACCAGCCCCACATAGACTGCGGACTTTAAAGATGGTCTACAGGCGCATATCTAGAACCGAGCGAATGACTACGCGATTCGCATACCCGTACGAGTCATACGACGCTTCGTGTTCATGTAGCGGACTCCACTGATTGATAAGCAAAGGTCGCAACGCAACTCATTCGTCGGCCAACATTCAATCCTGTAGTATTTCACGTCATTTTCCTGGGGACGCGAGTGGCATCGTGTCATCCTTGTGAACCTTCCCCCCTCCCGCCGCTCTTGCCGCCCGACCCTCATTGCCATTCTCTCTCTCTCTCACTCTCTCTCTCTTTCTTTCTTTCTCTCCATCCCTC
The DNA here is from genome assembly GCA_018907135.1 of Kradibia gibbosae. Taxonomy (NCBI): domain Eukaryota; kingdom Metazoa; phylum Arthropoda; class Insecta; order Hymenoptera; family Agaonidae; genus Kradibia; species Kradibia gibbosae. The sequence continues at coordinate 39,307,960 of JACCHX010000001.1, forward strand.
TCTCTATCCGTACGTCCGTCCGTCCGTCTGTTGACTTCCAACGTAACGGCTATCGCGGCATGCCTCGTAGCAATGTTTATATTCGCCCTTTTCTCTCGGCCTTTTTGGTTCTGCTTTGGCTCGCTCGCTCGTACGGAGCCAAGCGTCGCACACCTTCCTTCGATTTGCTCGTAAGCGTTTTAATTTGTTGATTCTGCAACGTTGCGGCTAGACGTTTGTTGGAGCAAAGAAAAAAAGAAAGAAACAGGATAAAATAAGCGTAGAATGAGCGACACAGAAAGAGAGAGAGAGAGAAAGAGGAAGGAACGTGTAGTGTGCGACGCTGCCGACACTCATTTTTTCGTCTCGCACACGTATTATTCCTGTATTCGCACGCGCACACGTAATCCACGCAAATCCTGCCGTCTCTCTCTCCCTCTCTCTCTCTAGTTCTACTGCCATCTCCGTCCCCCACTTTCCACGCCTCTCGTTGTGCTACAGATAAGAAAGAGCCCACGTATCGGTGGGCTGATGCTCGAGCGACCGATCGAGGGCATCGCTCCAGAGCCTCGTACCCTACACATTTCATCTCTCGACGTCTCTACGCTCGTGATGTGTGCATGCGCAAATAGAATTAGGCATACCTACATAATACAATGCGTAAGTATGTGTGGTTGTAGGATGGGGATAGGGCGGCTCTCACGCCGCGCGGTTAAACGCCGTTGGAAACAATGGGGAGAGCCGGAGAGCAGCCGCGGTGGTGCCTCGACTCGGTCGCGTTCGCCTTTGTGTTACCTCGAACCTCATACGGCTGCTCGGAGCGAGCGCGTGACCAATACTGTGGCCAATACTGTGGCTCGCCGACCGGAAGTCGCGGGGACGCGAGCGATACGCCTCGAGCGAGCGCCTGGGCACCGAAGCCGGTCCAAGCCTCGGACCTCCGGCGACGCGGGCCGGCCAATGGCCTTCGAGGCGCGAGGCTCCCGACGCCGAGCCCCCGCCAATGGTGTCGTTGGCGGTTGCGCACCGTAGGCTCGCGCCACGATCTCTCACGCCTGCCAAGTCAACGAGGCCCGAAGCCGCCAATTTCAAAGCCCGACTCCCGCGCGACCTCCTTCCTCGTCCGCACCCTCTCGCACCCTCGATCTCTCTCCGCGCCCTTGCACAGACCCTAGCTATCTACGCTCGTCCCCGACCCCTCGCGGCCTTGGCCGCCCTTTTCCTACCTACGATTCCCCAGCCACCCTCTTTTTTAATACCGCTATCCATTACCGTCGCAAGGGTGAAAACCTTACTCCGCTTGACTTCATCCCTTTCCTTGGCTCACCCGAAATCTCCTCTCAAAATCTCGTTCTGCTCACTCGACTGAACGAGCAAACGGAAGAGAGCAGACCTTTCGCAGCAGAGTTCCATTACACTTTGGAAATTGCACACGCTGAAAATACGATTTAGCTGAAATTCATAAACTTTATGCTATGGCTCGCTAAATGATACGTGGCTCAATCGTTGCGTAATTCAATGCTTAATCACTACTACTCGTCGAATCACTTTCTTACCTTAGGCCAATTACCAATACTTCGAACCGTTCAGCATCTCTTTTTGACTGTACGTCAATCCTTGTGTTCCTAGTAAGCGATCTCACATTTTAGTCCGGCGCGACGAAAGGAAATCCGTTTATTTATCGTAAAAATATTTATTCACCTCTACAAAGCCGTGCACAATGTATATGCGAGCGTACATGCGAAATTCACCAACCTACAACGTCGAATGCTTATTACAAAAAGACGCTTTTACAAATAATAATAATAATCGTAATAATAATAATAATAATAATGAGCACGCTAAACAATCAAAAGACTGGGAGTTGCACCGATGATACAATTCAGATGAGTATCTATCTTTTACATTGAGTATTATATCATTTGTAATTTTATGATAAAACCTACATTGAGGTGGAAACAGGTTTTAGATCTTCCGCATAGCCCTAAAAACGACAAAACTCAATTTACTTTCTACGCAACTGCTGTTAACGTAATCGTAATTCACGTCCTATATTTTATTGTATTTATTGTAAAGATATTTTAATTTCACATCAATAAGATACCGTAATCTTATCCAAAGTCAAATTAATCGACTGTGTTAGGGGAAAAAGCATCGTTTTAATTGAACCCTAAATTTCTAAACAAATTTATATTAATCATTTTATGATAAAATCCTTGCGTTTTTTATACAATGTCAAAAAATGTTCAATTGCAAAACAGTCATTTAATTGTTAATTATATTATTAACATCATGGCAAAAAATTTCTCGAAAGATTTGAATGCTGCATTTCACAAAATACGGAATCAGTGTACCTCTGATAAAGCGTTTCTTGAGTGACGACTCTTCTTTACTGGTCTATAAGGCTCTTAAATTTAATTCTCCCAAGTTTGTAAGAGTGCTTACTACGTTGAAGCATTTAATTAAAAATTTGCCAAACTCAAACAGAATAATTGCATCACCTGTTTATTCCCTTATCAAATTCTGCAAATTATAATTATACAATTTGTTTTGTGAAATCGTACAATGATAAACGAATTGTTTAAAGTATCCAAGAACTTATTCCTAATTGATGATTTTAGCATAAATAAAAAGCTTTTTGCTTTAAACACTTCATATCCAGTACGAACCCATTATTTATACTTTTTTAACTAAACCAAATTTTTAATATAAACTTCTCTTTTTTTATAAAATTTTGTTTGGCTGATGCATCATTTCAATTAAGATCAAACAATTGAAACATGTTGAGAAAACATTCGTTAAAATTCTGTTTACTAATTATCAAAAAAAATATTTTCCTGATGACATTATAAGGATTAATTGGCTTTCTAACCGATCGTTCTGTGAAAGATTGCGAAGAAAGCGTTACCGATTTGTTGAAGCCCAAGTGTAATTATTAATTTATCATTCGCAGAATTTGTCATTAAGCTCAAATATTCTAGAATATGACCTATCAAAGAGGCACACGTGCAATGATATTGATATGATTATGAAGTCACTATACTTCCAACTGTCCTCGTCATAGTGGTGCAAAATTAAATTTTGCCTTTCAATTTTCCACTTAATAAAGGCTGTTCCCCTATAAAACTCTTAACGGTGAATCATATTAAAATAATGATTAATGACCCGCGTTCTACTATATCCGCACTGCTCTCGGGAATCCGAGGTTCCATCCTAATGGATACAGGGGTCATTTACACGGATTCACGTAACGTTTTTTAAAAATGCCTTAACCCTTCAAAAAATACGTAACTCGAAAATTTCTTTCACCCGGGGCTTGCACGTCTTTTTTCTTACTCTGTTCTGATTTCGTTATCCCTCAACTTCCGTCCTTTTCAATTCACCAATTTGTGCCTTCGTATTCACTTACTGTACAAGTATTCGAATTAAGTCTACAAATTTCCGCCTTACTTCAGCGATCTTCTTGTGCTCGATATATTTATTAATTATTATGCTTCAATAAAGTAACGATTTCTTCAAGAGAAATGTTACTATACTCTTTCTTGACTATTCCTTTGAATATCAGAGCACAAAGTAGCGCAATTTTTCAGAACAGCCGATTCATGAACGATTTATTTACATGTTATTTTCAGTCGGAATAATTTAAAGTTTCTTTTACCGACTTGTTATTTTTTTGCGTGCAAAACTTTTGAAAGCCTATTATTTCTAAAATGTTTTTCTAACATTATTCTTATTTTTAATCACGAGATAAAATCTTGGTCATTGAATTTCCAAATAAAAAATCTTTTAATTTGCTTTACGCAATTTGTGAAATAAAACCGAAATTCCATTTCATTACTAAATATGTTTTAAACAATAACTTTATAACAACATGGCCTTTGCATCTTTGATCAATAATTCATTTCTATAATTTTTATCCGACTTATGCATTTCTAAGCATCGATTATTTACTAAGAATTGCATACACCATTATTAATTGGGTTAATTAAATACAAACATTTTCAATCGTATAATTACAGAAAAAGCTTCAAAATGTTTAAAGTAATCTTTGAAAGTCATTAAAAACCGAAAAAGACATGTTTAATGGACAAAAAACAAATGCTGCGCTTCTGACTAAGCAGTTTATTTAAAGAAATTCTAATTAATAGTTACTTTTACGTGCAATTTCTTTGTCAATTTATAATAAATAAGAAAAGTTAAAAAAAGAACGAGTACCATATTTAAAGAATTGAAGGATCTCCAATTTATATAAAAGTCACATAATAATCGTAGTAAATTTGTGGGCGGAATAGATAGTAAACTTCGAAATATCTATTTCATTATCGAGAACTTTATACAAAATAAATATAAGACATAAATTTAATAAAGAATTTGATAAACGTTTAACAAGTTTTCTTTAAATTTGTAATTATTTTTAAAAATACAATATTTTTAAATTAAAATACATAAGATCCTCACAGCTTAAAGCAATCGCTAAAACATTTTATTAATTAATACAGATTATTTATTGCACAATCAATTACAATAAATAAAACGTAAGTATGGTTAAAATACAATCGCTATTACTACGGTAACCTGAAAGAATAACAACAATTATAGAATAGTAAAATTATTCTATTAGAATCACTTTTAAACGAAATATACAATTAATACTAAATTCCATATTACACTAAATGCAGTAACTTAAGTTATAGTTTTTATACTTTTTTTTTCAAAAAATGTAATTTTTATTAATATCACACTTATAATTTTGATTATAATTTTGATTAATAGTTAGAAAAATAAGCTATGAAATTAAAACACGTGAAGTACTTTCATGAATTAGTATACTTAAAAAAAATTTTTTAAAAAATAAGTCAGATAAAACATTTAAAGTGCGATACACATATTCGATCGGAGCTGAACTGCAAGTCTAGATTAAACGGATGAAATAGGATCCATTGTATTCTAAATAAAATATCACGTTCACAGCAGGAAAAACTCGAATACATTTATTAATTTTATAATTATTTATTCATAAAACTGGATATTAATAATAACACGATAAACTTGAGTAAAAACTGCTAAAAACTTGATAAATAAAATGTAGCTATCAAAATATAGTTATCTTCATAAATTACGTTTATACAAGTATTTACACTACTTTAAATATTGAATTAATAAGCTTATACTTTTAAAACAGAAAATTACAGCATTGTATGCAACTGCTTTTCTAAAAAATTCCTTCGGATTAATTAAGCAGCTTTCTGAGTTAAGCTGGCCCTCACAAGGTCAGAAGCCGACCCATATTTAGGCCATATTCAAAGGATATATTACTAAGTTTTAAGACCCTATGAATAGGTTTTTTTTTCTTTCACTTTAATAGCTTTCATAGCTGCTTCGTGATAGAGTAAATAATTAACATCTTACAGTTCAATCTCATTTGTTATAATATGGTATACAAGCAAAAAATCTTTTAAACTCACGAAAATCCTGAAAAGCAATTTACCTTTTAATAATTATGGAATGACCTGTAGAACGATGATATTTACTTCTCATGCACTTTGACCCTCTATGGCCTCCATAAATGTGAATTGCCAATTGCATAAGGAAATAAAAAAAAAAAAGAAAAAACAGAAACTACGCGGTAAGATGTTGCGCTTACAATCGAATGTTTACGCGAACGTTGTGATACCTCCTACCGTGGTAAGAAGGACTAGCAAATTTGATAGAAAAACTGAAATATTTATTTACATTTTGTGTATTTTATAATTGTTATTAAAATTGGCATTAAATGATATTAAGAAATGATTATTTTGTGAAATAATGATTATGCAGCGTAGAGCGTATTTTTTTTTTAGACGAGCTTTCGCTTCTAACTGCATGTTTTATTGATTTAAATATTATACAGGGCCTTTTTGCGAATACGTAAATGCGCGCGCGTGTAGATATGCGACATTGACACTGCGACAAAAATAGTTAAAAAAGATTAGATAATTACGACAAAAACGTTTGTTAATGGTAGCACCAATCAAATAAAGATGCAGTCTACCATTGGTTAAACAATATTCTGGGGGTCCAGTTATTCGTATTGTAGCCTCTACGTAATTTTAAATAATTTAAATCACAAAATAATTAACGACCGATGCGTAAATTGTTTGGGCAGAATCGACCCGCTAACGTCGATACCACTTTTTTTTTAAGATATTCAATTTAGTCACATTCTACATAAATAGCTTGCTATTTTTGAAAATGTAATTCTCAAATATGCTTGCGATATACAGCTTTATTAATAGCCACATCAGGAAAATTCTTCCCATTGATATTTGCTTCTTTGTAATAATAAATGATAAATAATCGTCATTTATCATCAACGAGAATTGACAAATGAAATATAAAAAAAAGGAAATGAAATTAATAGGGAAATAATTATCAATGGAAATATTTAAACAATTAGACATATAAATGAACTTAAGACCTCACGTACAGCAGTCGAATGCTCTCCATTAATTTATACGAATAACTGATATTGTATGATGTTGCTGGAATTGACAAAATCCAATTTAACAATGTTTTTTTTGATAGCCAATTAAAATTAGTGACTTACAATATCACATATAAATTAAAATCAAACTTTGAAATGTTTGCAGTTATGCAACAGATGACCTAAGCTTTCTGTTCTTGTCTACATCAATCGAGCCTTATTTACACAAAGAGTTTTAAAGAAAATAAAGTGTCGTTGGAATAACGATATCACTTTTCTCGTCAAAAAGAATTTTTGAAAGCAACCAAAAGAATGAGTTTTTTTTTAACACAAAATTTGTTTTCAATATTATTTTCATCTATGGACCAAGGCAAAGTACATCTTATTAAATATGCGAGCAGGTTGAAAATATTAAACTGTTGCCATCAATACTATGACGAGTAACTGGAAAGTGCATGGGGACGTACATTCAAGTTTTGGATATGAAAGGAAACGTTTGTACCGAAAATTAAAGAAATTAACAAATCGAGAAACAATATATTTTAAACCGAAAGGTATGAACAAATCAGTTTTTTTTTCTTGCCGAATTAACTTTAACGTTTATCTCACCGTTCATCAATTGGTTCAAGTTTAATGAGACATTTAATTTCAAGCAAACGAATTCTCGTAAAAGGGTTATTTCTTATGTAAATATTCATCAATTAGAGATAATTATCGTTACGTAAACAAAAAAAACATAGTTTTTTAATTTTCAGAAAATCAATACAATTTATTCATGAGATACCCAAGATAACGCTAAATGCTTGTCATTTTTCTTTATAAAAAACAGTTTAATAACAATTTTATTTAATTCGGGATTCATTTTTATGTATGAAATCTGGCAACCTTAAATTCTGTTATTCATGAATACTATTTCTCATAACATTTTTCATCTTTGACTATCTGCAGGCATTGACATATTCTAATATATTATCATTTAATATATTTTAATTAAATTAATATATATTTAATACCTATAGGTGTGATATAGTTAGCTAAAAAGAATATACATCTAAATAAACATAAAAATGTTCAAAAACCAAATTAAAGAGCGTTTTTTAAATATAAATTAAAATATATATTCTGGAAAATATTTCGTGTTAAAGTTGAGATCGAAAATTTTTATGTTTCTTAATTTGTACATCCAAATATTTATATATACTCTTATCGAAGAAAGTGATACTTGCAATAAAAATACTTTGTTTCATTGGGCCAACTTAAAATTTCTTCAAGTCATGTTGTAACTATAAAATAAAGATACACAACAATTACGAGGAGCGATTATATCTTCAGCTGCTAGCCATATGTACGTTAGATACGCCCAAACCGTTGAAAAACAACAGAGGCATAAAGGTTAAAATTATACTGTTTCAAGCTTTTCCATTGCAAATATTCAAATTGATATATTATATTTTATTGAATAAGTTTAAAATAATACGCGTGAGCTTTATTTACAAAAAAATTAGTACACGAAAAGCTAATTAAAAAGTTTTCTTATTGAAATATTTTCATGCTACTTGTATACTACGTAATATATTATTAAATGCTATATTAGCACACATAATTAATTGAATTCATTAACTACAATACTACAAAATAAGTGCTCCTAATACATATCTCTAATCTTTTTACAAATTAATTTCATACGCGAATAAAACATTCACAACTATTATATTATGAAAAGTACCAAGTGCGGTCTAAGCACCTTGAAGTATAAATTATACTCAAATACATTTATTCGGTAATCTAAATCAGTAATATCATTAACATCATTATAAATCAAATAATGGTAACACCATAATAATGGTAGTAAAATGGCACTCTACACTAAATAAAATAAATGACCGTGATTTGAAAATTGTCAAATAATTTTTATCGATGTATACTCTTAATAAATTACGCAGACCTTGCATGTATAGTAAAGTAAAATATGTACATATAAGCAATGTCTAAATTAATAAATAGTTGAAAAGAAAAAAAATTAATGAAAAACGGTTAATATGTTCAATAGATTAAAAAAAAGCAAGAAAATATTACTGTAAAATACTATGAATATTAAAGATTAAGCAAAATAAAATATAAGAATTCAAAACATGTTAACTTATGTTTTATCTAATATCACAGCTTTCAAAATCACATTAAAACAAATTTACTTTAAAATAGTTGGATACTGCTACATCAGGCATAAACTGATTTATATTTGGTATACAATACATTCACATGAGTACACATATTGTATTTATTATATTTTACGTAATAACTATTATATTAATAAATTAATAACAATTAAACTCCTCAATAAGATAACAAAATTATATAATGAGTCAACTACAATGATTAAATATGCATAATAATATGCCTTTCATCGATGTTAATGATGATTAATTAGACCTAATGATCTCAAAATAATATTCCATAACTTACAAGTTATTAAGGTCCTAATTAGATGCATCGTGCAATGATTTCTGCGAATTACATAACACTGCAACATTATATTAGATTGTCATAATTTATTAGTTGTTTATATAAGAATTAATATATGTGCAATGATAAATTTAAGTACTTATGAATTTCAAATAGGTTAAAAAAAAATACCATAAATTCGAAAAAAAGGCTAAAATGCAAATTCATTTAATAAAAAAACAAAATATAAATAGAGAAATAATACAACGAATATATATATATATATATATATATATATATTTATTTATTTACATATATATATATATATATATAAATGATCTATTATAAAAAGTATGTAAGTAAAGTTTAACAATCATCGATGTATTATTATAATTTTGTTGCAGCATACACAGGTTTTACATGAATCATTTCATTTTTACACATTACAAAACCTATTCTTATCGAGATTGTTTAATTTCATCAAATTCAAGCAAAAATGGAACTTAAATTGAAATTATTTTATTATAAATACTCATTGGTAAAATACCACATTATAATTTGTATTTTTTTTTTAATTATAACGTATGTTATTAACTAAAACTTTTCAATAAATTTATAAATTATAAGAAATTTATCTAACTTTAGGAAACTTTCTACTTGTTGGGAGTTTATTACAATGTTTGTTACTGATTTATTGCGTTTCATGTAAATTTATATAATTTCTGTTCTAATAATAATTTAACTCTTTCATTTGCTCATTAAAATAAAATTCTATAATTTTACCTTAAAACATAGTTTTAAAAAATAACTATTCCAAAATTATAGATAAATCGAAACATTTATTAATGAAGTAAAATAACACTGTAAATGAAAATCAAATAAAACAAAAGGAAAATCTTTTGCATTAGAAATTAAATTAATTTTTATGTTATGCTTTGTTCTAAAATAAATTAAATAACGTTCACCGAATAATTATATTTTAAATTTACCGAAATCATAAACTACATTCTATGGAGTCAAGAGACGAATTATCATAGTCATAGCTGATCGTAAATTTAAATAAAAATTTAGTATTTGCTCAAATAATATTGTCGATGAATAAAGTGAAAAAAAAATTAGAAAAGGCCATATATTAATTGCAATGTAACGGACCCCTTCACTTTAAAACTTTTAAACGTATTGTAAAAGCGCATTTCAATATTGGACGGATAAAAATGAAACTTAAAATTGATTTTTTAAGGTTGCTGGTGTAAAATGCATCTTATCGTAGCATTGTTAATAATAAAAAATTAAAAACGATTTTTATAAATAAAATATTGACCGAAATCGAGATATAAAATGCATTTCTCATATTTGTTTTGAAAATCAACATAGAAAAAAAAACTCTATATATATATATATATTAGTTATGTTGTACTGTACAAAATGTTCTGAAATCTGATGCCAGCGTCTTAGTCTAGCGCATCTGTCAATATCGCTCAATAAGACATTGAAGAATTTTTCATTTTTAAAATAATTCTCAATCGTCATGCGTAACGTTGTAATAAATTTTAAGTACTTTGAAAGTACATCGTATTTATTGTATTTATTGTAAATTAAGTATTATAAGAATGGAGATTGCTAAATCTTTATTCAACGTACGCGATCATGAAGGTTACGTTGGAAAAGAGGACCATGATGTAAATATTGATTTGGTTAATTAAACAAAGTTCCAACGTGCACTTTTAAACCAATTTACGCTTTTATCGAATTAATTGTTTTATATTGAATAAAATTATTGATATATTTCAGAAAAAGCTTGAAACTGCTGTATCAGACGATGAGTATGACATCGATAACAATGGGCTTAAAAATAATGTACTTATACCGATACCAGGTGGTCCATTCTCTGCATTAATCACTTCAATGTGGCCACAAGATATTTTAGCAAAACTTGGACAGCCAGAAGAACAAAATCTACATCTGGAGTATAAATTCGATGAATTTGGATTTAAAATTGATGAAGATCACGAACTTGAACAAACCTCAAGAAAATTGCTCAATGTCCCTTTTGTCGAAGATGCACAACAAAGGTTATTTTGCGACGAATGAGATTTTTTTCTTAGTTTTTTTTTCTTTTTACTAAATCGAGAAATTTGCTTTGTATTCAATATATTTGTATAAAATTAAACGTCTTTCGCATACAGAAAACTATATGGAATATTATTTACAGTTGTATATAAATGCTTTTTGTTAATAGACTTCAATGGATAGGATTATTAGAATTTAGTCATAACAAAGATGCATCAGAGCTTTCTTGGCAGCAAGTAGATAATCGTTTAGTGCGCACGGAGACACTGAGAAATATGGTACTTAAAGGAGTTCCTCATTCCCTACGACCACAAATATGGATGAGATTATCAGGAGCCCTTCATAAAAAAGTAACTTCCGAAACTACATACAAAGATATTATCAAAGCTTCGAGTAGCGATGCGCTGATGACAAGTATACAAATTGAAAAGGACTTATTAAGAATTATGCCATCTAATGCTTGCTTTAATAATTTACATAGTACTGGAATTCCTAGATTGCGAAGAGTTATGAGAGGTCTTGCTTGGTTATATCCTGATATTGGGTTAGTAATTATATTAAAAATAACTTTTTATTGACAAAAATACTACTTATGGATTGTATCATTAATACTCGTTTGTTTTTTGTTATAAAATATTTAAATTTAAAATAACGATTCACTGCACCAATTGCATAAAAAAAATTGATTGGTAATCCGTAATATGAATGAAATATTGTTTCCTTAATTTTTTTTATTATTTTTGTATCTAAGTATTAAACTCAAGAACTATTGATATTTTTGTCATTCTTAAAGATATAATTTTAAAGCTATTGTCAGGGAACTGGAACTATTGCAGCATCTCTTCTTCTCTTACTAGAAGAAGAAGATACTTTTTGGATGTTGGCAATGATAGTTGAAGATCTGCTACCAGCTTCTTATTATTCTACAACACTGATAGGTACAACTTTAATGGCATTATCAGAATTAAAATAAATTTTTGGAGGATAAAAATAGATGAGTTTAATATTATTTCATTAGGTATTCAAGCGGACCAACGTGTTTTACGAACTTTGGTAACAAATTACCTTCCTGATATTGACCATGTACTCGTTCAACATGACATAGAGCTTGGCTTAATATCTGTAAATTGGTTTTTAACATTGTTTGCCTCTGTTGTTCATATGAAAGTTCTCTTAAGACTGTGGGATATTTTTCTTTACGATGGATCTATTGTATTGTTTCAAGTAACATTAGGAATGCTGAAAATCAAAGGTATAATATAATAATAATTAATCCGCTTGGTAGCGGTTAAAGTATTTTTAAAAAGTGAATAACATTTATAATAAAATTTTTTATTTTTTTTGTAGAATCAGAGTTAAAAGTTTTAGAAAACTCTGCACAAATATTTAATGCCTTATCCGATATCCCTGGAGATATTACTAATGTGGACCAACTGCTAGAAGTTTCATTTGAACTTAGTAAAACATTGTCAGACTCTCTTATTGAAACACATCGAAGAAGGCATTTAGCCTACTTAATGGCTGATCAAGGTGGCCTTGTCGGAAATCCTGATGCTGTTCCAAATTTACCAAAGCAGCATCTTAATAGGTAAATAAAAAGCTTACATTTTCTAATAATCTTTTTTCCTCCTTGCGAGAAATTGTAAATCAGAATGAAACTTACATATGTACATTCTCAAGGAGACAAGTAAAACGTAATAAATCCATGCTTCAAACATTTTTATTTGGGAATAATAATTCAGAAGAAGATATCAAATGCAAAAATATCAAACAAACGGGTAATGAAATTTTACATATTACACAACTGCAGCAGGAATAAAATATTTAAAGATTGGGATTTATTTACAGAAATTTTAGTTAACCTCAGAGAAGCCGTGATACAAGTTGCAAGACATTTCCTAAATCTTGATCCGAAGCTTAATAATATTTCACTAACAGCAGACTATACTATGGAAAGCCACGCGAAAGATCATGACAATTATATCAATGTTTCCCGCACTCGAAACAGACGCGCAAAAGCGTTGCTCGGTAAAATATTTAATATGTAATACCCTAGCTAAGCATTAAAAAATGCGAGAAAAATAATAGAAAAAATAATGAACGATTGATTATTAACGATTACAACTTATTCGTATGTAGATTTTGAAAGGCACAGCATTAATGAGCTTGGTTTCCGAAAAAACGACATAATTACGATAATTAACGAAAAGGACGAGCATTGCTGGGTCGGTGAACTCAACGGACTTCGAGGTAACGATAGCTTACGGATAACAGCTTCGATAGATTGCAGAGATCGGCTATAATCTGAGCGCTTCTGTTGTTGTCTCAGGCTGGTTCCCCGCTAAGTTTGTAGAGCTCCTGGACGAGCGAAGTAAGCAGTACACTTGTGCCGGAGACGACGCAGTCAGTGAAACCGTTACAGACCTCGTGCGAGGTGGATTGTGCCCTGCTATCAAGTCTGTACTCGAGCATGGCATGAAGAGACCGACATTTCTCGGGGGTCCTTGCCACCCGTGGCTCTTCATCGAGGAGGCTTCCAATAGGGAAGTCGAGAAGGATTTCAATTCGGTTTACAGTAGACTCGTGCTTTGTAAAACCTATCGATTAGACGAGGATGGAAAGGTATTGACACCGGAAGAGGTACGAATTTTAATCCAGATTGCTCATAAAGAGAAAACCTTACTTTTACTTGATCGATTAATCAAGGTTAATCATTTCTACGTGTGCAGCTTCTGTACCGTTGCGTTCAATCCATCAATTTGTCCCACGACAATGCTCATGCTCAAATGGATGTAAAACTTCGTTCGCTTATTTGCCTTGGACTGAACGAACAAGTACTGCACCTGTGGCTAGAAGTTTTGTGCTCGTGTATCGAAGTCGTGCAGAAGTGGTAAATAAAATATATATACATACATACATACATACATACATACATACATACATACATACATACATACATACATACATACATACATACATACATACATAGATATATTCGCTTTTATTTGTGATATACTCTTAATTTATTTGGAAGGATTGTACCGGAAAATCTTGATTGCGCGTTCTTCTCGCAGAGACATTTGAATAGCTTAGGCTTTTGCAGTTCTGTCGCCATTTAGATAAGCGCGTAGTAAATATTGTATAACTATTAATTTGAAAATAATGTCGACGATACTGACTTTATTAACGTGATATTTGTATACATTTTACGAAGTAAAAAACAATAACGAATTTTAATTAATTTTCACAGGTATTATCCTTGGAGTTTTGTAAATAGTCCTGGGTGGGTGCAAATCAAGTGTGAGCTTCGTATACTCGGTCAATTCGCATTTAATTTAAATCCCGATTGGGAATTACCCGCCAAAAAAGAACAGTCACAACCACTGAAGGATGGAGTTCGTGATATGCTTGTGAAACATCATCTTTTCAGCTGGGATCTCTAAGCTGATAGCAAAATTTTTTTTACTGTATTACTATTTATTTATTTTAAATTTTAGAAATATTTAACACTTTTTTAAAGTATTATTACGTATAATATTATATTATAAATATGCGCGCGCTTACACACACAAATACACATACACAAGCACAGGGCTATTTTAATAATTTAAATAATTGTGTAAAATGACTGAAAGCTTATTAATTTTTCTAATAGAAAAAAATTATTTAAAAATTTAGCAAAATTGTGTATAAAAATTGTACCTGCTGTACTATATGCAATAGATTAATTGCAATTTATATCTAAAAAGCAAAGTATTTAAATTAAATTTGTTGTTAAATTCGTAACTTGTTATATATACTTTTAACAACCCTTCTAATCGAATACGTTTTTCATTAACACATTACAATAATTCAAAGATGATGAATGGTGGTCCTGCCTGTGTCCGTCCCATTACTCAAATCAGTGGTCAACGATAATGGAACTTTGGTTATGAAATTAAAATTGTCATTAAATTTTTTTCATAAAGTTTTAAGGTAAAATGTTAATTGTTGCATAAATTGAGCAAAAGATTACGAAAAATAAAAAAAACAATGTTCCAAATGTGCGAGAGATTATGTTTGACTAAAAATTTAGTTGTGTTTAACAACGTAAACAAATTTTATAAAACTTGCAATATGCTATGTGAATACAAATTAAAAAATTTAACAAATGATTTTTTTGAAAATCATGTACATATGTTACAACAATAAAATATAAAAAAATATATTATTTTCTCTTTTAATTTTACAACGATTTTCACTTAACTCATGAGGAACGTTCCACAAGTTCATTAAACGTAAAAACAGAATCTTCGCTAGGTTCATCATGATTATAATTACACGTAAAAGCTTCTCTTTGAATATTGCAGACACAACTTCTCTTCTGTATATAAACAAAATGTAAATCCATCACATTAGTTCCAGTTAGTCCAGTTTTCACGAGATAGCTACCATTTAAAAGTTTTGAGTAAAAAGTATAACTGTCGTTTCTTTTCAGGACTTTTTCAGGTAACATCGTTTCTATTTCCTCAAGCTTATGCTCTAGAGAACTTAAAATATTTGGATCTAAGGTCGCTTTCTTTTTTTCCAAAAGACTTTGGCGAACATTTATTATGTGTGATCGAATCGATGGCTCTCCAAGGGCACCAGTAGCATCGGTAGGACCATCTTGACCATCCGTTCCACCACTAAGAAAGAGCACAAAGTAATTGGCTAACATAGGGTCCTTGGAAATTTCACAAAACCAATCAAGAGAAAAGCGAAGAGCAAGTTCTTGATTTCTACCACCCGTACCACTTCCTTCGACAATAACCGTTGGTTCACCTCCTAAAATTAGCAACACACCCTTACCTTTTCCTACATCCATCAAGCTCTTATACATTTCACTAAGTTTCTCAGGGGCAACGTCTAATATCGTTATATCTTTGTTAGAAACATACGCTGTAAAATCAGATTCAGAGTCAAAGTCCTTTTCCAAAATGTGGCAAACAGAGTTTGTCAATTTGGCATACGCATAGCTGACTTCCTTAACGTTACCCTCCACCGTATTCGATAAGATAAAACCTGCTATGTCAAAACGTTTGGCCATTTCCTTAGCAGCTTTAAGGGCAACTAAGTTGTTTCCAATGATTATATTTGTAACATGCTTAAAATGTCCATTATCCATCATACTTTCCTCTTGTAAGATGCTTTCCTTGGAATTTACCATTAATGCCTGTACATCCTTTTTAAGATTGTCGTAGAGATTGTACTTTTTCAAAATTTCAACTGCTTCGTCGCCAGATTTATCTACAGCAAAAGACAGAAGTGCTCGATCAGTATAGAAGCCACAATGATAATAAAATTATTAAAAAAAAAAAAATAAAAATAATACTGTTTAGACTGTCACGTTAAAGTGTGGGCAAAACAATACATAAACATACATAAACAATCGATAAAAGCTTAGCTGCTAAAAGGAAAACTCACTCGAGGCAAATGAGTGGAGAGATGCGTAGCGAATGAATAAAGCGAATGAATAACGAGCCTCGAGGTCGGTGAGAAGCCGCCGAAGGTACGGACGAGTCGACTTTGGGCTCAGAGGCGCTCGAGGTTAGACGCGGCCCTAGGGGAAGTAGTCACCTCCAAGGAGTGGGCAGGTCGGCCCGCTGGCTACGAGTTCGATGGGGTCGCGGACGATGTCGGAGAGGACCAGGGAGATGAGCCTTGCGGGATGAGCGATTTTTGCCAGTCCGCCCCCTTTGACGCTCGACAGCTGCTTCCTGACGCGATTCAGCTCGGCGATGCTCGCCCCTGCGTTCTGCAGCTTGAGGCAGAGCTCGTTCTTCCCCTCGAGGCTCAGCGGCTCCTTGGGCAGGGTGAGGAGCGCCGAGCCTCCGCCCGAGACGAGGACAATGAGGGTGTCCCTTTCGGTGAGACCCTCGAGGAGCTCGACGATTCTCTCGGTGCTCGCGAGCGCGGCCCCGTCCGGCCTATTGCCTGCACCGCCCTCAAGGTACTCGATCTTCTCCGACCTCTTGAGCATCTGCAGCTCCTGCAGCTGGACCTCCGTGCCCTCGCTGAGTCTCCCGAATTCGGGGGCCGCGGCCTTACGGCATCGCTGCCGCGGCACCGACACTATGCCCCTCTTAAGCCGGCAGCCGAGGATCTGCTCCATCGCGTAGGCCATCCCGGGCACGGCCTTCCCGAAGCCCACCATGTAAACTCTCTTCGTGATCGGGTACTCGACCCCGTCGATCCCCAGTGCGCCGTTGTCGATTAGCTTCACCCTGCTCTTGATCAGCACCCCCGGCAGTACTGCGGACACGGCCTCGTCGAAGACCTGCAGGACCTTAGACTTCGCGCCCTCCATCATCATCGCGTTCGATTTAGAGAGCATCGCTCCCAACTTGAAATTTGATCTTGATTTGACACTGTAAAGTTGACGATTTAGCCGAATAACGTTACATTTAACTAGGTTATGTTGACATAATATTTTATTTATTGTTTTCCATGAAATATATTCACAAAGCAATCGCATCAATAATTTTTTCAAGACAAATATATTGTATATGAAGCACTTGAGAAACTTTATTACAAAATTATATTGATTTTTTTATGTAATATGATGTAATAACAACCTATCAAGCCAATGACTTGTTTAATCAACGAATTATATAATAATTATATTGAGTATAAAGTACATTTGATATTTTAATATAATTATTTTACTCAAGTTACTTATGTTTTATTAATAAAAGAGAAACAAAATATTCGTTCGGTACGTAGTATAAAATTGTGGCCCTGAAAAGGGCCGATGTGTTATTTCTACGATCGCAGTAGAGTAGGAGCGGCGGGACTAATATCCCAATTTAGCTGCTCTTCTCGGTCTTCTTGGGGAGAAGGACCGCCTGGATGTTGGGCAGAACTCCACCCTGGGCGATGGTCACCCCGGAGAGGAGCTTGTTGAGCTCCTCGTCGTTGCGGATGGCGAGCTGGAGGTGACGCGGGATGATCCTGGTCTTCTTGTTGTCGCGGGCGGCGTTGCCGGCCAACTCCAGGACTTCGGCGGCCAGGTACTCCATGACCGCGGCCAGGTACACCGGAGCACCGGCACCCACGCGCTCCGCGTAGTTTCCCTTGCGGAGCAGACGGTGGATGCGTCCAACCGGGAATTGGAGTCCGGCCCTGTTCGACCTAGTCTTTGACTTGCCCTTCACCTTGCCGCCGCCTTTGCCGCGTCCTGACATGCTTTTGCTTTACGGGTGATAAACAGTCAGCTACGGACGAAACAATATTAACGAGTGGCGTACTAAACTAATTCCAAGGACTTTATACACTCGGCAGCGGCTGCCCAGCGCCAATGAGCGCAGGACGCCGAGCCGGCAATCGCGAGAGTGGGGATGGCGGCTTGTGATTGGCGCGGCGCAGAAGTCGGTCGGGTGTTAAGAGGCAGCAGAGAGTCGTGGGTAGAGTAGAGAGATTGGATCGAAAATGGCACCGAAGGCAAGTGGGAAAGCCGTGAAGAAGTCGGGCAAGGCCCAGAAGAACATTACGAAGGGCGACAAGAAGAGCAGGAGGAAGCGTAGGAAGGAGAGCTACGCTATCTACATCTACAAAGTCCTGAAGCAGGTGCACCCCGACACCGGAGTCTCGAGCAAGGCCATGAGCATAATGAACAGCTTCGTCAACGACATCTTCGAGCGCATCGCCGCCGAGGCTTCGCGTCTCGCCCATTACAACAAGCGCTCGACCATCACCTCCCGGGAGATCCAGACCGCCGTCAGGCTCCTCCTCCCCGGAGAGCTCGCCAAGCACGCCGTCAGCGAGGGCACCAAGGCCGTCACCAAGTACACCAGCTCCAAGTAAACCTTGGGCAGCATTACTTGAAAACGATAAACAAAAAACACCGGCCCTTTTCAGGGCCAACAAATACTCGAATAACCAAGGAACGAAGTGACACTTTGTCTTTTTCATATGTAAGGATACGTAATTGCATACAGAAAGAGCCTCTCATTACTTTCGCTTAATAAATATTTAAGAACATTTTAGACAAAATAAGCCAAATTTGTTTCTGCATTTGGTGACCGATAAAATAATACAGAACGATTCTGTGCAATACGTACAAAATTCCATTTAACAAAGTCCTACATGTCTCTTACCAACGAAATATTATTTAATAATTTTCATTCATAATTAATGAACTAATTAAAAAATTTGTTTGTTCAATCGCTACGATTGCCGTCGTCCTTACTACCAAGAAAATTCGTAGAATTAATTGACAATAAGTGAAAATTTTCGAGATTGAGTGTAGAAATTTGCTTTTAATTTTGATCCCGTTTCGATTTTTAGAATTACTTATTAAAAACCGAATGAAATAAAGACGGAAATAATAATTCAAAAAGTAATCGATCACCCCATTTTATTAATTTGCCAATTGATTAATAATTATAAGCTTTGATTAGTAAGTAATATGGTTTGAACAGTCATCGCAGCTTTCTAAAATTCTATCTTTATTATTATTAATATTGTTTCTTAATCGTAATGGGAATGTTTTTATTCAGGAATGTTTTACTTTCGTCGTCAAGTACACGCGAATCATCAGCAATACCCAACCACGATGAAATCGGCCCCATTTACATAATATTACCATTTTCGCCAAATTTGTTTAACGAAAGGAATAATTATACGTAAGTAAAGTACGAAGAAACAGATGCATTTATACGCATATTTATCTTATTTCACGAGTGCTTCGAATGTTATGTTTATTTTATATTCGCTTCGCGTAATGACAAAGTCCAAAACAGAAAAATTAGTTTAAGGATATTTTATATTGAATATATGGGAATAACTTTTATTATAATTTTTATGGCAGAGTATGGTATAATTTTATTTATAAGATATTTATTTAGAATATTTTAGGTGTGATATTATTATTATTATCATTATCATTATCATTATCATTATCATTATTATAATCATCATCATCATCATCATCATTATTATTATTATTATATTAAAAATATTTTATTTAATATTTTTAATTATAGCAATTTTAATTCTTTGAGTTCGAGGAATTTTTCCTCGAATTCTTTATGATCAAATAATAATAATAATAATAATATGAATAAAATTTTTACCTTTTACTTTATGTTAATTAATTATTTTAGTGATAATAAAAATAATAATTTTATCTATAATTATTAAAATTATTATAAGATTTTACTTCTTAATATGTAATTTCATGTTCAATGGTACTATAGCTAAAAAAAATGGATTAAATGGAATCTTATAATAATTTCTATTTAATCCTATTGGATTTGAAAATCCTGATTCATGTAAAAATATTGAATGTAAAATTACTAAAAATAATATAATAATTGGAATAATAAAACGAAAAGAATAAAATCGACTTAAAGTGGCACTTTTTAATGAGAATTCTCGTCAAATCATGTAGCTATTAAATTTCCAATATAAGGAACTGCTGATAATAAATTAGTAATTACAGTAGCCCTTCAAAATGATATTTGACATCATGGTAAGACATAACCTACAAAAGCTGTTATTGTAACAACTAAAAAAATAATTACTCCTATATTTCAAGCATTATAAGATTTAAATGTATTATAATATAAATTTCGACAGATGTGAATATATATACAAATAAAAAAAAATTAAAGCTCCGTTTGAATGTATTAATCGTAATAATCAACCATAATTTACATCATCTTGAATAATATGAATTACTCTATTAAAAGCTATATTAATATTTGCAGTATAATGTTAATATAAAAGTAACCCTGTAGTGATTTGTAATATTAAACATAATCCAAATAAATAATAATAATAAAGATCTAAAATTTCATCAAATTGAAATTTTTAAAGGAGTAGGATGATTAATTAAAGAATTATTAATAATTTTTAAACGATCATTTTTTTTTACAACTGATTTTATCATTGATTGATTTTTCGAAAGGCTATTTTTTAATGTAAACATAATTTACTAGCAGCCTTTTAACAAATAAATAAAAAAAATTATTAAAAATATAATAGTAAAATAATATCTATAAATATAAATATTAATAAGTTTTGTTTATGATTCTAATAGATTATTATTAAATTTATTAAAGAAAAAGTTTCTGTAAAATCATTAATTTCGTTTAAAAAATTAAATTTAAAACTTTTATAAATAAAAATAATTAAACAAAACAAAAATGAAATTTTAATTAAAATTTCATTTACATGAATTCATCTAGGAGTTGTAGATATATTTGTACAAAATCTAGTAAAATATAAAAAAATTATTATTATCCCTTCTATTAAAGTTATCCTCCTATTAAAATACAATAAATGATAATATTTGATTTCTATTATATATTGAAATTTAAGGTTTTTGATAAAATTGTTAAAATAAATAAAATATCCTTATATATACAGGATGCAGGTTTTTATTTTTAAAAATGAAAAAAAGTAATCAATATAATTAATTAATAAATATAATAATAATATTTAATTAAAATATTAACTTTGGAAGTTAACGATATAAGAATTACTAATTTTTTTGATTAGTTATAAATATTATATATATTTATATTTAAGTTACAAAATTACTATTTTAATTCAAATAAATATCTATATTAATGGAAATTATTATTTATATATTTTTATATTTATTTATTCCGCTACATTACATTGTTATTTATTTAATCAAGTATTACCTACTTTAATTTTATTAGCATTTATAATAATTTGATGCCTTTTACAATGATATCAAAGAAAGTAGGCATCGCTTAATCAAAAAATAAAGACAAAGGGTACAAAGCTTGAAACAACTACGAGCTATTTTAAAGTGGTAAGGCTACACCAGGTGGTGTCAAATGAGCAGATATTTTTCGAACATAACAGTCTTTCTTTAAAAATTAATAGAAGAGTCCAATAACAATGTTGAGCTCTTCCGAGAATAATAAATAATAAATTTGACAATGAGTTCAATATCAACGGACAATTTATACAAAAAAAAACTTTTTCAAACAAACTGGACAATCACTCTGAAGCCAGCGACAAACATTCACTACGAAAGCAAATTTAGCATTAGGTTCAAGTTATCAAAATCAAACGAACTATAAAACTAACAACGATCGTATTCCATAAAAAATTGTCGCCGAACAAACAAAAATGGATTCGAAAACTGACAAAAGCGGTTGGCACTTATTAAAAACCTTTACTGCAATTGGATGAAATCTTATCTTAAGACGGCAACATTTTATTGTTCATTATTCATAATTGGTATTTAAATAAGAACTCAAATAACATTAAAATTATTTAAAATAACGTACGTGTTGTGTAGAAACATTACCTTTTATTCATCTAAGCAAAACAAAAAATATACAATTTTTAAATGATTCATTGTGTAAAGAAAAATTAACATTAAGGATATCATTAATAAAATGAGGTACAAACAGTTTAGAACAAACGTTATAAAAATATTGGTGGCCCTGAAAAGGGCCGGTGGTGTAGGTGTGACGCAACGACAACTAGTAGAAAGTTTAGCCGCCGAAGCCGTAAAGTGTGCGTCCTTGTCTCTTGAGGGCGTAGACGACGTCCATGGCGGTGACCGTCTTCCTCTTGGCGTGCTCGGTGTAGGTGACCGCGTCGCGGATCACGTTCTCGAGGAAGACCTTGAGGACGCCCCGAGTCTCCTCGTAGATGAGCCCGGAGATACGCTTGACTCCGCCTCGCCTGGCCAGACGACGGATCGCAGGCTTAGTTATGCCCTGGATGTTATCGCGCAAAACTTTGCGATGACGCTTCGCTCCTCCCTTTCCCAGTCCCTTGCCTCCCTTTCCGCGTCCAGTCATCTCTCAGCCTTCTATCTTACTCAGGGGGTCAGTTCAAAGATACCAAACTCTAATGATGCCCGGACTCCTCGCGGATCGACCCTTTTATAGTCGTCGCTGGGGCTCGGCTCCCCCACCATTGGCGCCGAGACTCCCCACCCCGAGGGAAGGGGCCAATGCTCGTGGCTCCGGGAGGGTATAAGAGGCCGTAGTTGGAATCCGCACTCACTTCATAGATTGGGTAGAAGAGCGTAGCAGCAGCAGCAGCAGCAGCAAAGCAAACGCAAAGAGAGAGGAAATATGGCTCGTACGAAGCAAACCGCCAGGAAGTCGACCGGAGGCAAGGCGCCGCGCAAGCAGTTGGCGACCAAGGCCGCGCGCAAAAGTGCCCCGGCCACGGGAGGCGTGAAGAAGCCCCACCGCTACCGGCCGGGAACCGTCGCCCTCCGGGAGATCCGTCGCTACCAGAAGAGCACCGAGCTCCTCATCCGGAAGTTGCCCTTCCAGCGCCTCGTCCGCGAGATCGCCCAGGACTTCAAGACCGACCTGCGCTTCCAGAGCTCGGCCGTCATGGCCCTGCAGGAGGCCAGCGAGGCCTACCTCGTCGGCCTCTTCGAGGACACCAACCTCTGCGCCATCCACGCCAAGCGCGTCACCATCATGCCCAAGGACATCCAGTTGGCTCGTCGCATCCGCGGCGAACGCGCCTGAATTCTTTTGCGGGCCCGCCTGCAACTTTGTACAACCGGCCCTTTTCAGGGCCAACAGTTTTTCAAATACGAGGAACACAATCTATCTACAAATTGTATGTAAGAAGACCCGATGAATCTACCCAATTAGTAATGGAACGTCCATTTCCAAACTTTTATTTCTCACTTTACGCTAAATTTCTATTAGCACAGTCATAATACGAATTTTGAAGTAATTGCAGACGTATTCCATAAAGTTTGTACCTTTATTCTAAAAAAGTCCATTGTTTTACGTAAAAGATGTACCTTTTATTATGATCAAATTAATAATCGGTGTACATCGTTAAGCGATTCAAGATAGTCCGGGCATTTTTAAATATACAATTATTGCATTTTCATCTACAAATTTTATTAACCTCCAATCTATTTTCACTTTCATTTTCTCCATGATTTATTAATACTTTGTAAATGTTTGTTGTAAAAGAAAAAATAATTCTTAAAATAAGCTTGAAAAATAAATAATAGACATTCTTAGGCCAATTAATTATTAATGGCTTTCGTTTAATTCTTATTTTTATGAAAGTAAAATATTTAATTTGTAAATTGAAATTTACTTTACGCGAGTGTTTTATCACTAACAAATAATTAAATAATAACAATAAAAATGACAATACTGTAAGAATCCCAATTTGTTTGTTCATCATAATTTTCAATCATAAACGATTTCAATCATTAATAGTAACAGATCTTTCGTATGAGACAACAAAACCGTTAAAAAAAGCATACGTTTCATAGTAATTCATAGTAATTCATTCATACAAAAATGCAGAAACAACAAATATCAAAATAAACAAATTTTTATATTACTCTTTGTGTAACTTAGAATTACGAAAATGATATAAAAGCTTTTGAATAGATGAGAAGACCAAATGAGACAACTGTTATTAATAATACAATGTAATTACAATAGTATATACAATAGTAAATAATAGTATATACAATAATATAATAGTAAATACAATGTTAATTATTTTAAAAAAATAGTCTATTTTTTAATATCTTAAAGATGTTTGTAAAAAATTTTAATATTTGAAAGCTTGAATAAATACTGAATACGTTTATCGTACATTTATACAATATTTGCACAATTTTTTAAACTAAATTTTAATTAATTTTTTTTTTACATACATAACGATAAAAAAATTTATTTTAAAAAATTGATAGCAGCAGCGGTTGCTATTCGATCTCCATTTCTCAGCCGCCACTCATATTTAGAAAATGGTAGCACATTTCCACTGCAATTTTATAAATAAGAAAATTGGGTCGTGACAACAGAGAATTATGAAAAATTGCACTAGTTTGAACCACCAGTCACAAAAGATGATCAATTGTTGGAAATTAAAGAAAGTTTAAGGACGAATGATATTAATAACGTAATAATTAATAACATATAGAGATTATATTAGTGTAAATAGTATAAAGGAACAATTGTTCTCGTTTGAATAACGTGTAGCCCTGAGAAGGGCTGATTTAAATTGAAGTATTTCCATGATTTATTTCTTGACCACTTTAGTCGCCACGGCTTTTTTGGGTTTGGGAGCCTTAGGCTTAGCAGCCGGGGTCTTGAGAGTCTTTTTGGCCTTGGAGGGAGATTTGGGCTTAGCGACTTTAAGCTTGCCAGTCGCGGCCTTCTTCGCGGCGGTAGGTTTCCTTCCGCTCGAGGGATTCTTAATGCCGACGGCGGCGACCTTAACCGGCTTCCTGTTCTTCTCTACCTCGGGCTTTGCCGCGAGCTTGAACGAGCCCGCGGCACCCGAGCCCTTGGTCTGGACAATTGTCTTCTTCGTGACCGCGAGCTTCAGATACTTTCTTATGAAGATCGACTGCTTCTCAACGTCGACCTTATACGTGGCCACGATGTACTTCTTGATCGCCTGCAGGGAGGAGCCCTTCTTCTCCTTGAGGGCGGCGATCGCGGCGTTCACCATCTCCGAGACCGGAGGGTGGGTCCGGGGCTTGGCCGGTGTCTTCTTGGGGGCCTTCTTCGGGGCCTCAGCCGTAACTGGCGCTGTTGCCGTTTCAGTCATTTCACAATGTATAATAACTATACACCAATCACCTCGAATATCTTTATCACTTGGTCAGAGATATTGTGAGTGCCCGTGCCAGTCTCAACCAGCTTTTACATTTAGAACGCGTACCACGCAGAGAGGCCTTCAATGCAGGCACTGCCATTTCTGATCTTTAACATTTGACGACGAGCTTGACTTTTCCGTTTACCATTTTTTTCAAGACCCGTCACGATGTCTTATCGATAACTTTTTCCGAATAATCCGTGCCTTAGATTAGATGGCGTAAGGAGAGTTATACTAATTATACTTCAGCTTAAAATATTCTACGAAATTACAACCTTCCTTTACCTTTCCACTTTCTCGACTTTATACATTAATGTTTAGAAGCAGCGATTATTGCTTAATTTTTTAAACAATTTTAATATTATAATACTTATTTTAAAGCTGAAATAATCAGTTATCCACTAATTGTCATTTTCACCCCAGATCTTTTACTCAGTAGACGATAAATGCTGCCTAATCCAGCCATTACACAAATACTTTATCACAATTTTCAATAGAAATTACAATATACTAACTTCCAGAAAAAGAGTATATGTTAATAAAACGATGATGATAAATTTTTAAACAAACCATCTTTTTCATTAAATCAAAAATATAAATAAATTAAAGAAAATCACCCCTCTAATTATTCCCATATAATTAAAAAAAATTAATTTAAAGATATTCTCTATCGTCTTTATTATAATACATTAATGTTTATTTTAATTACAAAATTTCTTTTTTTTGTTAAACATAATAGCTTCTTTCATTGATATAACTCCGTATCAAACAATTTTCAAATATCTCGCAATTCATATTCGTTTAAAAAAATATATGTAATGTTCATTTACTTCTGTGCGAAATAAAAAATGTAATAAAAATTATTCAATATTGTTATAAATCAATTTTTTTTAATTATTAGTATATTGCATTATTTTTATTATTTTTTAATTTGAAAAATGACAATATCTATTTAAATTCTTTTAAAATTAATTGATCATTAATGAATACATTTGTAATCAATTGTGTCTTTATTTTAGTTACATCGATTGTATAAGCAATGTATATTCAATTTCCTCAGCACAAAAAAATTACAAAACAACTATTGATTTATATATGCAAATAATACCTTTCAGATAGAGATGTTTGAAAATATAAGTTCTTTTAATAAAAAAAATAAAAAAACATTGTACAAGGTATTTTTGCAAAAATAAAATGTAAATATAAAATATAACCTTAAAGTAAATAACGTTTGTATGTAGAGCAATAATTAAATAAAAATTAATATTCAAAGATGTAAGTGTATTGTATAATGGATAGATAGATTCCCTCAATAACCTAGATTGTAATTAATATCGATACTTGTGGCTTATTGTAAAGCTAATGGAATCTGAAATCGTTTATTATAAAATACATAGATAAATTCATAATATTAAAATTTTATTATATATATATATATATAATAAATATCATAATGTGGAAAGTAATAAATGGGGTGAAAAATAACGTTGTTGAAAAAACTTAATTATGTTACGTTATCGTTTTATTTTAAATTGCATTTATTTTCAGTAATTAATTCAATTACTGAAAGGATCAATTCAAATGTTCAATTTTCAATTTAATATAAAAATTAAAAACTTTTTTTATATCGGAAACAGTTATTAAACTGAACAATGTACTTGAATTAAAGCATTACAAACTATAATGTACCATTTTTGTCATTTTATGAAAGGTTATGTCGTGGTCGTGATGTTTTATTAAAAGAGATTGTAAGATCAAATTATCTGAATATATGCAACCTAATGATCCTATGAAAAAAAGTAGTTAGTAAAATCATAAATTAATTTCTATTTATACGGCATCTGAAACTAAGAAAGGGTCACTAATCAATAATAATAGTTTTATATAAATATTTGCTTAGACGATCGTCATCGCATAATCGCACAGTAATTAAATATTAGTAGAATATTTTATAAATGCGTTCATTAACCATATTTCGTAAATAGGGGGATCAAACATGTTTTAGCAAAAAAAATGGAAAGACGGATTAAATACTAATATGTAAATTACTTTACATTACGAAATAGAATATTTGATGAAATATTTTAAATTTGTTTTTGTAAAATGCAAGGATCAAGTAAATCATAAAAATTTAAACGTTTGCATATCAAAACAAGCTCTCATAAATAGACATTTAAGGATGGAATGCAAAAAGAAATGCGCGTTTCGTACGCTCGTGAAAGTTTGTGATTCTGAAAAAGACCGATTGGGAGTAAGTAATATACAAAGTATGAAAATCGAGCCTATGAACTCTTCTCGGTCTTCTTGGAGAGGAGGACGGCCTGGATTTTGGTCAGAGCTCCACCCTTGGGATGGTGAGCTGTATGTGACAAGAAATTCTTGTTTGAAGCCAATTTTATATTAATATAGATTTTATACTAGATTAATTATTATATTTATAATAACTCATAGATTACATGCTTGTTACTTTTGCTTATTCAATTAGATTTCACGAGTAAATTTATATTCTATATGTGGATACACTCCCAAAATTACTGTAAACTAAATAAAAATAATTTGATTTCTACTTTGCTAATATAGTCAAACATGCTTATTTCAATAACTAATAAATAAATAATAAAATACTGATATAATAATTAAGTCTATATTATATTTTGTGAAATGAAAAATAATTTTTGAAGTTAAAAAAAATATACAATAGAATAAATCATGTACAAAAGTATAAATGTATTTTTCATGATGCAGGAAAAAGATTTTATTAGAATAATTTAAAAAAATAAATAACTAAAATAAAACACAAATTAAAAAATTGATGTCATAATAATAAATAGTTTAAAGTAGTGTTCGTTGAAATAATTTTTTGATAATTATATTTACAAATTGTATATTCTTCTTTTTATATATATTGATATACATACATAGAAAATATATTGGTAAAAATGTCAAAATCGAGTATTAATAAAAGTAATACAAATACTTGGTGATATCTTACTTTAAATATAAAGAAAATATATAAATATATTATAAATAGTGGTAAGAAATCTCAATAAGTGGCAATATTGTCAAAAATAAAGATAATTAAATAAAAAATGTAATGTCTCATTGAATAACGTCGTTTTAAGCTTCAATATGTAATTTTTAATTCATAATAATTAATACATTATTTAAGGATTTCAGACATTCAGTAGACTTTATGTAGTTGAATTTATTGAAAAACAGGTAAAAATTAATAAAATATTAAATATGCTCGATATAAAACTGATAAATATAATTGTCTATCTAAATACTATTTAATGGTATTTTTATGATTCCTCGTAAACTAATTTTTTCTGTTAAGGTAATACTTTTAAAAAGTACATACTCTTAAAAGTTAATGTTTATTTAATAAAACTAAAAATTAAATTGTCTGTATTAATATTTGTTATATTAAATGATCAATTTAATCAATAATTTGAAATCTTTGTTTTTATTTAACTGAATGATTAAACCGAGGATTTGAAAGGTAAATCCAGTTATCGTTAGTAATTAGATATTTTCATGGTCTGTAGGTTAGGTTTAATGTTTTCAGTTACCTATATGAAAAATTATCTGATTTTCATTAAATTAAGTATAAAATGTTTAAAAAATATGTGTAATTTTCTATTATTTGAGAAAACAAATTCAACAATTTAAAATAATTTATTTAATAAAAGTTTGTAAAGGTTCATTAAGTAAAAACAATAAATTAAAGGAACGTGTAAAGATATTTTTATTATTTAAAACTATTTATTATTATTATAGACTTTTGTAGTTATATCATAAGTAATTGTTCTATCTGTATATTTGAGCAACAGTTTCATTTAATAAGTAATTTAAATTTATGTGCATAAATCATCAAGTTGATTTTAGAAATAGATAAACGTCATTAAAGTCCTTAGGAAACTTGTATTAATTAATGTTAATAATTTCATGGTAAGATAACAAATAATTATGCTTGATAATTTAAAAGTATATCGACGTGTAAAATTCCATTTAAATTTCTTTAGTAAAATGTGATTTATGAAGATGAAAATTAATAAAGGTTTTGCTGCACGATTGGTCAAATAAGTTGTAGAAGGGCCAAAGGCGTCGGTCATGAGGTCGTAGTAGTGGGGATTGATTGGACCACTAGCCTTTAAAACGAGGGGAAGAACGAATGATCATATTACTTTTTCATTATCTCTGAAAGCGTGTTTACTTTAAAAAAAAGCAAAGATGACTGGACGCGGAAAGGGTGGCAAGGGACTGGGAAAGGGAGGAGCGAAGCGTCATCGCAAAGTTTTGCGCGATAACATCCAGGGCATAACTAAGCCTGCGATCCGTCGTCTGGCCAGGCGAGGCGGAGTCAAGCGTATCTCCGGGCTCATCTACGAGGAGACTCGGGGCGTCCTCAAGGTCTTCCTCGAGAACGTGATCCGCGACGCGGTCACCTACACCGAGCACGCCAAGAGGAAGACGGTCACCGCCATGGACGTCGTCTACGCCCTCAAGAGACAAGGACGCACACTTTACGGCTTCGGCGGCTAAACTTTCTACTAGTTGTCGTTGCGTCACACCTACACCACCGGCCCTTTTCAGGGCCACCACCTGCTCTCGCTAACGTTGGAAAAAGTCTTTTCTGAGATTAATATTAAAAATATCTGAAGTTTTTTTTTTTAATTTTAATAATAAATTTATAAATATATATTTGTTTCATTTCATAATGAAACGAGAATTATTACATATAAGTTCATATCGTAATGTAAATATAATACTAATAGTATAATATTGAAACTTCAAATTATATGAGAAAAAAGTAAAAAATTTTTTATCGAAAAAATGTAAAGAAGTTATATTTTATTTCTATTTCAAATTTATTAAGTTTTACATAGCATCACAACCAGCTAAAGCATTGTACATCGTATGTACACAATAAACTCAATTACTAATTTTGCAATTTACAAACGAAACTGATATATATTTAATAAATTAATTCTAGTTGAGTAAGGTACTTTTAAAGCGACTACTAAGACTACTACTGACTACTGACTCAAACAAAATTACTTTTGACAAACTCATCTGAATTGTATATTTAACCTTAATAATTCAAAATTAAAATTGTACGAAAAAACACATAATTAATAATTATATAAATAAATTTAGAATATCATCGGTAATCTAAAACAATAGAATTTAAATAAAACGCGTTAAGAAATTAAAAAAAATACGTTGTAATAAAAGATTTTGTTGAATAATCTAAGTTTAGTTAAATTTAGCGAACCTTCATAAACTTATGTAAATAATCTTGAAAATAATATATAAACTATTCTACTCTTATACATAATTAATAATATTAAGGTTGCTAAAGAATTATTAAAAAGAATATTTATGAATGGAAATGTAAGCAAATATATAAGTATTTTTATGTAGGTTAGAGAGGCCTAATCAAATAACGTCAAATATAAATAAATAATCAATCTCGAATAGTACATGTTAAAGAGGAGCGTAAAATACAAATATCAGATACTAAGAAAAATACAATTAGCACAAAGTTTTGTAATGAGCAATGATAGTATGCTTGATTATATAATAAAAGTATATTTAAAAACATTAAATATGTTTTTAAATAGGATATTTAATCAGTATAGAAAAAAAGTTCTTCAAATACTAGTACACATTAAGACAAAAATACTTGACTTACATGGAGATGATTTTATATTAAATTAAAAGGAAATCTCTTGTATACTGTATTTAATAGGAAATATATTTTGAATAAAAGTACTTCTAATCTTTTAGTTTATCAGAAAACTGCAATTTTTACCTTAAATTATTACAATGTTTATTGAACATGTTAACATTTTACTAATAATTATATCAAAATTTCGTCAAATCAAAGTTCGATCTTAATTACAATTTATTATACAAGTGAATTTATTCATGACTTTGTAGATTCAATATCCATTTATTTTGTCTTATTATTACACTTTTTACCGTAGAATATTATGAGGTTACATTAACAAATTTTTTTTATCTAATTTGAAATTTTGATATACATTCATTATACATAATGTGTAGTTGGTGTATTGTCGATTGAAAACGCGCATGTACATAAATGCAATAAAACATATGCTTTAATATAATAAGCAATATTATAATAGAAGGTGAAGCAAAGGAGCAGTGTTATATTTTTTTTTTAAATTGGGTCAGGATGATTTTATGAAATAAAATATATTTTCTTATTATTCTTAGTTTTTATCGAAAAAGTGAGTTTTTGTCTACTTAAACCACTAAAATTTATTATAAAATAAGTTGAAGGAACCTACAGTTTCTTAATTTCATTATTTACTTTTGTTTTTAGGGATTGTGTATATATAATAACGTATATGATGAATTGATAACTGTTTATTATTCCCTTATGTAAGAATAGAATTTTGAAAAAAAGAAAAGTTAAAGTCTGAAGATCAATGAGATTTTGCTGTTTTTATTTCAGAGCATTCTTCCAATTTTGCCGCAGGAACGATTGGAAAGCTAACTCTTAATTTCTAGTATGTGATATAGAGGGAGGATCGGTGAATTAGAAACAGATCTTAAGTATTGGGATACTCATTAACCCTGATTGGTTGCTCAGCTTGTACAATGATGTTATAGACCGTTATAAGAAAATTGATTATCCGACGTGCCTGAAGTATAGCGCACCAATGGTAAGTAGGGCCCCCACCGTGTTGAAAGAGATTGATGGGATTGGCGCGGCGCAGAATTCGGTCGGGTGTTAAGAGGCAGCAGAGAGTCGTGGGTAGAGTAGAGAGATTGGATCGAAAATGGCACCGAAGGCAAGTGGGAAAGCCGTGAAGAAGTCGGGCAAGGCCCAGAAGAACATTACGAAGGGCGACAAGAAGAGCAGGAGGAAGCGTAGGAAGGAGAGCTACGCTATCTACATCTACAAAGTCCTGAAGCAGGTGCACCCCGACACCGGAGTCTCGAGCAAGGCCATGAGCATAATGAACAGCTTCGTCAACGACATCTTCGAGCGCATCGCCGCCGAGGCTTCGCGTCTCGCCCATTACAACAAGCGCTCGACCATCACCTCCCGGGAGATCCAGACCGCCGTCAGGCTCCTCCTCCCCGGAGAGCTCGCCAAGCACGCCGTCAGCGAGGGCACCAAGGCCGTCACCAAGTACACCAGCTCCAAGTAAACCTTGGGCAGCATTACTTGAAAACGATAAACAAAAAACACCGGCCCTTTTCAGGGCCAACAAATACTCGAATAACCAGGGAACGAAGTGACTCTTTGTCTTTTTCATATGTAAGGAAACGTACTTGCATAGAGAAAGAGCCTCCTTTACCTAATAGGAAATTCTTTTATTTTATAAATACAACTACTTTGAGCTTTCCGTTGCTTTTCTATGATTTCGTCAGAAAACGCGATTAGTTAGATGCATCAGGACGAATCTTGGTGTCGAGAATTATTTAGAAAATTGCAATTTTTAATTTAAAAACAGCATATGTTTACGAAAATTTTCTACATTTAAAAATACAAATGCGACTCCTATGCTTTCTACTTTACATTCGTTTGCTTTCTATCGTATCGTCAGAAACACAATTAGTATTTTGTGCATATATTTCTGTGGACAAATAATATGAAGATATATCAAGAAGAAAAAATTATTATTTAGAAGAATTCGGATGTTTAAATACAATAATAATCCAGATATTAAATATTTTGTTTGCACGGACTGCATTGCATTGCATGAAATATATCATACTTAAAATTTCAAATATTAAAAATTCATTGTTTAAGTAACAACATTGGACATCTGGTAAAAACTAATATTGTGAATGCTTAAAAAGAAATCCTGAAATTTCTCTAAAAAGAATAAATATAAAATCAAAGTGTCCCAGATTTTTATTTGCTGTCAAATATTGATGATAAGGAGAAAATGAAAGCCAGTAATGTACACAATCATGATTAAAAACTAGTCTATATGATTCTGCAAAAGGTTATATCGATTGTTTGATAATATTACATCAGTTATTCAATATTAATTGGTTGATTGAGCGTTAATTTTTTTTTTCCTGTAAAAGTGCTTATATATTATCTTTACTCATTTTTCCAGGGGCACAAAGATATAAATTTTAGATTGCAGAGTAGGAGTGATTCACCCAGGGCATTGCTGAATTTCATTAATTGATTTGAAACAAATTCATTGTTTCAAGAAAATGGTTAAAAACGTGTATTCATTTTTAAAATTGTACTTTAGAAATATTTGAATCATAAAAAATCAGTTTTAATGTAATACTTGTGTTCTCTCAGTGTAGTGATAAATTTGTCTAATTCATTATAATGTTATAAATACATCGAGTGAAACTTACGCAACTGATGTTATAAAATTGATAAGTACTAATCTGAATGCATCATTTATGAATCAAAATTACAATCATTTTAGATATATATATATATATATATCCTATAATTGGATATATATATCCAAAGTTTTTATAATTTTTAAAAATAACAAGTATTCGGTTTTAAATAAATAATTTAAAATCCATTTATAATATTATAGGAAATTAAAATTAACAAATAACAGTAAAATACTTATTCAAGGTATTATTTTTAAAATTTTTTATTTTAAGATTAATTTTGCTTACATTAATTGTCATCGTAAATCTTACCTCAAAGTGGAAACAGAAACTTATTTATACTCTTTATGTCTTGAGATTTTATTAAAATAATACAAATAAATAGAAATTAATTTTATATATTCACATCCTTGTCTTCAACCAAAAAAATCAACAGTTCAGAAACTTTTAAGAAGTTGATCAAGGCTGATAATAGTATGAATTTATCAATAGCTTGATTCTAAATAATGGAATAAGTTCTATAGTTTTTCATTACAATATCCAGTTATTCGAAGTCAAAGTAGGTGTACAAGAATTATAAAATAATTTTACTTCTATATTTTGAATTATAAATTAAATATGTAATACTAATAATTTAAAAAAAAACAAAGAATGAACTAAGTGTGAAAAAACATACAAAATTAAAATAGATTTATAATTATAGAGTTTATAAAATTGTAATGTTAATAAACTTAATTATGTTTTAAATTAGGAATATATATTTTTTAATGGTGCAATTTATAGGTAATATAGGATTATTGTGACTAATTTTGTACTAGTGGTTCATATATTCGTATATTTTGTATTTATATTTATATAAACTGGGAAAGAAAGCTACTATGCTGAAAAAGTTGAAGATCTAAACTCTAGGAAAACACTTTTTAAAAAAAATTTTGTATTATTCATAACATTTCTAAGTAAAAAAATACCGAATAAAAGTATAGTTTTAATTCATATAAATTTTTTTATATTATTCTAAAAAATGTTAATTTAAAGTTCCCTAACGTCAAAAAATTTATATTATAATTTATATAAAAAATAATTTTTATCAATTCATTGGTGCAAATTATTTCATTATAATCATAAGTATTGGATTATTAGATTTGTAGTATTAATTTGTGTTATTTTATTATCCTTGGGTAATTTGTTAATTATGTTATACAAATATCGTTGTTAAATCCATAATAAACAATCTTAATTATGAGTTTGGAGCTATTTGCAGGGTATATATATATATATATTTTTTTTTTTTATAAAATTTTTGTAATTAAAGTTGCAAAGCCTTTGTTGTTCGTTATTAAAAAATAATTAATTTTACAAGATGGCTAGAACATATTTATACGAAAACATTTCTTCACATCGTACAACCTTAGATTGATAACTCAAAATTCATTAAATTAATAATTTACATTGTACAATAAGGTAAAACCTTATTTAAAAATTCTAACATTGTCAGCAGCTGTCAATGTGAAATATACGACGAATTACATTCGCATAATAGTCCGTTTGAATCAGCTGCTATCAATGTTATGAAGTCTCCAATTACACTTTTGAAAAGCCGAATGATAACTACGACGCAATGGTGAAAAGTTTACAGTATTTTCACAAGCATTTGTGACCAATGACCTTCACTTGGATTTTTAAGATACAAATTCAGACCGAAAGATAAATACTGACTCTAAAAGTAAATGGGATCAGGTATGGTAGCGGCTATGGTAGTCATTTATAAATCTACCGTTGATGGAGTCGGCAATATGAGAAAGATGAGCCAGATCATATAATCCGCTGTGTAGTGAAACTGCATGTTAATCGAAGACACATCGGCATATTAATTTCATCTCCTAGGAATTTAATTCGCACCCGATTTTAATAATATAATAATTATTCGTATTACAACGTGCTACTGTGTCATCTACATAAATTCATTAGATTTTTTATGAGTTTTTTGATGAATTTTTTGCAAAGATGCATAGTTTCTTCGTTAAGTGAACTAATAATTCATATTTAATTCTTCTATGTGTGGAATGCACGTCGATGAATTATTTTCAATAACGTTGATGGCAATGTTTTCTATATTATATCAAATATTATTCATTGAATAAAATGTTTCGAAGCAGCGAATCGTGAAATACTAATTAAGAATGTCATTCTGAAATAATAAATCTAGAAAGCCTTACTTTGGAAAAGAACTAAAAACTGCTCGTCGCTTTTTCAAAAGTACGTTATTTGATGTCATATTATTTATGCAAATGAAATGTCTGTTTATAATTAAATTCAAAACGTGTTAAGTTCCTGATTTGAAAGAAAATAACGCATTCGCTGTTTAACGTTTTAGTATGATCTTCTAAAAATTCTTCCTACGTCAAATTTGTGTAGAAATATGTTATTTATTGTATCTTCGTAATTACTATACTCAAAATTCTGAAAAATTTGTCTAGACAGGAATAAACAGTCGTTTTTTGCAGTATTTATGCGTTCTTTCTCACTCCGCATTTCCTAAATACACAAGCTGGGGTCTAATTTTGAGTTACAAATAAATACGGTACGTCGCTTTAAACCAAGATCAACTACAAATTTTAAAGGAGTATGAAGAAACAAAAAAATATTGTAGCGTATACCAACAAATATTAATAATCACTTAATTTTATGTAAAATTTAAATTGCATATATATATATATATATATATATATATAGTAAAAAAAATTAAAACGCTATTTTATTTGTTTTTTTTTTTTCAACGAAATTCAACGGTCCAACAATAGAGAGAAATTAAACTATACGGGACATGGCGTTTTTCGTCTTTTAATTTTTTGCTTAAAAAAAAACCGTATTTTACCTAATCCAACAAGCTCATCGCCAAGTAATTAAATTAAATTCAAAATTATTTTGCATTAAATTACGATATATAGGTCGTGTTCGTAGGAGCATGTCGATTCAAATATGTAGTGCATTATCATCAAACAAAAAAATAAATATAAAATTAAGTATAAGTTCTAAATCATACGTAGCTGCGTTTGTAAGTTTTTGTAAAAAAGAGATTATTACACCTTTCTTTTTAATAGTATTTTTTTGTAAATATGATGCTCAAAACAAAAATATAAACTGAATTTTTCTAACTGATCATCAGAGTTCAATGATAAAATTATCTTAGTAGATAACGCCATTATATTGTGTATATATTGTAATTTTATTTACTTAGATTTAAATTACCTTTCATAAGCATTAACTTTTTAATGAATGCTTCATAATGATTATTATAAAAAATTATAAAATAATTTACAATAATGATAATTTAAAGAGTAATATAACACTGCCATTTTTATTTTAATATTTTTATGTATTATAAGTTTTTATAAATTTTGTTAATATCTAATTTTCAATAATTTTCAATTTCATATGGATAATAAAATTGATTCAGACTAAAATATAAGTTCTTTTCTAAAAAAGAAAGAAAATCTTCAAAATTCATTTTTAAAAATTTATCATTATTAATATTTTTATTATTATAATTATCAGTATTATTATAAAAATTTGTCAAATATAAGTCTTACAAAATTATAATTCCATAGTTGATAGTTAAGTTAGTTTTATAAAATTACTTAATATAAAGTAGTATTAATTTTATTACAATCATAATAATGAATGAAATTGGTACAAATGTATAAAATTTTTATCAACTACAAAAACAATTTTTTATAGCATCTAAATATATATAATTTAATATTAAAATGTATTAGAAAGTTTTGTTCGAGAAATATGAAAAAGGTAATTTCAATTCATGTTTAATTGTTTTTACAATTCATTTAAATCAAAATCTTCTTCTGGAAAATCACCAACTACTATATTGGACGGTTTAACAAATCCTCCATATTTGTCAGGACATTCAAAATATTTTATACCAGCAACTGATCCATCATTTTTCCCCAGTGGTTCATCATATTTTACACCAACCCAATAACCACTTTTAAATTTAGTTTGTCCGACATACATTACAGTTGCCCTTCGTCTTGGATTACCAACAACACAGACTTCACATCTGTCATTTACTTTTATACTACTAATCAATTTACTTTCATTTATTAACTCAGCTTGCTTATTTTCTTCGATTTGTTTTACTTTTTCTTCATTATATATTCCTAATTTATTTTCTTTCAAAAATGCTTTTAATGTAACCGGCATTTTGGAATATACTTCATCAGAGAGTTCAAATTTTGGTACAATTGACAAATCTTCAATTTGTTCCACATGATTAACATGTACTCTCATACCATCATGTTTAAGATAAAAGCCCAAATGTTTATCAATTTCATTAGGTTCACATACAATATCATCATTTTTATTGTAAACTTGTAATTTCATTGTTTGAGATTGGCATCCTACCAATAGTTCCAATTTATTTTTAAATTCCTCAATAGTTATGTCTTTTTTAAATCTACGTTCTACTGAATAATTG
Source organism: Kradibia gibbosae (assembly GCA_018907135.1). Lineage (NCBI taxonomy): Eukaryota > Metazoa > Arthropoda > Insecta > Hymenoptera > Agaonidae > Kradibia > Kradibia gibbosae. Next base: position 39,346,380 of record JACCHX010000001.1, read on the forward strand.
GCATTATTAGAACTTGTGATTATTAAGTTTATAAAATCTGATCCCTTTGTATTAAAGTCACCCATGATTTATTAACTTTTTTTGTAAATGTCTTATTTTTAACATATACCTAACAGCAGCACTCTGTACATAAGAACAAAAAAATTTTTTTATAATATATGAAACAGATTAAATTAAAAATAAATAATAATGGTTAAAATGGAAATTATACTACAGTATATTCTTTTTACTAAATATGGTATTGCACTGACTATCATTCATATTTTAATTAGAGGTTATAAATTGCAAATAAAATTATTGGAGAAAAATGACAGCGTACTTTGTAAATTTACTCTTTTATAATTCTACATAAATTTTTTATTTTCTTCGTAAATGTTTTTTTTTCTTATGATTTATTTTAGCTTCTGAAATTATTAATTTGTATATTTCGTATGTGTATGTTGCACTAAATATTTTAATAATTCTTTAAAAATTGTATTGTAGTTTTTTTTGGACTCTTAGTAATTGATGTATCATTTAAAAAATTCATACGCAATTTAATTGCGTTTAAAGTAGTGAAACAATCAGAAATAAATTTTTATTTTTTTTAAAAATAAGGTAAAAGTTGAATTTCGTGTCTGACACTTTCTAATCACAGTTCACAGTCACTTTTACAGTATCACACAGTTGACAGCAGACAGAGTATACATTTGAAAGATGGATCACGAATTTTATCCCATGAGACACGAAATTTCAAAATGCAAAAAAATACATTTTTCTTTTTAATTAAATACTACTATTTTAAGCAACTTTTTTTTAATTTTTAGTATAAAAAATTTTTGTTATTAGAAAACCTCTATTTCCTTACTTTGAAATGTAGAGAGTTTGCAATATGTAAAATTATAAATATGCTACATAACCAAAGCAGATTTTAAATAACAAATAATGTAAACGTAATTCATTTTTTTCTCTAAATTTTTACGCGTAAAGTCTTTATTATAAATCATTCGATCTTAACAAGTAATTTAATTGTAAACGAATAATATAGAATATCAAACGCCTATATAACTAAATTAAATCATGTAATGAATTAATGATATCAAAAATAAAAAAAATGAGTGGATTAAAGATACGGGGTACCTAGCTTAAATTAAAAAATAATAATGCATAAATATGAGATATATGAGTACGAATTAAGAATAAAAAAGCATTTTTAAAAGTTCTATTAAGAGTTAATTTATTAAATATTTTAAAATTTTGTACCACTTTAGACAAATTTATTTTATGGTGTAATGTACTGTAATGAAGGAATAATTAAAAATGTAGATTTTTAAATAAATAATTACATCAATTATAAATAATCATTTAGCTTTTGTATTTTGATAGTTTCTTTTTGAATTATTTTATTTGATTAAGTGTTAATTTTTCTATAATCAAATGCAATAGATAATAAATTTAATTTTTAGCTTTTTAATTAGACAGTAATTTTATTATTAAACGTGAAATTGTACAAGTTGCAAAATCGTAATATTTCCAGCTTCTTTTTCTTATGTGGGTTTCCACTTTTGATTTCAGTAGTATGTCAAGCTTCCGGTTTTTGGCCTTTTTACGTTTAGACACGCTGATTGAGGTATTACTTCTCTATAAAGTACGTGAATTTATCATTTTTTATATTCTTCTTGTAATTTCAATAGAGTCGCTTTGAAAAATTAAAATTGCTCGTATTGAGTAAGTTTTAGGAACAATAATATTTTTTATAAGATTTTGTACATTGCAGAAGGACATTTTCTCCGCACGTGACTGATAATTTATGAATTTATGTTGAAACTAAAAGTTTGGTTTATATTATTTAGAAGTATGAAGTAATAGTTTATCAATTTTTTTTACAGCAAAAATTATAATCATGCATCTTTATATTCGAGGGCAAGAAACCTACACCATTGAGTGCCAAAATGACGACACTATCGCTACTATTAAGGTTAAGTATTGATGCTGTATGGTATACTTTCATTTAACACAAATTCGTTTCAAAATTTATTAGGACTGCTTATACAAATATAATAGAATGTGAAATTATTTCATGATTTATTTTAAAACAATCATTTATTATTATAAATTCTACAATAATATTTCTATAAAATATAAATATTGCCTTGTTACAATTTTTTCACATTTTTTTAAAATAAAATCATTCATAAATATAATATAATGCATTTTATGATAATCTGGCAGATGTATTCAATTACATTGTTAGAACGAGCAACAATGCTATAACAAATGAAAATCTCAGGGAGCTAGTAGTTTACTTGTGCTTCTATCTTTTCATAGATTTTCAATAAAGAAAATTGATGTTTAAAGGTTTTGTTGTTTTAAAAGGACTTTTTAAAAAATTGTAATATTCTTATAGTCAAAACTTCCGGCATGTCAAGGTATCGAATTCAAATTGTACAGTGCTGGTGTCCCATTGAATGATGAAGTCGTTGTCAGTGAACTTAATACGGATACTATTGATTTGTCCATTCCACTTTTGGGAGGTAATTATTTTATATCAAAAAAGTATAATAAAACATTTTCCCTCAATTTACACGAATCAAATTTGTTAGGTAAGGTCCATGGTTCTTTAGCACGGGCAGGAAAAGTAAAAGGACAAACACCAAAGGTAAATTTAAACATTTTAATAAGATTTGAAATGATGAAATTAATTAAATTCCAATTGAAATTCAATATTGATTCTATATTTTGTGCAACTGTTTCAAGATATTTATTTTGCAGTATTTTTTTTTATTTATCGTAAATTTAAACATTTTTATCTTTTAATTAAATTAATTTAATTTATAAAAAAAGCTAATAGTCCTGTTTTTATTATTTAAAACAATTGTCTTTCACATTTTAATTCCTATATATTTTAATGCATTGTTTGATCTAAGCTGCCTGTTAAAATAGAATTTGCAGCAAAATAACAGTGCAAGATTAAAATCACAGATTAAAGTGAAGTCGAGTTAATCCATAAGCTCCACTTTTCATTCATTTGTTACAAAATAATTAATAATGTTTAATATCAAGCTTGTAACAAAAAAATTAAAATACTAAAGGAAAAAACTAACGATTTATTATTAAATTTAAAAAATTAACGTTTAAAGGTTGACAAGCAAGAAAAAAATAAGAAGAAGACAGGAAGAGCTAAGAGACGTATCCAGTACAACCGTAGATTCGTTAATGTTGTACAAACATTCGGTCGTCGGCGTGGTCCAAATGCTAATCCCAATCCTTAAAATTTTTTATTTTTTTTTACATATTTGTAAAACCATGTAATATATAATTTTGCTGATAATACAAATTACGTTTCACAGCAATTGTCTCAATTTATTAATTCTTTGATCAAACATAATTATCATTTTAATTGAAATACTAAATGGTATGGATAAGATAAATAAACAATTAATTAGAACAAAAGCTATTTATTCGTCATTTCTAAAAACTAGCAAATGATCATTTGGATGTTCTTTGGGAATCAATTTTTATTCAAAAGGCAAATCCTTTTCATAAATTACTTTCAGTAATTTTAAGACATTTTTACATTAAGAAAATCTTATTCCACATAAATGATAACTGAAATAATAAAGTAATTGCCGTAAAAATTAATCGATTTCAATTGGCAGTTAATTTTTAAAGCCACTTTTAAATTATATAATACTTTACAGAATAAATCATTCTTTACGAATTAGCAGGTGCATATTTAAGGAAAAAGTACATTAATATTGATTATGATAAATAAAAATGTGTTCATAAAATATCATAGTTACAATGAAAAAAACATTTACATATCGCAACAATTGAATATTTCACTACTCAGCAATGACAATTCTAAAAACAGGCCACAATTGCACAAAATCCTCTGCTTCTTTTGTATAAAAGCGCTCATCGGCTGTGAAGAATAAGATTAGAATTGACAGAGGATCTATGCCACATCCAACCACAAACTAAGTTTTCAATTCACTCGAGCTAAATAATTTCTAATTATTTTAATTACAAAATTTTTATCTTTAGGTTTACGTCCCTATTTTTCGTCACTTAAATGCCGAAGGCAACTGACATCCACTCTTAATCGATGTAATACTTTTTTCGTTTCTTTCGGCGATGACAAATTACTTATACTAGTTTTGTTTTTGCCTTGCAATTGGCTTACTGGTATGATTAACATTATTTGCAGTTGTTCCATTAAGCTCTTCAGAAATTTCTTCGCTACTATCGCTACGAATATCACCTTCCATCTAAATATAAATAATAAGTCATGTTAGTACGAGTGGTAAACGCTTCTTTAATAGGTTACTGCCATTTTTTTAATATTATAATTACCTGACCAGCATAAAATGCATTATAGGCTATTTTTAAAATAAGCCAAGTCCAGAAGGCATGAAGTACCAGCAGTAGACTTAATAATGAATTGAAAATATAGTATGCTGGAAACATTGGCACAATCTTTGGTGCTTGTATTAAAGTGCTGTAAGTAAGAGCAAACATTAAAATTTTCATATTTTTTATTTTTTTAAATAATTAATAAGTGACAGTATATTAGATATGTTTTTTTATAAATACCTATATATGATCCAAAATGGAAAAACACCCATTCGTGTAACAATCCACAGTATTGTAAAGATTACAAAAATAAAATCACAAACTTTTTGGTAGTTTGAATATTTTGCTATTTTTGCAGCCTAAATAAAAAATTTAATGTTTGAATTTAATCAAGTTTCTTTTTAAAATAAAAAGCATGTATACAGATAATTGTTTATGTACAATGATTTTTAATTTGACATATCTTGTGCGTACCTCTAGAAAAATATCTGCACAATCATGAACTAAAAGTACAAGCGTACCGACCCTTGTAAGATTACCAATCCAAGAAAAGCACATGAGAACAATTGTCGCTATGTGATGTACAAACATTTGCCAAAAATCTTTTCGCTTAATATCAAAATACTGAGAAAAGCTTAGTGACCAGTAAAATGCCATTGATACCATATAATACCACCATACTTCAGAACTGATTGGGTGATACGGATAATTGTAATAACAATTATTAATATTCCACAGCCAAGGTTTGTCCCATAGAATAAATAGACCAAAAATAAAGGAGTATGTATAATATAAACATCGCCAGCTGTTTTCACAAAACTTTGTCAATATTGAAGGTCTGTCCTGAGCACGTCTCAATCTCAACCAACGTTCTACCTGTCTTTCACTGCAGTCCAATTGCTTTGCCAGTGACGTAATCTGTAATTCACAGTTTTAATTAAGTCAGTAAAGGAGTATAAATCTCACAATTGTAAAATTATTAAAAATTTACATTATCTAACCATTAGTTATTAATATTAAACCCCTTATGAGCGAACGCTATAATGAAGTAAATACATACTTGTTTTTGTTTAATTTTCTTGCCATTGTATGCTTTATCTAATATTGGATTAGGAGTTGCCTTTTTTCCTCGCGATGTCTTAATACCTAAACTTTTTCCAAGAGGAGCAAAGCAGAACCTAAAAAATTTTTTTTTTTATTAAAAAATTAATGATAAACCAATTTTACCTAATTATTTATTTTTTAATTTAAAATTATTTTATTTGTATAATTTATTATCCATTTATTTATTAATGGTATATATTTAAAAAATTCTCAATATCGTGAATTAGATTGTGATAAAATGATTGTTAAATTAATATTTCTTTATAACTGTACATTGCATTAAGAAATTTTTAACAGATAAATGAAAATATACCATTTATTGAATGATAAACTTGAAAAAAAATTAAATGTAAATCAAATTTATTTGTAATCAGCCGCGATACGAATATATAAATAAAATACCAAAATGTATAGAAGTTATCAAAAATTAAGATGATCATTTTTTATATGCCTGAATACATATTTTAAAGAGTAATTTGTTATGAAGGTTGATGAATGTTGGTAAAATTGAGAAAATGAAAGATATAGTATTGAGTACTCCGTTTTTGACGCCTTAAAATATTATTATGTATATAATACATACAAATGTAATCAAAGCTCAATTTCAAATATTTGTTTACGATATAAAATGAGAAGTATAAGAATCTAGATTCAATGATTTATCGTACTAATCTTTTCTAACAAATAATTGCATTTAACTTGTATTTCTAATTTATAAGATATAAAAAATCATATACTTTTGTTATCTCACGAACTTTGATCACATTTCTTACTTCTATTCCTTTTAAGGTCGATATGATTAATTTGTACAATTGCATATTATATAAAATATACAGTAATAAAATAAGTTTCTAATGAGGATTTATAGATGCAAAAGTAAAGATTTTCTTTATAGATAGTTTTCGAATAATTGCACTTAAATGAAAAAGCACGCAGTAAAAGTTGTAAGTTAATTTTATCAATAGTGTATGTTTTGTAATTGAATAGTACGTTTTACAGAGTTACGTATAGTCGATTGTGTTTTTTCAATGGATTTTAATTTAAAATTTGAATTACTTGCAGGAGTTGTAGAATATTTGTACGTTACGGGTCAGTAATTGTTGTAATAATTTTTAATAATTATGAAATATATGTTTACTTCTCCGTATCATTTAAAATAAATAAATATATTGTTTTATGTTTAGGATTATTTACAGTATCGTAAAGGAATGGGTATTATAGCTTATCGCTTGTCGGAAAAGTAAATCGGATTAATAGAAAAACATTATTTACCCTGAGCCTCCACGAACTCGGAAATGTCAGTTACAAAATACCTTAGAATATTATGGATAAGCTGTTGTGCCACTGTGGTTACATGCATACTACAGAGAGAGAGAGAGAGAGAGAGAGAGAGAGAGAGAGAGAGAGAGAGAGAGAGAGAGAGAGAGAGAGAGAGAGAGAGAGAGAAACATTCACAAATATATATTGAAAGTGTAGAACGTGTGCAGTGTACAAAGTTCATATTATGTTGAGGGTATGATCTTTCGCTTAGTTTCTTATTTAGTCGTTACTCATACATCACGCATCGAATTTATCAATCACAAGCCTTTCTATAGATATTAGAATTCTTATTATATCCAATATGCTGAAAATTATTTTAAACTTATCGCTGAAGGTGTACAGCAATGGTATAACGATGGTATAACGATGTTATAACGATGGTACAACGATGTTATAACGATGGTATAACGATGGTATAAACATGGTATAATGAAGAGGAGAGGGAAGATAAGAGAAGAGACCAGAAGCATAACAATCAATGGGGACTTGTGATGCAAGAGCTCGATCGCATCAGAAAATTGTGTGCTTGTGAAAAAAAGAAAAAAGTCGATACAATAACTGGGACGTTGCATAAATTGAAGCTCGAGGTGATGACAGTAGACAAGGTGTAATATAAAATGAATATGAGGGAACAAATAGAAAGGAGGGTTCAAAGAAAACGAGGGTGGAGTCCAAGGGGGTCGAAAGATAGACGTCAATTGTCAACAAGCAATGGGAAACAATGGGAAACGGAAGAGCAATAATCTTGAATCCGAGAAAAGACGGAGTTAAAAGATAAATTTTAAAACAGTATGAGAATGGGTGCGCACGGCACGTGTCATGGCACGGAAATCGTAATTTCGCAATGTTCGGGCTGAGTAGGGGGAGTCCTTTTAAGGATCCTTCTAGTGGTACACATTGCGACGCGCGTTTTTGCAAGCGCTCGTCCGATGTATCGCGAGACGCGTATAATGCGGCCAGTCGCGGGCCGACCTAACCTCTCAGGTTCCCCGTGGGTCGGATAAACTGGTGGGACCGCGAGGAGAGAGCAAGGGAAAGGAGCGAGCGAGAGAGAGAGAGAGAGAGAGAGAGAGAGAGAGAGAGAGAGAGAGAGAGAGCGAGAGGGAGGGAGGGTTCGTCGCGTCCCCACGGATTCTCGGTCGATTAGACCAATAATAACAGTAACAATGATACAAAAAAAGGCCAAACGAGAGGGGTTGAGGAGGAGGAGGAAGAGGAGCGAAGATAAATAAACAATGCGTCAGGGATGGCGAGGTGTCGGAGCTGCCGGCTCGGTAATGCCGCGGGGTAAACGATATTGAAAGAGAGTTGTCGCGGGTTGCGGGCTGGTCGGGAGAGGTGCAAGAGAGAGAGAGAGAGAGAGAGAGAGAGAGAGAGAGAGAGAGAGAGAGAGAGAGAGAGAGGCGGTGTCAATGGTTGTTACGGCGAACAGTCGGTGTATCGGTTTGGGCGCGGTGTACCTTTCGAGGGCGTATCGTACGACGAGGAGGATCAGCGCCATGGGCAGGGGGTAGATCAAGTGCCGGTAGTCGGCGTAGCCGTTGCTCGGGGTCGGCGCTACATCGTCCCAGGTAACGTTGGGCGGGAGCCAGACGTCCGGCGTCCAGAAGGCTCGGGAGAGGTTGCGCGCGAGTTCGAGGATCATCGCGCCGTCCTAGGGGCTGCTGCGCTCGTCCCGCTGCGGGCCGCGTCGTCTCTGCTCCTTTGACTTTCTTCCAGGGAAGGCGAGCGGGGCCAAGGGGCGAGGGGGTGGATGGGAGGAGGAGGGTTCGGGGGTCCGGGGGGTGGGAGGGCGCGCGCGAGCCGCCAGCACACGTGTAAGCCCTCGCGCGGGGCCTCCTCGACTCGTAGTCGCGCTCGTACGCTGCTCCTACCCGTCGTACCCGTCCTGCCCGTCGTAGACTGTCGCGCGCGCGCGGAGGCCGCCGCAGCGGTGCAGGGACGGACGAAGACGCGCGATCGTGTGCCGCTGCCGCCGACGCCGTTTCCCTGCCCGGATTCCGAACTCGCGGCCCACTGCCGGCTGCTGCTGGAACTGGGGAGGGGCGGAGCGCCGCGCGCGCCCTGCCCTCCTCCTCGGCGGAGGTTCCTCGTTCGCCGGCGGACGGGACGCGGAATCGCCGACCAGTACCGATTGGATTCGAACACAATGGACCGGACCACTTGGGCTCTCGAAGGAGAGCGAAGCCCCTTCGGTTGAGCGTGCCCGTGGGCACTCCGGGAGTCTCGTCTCTGCGTCCTTGTCGCTCGGTGGCGCGCCGACTCGTCCGGGATCAGCGACTCCACGCTGAATTCCTGTTTTGAATAGATGACAGCACCGTGTGTCTCGAGACTCGAGTGCTGACACTGTCGACTCTTTCGAGAGCCTGGGGCCACCTTTTTTCTCCGCCCCATTCTTTCGTCCCTCCCTGACTAGCGACACGCCGGTGACACACTTTCTCTCTCTCTCTCTTCGTCTTTTTTTATTCCTAACTCGGAGTTATTGCATCTATGTTGAATTTACGAGGTCTAGAGGAGCGAGCAAATCCCACTCCTTTCTGTCTGTCTGTCTCTCTCTCTCTTTCTCTCTGGTGGACATTGGATTCTGGAACGAACGACAATTGCAATTTTCCGTGACTCTAGCAACGCCGCCCAATTCGAAATTTTCTTTCATGCGGGCTAGTTAACTGTTGACCTCTTAATCCTTCCTCCTTGTCTGTACTGTTATCGATCACATCAAAACGTATGACGAATCATCGTTAAATTATGTACACACAGCTCCGACGAATATCCTAATGACGATGTACATGCTTACGTATATAACGTAAAGAAAAAGCTTGACTCAACTCTTACTTCACAATCCAGCCTTAAAATCAAGCCTCAACATAATTATAATTTACGTATTTCATAATGATTTATAGCTAGTTAAGAGGATGCACACTTATTCCTTCGTCGAATAAAAGGCCTCGAATCGACCAGTACCAGTATTATAAAGAAACCTTTATTTGTACAAAAAATATCTGTACAATACCGCGACGATTGTATGATTTTCATGAATTCTTATATTTATAGTTTATCCATATTTTAACGGTTTTGTAATTCATCGTCTATGATATTTTTGCGAAATAAATACATGTTATGCGAATCATCAACTGCTGTTTAATTCTAACCTTCAGTTTTCTTTATAACCATTGCCTTTATAATAATATGCCACAATTGCGTAAACGTAATTATTACTTTTGCTTTACATAAGCGTTCGCTACTATATGATCGATAAGCTAACTATCGAGCCATACATCCGAAAATTAATTCATTGCTTCAATTCTAATAAATGATCGTATTAACATTCGTATTAATGCTTCGTTAATCAATATTGCAAAGAACATAGTTTTTATGTTTTAATTTTCTTAAAAATGCACGTTATATTGCCCGTAAGTAAATTTTATTACTTATAAAATAATGTAAAATTTCAGTAACGAGTAATTTAAAAATATCAATTGCATATTCGCCAAAAACTAGTGGCTAGCAAAGTTATGTGATATTGCAGCTGTACATAGAGCTTAGTTAGGATTTGAAATTGCAATCCAAGCAAATACTTGAGAACGAGCAATGGTATTTTTTGTTTTTCAAGGTCTACATATCATGCGAGCTTAAACTGGAAAAGCTGCGAAACAAATATTTCGCAGACAGTTTACCGATAATTATTACGCGACGATGTTCACCAGAGAGCATCTAACCGATTGAACATATTTATCGACCTGAAATTGTAGGCAGAGCTCTTTTTAGTTTTCACTGCGATTTAAAATTTCAAATTAGCGTATAGCATCGGTATGGTAGGTCGCTCATTTCGATGTGTACATTAGCTTTTTTACTCAACAGATACAAAAATGAGGAGAAAAAGGTGTTGCTGCTTTCATTCCCATTCAATGCATCGTTTTAATTAAGCGAATGTCTTCGGGTTGAGTTCGGGCTAATTGAAATTAATTGAATTCAATTTATGTAAATGAAAAAGTTTAAAGGATTTATCGTAAGATGAAAATTTTATTATTTTATCATCATTAATAATTTCCTACAGAAATTTGCTTACGCGCGCAGTAAAAGCACTTAAATATGCGCATACATGTACGAAAACGTGTATATGTTTTATGAGGGACATTTTGTTAACGCTGAATTAAGAAGGCGAAATTGAAAAGCTGGCAAAAGAGTGTACAATTTGAAAATCAAGAGTGTGGAGTGTCGAGTCTCACGAATCAAGTGGCATATCTTGCTTTTAAGCAAGCATTGCCAAACTCTAAAGTTCCCGCGACAGTATAATGTATTCTGTATTCTAGCGATTATTACGAATAATGAGCCTCGCTTGCAGCTTGAGAGAAAGAGAGAAAAATAAGAGAAAAAATGGTCAATTAGCAAATTATACATCATCGGAGGCCTTATCACAGTCGCGTATAATACCGTGGGCGGCTCGTCGCAATGTTTGACTTCCGCGTCCACGAGAGACCGAGAATTAGGTTATCTTTCTTCCTCCCTCCGAAGACCTTCTGAATCGAAATTCAAATTGAATTCGTGAAGAGCTTCCCCGATCGCCACGCTCCGGCCGAGCGAAGTCCTCGTTCCGCAGCCACTCGCTCGAGGAAGATCCGCTAGGCGAGGAAGGAGCGCAATAATCGAGGAGAAAAAAAGAAAATCCTGCGTTCCTTTCGGCGAACCAGTGCTTCGTGTGCAGTGTCCGTACAATCCGTACAATCTGTACCCTCCGTACCCTACATTTTACGTGTGTCTGTGCGCCAGTATTAGCTCGTGGATGCCTAGGAGCGCGACCGTAGCAATATTTGCGTCCCGTTCTCGTCGTCATTCGTCGCTTACGCATACACGGGCTCGGACTGCGCGGAGGCTCGCCTCTGCGGATCATCAGCCAGTGACAAGGAGTCACAGGGTGTCTTCTCGAGGGGCTGCCCCGTTCTAACTGGCCTCTCTCCTGGCCAAGGCTTGGCAAGGGCACCGAGAGAAGAGCGAGGGAAAAGCGGGAGACGGGAGACTAGAGGTCGATTGCCACGAGCGCGACTCGCGAGCTCGGTGAGGCTAGGGCTGCTCCGCTCCGCTCGTCCGCGATCCCAGTTTACTTTTGCCAATAAGGCTGGTGGCCAGTGTTGCTCCATTGCTCGGTGCCAGCAGCGTTGCTGCTAGTCCTATCCGAGTGCGTGTCAACTGCCGAGTGCCAATTGCTACTACTCTGCTGCTAGCACTTCTACGAACGAACAGTGCAAAATTACAAACAAGCCGCCGCCGCCGCCGCCACCGCCACCGCCGCCACCGCCGCCACCGCCACCGCCGCCACCGCCGCCACCGCCGCCACCGCCGCAAACGATCACCAGTTGGTGGTCTCTCTTCCGTGAGTCCGCACACTCTCTTCGACCTCGACAGTGCCTGCGACGACTCCGCGCGAGCTAGAGACCTTTACTGTACAGCATATGAGAAAGCGAGTATAGCATCGGAATATTTGGAATTGAGAATCGAGACTGTGTGATAAAGACAAAGCGCAGGGTCGCGTACACGCGCGCTCACGTCCGACCGAGCTAGCTATATATATATATATACATAAATACATATATATATATATATATATAGAGGGAGGGAGAGAGAGAGAGAGAGCGAATTCGCGCACGCATACACGTAGAAAAGCTCGTGGACGGGCGCGCGTCAACCCACGTATACATAGAGAGGCGTGCACGCGCACAAAGGCGCTGGCACGAGCGCACGTAAAGGGGCGAACGTACGTGTGCGCACACAGTCGCAGCCTCGCGCGCGCGCGCGCGCGCAGTTTTTTCCCATGTTTTTCGCTGCGTCTCGCGCGACGACGAGCCCGTACAAGACTTGCGAGGAAACTCCGTCTCGTGTAGTCGAGGCTGTCGAGGACTGAGGGATCGCGTGGCTCGAGTACCGGCCCGTGTCTTTGATTATCGCCAGCCTCGAGCCGACCTTTTAACACGGACGGGCGTCAGCCAATACACGAGCCCCCGTGTGCCAACGAGAAACGCCAGCGTATATGATATTCTACACGGAAAATGAGTCGACATGATGGTACGTAATGGCCTTTTTCTCCTTATCGCTCAGTCCTAACTTTCTACCACCCTACCCTCTCATTATTGCACGCCTCACCTGAACCCTATTCACCCTATTCTGGTCTGACTCCTGGTGACCAAGAAATTTTTTCCATCTTGCAAGACTTTTCCCTGCAGGCGAGAAACTGAGAGAGATTACGCGCGCGCGCGCGCGCTTGTGTGCGCGCGCGTTTGTGTGTGTACGTGTGCCCTCGCACGCTTGTGTACGTGTTTGTGAATTAGTAGTGAAATACGGATTAGAAAAAGAAAATAAGAACAATTCTGTCGAGTCCCGTGTAATACATGCATACCATGCATAATTAAAACAATCGCATATGCATGAATGCATGAATGTCCCCTTACTCTGGCGTGTATCCACATACATGTACATAAATTACGCACACTTATACACATATAAATATGCATTAACATGATGTGCATGGCCATGTAAAAACGTATGCTTACAAATTACGTGTGTGTATGCATGTGGGCATGTATGTATGTGTGTGTGTAAATATATATATATATATATATATATATGCACACGTATATGCATGCGGATGCATAAGGAGAGAGAGAAATATAGATAAATGAAAAGATAGTTATATTGGGGCGTGAGTGTATGTGCTCTCGCAGGCTCGAGCTCATGTGTGTGCACCATCAAGAGAGAGAGAGAGAATGAAAAGAGAGCTGACTGCTTCTCTTTGCTGCTATTCCTTTAACAGGCTAATGTCAAAGACCAGATGGCAGCACAAAATAACTCTGGGAATTAAGTGTCTTCTTTAATTTTATCTTCAAATAATTTTTAATTTCATATGTTACATCGCGTTATTTATCCAAGAATGATACCTTATGATTCACTTGGTATCCCAATCAGCGATTCTAGTACTGCTACATTAATGTTCCAATTTTGGCCTCTGACCATGGCCTCTTTTGTCGTTTTGTCAAGATGACTTATGTCTTACTTTTTCAGGGGTAAGCTGTGACTCCTGTATGAAAGGAAATTTTCGGGGTCGCAGATATAAGTGCCTAGTGTGCTACGATTATGACTTGTGCGCCAGTTGTTATGAAGCTGGTGCGATCACGACTCGCCATCTTGCAGATCATCCGATGCAATGTATTCTTACAAGATCAGATTTTGGTAAGATTTTAATATTATTTTACTTTTTTGGGAATCGATCTTACCTTCCTGTTTTTGTGAACTTTTTGTTACTTTATAATCTTGGTAATAGATCTCTCTAAGATAGTTTAAATTTATACAAACTTCTTATACTATTTTGTACACCTTCCTGATTTAAGGTATTTAAAATTTGTTATGTGTTTTTCAATATTTTTTTCATATGTAAAATAAATGAAGCCAGTTGATTTTCTGGTTATTTAAAATTTTTACTTTTTGGCCTCTGTCCAATATTTGCAAGATTGTGCCATGGACAGAGTTTTTTCTGGCCTTTATCCATCTTTCCTTTCTGAATTTATAGTATGAAGAAATTTTCTTTATAAACGATAATCTTTTGTTATACTCTTCATTTTGTTTAATAAACATATAGATTCTGTAACGTATTTCAGACATCCAATTTTTATTTTTTATTTTCCACCATTAATAAGACTTGCTAAATTGATGTTTTTTTCATTATATTAAGAACCTGTGAAAGCATTAGTTGTTACTCTATTTATAAGCTTATTATTATGACAAACTTTAATAAAAATGTATTTATTACCTTATTGATCTTTTATTTTCTTTTTCATTCTATTTTTTTTTTTGCAATTATCCCAACTATTATTAAATTCCTATTGCACAGATTTATTTAACTTTTTTTCCTTTTTTGTACTCATATTTTAGCAATTAATTAAAACTATTGATCAGTGCCTGCTTCACCTTAAATAATGTATCTTGTTTTCTAACAGAATTGTATTATGGCGGGGAAGGTGTGAGTATTGAACAACCTCAGTCGCTGACTTGTCCATATTGCACAAGAATGGGTTTTACAGAAACAACACTGCAGGAGCATGTTGCTGCGGACCATGCTGATGCTTCGGTTGAAGTTGTAAGTAATGTTACCCTTTGCAAAGAGTCTTCTGAAAGCTTAAAGCCTTAATAAGCAATCGGTAAAAACACTGGTGCTAGCCTGCATGTTATTTTACTACTTTTTTTTTTTGATAATTATTTTACACTTGATAAAGAATCTTTTAGCATTCATTATGATGCTATTTGATTGGCTGAAAATTTCAATGCTAAGCAAAACAAAAGTTTGTTAACATGTCATATATGTTCATGAAATGGTATACTTAACCAAAATAATTGTATCTTAGAAATGTTGTTTTTATTCATCCTTGATTTTATAATTTTATAGAAAATACTAGATATATATTAAATATTATTTTTAGTTTACTCTAATAGTAACAATTTCCATTAAATTTTTATCGATTAAGAAACTTTTCATATCAGATTTTTTAAACAATTTTTTAAGTATAACTTAAAATTCATATCATTAAAAATATTCTGGGTAATGTAAATAATTCTTATATAAATACTTATAAATAATCTAATTTTTTTCAAAACTATTACTAACTTTAATGTACTTAGATGTATATAATGAATTTTTATAATAATAAAATAATTTATATATCAATTTTTACATCCTTTACAAGTTTTAGTTTCATATAGAAGTAATATTCCTTTTTAACCTCAAAATGTTGTGAAATCTTTTAATGATTGAGAAAAAAAGTTTTCTTTTATAGTGTTATTTTACAATCATCTTTTGTTGTAGATTTGTCCCGTATGTGCTTATCTTCCTGGCGGGGAACCAAATCTCGTTGTGGATGACATTGCAGGACATTTAAGTCTAGAGCATCGTAGTGGATCAAGAGATTTAATAACTTTTCTCGATGAATCAACTTCTAATCGACATGGCGTCCGGCGGATAACCCATTCAACACGAGGTGTTAGTGCATCAAGGCCTCGCAGGTATTTACTTGGCCAATTACTTAATTGAACGAAATTTTATTTAAATATAAAAGTTTTTAAATTACTGTTATCATAAATAAACGTTAATCAACGAACTTTTGATAAAATGGCTGTTAATCATCTAAATTGTACCATTCAAACTATAAATATATGCCATTCTTTCAATCGCAAAAATTTCTTTTACGTAATTAATGTAATATAAAAAGATTAATTAGATAAGTGAATAGAAGTGTATTTCAATAATAGATAATATAATAATATTGTTTCCTTTTGTTAATTTCCAGGTCTAATATGCATTTTAGTTCTTCGGGTGGACTTAGTCCAAGTAATAGAGACGGCATCGATCCAATAACTGAATTGCTTTCACAATTATCCGGAGTTCGGAGATCTGGAGCTACTAGTACTGGAAGTGGAAATGCAATTCAAAGTTCATCTGCTCCATCACAGCTACAACAATTACAAATGCAGCTACAGCTTGAACGTCAACAAGTTAGAGTAGGAACTCTGTTATAATAATTTTTTATTTTGTAGTCTTACACTAAAAATACTATGTTATAGAAGAAATTTGTTAATGTTAATGTTTTGCAGGCTGTAAGACAGCAGTTGGAAAGATTGCCAAAAAGGCAGACTCAAGTAATAGGTTCCGTTTCGGGTGGAGCTAGTAGTAGTGGAAATCATTCAAATACTATTTCTAGCGTTGTTGCAAACAATGTAGGTAGTAACAACAATGTTGCTAGCTCGATCAATCCATCCAGCATCTCATCATCAAATTCACAAAACTCCACGTTTCTACTACCTCGGTAAGAATATTCACGAAAAAGTGTCAACGCGAAAAAGTCTTGACGCAATTATTGCGCTTCTTTACAATGACGTCGATGTTATTTCGTATTTATGTCTTATCTTCAGTACAAGAACAATTGTGTGCAATCGATATTTATATTATTAAACAGTAGATTTCATACGGTAATATTCTACGAAGATTGCACTATTTGTCAGTAGTATTAAAAGAAATCCTTTCGAAACGAATGAATAGTAGAGTGAGGAATCCATCTTAGAATCGTAACAACTCTGCGCATTGTAAGCACCAGGTAAACGATTAATGAGAATCATCTTTCTCCCAATGGGTGCGCAGATGTATAACGAGCGCGCCGTCGGACACGCAGCTGCAGAGCATCGAGAGGGAGAGCGCAAACCGCAGCCTGTTCGCGCGGGAGCTCGTCGTGAGTACCCTGGTGGAAGCGCTCCCGGAGCTCGCTGTCGCTCAGCAGCAGCCGGCCTCGAGCACACAGACGCCGAGCTTGTCGACGAGTACGAGCAGTCCGGAGACTCCGAGCGGGACGAGCTCCTCCACGGCGCAGCAGCCACCGCCCAAAAAGCCGACCGAGGGTCTGAGCTCTTCCTCCTCCAGCACCACCACCACGGCCACCTTAAACGCCACCTCATCCTCCTCTGCCTCTGCCTCCTCCTCCTCCTCCAGCACCTCCTCTTCTCACTCCTCCACCTCCACCTCCACCTCCACCTCATCCTCGAACTCAAATTCAAACTCCAATTCGTCGTCTTCGCCTTCTTCATCGTGCTCCTCTTCGGCCTCGGCCCCTCAGGAGAGCTGCGGCAAGAGGGAACAGGGCGGCGGTGGGCCGACCTCAGGGAAGCAGCACATCGGTAATACTACGCAGGCGGCGCCAGCGAACGGCGTACATCAAGGACTGCCCGCTAATCCGAGTGCAGTCACGGCTCAGAGCGCTGCGCCTGTTGTACAAACACTAATGCACGTTATACCTCAGCCACTGGTGAGTTCTCGGCTTCGCTATCGCCGCAATTCCCCATCCGCTTTGACGCGTGCATTGAGTGTAGATTGAAGAAGGCTTCGTTTATCCTCCCGCTTCTTACGTTGCGGCCACCTCCTTTGTAAAAGAGCTTTAGGTGATCGTGTTATTGTGTTGTAGACGAACGATAGTCGCACGTTGTCCTACCAAGTTGTGACAAGGATCCCGATGTTAATTCACCTACTGTTTATTGTATATCGTGCATCCTTTATTGATAATTATGTGCTCTAATAAATGGTGTTGTTGAATAGAGGGACATTTAAAGACTTGTATGTTGTAACTCAATCGTTTTGCTGACCTAACCTTTACATTTCTGCAAATCTTTTACTCCTGTACGCACAGCTGCAGATTTTCTTACTTTGGTGAAATGCCGATTTCGTTAACGTACCAACATTATCTTTCACTTCAATTGGCTATGAATAAATAATGTTAAATTAGCGCTTCTTACGATTATGCTTACCGAAACCTTTTTTAATATGATAAAATCAAATTTTCATACGAAATATAATTTATGATATCAGTTTAATGCATCTTATAAGTTTCATGTCACTACAATACAAAATTTAAACATTCGCTGAGACTTACAATTTGTGAGGTATTGCGTCAAAGCTATATTTACCGTTTCTACGAGATAAGTAATAAAGATCGAGTACTGCACTTATTCCAAAATTATATTTTACTTAATCTAATTATTAGTTGTGTATTATTTAATTTATATTTCTAAACAAAACTATGTACAATTTAACTAAGTTTTTATTCATAACTGTGTTGCAGAAATAGTATAAAAATGTAAATAGTTTTTCTTAGTATTTTGTATCTAAGTATTCATAAAGAAATTTAATAAAACAATTTAATCTGTAAAAAACTAACCCAAATGTAGTTTATTAGACTTTCTTCAATTAATGCTTAGTAACAATAAATTCAAAGAATATACTTTAGGATTTTTAATCAGTATTTATAAATATTAAAAAATTCTAATTTGAATGTTTTTTCTTACATTAAACATATTCTATTATTATCATTATTATTATTATTATTATTATTAGAGATACAGTAATCAAAAATTTATATATAAAAATGTCAACAAAAATAATTAAAATTATTTATTTGTATTATAAAAAGGAAGTTTTATAAGACTTTTTATATAAGTATATTTTTTTTATTTTACGAAGAAATTTAAGTAAACAAAATTCAAAATTACATTCGTAACTAAATTAATAAAAATATTCACTCTTTGAAAAATTTTTTGTATTAGTAAAGAATATTAGTATTCACGAGCTATTTTTACAATCCTTAACGTATTTTATGGATTTGTTTCTTGACTAAAAAATAATTTGCATTTAAATACATTTATAAATTTTTTTTAATATACTTATTTTTGAAAAACATTTATATTATTTTTACATAAATTTATATTTTTTATAATTCTCGACTTTAAATGAACCTTCAATTTATAGCAAATTAAAAAAGTTCCTTTTCATGAAATTTTCTAATTTTTTTTTATCTGAGCTATAACTGTAATTTTTACATTTCATTGGGACATGTAGTGGGAATGTGTCGAAACAATTTTTTTATCTTTGCCAAATTTTGTAGATTTAATGTTAACTTGAATTTCTTAATTCTTATTAAATAGAGATATTTTTCAAGTAATATTAATTATTCAGGTGAATTAAATTAAATTAGATATAAATCTATGATTGACACAAGTTTTGATAATTAGAGAAGCATCGAATTTTCGGATTCCCAATCTTAATCAGTAAATTTGACAAGACATTCAGTTCCAAAATTGTAAGATTTAATAAACAATTTTTGCATCCATTTAAGTTTAAACAGTGTCTACGTAAGTCTAGAAAATAATTATAAACAAAAACTTATATTGGTTAGGGCAGTTGTAGTTTTATATTCGATAATCATGAATTAATTTGAATTTTGAGTAATTAAATTTTGTTTATAGATTATAAAAATACAAATTTAGACACTAGCTTTAAGAATCGTGGAGCGCATACAATTAAATTTGAAGTTTTTAATGGAATGAAGAAATAAGGATAGATGGTGGTATGCACCCATTTCACATAGAGAAGCAATTATCCTCGTGCTTTTTAACCAATCGATTTACTTTTTTAACGATCTTTTTTTTCGTTCACGGCACATTATATCTAAATATATGTAAAGTATGCTACGGGTATAGTTCCACGAGTTAATTAAAAAGTCTTTGGGGCAGATATCTTACTTTGAAGCGGCTCGAAAGAAAACGAAAATACGAAACCGCTCGGGAGGATAGCCCGAGCGCGGTGAAGAGAGAAGCCCTGAACTGACCGGAAGCATTTCTCTTGCAGGTACTGCAGCAACCACTACCAATACGAAATACGGGTACCGGGACAATAAGGGAACAGATGGCCACGCCACCAGCGACAGCTTACCTCCGGGGCGGCGTCGGACCCGTAGGTGTCACCACAGGCCCCTCGCGCCGAAAACCCGTAAGGACGGTCGACGGCCGGAATCAGTCGACGGAGCCACCGCCTCCGCACTAACGAGGCCTCGACCCTACCCCGGTTCGCCGCCATTCTCGTCGCCCTTCGCCTCCTCCTGCTCCTTCCGCTCTAGCTCTCACTCCTCCTCCGCAACCGCCTCCGCCGCCGCCCTCGCCGTCGCCTTCGCCTTCACCGCCCCCGACGCCTCGGCCACCTCCTGCTCCTCCCTCTCGGCCCAGCCAATCGTCGTCGCTCGAGCTAGCCTCCGAGGCCTCGGCGACATCGGCTCTGGGCTGCCGATCCTCGTACTCACCACTGCGCTACTCGTGCGGCGCTACTTTGCGGTCCCAATTTATTTGCCATCCTTACCGATGCAGCCCCGAGCCTTCAGACCGCGACCCGCGACATACCCTGCTCCACAGTGATGATGAGAGGGAGAACGCGAGAAAGTGAAAGAGAAGACAGCCTGTGCGCGCGTGTGCGTGCGCGTAAGGGAGAGAGAGAGACAAAACAAAAGAACCCACTAGCACTAGTCCTAGCACTGTTTAAAACGCCTCGTCATTATTGTTATTATTATTATTAATTATTATTATTATTATTATTAATTATTATTATTAATGCATAATATTTACTTACGAATTAATTAATTTCCACACGCGTATGAGAGAGAAGTGAGAGATCGTGCGTACGTGCGTGGCAAGTTACATTGGAGGACGATTAAAAATGTTAAAAAGACGATAGCGAATAATGAAAAATACCACCTTACGTTCATTTCTTCTTAATCGCATTCGTGGGGGCATTTGCGACGGGGAATGGGGGAGGGGCGAGGAGGGGGGGTTGGGAATGGAATTAAAAGTAAAATGCTTGCTTTTTCATTTTACTCATTTGGCAACTAAACGTTGTCATAAACATGTTCGCGTGATGAATTTCAGTTAAAGTTCGCGTAGTACTGAACTTAATTATATAAATAAAAATAAATAAAAAAGTGATGAATTTATTATTTTAAAACAAAACAAAATGAATATAGGCACTTCTCTCATCGTTACGCGTGATTTTTATGATGAGAAAGATAATTAATACAGCGGCGAATCAGAGAATGAATTTTATGTAGGGGGTATAACGCAGCAAAATAAGGATTTAATTTAATCTTGCTGAAAAAAATAGTCTATTCGGAATGTGCTCGTGATTATAAATGTTAATGAAATTTCTTACCACATTATTCTTTTATTCGCTTCCATTAAATTATATTTCTAAGAATTCTTTCACAGCTAGAAATTATTGTTATACTACGTTCGTATTATTTTATTTTATACATTCTTCTCATTTTAAATTAGTTGATGCTAATTTCTTTTCTTAGTACCTTTTTGGTTCGAGCGTACGCTCGATACTGTCATTTTTTGTATAGTCTATTATTGATGCCCGATTATATACATATATTGTAAAATTATTATAAAATTTTTAACTCCTTCAAAAAAATTTTAATCTTATTAATGTATACTTTGTGCAAATTATGATAGTTTATTTTGTTCAATACAAGTAAACTGTGTATACTAATTTGAATATATACAAGTTTATTGTTGTCTCTCTGCCTCTGCCTAAAAGATAAACAATACTGAACTAAAGTGCGCAACGTTCCTTAGTTTCACTTTCCTTACTCTTTCTCTTTTCAGCTTCCCATCACTCATACCGTGTGATTTTTTTTTAAACGAAATGTCTCAACGAGCTAAATTAATTGTTTGAAAATATAATAAAAAAAATAATTGCCACTCTTTTGAGAAGCAACAATTTAAGAAAACGTAATAAAGTAAATAACGAAACAAAAGACGTGATTTGAAATATAATAAACGTGTGAAAAAAATTAGTAAGAAAATTAGTTAGTCGATATAAATCTTTTTGATAGTGAAACACGTATTAAATTAAAAAGATATATATAATTAATGAAGACGTTCAATCTGTTTATTATCGATGATTTAATACGAGGCTATGGTCGAATATGCAATTTTATTAATTATGAACATCAAAGTCGTATTAAATAGTAATGTAATATTAACGGTAAAGCTTGTAAATTAGATAGTTAATGAATGATTAAAAAAAAATAATAATAACAAACCAAGTATACGTGCGATTAGTAGGGATATAAAAGTGATTTGAACTGACTTGAGCCCTATTGTAACATACACGTCACTTGACAAAGAAAAAATAAGGATAAAGATTATTTACGAAAATAAAAAAAGACCTTTCAAAAAAAAATTTTTTTCATTTACGGTCTAAAGAGTTTTAACGTTATTTCTATTATACATATTATTCTATGGAGCTGACGTCTTTTAAAATTGCGCTTCCAATTTAGTTTATTGTAATATATATATATATATATATATATATATATAATTATGTGTGTGTGTGTATATGTATATGTATCAATTGGAGTACACAAAGCAAAACTCATTTTTGGATATTTCATTTTATTGACGAACTAGGAGCTGTAAAGTTTTGTATAAACAGTAATAAATAAATAAAAGAGAAGAAGGACGCGAAGAAATTTTTATACGAGCCTTTGTAAATGAGAGAAGCACGAAGAATCTTTCTAGACTGTCATATGATAAATTTTAAGTTTAAGACTAAAATCAATTGTGCGCAAATTTAAAAGTCGATCAGCAAAATAATGTTTCTCGGAAACAACATGTGTATCCATACAACGGATTAGATATATGAAGGTAAAACAAAAATTTACGAAGAATGAAAAAAAATGAAAATGAAATCTGGACGCAAAATAAAAAGTGAGCGATAAAGAGATCAAAGATATTCAATGGATAAGAATGGATTTCTTGCGGTGAAGGGGAAGGGCGTGTTCGTAAATATGTAAGAATAAGAAAATCCAGGAGATTAGTCTTTTAACGCTAACTTTGAGTATAAAAGAAGATAAGGTGTTTAAAGCGTACATTTGAATAGTGTTAAAGAACGTGAAAGCTCATACTATATATTTTTTTGTTTTCTTTCTGTACATATTTATAAATGAAAAGAATGTGTGTGAGAGAGAAAGAGAGAAAAAAGATGGAAAGAGGCACGCGTAAAAGTTTCACAGTATAACATAAATAAAGCGATTTCTTAGCAATGAAATAACAGTAAAACAAAATCTCCGTTGCTGATTTTCCAAACACAAGAAAAATTAAAATACGTCGTTGAAAGTTTCTTTATAAATAATTGTAGAGACAGTACAATGAAATGACTTGCGATAGCACAATGACAACACGAGCGTTTGTATAACGAGAAAAATTGATCATTAACAATTAACCAGACAGTGTGTGTTTTATTATATAAAAAATTCTTAGATACGTCGATACGTGAAAAAGACACAAAAAAACTCAACGTCAGTTTGATTGATTAAGTCTATTTAATGTACATCATCAAAAGAAGAACATACATTCATACGTACACATTAAATTACACACTGCGTGGAATTAATGGCGACTTCTTATACATAATAACGATAATGATTGAACTGTAAATCGTGTTTGGTTGTATCATTTGTGTTATAATATGCCTCTAATTCAGAATATAATGGAAATTCAAAAGAATTCTTAATTTTTTATAGTGTTATTTTATTGCTGTCTTTTTTCATTCTTATGTATAATTTTCAAATATGTATAACAAACATTTTAGTATTTAAATGTAATTAATTTAATTTTTGTATACTAACTTTCGAAGCTCGCTCCAATTAAGGTAATTTTATTTCCTATCAATTAAAATTGTTGATTTTAATTAAGTTTTTAACAAATTCTTATTGGTATTTAGTATAGTCTCTGGTACATGTGTAAGGGAACTATATCTACATTGCTGTGTTTAAAAGACTTCGTGATAAAAAATATAAAAACATTTTTACTTTAAGTTGAACGTTATTTATTCAAATTGTTTTTCAATGATAATAATTAATGAAAATAAACATAATTTTATGAAGGAATATTCATTTGAAAACCGTCAATCACTATAAACCCTATTTACATTTTACATGTAATATTTAATAATTCATTACAACCGAAAATGATAAGTTTTGCTTACTTCAATATACATATATGTATATTATTTTTAAAAATTCAAAATCTTTTAAATTCATTTATAAAAAAAATTATTGTACTAACTATAACGTATTTTACTAATTAATTAAGAAATACACAATCAAAATTTAAAAAAAAAATCATTAGTATAAATTTGTTTATTAAATTATTATTATATTTCTTATTTTTTTAGTAGTACATTTAATAGATAAAAATTACAATATATATGTCTATACTACTCATTACCAAATATTTTTTAATAAGATTTGTGTAGATATTAATTAATAAATTTTTAACCGACACTTGTATTGCATATACATATGCATATATATTATTTATCTTGGAATTAATATTGTATTTTTGAAAGGGTTAATTAAATTCGTAAATTCGTTTTCAAAAACTTGTTTTCTTAATTATTTCTAATTTTATATATATAAAAAAAACTTTACTTTTATTAGATGCGCTAATTTATAATTGTTTTTATCAACAATTTGAATTTTTACTATACATATTATATTCAATATATTTATTGCGTATTATTTATCGATATCAGAATTTTTATTTTTGAACTAGAGTTACTTTTATTTAAGTAGTTATTAAAAAAATTAAAAACATTTTATTATTATTTTTTTACTTAATATTATTCTTAACGATGTGATAGTTGTAAACAATCTCATACTACAATAAAAACATACGGTGAAAGTTATTTTGTTCCATTATATTTTAATTAAAATAAGTACTTAAGAATATGTCGAATTTATTACAACAATGAATCTATATTGCTTGAAGGATAAATATTTTTGTACATATTTTTTATAATCAGATTACAAAAAAAAAGTTTTTTTCAATTATAATATCATGTATGCTTTTTCAAATATTGATATAGTTTTTCTTAAATGTGAGTAGATTGTACGACTTGCTCACGTTAATTATATTTTGCATGATATATTGAAAAATTAAGTAAAGCAATTTTTTTCGTTTTTTTTATTTTTACATACAAAATTTTTTCTGTTAACGAAATGAGATACATTTTAATTGTATTTCTTTTATAGCCACCTATTGTAGTAAACATATTAAAAAACTTAATTACATGTACAACATGGATATACGTTTCTTTCTACGTTTTTAAATACATCTATAGTTAGTTATTATATGTTTTGAATATCTAAAATTCTTTCAATTAATAAATAAAAATTACGTATGATCAATATTTTTAATGTATAAATTGTAAATTATTTTTGACTTATTTTTGTAAATAGAATAAAAGTATGCTTTATTTATATGTGGGAAATTAAGGTAATTTAAATAATGGTATGTGTTGCTTAATAAATTAGGAATAAAATCAATATGAATAGTAATATAAGTCATGAAAACACAAATATCTGTGGGACATTTATTAGCTTGTGATTTTTGTTTTCTGCAGATTCGTCCGTTAAGGTATTTACTCTCGACCACGAGCAAAATGGAACCAGCATTACCATTAAATTAAATATTACTGGAAATATGCATTAAATTGAAAGCATTTTTTCAAAATTTGTCGAGCGCACCGATTGAGGCGTGCAATAAAATCATTACTTTGATCGATACCCGCCAAAAAAATGTATATAAACATGTCTATAAAATAAAATTGTTGTTTATAATTTTATAAATACATTCAGAAACGGTAAAAAATTTTCGACCATATTAGTACATATCATAGGAGGTTATTTATATTAATGTTTGCATACATTAAACTCCATATAATAACCGTGTAAAAGTATCATACAATTATAATATAAACGTATTTATTAATATATGTAACTAAATAAATAATTAATGCTATAAAATTGTGTTACAAATTTTGTTAAATATTAAAGATATTTTCAATTATAACGATTTTGTATTCGATTTGTTGTCGATGTGTCAGCAATTAATACATTTGTGAGCGGTAAAATTTTTGTGGAATATGGATTTCGAATAATTTGTTTATGTCTGTACATACTACATATAAAATATGTGTAATAATAACTAAGATATGATAAAGCGGATAAAAAAATTTGCATTGGTAGAGTAAATTAATTGTTTGATTCTTAAGATTATCTACAGAAAATTATATTCATTGTGTTACGAGGTTAAAATCCATTGGCAAAGTTTGATTATTTTTTATTAAATTATTATGCTAAATTGTGTAACGTGCATATGAATAAATATTATTGAATAAAATATTTTTTTTAAAAGCTAAGTGCTATTGTAATAAAATCATGAAAACTATAATGTAAAAAATGAATTCAGATTTTGGATAGTGATCGATTCAATTCAATACATGACATTTAAATAGGCCTATAGCCTATTTACTATCTTAGTATAAAAATGCAGTGTTATTAAGGATGTCGACAGTCAGAAGTTTACAGTTAAATATGAAGCAATGTCTTCCTTTAAAGATAAGGATAATGAACAACCAAATTTTACACACGAAGAGGACTCAAGTTTTACACGTATTGAATTAGTAAAACTCACTAGAGAGGCAATTAGAAATATAATAGAAAGCGATCCACTCCTGAATGATCTTCCATTAGATCCTACAGCTGAGGAAATTAGAGCACAAGCTGCTGTAGCCCAAGGACAAGCCATAATGTTGTTCTTAGAGCGTGGAAATTTACCAAAATTATCAGTTGTTGTACGTGGTATATTTTGATTATCTATTTGACATTCAAGACAAGCAAGGCAAATTTAGAGCTTGTGTAAAAATGTTTGCTATATTTCAATAATGATAAACATAAAAATTTATTTACTATGTTCATTATTTATTAGTTTTTAAAGTAGCAATGAAAATCAAATTTTATACTAAAAAAAATCCTTTTTCTGAATAATTTTTTTTATTTCTTTTAGGTACCACCTCACAATACAACTGTCTTAGAATTAAAGAAAGCTATACAACGACAGACAAATTTAGCTCTAAAGCGAGAGAATGTGACTCGAAAAATAAGTTGGAAACATGTTTGGAAAAAGTATAGCCTTTCCTGTAAAAATGTTATATTAAGTAATGATAATGAGAGTATACAGAATTATGGCATTGTTAATAAAGATTTATTACAATACATAAAAAGGAAAAGAATAAAAAATTCGATTTAACATAATAAATATTTATATACATTAAACTTGTTCTATCGTATATTTTTGTAAAAACAAAATACAGAATGATTATTCAAAGATTTCAATTAAATTAGTATCTTTAATTTTTGAGGGTTCCAGAATTACAACTTCTAATCCAGGTAAACAATCCTCTAGCATTAGACATGTTAATTCAAAGGCAGCTGATTTTGAATAATTTGTCACAAGAAGAGTTTTTAAACAACCACATCTGTATAATGCTTCTAAAGCCTTCTCAGTTATTTTTGGGCAATCTGAGATGTCAAGGTATTCTAAAGTTGGAAAATATGATGAAAGTTTATCGATATACCAATCGTCAAATAATATGGATCTCTTAAATATTGCTCGTTTAATTGTTTTTGTGCTCTGAAAATTTTCAAGACTATTATAATACAGTATAATACCGGTAGCATCAATTTCTGAGAGAATGTAATTGGGATCAAATTGCTTTGGTAAATTGGTTGTTTTTTTATCTTCATTAAGAGTTATCCAATTATCATGTCCTTTAAATTTGACTTTACCACCTTGAAAAACAATAAAATATGCAAGTGTTAAATCTGGTCCTACAAGCTCTTCCATTATTTTGTTTTTGTCTTGAAGATTTTGGTGAATTTTTTGAGCTCTTGATTTCAAATAATTGACCATGCCCCAGGGTGTAAAGTTAAAATCTGCTTGTAAAAATCTAAATAATGCTAAATCTGATGGTATTTCAAGAATTTTCTTTGGTGGTTTACCTAAAGGCGTTCTCCATTCTTTTAATTCTCTTTTCGGTTTATTATCTTGTCCATGAGATTTAACATTATGCTTTACTACTCCAGAAGATATTGACTGCGTAAAAATTGTAGAAAACGGTATTATTGTTTTTCTTAACCCTCT
Organism: Kradibia gibbosae; assembly: GCA_018907135.1. Lineage (NCBI taxonomy): Eukaryota > Metazoa > Arthropoda > Insecta > Hymenoptera > Agaonidae > Kradibia > Kradibia gibbosae. The sequence goes on from JACCHX010000001.1 coordinate 39,374,535, forward strand.
TAGAGTTTGTATATTTATTTGAGATATCATGTTTTATATTATTTTTTATTTATCTGTATTCTTCTTTTTTTAAGCACAATTGTTCGAGTTTTGAGGTTAGTATTTAAATAGATTTTAATCATTGAAATTTCTACTCATTTTATTTTGATTTCCACTCAAATTTATACATTAGCAACAATAATCAAATCATCAGGCCAATAATTGTATGGGAATCGTAATAAGTGTTGTATCACAATTGTTAGGATTTAAATTTTAAGAACCGTTTACAATTCACATTTAGAAGACTGCGGTTAAGTATTTGACAATGTTGCGATTAAGCTAGCAGTATGAATATATAATATGATATTGTGCCGCCATTTTTCTGCATGCATTCGTGGTTTGAATTTTATTGGTATTCGATAATCCGCGAATCATAATTATGTAGAAGATTGGGAAAAATATTGTTCACAATAATTGGATAACAAGGGTATTTATAGAAAATATTGTATTTATAATTTGATGTACGTTTACATATTGATTCAATACCTTGGCGATAAATTTAATTTGTACATTTGTAAAAGTTGTATAAATAAATTGTACAAGCATAAACATTACTAGTTAAAATTTATTTTTAAAAACCTAGATTGAAATTATTTTACTTTTATAATTCTGTTTTATGGTTGTTTTTTCAAATAGGGAATCCTAAATAAATCAAAATTATTACAATAATTTATTGCTACTACAAAAATTTTGTAATCAATATTTATAATTGTTGTTATAAATTTAATAGGCTTTTATTAGCATTTCTTGTATTACAATGGTAAATTTAATCGATCAAAATTAATGCTAAAGAACCTTACCCTACAGCTTACGCGCTCAATTTTACGTATTTACGACTTACGTCGTTTGCATGAAAAACTTGTCAAATTTACAGTAATTTCAAAGTTTATCAATGCAAACAAAAGTGCACATATAATTTTAGATATTTAAATTGTAGCTTTACGTCTATCTGTCTTTAAATGATAAAATTTTTTTCAATGTGCAATAAAGGACTATAAATGCACAATTATGTTATGTACTGATTCAAAAGATAGCCGTTTAAAAATTTTGAAGGTACTGTACTGTTATCAAATTTTATACGCTTTTACATAAGGGCAATGCTTATCGTTTTTTTACGATTTCAATAGACAATTTAAGAAATTTGAAATAATATTGACAATAAATTTAGATATAATATAAATACTTAATTAGTTATTAATGCTTATAGTTTTTGGGTTGCTAAATTGGAACAATACTTGTTATTTGATTTTGTGGGCACGCGTTTACGCGTAAGTCCGTAAGTGATACTGGTGAAGTGGTGATAGTTAAGCGGTGGTAACTGGTAAGTCAAGCTCCTGTTTGTTGTACGTCTTTAGAATATAATGTCTACAGATTCTGCACTCTGGATTCTGGAACTCTGGACCTGGACTCTGGACTTTGCAATGCCTGTATCGGTATTATCGGTAATATCAGTATGCTGTGGTTTATGGTGATTTGTGAACAGTCATACAGACAGTACAAACTCCACAGAGAGTAATGGGGTATAAATAAGAAATTGTGTAGAATACGAAGTAATCTATCGATTTATAAATGCATAACGCACGATACTGATCAAATGATCTATATGGATACGGCAGTTTAATGCCAAAAGCCATAAAATTCATTAAAAAAAGCCAATAGTGCCATTTTTATTGAAATAATATTGCATCATCACCGATTTTCTAATTTCACTCACTTAATCAGTTTTGATTTTCGTATCTGATTACGACATAATTCTACTTATAATACTCCAATCGCTTATTTACATTTTGACTATGATCTGAATTCTGAAGTAGAATACTAAAAAAAATGACAGAGGAGGAAAAGGTGGGAGGTCTTGTTGAAGAAGCCTTAAAGCGAAAACTAAGGCTGCAAAATTTAAAGCGAAAAAGCGATGAAAATTCACAGGAGAAAAATGATGCTTCAAAATATCCAGCGTGAGTAGCCTTACCTTAACCTCAACACCATTGGTTATGAGCTTTTTTTTAAAATTTCTTTTACAAATTGCAGTCCGAAATTTCGAAGCTACAGACCACAAGATGATAGTTTGAAGGAAAAAGCTTTGGACGATGCTAAAGCTGGTGACATAGAGGATGAAGTAAAAGATCAGTTGCAAGCAGCTACATTGAAACCAGTTATTGAAGAATTGGTAAGACTTCATTTATAAAAACAAATTGTAAAATTATTGACTGTATTTAACTTATTTAGATTAAGATAAAATTATGCGTGCCTTCTCAAGTACTTATATTGTGCCCTTTTATTTCAATGAAAAGTTAATTTTTTTATAGGATATTAGCAATCTTGCTCCTCGAAAACCTGACTGGGATCTTAAAAGAGATGTTGCCAAAAAACTTGAAAAATTACATAGAAGAACGCAAAAGTCTATAGCCGAATTGATAATTGAGAGATTAAAAAAAGAACAGGACTTAGCAATGATTATTAATGTTGGAAGTGAATATTCATCTAAAAACAATGTTAAAACAATGTAAATATTAATTTTAAAATGTAGACTCAATTTTTTATGTCATGCATCAAATATATTTGTATCTCTAAATGTAACGTTTTCATCTTTTCAACAAAATTTATCATACACAAATTTATTTTCTCTTACTTTTTACTATCTTATATATCATTTATAAGAAAAAATACTGTTGCTGATTATACGAATATTGATATCTTATCTCATGCATAATTACAGTGAATTTGTTTTCCTTAATTATACACATTCAAAAAACAAGAGTATAAATTTTTATAAGCTAGTTAAATTTATATTGAATTTTTAATTACACAATAAGAATAAAACAACATAAAAATAATATAATAAATTTTTATACTCGATATTTAAAAATAATGTATTCCAAGATTACATTTTATAAAGAATTAGTTGCAATTTGTAGTGTCAAAGCATTTCATTCAATAACTTAACCCATACTGTAATATGTATTCTATTCTTCTTGTACATGTATTTCAATAGGTAATGTAGTACAAATCTTGGATGACATTATTTAATTCATAAGCAGTTACGTACATAAGCATATCTTTTTTATAAAAAATTGCACGTTGCTGCCAATCACAATTTTTTTTTCTTACACATTGATTTATTGTTCTTTATTCACTATTTTTTTACAACATTGAACTTTTCGCTTTAAATAAATAATTTGTTGTGCACTGATAATTTTATGTTAAAAAAAAGTAATAACTTTAATAATGATAAAATAAAATTTAAAAAAGTATTGAAATTAACGATTTATTTCACTGAAACGAAAAAGAATAATATTCGTATTTACTAGAATTCGTAAATAAGACGTTCAATCTATTCACGTTTATAGTCGAGCACTAAAAATTTTGCAACGAATTTGAATAATAGGTTATCCAGGATCATGAAAATTATAATCACATTTTCGTGAAATATTTGTTTTTATATTATATTAGGAACTATTAGTACACGTAACTCAGCTTTAAAAGTTATTTTAAAATCTAAGTCGCCAATCACATGAAAACAAAGCTTGTTTCATCATTTTCATCTATAAAAACAAATGTATTGCAATAAGACTTTCGCCGTGTGCTACACGAGTTTCACGAGACCCTGTTAACAAAATCTTTTTCTCGATCCGATTAAGCCTCATACATAGTGCTTATTATATTCGGTACAATGAACTTCCTATTTCTTCTCCATTTCAAATCCTCTATAAATATTCTCGCATGTATTTGCACAATATTTATTTTTCATTGATTTAGCTTTATCGACAGTACATATTCATGGTCAATATCTGCTTTCTCACAAAGGTTCGTCATATTTCGTAGACATTCGCGTCTCACGTCGCTTCAGATCTGCGCTCGGTCCCGTGGGGTCTTGTGTCTGTTAGAAGCGACTTTACGCTAGTACTAGACTTGAAGCAGCCAATCTTCTGGGCCGAAATTTTTTTTGTATTCCTTAAGTCCAATTCCTTCAAGGCTTGGCATTTGAGCAGATGGTCTAGGCTGAGCTCCGTCAAAAGCCGGCAGCCAGATAGATTTAAGGAGATGAGACTGGTGACTGTGACCGCAGGTGGCGAAGTTAGCTGGGCAACTCCAGCATCGGTTATCCTCGTACACAAGGATAGATTCAGCGTCTCTATGTAAGGTAGGTGTTGAGCAATGTATCGAAGCGCAACGTCGGTTACATCGCAACCACTGAGAGACAAGCTTCGAAGATACTTTAACCTCGACGTCTTGTCTATTAAACCTGGTTGAGAGTCGCTCGGCGGACTAAGGATTTCTCTAAGGCTCAGATCATTTAGTCCTAAAATAGTCAATAGTATACTTCTTAATTTAATTTAAATATTTATGAATCACGCTTCGTCGGTTATCTATTATAGATACGATTTGGCATATTACATTAAATCTTTGACTATGCAGATATATACAGAATGGGCATTGTATTGCATAATTGATCGTTCGATCGAGATACAGCAGTAATCGTAATAATTATGTACAAGTATGCTGTAGTTACCTGTGACAAAGCTCAAATCGAGTGTTATCAATGCTGGGCAGGAGTACGTATTTAAAGCACAAACTCCAGCCCATGCACATCCTTTGAGCGATAAATTTCGAAGCTGAGGTAGTCGACTAAGTAGCCAAACCAATTGCTTTTTCACTATACTTGTCCAATCAAGTAAAAGAGTTTCAGGCTGTCGTTGAACAATTCCAGATAAATGTGAAGCTGACAAAATACTATGAGATAAGTCAATTGTTCGCCATAAGCTTGGATCGAGGCTATGCCGAGCCCAGATTCTGCACACGCAAGCACAACTAGCAAGATCCTTTGGAGATAAATACTTGAATACGGAAAGAATGGACGTTTTATTATAAACGTAGGGCTGCTCGTGAAAATCATTTGATCGATGAATCGGGGCTGCTTGAACGGGACGCATAACCATGAATTGTCTCTTTATGTTGTTGCTGTTCTTACTGGCTATCTTAGCTCCAAACTGATTTTGGGAAATCGTTTTTTGGTGACCTTCTGCAACTTCTTGATCACTCCATCTCTACAATCAACGTTTCTTATTAGTCTTAAAAATGGGCACATCGAGTTATACATTGAAACGTTAAATTTCGAATTCCGATTGTAATAAAAATAAATTCCTTCTTTCGCAGTAAAAGCAAAGCTATGAAAAGTAACAAGTTTTAAAAGAGAGTCTATAGAACGTAATGGTACCTCGCTAATTTCGGGTTTGATTTTTTTACTCGGCGTCATGGCTTTCTCGGAATCAGCAGCATTAACGGTCGATGTGGCGTTCGTCGTTAGGGAAAGTTTTCTCGATCTTGCCTTCAGCGGCCTCGACTTACATTCCAAATTTCTGCCACTTTCACAGCACTCGGGACACTCCCAACTATTTGGCAAATCGTCACTGACTACGATACCTTGCATATTGCGCCCAGTACATTGCGGATGTACGATGTCGTAGCAAATCGAACACTCCATCAAACTCGAGGGCGACACCGGGGGGTGCTTGCCCATTAACGGGGCTGGTGGCTGTCCCCAACCATCCAAATTGCAGAACTTGCACGACGCCGTGACGGGGAGCATTGGTCTTAAGCACTGTCGCATCATACACGTTTGCTTGGCTCGCCCCGAGCCTCCGAATTTTACCATATCGTGGCAGTACGCGCATTCCCCGCAGTCTGTTCGTGTGCAAGCTTCGCACTTTTTACACCGTGTTCTTCGTCTACGGGGAAACGCGGATTTTGTATCAGATTTCTCGTGCAATGGCGGTCTAACGATTTTCTTCCTTGCTATGCCGAGCTTCTCCCTTTCTGCGATCGTCAATGCCGGAGGCGGAGGTAGAACTGGATTCCCAGTAATAGCGAGTTCGGGATTGTCGTGCCTGTGCTGCTCAACGAGACATCGAACATCATGAATCAGGGCCACTGGATCCCTTATCAATTCTGGTACGTTTTTTTTCGTCGATGGTAGAGAATGTAGATACATTACAATGGACTTTAGTCCATGGAGTTCCAGCGGGGTTAAGTGGATGTGCTTCAAGTTTTGAGGAATGATGTGTTGGCTTTGAATTTCCGAAATATCCAAGTGACTCCGGCCCAAAAGAACGTGGACGTATCTTTCAAGAACGTACCTGCGAGACCAGATCTTTATTTCGTATGCTCTAATGATTAATTGCGATAAGGATGTGTGCATGCACGATTGAGCTAAAATTTTTAATGCAAAAGCTGTTCCAAGACTTACCAAAGCATTTCGGTAAAGAACGGATAGCGAAATTTGTGAGGTACTTTTGTTTGTTCCTCTACTTGAGCCACTCTAAGCTGCTTGTCGATCCCAAAACTGTGTAAAAAATTACCACCAAAAACAAGAGAATCCTGAGGCGTGTATACCGCGTGTATCCATCCAGTGGGAATAAATAAGGTCATTCCAGCATTCAAAGATATCCTACCACATCGATCCACCATATCTCCAAAAAAGACATCAGATTGTTTGCCACTTAAGACCCACTCTTGGTATAAGGATAAGTTTTTTTCAGTGGGTGGGATTAACCAAAAAATCTTCCCACCTTTGAGAATATGATACCAAACACTAGTACCACCAAAATCGACATGGAAATCGGTATAGCATCCTTTCACTGACATCAAACAATATTTTTGCACTTTTGGATACATCATATCCTCGAGTAAATTTGTTGCCTCAACTTGACTTTCCTTTAGGTGCTTCGGCCATACTACGTCTACCCAATCGATTTGTCTAACCAACGATGGCGACTGTACATAATGCTCCAATTTCGTATGACTAAATTCTAAAGAGATTACATTGAGTAATCGATTTTTATTTTGATCTTCATAATATTTTTGCCACTCCTTCATCGTCATGTCTTCATTTTTTTGAGTATTGACATCCATAACGTCAAGAACTCTCTTTGAACCTAGACAAACGATTCTTATTAAGATTGCCTTAATAAGAATAGCAAGCATTAATTATCGATTACGATACTCACCTACACATGTTCTAACATCGTTGACTGAAAAATTTGTACTGGGGACTCTTAAACCAAGTCCACTCTTTTCTTTAATTAAAAGAGGAATGCCGAGTCCATGTTTTTGTAAATATGACACAGTAAGTTCAGCACCATTCATTTCACGAAAAAATCCATTAAAATTACTAAGATTGTATTTTTCACTTTCAATCTTTTCTTCCAATTGAAAGCCTCTCCTGCCTTCAAAGTCTTCATCGCCATAAGCCCAATCATCCGTATAAAATTTTCTCGTTCTCTCTCTCTGTGAAGAAAAGAAAAAAAAAAGATAAAAAATAGTAAAATTGACTATAAAATACAAGAGTATAAATCATTAAGAAACATTTTGAATAAATTTCATTATTTTTAGAAGACAGGTGATGATCGTGCTTATTACAGTTGTACAAGGATATTAGAATTAGTCAATCATATTTAGAAACTTATATGCTGCACATATTGATACAAAGATGATGCGAGAAAAAGTTTAAAACCATGATTTAACCTAATAAGAAAAAGGACCTACATCAATTATGTAAAGAGTTTAATGTTAGTAATGAAAGATTGGATCAAGTCAGAACATAGGGAAAATGAACGATAGTAGAATAAACAAGAAAACGTTAGAGAGATGAAAAGTAAATGAAACTACAGCGTTACTAGAGATACATATTAATTTTGATAAATATACAAATGAGTAGTTTTATACTGGCATTATTAGAATGATAAAACTGAATGCGCTATGCATAGGATATCATCATTGGTGCAAGTATAGTTATAATTAATTTCAAAAACTGCAAGTATGCAGTGGTTTTCAATGAATAGTTTTAACAAATAAATACTTTGATAAGAGGTAAGGCATGGGTAAGTAGATAAGAGTATTTTTAGTACTAGATGACATTAAGAAATAAAGAAATAGAATAGTAAAACGACTGCGGGAAGACGTACTAAAGCAGTAATGACTACATTACTAGAAATAATGATTCGATTATGCAGATCGTAAATAAAGAAGGTTTATTAAGGAGGAAGGCGGGGGATAGAAGTAAAGCAATTATCGAGCCACGTAATGTTGCATCGATGTAAATTGTAAATTAATTGAAAAAGTTGAAAATGAAGATAAATAAGAAATGATTGGCAGGGGTTCGTCAAAACGTGGTAATATTTTTATGTGCAAGCATGGAATTAGCGGCTAAGCGAATATGATACGATACACAACGCGCGCGCGCGCACTCACGCACGCACGCACACACACAAATATATCAAAATAAATGCATTTACACACGGGCACGTGTAATGTATGGGATGCAAATATGTACGGTGTGGAGGGTTTTACACGAGTAAAAATACTAACTTTCAAGCATGCGGATGTGAAAATTGTCGAATAGTGGCCATGCAAACGAGAGGAAAGAAACACGTCTAAGAACAAATACAGTGGCGTACAATTACGATGACAAAGTTTGTATAGGGAGTGAGCTAAGTAAAGTCGGTACGAAGGAAGAAAGAAAGAAAGAAAGAAAGAAAGAAAGAAAGGAAGGAAGGAAGGAAGGAAGGAAGGAAGGAAGGAAGGAAGGAAGGAAGGAAGGAAGGAAGGAAGGAAGGAAGGAAGGAAGGAAGGAAGGAAGGAAGGAAGGAAGGAAGGAAGGATGGAAGGAAGGAAGGAAGGAAGGAAGGAAGGAAGGAAGGAAGGAAGGAAGGAAGAAAGAAAGAAAGAAAGAAAGGAAGGAAGGAAAGATAGGAAGATAGGATGGAAGAAAGAAAGAAAGGAATAAAGTAAGGAAGGAAGTAAGGACGGAAGGAAGGAAGGAAAGGAAGGAAAGAAGAAAGAAAGTAAGGAAAGAGGAAAGGAGAGAAGGAAAGAAGGAAGAAAAAGGAAAAAATTCGGTGGATCGCGAAGTGTCGACGAGGGCGAGTGTAGGGTAGGCTATGGGAGAGGAAGGAGGTAAAGAAAATGGAATTAGGGAAAAGGGAAGAGTCGTCGCTGCGTAACAAAGAGCGAATCGAGGAAAGGCAGCAGAGCAACAGAATAGATACGGGAGAAGGTAGAAGATAGAGAAGGGGGCTGCATAGAGCAGCTACCAAGAGAGCAGCGTCAATGAGAGGACGATGACGAGGTCGAGGACGAGGACGAGGACGAGCATGAGGAGGAGGAGGAGGAGGAGGAGAGAGAAAAAAGTCAGTGGCTGGAGTGCAGCCGAGGATTCGATGGTGCCTTGGATTTCCGGGTCTCGGTGAGGAGAAGGGGAAGTTGGCTCGTGGTGTTCTCGGTTCGCTTAATACAAGTTTGTTTACCAATTGTCGCTTCTGCGGCTGAGGGACCGTAGCTGCCTCGTCGGCCATTGCGGACACGCCGTCGCGGGCGTATTACCGGACGCACATCGATTTACACCGTGACTCCCGCTGCCACCGCCGCCGCCACCGCCGCCGTCGCCGCCGCCGCCGTCGCACTTCGCAGCAGCAGCAGCAGCCTCTCTCGACTGTTCTCTCTTGGCCGATGCTCAGGGGCAGATGCGGATGGCGGACTGGCTCGAACGGAGGAGCGCGGAAACGTCAGAGGCCGCACCAGAGCGCTCCGCGACTCCGCAACTGCCCGCACGGGGCCTCTAGTCCAGTCGAGCACGCCACTTCCCCGAGCTCCCGTCCGAGAGGCGCGCGCCGCTACGCCACAGCAGCAGCAGCACCAATACTAACTGCCAGAGACCGCCGCTAGCCAGCCGAGAGCGGCCGAGCGCCGAGCCAGCGCCGAGCGCACACTCCGCCTCGTGCGGCAGCAGCAGCAGGCGAGCACCGCCGTATTTCTAATGCTCGATCGGCCTCCCCCGGCCACGGCAAGCCCAGATCTACTCTACGCCCTTCCTAGCCGAGGACCGAGCTCCTCTTCTTCAGCCCAGGCTGGCGTCGCTGAGATGACCGGGCCCCCAGGAGCGACGCCCGAACCCATGTCCTCGGCTCTGTCGCCGAGTCTCGTCTGGACGACGGTAGACCGCCCTCGGCCTTCCGAGTCGAGCACTCGAGCTGACGGAAGGCACAGTAGCCAGTAGCGACACCGTCCGCAGCAGTCTGGCCAAGCCGAGCGACTCCCTCCCGAGGAATCTCCCTAGGCCAAACGAAAACCCCACCCCTGAGCCCGAATTCGTATCGGCGCATCTACCACGAGCCCCCGCCGCACTCTTGGCCCTAGGCTAACGCCAACGTCGCTAACTCCCTGGGAGCTTTTGCGGCCGGCTCGCAGTTCTCCTGACATTCGCCAACTTCGATGGCTTCTGAGACCACGCCACCCTCCGCCTCTCTCCCCCGGACGAGTCGACCAACCGGCGAGTCCATCGCGATTGTCCGCGCGCATCCGGATGTTATTGCCAAGGGTAACATTAGCGTACGGTTGCCATTTCGATTCCGATCGGTCTCCCCCTCTCCGACCTCGACTCGCCTGGTCTGCCACGCTCTACCCCGCCCTGCCTCCCGACCGGCAAGCCTTGGGCGCCGCATTCGAGTCGAGGAAGCGCCCGAAGCCAACGGGTGAAGCCGCGATGACGTCCGGCTCGAAGGAGTCCTCTGGCCCGAAAGGGCGGCTGACTTTCAAGGAGAGGCTCCCGATAGCCGACGATACCGTCAGAGCCATCCCCGCGTATTTCGAATCAAAGAAGCAGTGTCGCCAGTTCGTTAAGTATGACGCACGTCGATACCTCCGACCCCCTTTGCACGCGCTCCCTCGCTCTTCCGGCATACCTACTTCGAGTGCTCCCGATCCTCCCACTGTCCATCGATTAATTTCGTACTTTCCGTATTTCATCGCGCCCGCGCGGCATCGCTTACGGCTCTCCCTGTCCCCTGGAAAGACTTGCGCAACCGCTAACCTGGATCGGAGCCTTCCTCCTCCTCCTCCTTTTCCCTTCTTCTTCCTCCACTTATTTTACTTATTTCTTTCGCTACATCTGAAAATGCTCGATTGCTCAATGCACTGCAATGTTTACCGTCGAATCCACTGCACCTGCCGAGACATCGGAAAAATAGCTTTCGCTCGACATCACCATGACAATGAATTATTGTCCAATAATTACTTTTATGCTACTACATTGTGCTTCCGCTGATAAGAAAAACTATTTGTCATAGACTTTGATCCGATCTCGATAATGAAACCGTGGCTCTTCTGCACCAGCAAGAGCATAATAATGTTACGACGTTCGTTTTCATAATTTACAAAATCCAGAGCAAAGCGATCACATATTACTACTGCTAAAGAACCTAATGCGCGAGGCATTCAGTTACGAATAAAAGCGTAATATCGACGTATGTTTGTTTATATTATTTTTTCCTTTCGCACGACAATTTTTTTTTCTTGAATATAACGATTTAAACCCGTGTTTCTGAAAAGAAATTTTGAATTATTTGCCTTATCGAAGTTATATCGAACAGGCCAAGCACTGAGATCAACTTTGAAAAAAAAAATTAAAAAAAAAAAGACAATTGCTGCGATATGACTCGACACGTTGAAAATGTAAATGTAACATCGTGAAAATAATTTGAAAATAACAATTGAATCGGAATGACGAATTAGAGACGGCCAATTCGGATGTTTCCTTTTCCTTTCCCGTTGGCCTTAGAAATTCGACTCCGATCAGCTCGTGTTCACCACCTTAAATTTCGCCCGCTTAGTCCTCGAGTAACCTTTGCGCTTCATTAGATCTAATTTTCATGCATCTGCAGTCGCAACCCTCGCATTCTCATTTATGGAGTTCGCCCCCTGGGTGATTCTCGTATCTCAAAACGCTATTCGGGACAAAAAACGCACCTGTAGGTGCTATTGAAACCTCATGTCTGGAATCGCGAGTTCTGTGTCTCTAAAATTGGAACCTTTGATACGAGGAATTTAGAAAAAGGCTTGAATTTCGGGGGCCTCGATAATTGAGAACAAATAGCTTTTTAAAATCTTGTTAGCAACTACGATAAATAATATTTAGATTTTTAAATGTTAATGCAACTTGTCAAATTTTGCCGAATAAAATAAATAAATGCCGTTTACAAACGTCAAAATATAAGAAGCTTGTTATCATTACCTCCTCGGTAGATTTGTACTCTTAAATTTAAATAGAGAAAATTTCATCCCTTTAAATACCAAAAATGATTGAAAAATAATTAAAATATCTTAAGAAATTTATAAATAATGATCGCTTTTTAAACCGATAATCACATTTCATTTTAATTCAAAAAATTTCTTTCACTCTGTACTTTCAGTTCACTCATCTAATCCATTATTAATTATAAAAACCTTTTTAATTGAAATTTCAATTGAAAAGACATACCCACTGCAAAATCATTTTGTAATTGAAGCATTTTTCACAATGTATTTTTCATTTTTAAAAATTAATTTAGTAAATTCAATTAATTAGATATTTTAGTGCGTTGAAAAATGATCTGATGAATTACTTCCATTATCTATTGAATCTCTGGTGCTGCAATAGTAATTAAGTTTTATTGGAGAAGTAGCTATTATAAGTAATTTTACAAGTAAATTTTAATCTTTTTTTTACATATAATATCTGTATTAAGAAGATTACTATTATTTTTCTATATTCAAATCATAATTCATCAATCAGCAATTTTGAAGCTTTAATGACTTTATGATTACTTAATCTATATACATTTTTTTCAATAATGTGATTATTATGATGTAGTGTGCATACACTGCTGTACAAAATTGATTTGAAAAAATTTCGCTCCCATTAGAATTAGTTTAACTTTTGCCGAAATGTTGTAGAAAGTAAGTAAATAGAACACAACATGCAACTGATAATAATATTTTAACCTGTCATATAAGAAAAATTTTAAAAAGTAACATACAGTAAATTGTTTATGATCAAGTCTGCAAAGTTTCTAGTTATAGAAAAATTACCTGTTCGATTCAATTACCATAATGATGCTTAATCACATAATCATTTATTACGATACAACATGCACTGTAAAGATTGCGTACATTAAAATTATATAGAAATATAACGCAATTTACATAATACACAGTCTGCGAGATTTTATTCGAAAAAATTGATAAATTAAAAAATTGTAAATATTGCCAGTTCTAAAGAAAATTAATTTGTAGCTTGAGAAATCATACAATTTGATGATTTGAAATTATGTGTTTAATTTAATCCTGCAATCCATATTTAAGGCATTATCCGGAATGGGACATGATAAAAGGCGATCCGCTGATCGAGCTGATGAAGTTGTGCCGAGAACTTCGCGCGACGGACGAATTCTTGATTGACAAGCGTCGGATGTACCGTTTACTAGATGAAGAAGTAGATAGGGACTGGGAGCACTTGCGCGAGAAGGAAAAGCTACTGAAAATGTCCTTCATCAAGTTCGATGAATTCATCAAGGAGAATCGTGACAAACGTGAAAGAGCTGCGCGTAATATCAACGAGCAGAAGGGATTACAGAAGCTTAGAGAGGCTGAGGTCCGACCACTGATTACTACGGCGTTCAGTCACATTACGGACATCCGGGCATTTAGATTTATTAACTGATCGTGAATGCATTTCGCGTTTTGATTGCCAACGAAGATTTTTGACTAATAATATTAATAATTGCTAATCAAAGGTTTTAAAACATTTTTAAGCTGATATATCGAGTCATGCTTTTCATCGATTCTTTTCATATTTATTTATAATGAATTTTAAAATTATAATAATTCTAGTGTAAATATTATTCCACTGTTTTTTACTGAACTATGTGAAAATATTTATATCATTGTCAGTAGCTCATCATTGTAATGATACGATGAAAAGAAATAGTAATAAAAAGTTACGAAAGGCTGAAAATAATGGATTATACAAAATTTTCCTACAACCTAATTGATTTAAATGCATTTGAAAAATTATTGTTTTACGGTAAATTCATACTTTGAAATATCTACTTTATTCACTTTTTTGCACAGATTGTAGAACTGGAAAAAACTTTGGACAGCTTGCAAAACATATGTCATAGAATGAAAACTTGTATTGAAAAATACAAACCCTTTCAAGAATATCTGGAACATGTTGTACAGACGAGCAACTTTAATTCTATCGCATCTGTATTCAACCGCTATGATACATTAATTGATGCAAGAAATAGCATCGAGACAAATCAAACGAAGTATCTCAATTTAATAGAAGACACAAATACTTACTTGGTAATTAATAGTTCAATTATGATCTGGTATTCGTATTGTAGAATTATTTTAATTAAATTTGGAAAAGGTTTGAGAAGTCTATAAAAGTGTTAATAAACATGATGAATACACTGTAAAAAACGGAGCTATAACTACAAATTAAATTCTTTATAAAGATATCAATTTTTTTATTAATTTTTGTTTAAAATGTAGAGCAATGCATGGTAACGGAAAAATATTATCGGATCTAAGAATTGTCAGGTGAAAACAATATAAGTCTTAAAATTGATACTTTGATCTCATGTCACAGCAAAAATTAACCGAGGATAAGTCGCTAAGTCTAATCGATCTGAATAGTCAGTTAGCTAATCTTCAAAGCAGATTCGTGGGCTCAAAGCTTCATATGCTGCATTGGGAGCGAATGGTATCACTCATAATGGAGAGAACTGGACGAAAAGAGCTCGAGGATACACAGGTGCGTATTTTTTGTCTTTTTTCCTAAAGTATTTAAACTTCCTTTTATTATTTATTTTGTATTGAACAACATTAACAAATTTCTTGTATTGTCATGTTAATAGTATTTTGGTATCAATCATTACAAATTTTTTTAGTAAATTAACCAAAAGTGCTTGTATTTTATTCAAGGTTATTTCATAGTAGTTGCACAACAATAAATGCTGCATTAATTATAAAATTAAATAAATGTTATCAATACTTATAATTTAACGCTTTCATATATTTTTAATGACAATTTTATTATGTTAAATTAAAACGCTTTATTATTCATAGATAATTTCAATAATATTTCATATAAATTAATTCAGTTCATTCAATAAAGTTTTCCTTAATAACATAATATAAAAAATAATTACAATATCCGTTTTTTCTGTTTTCAATAGCAGCAAATATTAAAGCATATTTCAATTATTATATTAGTGTTTATTATAATAAAATATGTCATTCATAAAGCTAATGCTCTTTCTGTATAAAATGGTTTCTGCTTTCTTCTTCTTTTTCTTACGTTTACTACGTCGTGATGCTTATTTGTTTTTTTATTTTTTTCAAAGTCAGTTTTATACGGAAATTTCTTCGGTGAATATGGTGAAATATTATGAATGTATAAAATATAAATAAAAATTTAATTTTCAATTTGTTTTGGTTATTATCCTATGAATATATAACAGGAAATTAGAAATTGAGAATTACTTCAAAAGATAATTTTTAAATTGTTTACGTATAAAACAGAAACATCTATAATAATTATGTACTTTACACATGTCTTGTTAATTACTACTACGCAAGTAATGAGAAATTGGAAATTAAAAATTAATCCTGAAATTCTTATTTAACTTTATATTTTACAATAACAATCATTTTATAACAAATGATAAATAGAATCAATAAAGAGTATATTAAACATTTTTATAAGATGTGATTTAATTCCAAAAGTTTTATTTAATCTTTTATTAATTATTCTAAAGCTTTGAATTATTTTTTTGAGTACTTCAAAAATAAAATTGTAAAAAAATTTCTTACAATATATTATGAATGCAGTACGATGATAAGTGCTAATTAAACTTGCTTAATTGTACTATATAATATACTTTTTTCAATATTTGTGTAACAAATTTTAACGTAATTGATAGTAGAAATTGTGTAAAAGTAAAGTAAACAAATGAATATGTAATTGTAGGGTGATTTGTACTATTAACTATGTGTTAATGATTCTAGGAAAATATAGGAATAACTTAGAACATTGGAAAATAAAAAGTCCGTTTTTCCAGATGTTCGCGCGATTTCAGGCCTCATCAGGCCGCGAGCTCGCGAGTAGTACAAGGAGCGGAGGATCGGGTACGGAATAAATTAAAACACAATTTGGGCTCATTAACAATCTTTTATTGGCCCACGCGATGTACAAATGGCATAAAAAAAACCCTCGATGTAGGGGGAAAAAGCCTCTCTAATTTATATACGCACGGCGCCGCCACCATCACAATATCATACACACTCATACACACACATACCATATCTCGCCGCCTCATATATATATTCACACCTATTCTACCCTTCGCGGTTGGCCAACCGCTCGCTCTTCGCGTCCGTCGTCCGCTGTGGATAGACCATCTGGGGATCGCCACCGACCGAACTTCGTATGCCGTTGCTCGTCGTGGGCCGATCACAGAGATCGCCACGAACCGAATTTTCCGATGCCAGACCTCTTGGTGGTATCACGCGCACCTGGTTGTGGGTGGATCGTCCCAATCCAGCCACTCATATCTCTTTCTCTTCTCTCTTTCTCTACTCGTGAAATCCACTCGTTGCACTCTTCCCTTAGCGGCGTCGAAGATCAAGTCCTTCCTCTCTTTCGGGTCCGATGGTGCGAAACTGACCTCCCGCGCATCCTTCGGACCCTTCCGGCTTCCGCAATTTTCCCATTTCCCTCCCACTACTTCCTTCCGCAGCGGCGCTTTCCCTTGCGTCACTGCCGCCCACCGTTCACGCATATCTCGGGCCAAAATGGCCCGAACACCAGATTTGCATTACAGACATTTCGCACATTATTCGTGTAAATTATTGTGTATTCGTAAGCTTCAAGTACTTCTGAAATAAAGCATATAACGATTTTCATGTAAATGCACGTAATTAAAAGTTATGTGTCACTATCATCTCAATTTATCTGAGAATAATGTCCTTAATATTTTGGTTCTGATAAATATAGTAATTATCATGATTAATTAAAAGCTTAGGCCGAAAGTATAAAATATTATTTATCTCTATTTTTATTTATAATTCAATATATTTTTTTATTAATGATAGTGTTAAAAAATTGTTCTTATTACTGTTGTGTTTAATTCTGTGGCGTGTTCAGTTGTGCAGCGGTTCGCTATGTTCGACAATCAATCATCAATTCCTATATATATAGATAATTATTTAGTTTTATTGAGTTTTAGTATCGGTTGTAAATAGTTCTTAGAAGCACTTCAACAAAAGAACTATAGTCCGTACAAATGACGGAAAGTTCTGGAATTTTGGCCTACTCAAACACGAGTAAGTACGCGTAAATATAAGAAAAGCCACAGATATCGCAGAAAAGACACAAATGTAATTGCAATTGCTTGATGCGCGGAGAAAAAAGAAACTCGACAAAGATCGTAGGAGATCATTTTCTAAGATATTTTTAAACGTTATTGATTATTTGTAATTCCCTAGGTGCGGTGGTGCATATGGAACCTTTACCAGCAAATCTGCAAGCGCAAAAACGTCCCCGTGGAAGCTAAGCGAAGTGAGATTGAGAAGCAAATGGAAGTCATCAAGCAGACCATCACCGAACTCAGGAAGATAGTTCGAGAGGTAAAGCGCAGAACCGTCCGGGAGAATAAGTTTGAAGATATCAAAATCGGCTTTGCGTAAAGAGGCGCTTCAACCTCAATATATGTTTGAGCCCGAAATCACACTGCTTTTATTCGTTGATTTCTTTAAATTAAAGCATTTCACATTGTGCTTTATACAGTTTGTATACGCCTATCTTATAAATCGAGAAGCACTTAATGTGAAATATATCAAATATAACCCAACTAAAAACAAGTAGCAATTTACAATCAAATAACATGATAAATCAACGGCCTTTTAAATTTTAACATCTTTTTTTACGCATATTAAACTATTTTAAATAAACTATTATAATGTATAAATAAAATATTCAATTTATCCGCTTTTGTTTTTTTTAGTCTGATGACAATATTATTTTTCTGTCAAACGATTGACCACAATTTAAATAAATTACGAATTAATAATGATAGATCTAACTATACAAGCTTTTTAGTATGTACGCTTGTTTAATGATTTAGGTTTTATAAAATATGCATAAACAATAACAATTTTTGATAGTTTACGTTTATCATAAAATTTAATACCAGATGCTTATCCACATATTTACAATGATCTTAAAATTAATAAACAGATTTATTTATTTTTTTTGTCACTTGATACATTTGGGGGATTATGCAATACGTTTTATTCACCTATTGTACGTGTAGTTCAATTGTCTACTATAATTTGTTTAATGGCTGTAATCGTATACTTCAATATAATTTCAAAAAAATTCATGTTAATCATAATGATAGATTAAAAGGAACTTAACATAATTAGAATGCAAAACCTTTTTGTACAATTATTGATACCGCTTCTGAATTATTTTTCGTGCTGCGGGCAAATAACATCCGGAAACATTGTGCAAGAGATGAGAGTGATCTTGGTTCAGTCTCAAATCTAATTTATCTTTCACTTCGCCTATAGTGAGGGGAGTCTCCAAACCCTCGGACACGTTCTCCATTTCTTCTTTTTCGATGCATCTTTATGATAATTAAAAGAATTATATTCACTCTAATAATATTTTAGAAATTCAAAACATTCATTAATATATTCCACATGTAATAGTAATAGAAAGTTCATATTTACCGATATGTGAATATAATAAATTTTTATACACATTATTAAATTAATTTGATGCTAATAGCTATAAGCTGTATACGTGCATCACTTTTACTTTTACTTTAAAAAAATTTTCAGAATTATGAAAAATATTTCCAAACACAATACAACGATATGTACAAATATTGAATTGAGTTTATAAGCATAATTTTAAGTTTATACATTAATATGTGCGATCGTAGCTTTTCTAACCATCCAAACTGATAATTTTTTAAATTATGTAATCAAATGATCGCGTTTCGCGACGAATGTAGGGAAGAAATTTTAACCTTCGAAGTTATATCTTACAAAGTTTGATCGCTTTCTTAAAAATATAAATCCTTGCAATATAACGTTGTATACTAATGACTATAAAAACAAGTGACCAGTTTACCATACGGTAAACGTGTTGAATTTCAGTCGCAAATACGTAATTCTGTATCCGTTAGTCGAATGGAAGGGTAGTAAAGCGAACGAATAAGTAAACTAAATTTGTGTATAGACGCAAGAATGTATATAAAGAAGGGTGAGAGGCAGACTGGTGGTCGGATGTGGGCGGTAGTGACGGTGGTAATGGCGACCCGAGTGGGAAGGGTTGCGAGGCAAGAGGACTTACAGGGCGCAGGGTTGAGTGGGTGCGATATTAGAGAGCTCGGGAATTTGAAGCCTCGGCTTCTTTTTCTCGTCGAGGCGCAGTTCCTGCCGGCGCATGCGATCTACCCAGAACACCTTGTTCAGCATTTCGCTGATGCGCTTTTCGATGATGCCGAGGTAGAGCATCACATTCTCCATGGTGACCGTACTGTTGTTTCCGAGGAGCTCGAGGATCGGAGAGTTGTCGCAGTGCGTTGTATTGAAAAGGGTCTCGATGCCTTGCAAAAGGCTTTCCATCAGGGCATTGCTCTAGAAGCCAAAGGAAATCGATTGTTGGATATCGGAAACACCTTTACGCTTCGACCCTTAATAAAAAAGTTTTTTATCTTTCTTATGATGGATCAACGCATATACAGTTTCTTTTTTACTCAGAATTATTGCCTTTTTTTATTGGTAATTATTTCTCAAAAATAGATTTAATGACTCATTATAGATCGAATTCTCATTGATTCATTAATGTTGTTTTCTGCCATTGTATTAAGCTAACCATTGAATTGAAATGTAATAATAAAAGCTATTACTATGATAGTGTAATTATATACCATTGTTCCATTAAAGTAATATTGATATTTAACTTAACCGCTTACGCCTTTTAATTCAAACACTAATATTTTTTGCGTTTATACTTTACTCTCGAGGGCATTGTTATTTACCTACATATAAATTATACTAATCGTGTTATTAATTGCCTAATAAAAAAACTCATTAAACATTGTGTTTGTTATATATTGTTTATCCTATACAAATATATACACTTGTATGTTTGTGTATTATTTAATAAGTATCTTTTTTAGTTGTATTATTGATTAAAATAAAAAATAATCCTTAGATATTACTTGAATATAAAAATAAGAAATAATAAAATGATCTTTATCTTCTACCATGTTATATTCTAACCAACGCTTTGAAAGATAGTAAAAACAATTATTTAAAAACAGTAAAACTATGTTTATATAATGTCTCATTAAAACACAAAAATTAAAAATTCGAAAAGTAAATATGAGATTAAAACTATACAAGAACATCATATATTTTATGTCTATGATAATTTTGATACTTGATTTAGGTATAGATTTAAAAGAGATAAATGTTACTACTTAATTTAGAAGGAAATTGATTTTTACTGCAATCTAAATTCTCAATTTTTATATGTTTGATGAGTATTATAAATTATGTGTCATAAATTTATGATTATACTGGCATTTTATATTTTATTTTTAAAAAAATTTTCAATAAAAAACAAAAAGGTGTTATGTATTATATAAAGTTATTTAGTGCCTTAGAAAATTAGTTTAAGTGAGATTATATACTTCTGAAATTATTTCAAATTGATTTATAAAATATTTTGTTCTTTGTAAAAGGAATTACGGCTTTGAATATTATAGTGCTTAACTTTTTATGAACATAAAAATTGTAAATAATTTAAAGTGCAAATAATGAAAAGTACAAAATAGAGAAATAATGAGAGATAATAAAGGACCTCGTTTAATGTATTTTCTGTGGCATCCGCTTGATTGGTTTGCTTTTGCAGCTCTTCGATAACTGTCTTTAAGGTTTCGGCTTGTTGTTGTCCTCGATGAACATTTAATTCACGAGCTTCGCCTATTGAAACCCGCAATTGTTGCACGCGAGTTTGAATTCCTTCTAGCTCGTTGTTCAATTCATTAACGTAGCTAAAAAGGGCGAAATTTTCCTCTTCCTGTTTCAAGAACTGTTTTGTCAATTTGTCAATAACCTTTTCACCTATAGGGATACAAATTTATACATTAATTATTTTGATAAGTTCAAATTGTTGTATTTCAGATTAATTTTCATGATTAGTTGATAGGAATTGTCCTATATTTTTTGGTTGCTCAATTCTTGATCGTTCTCATAAACCTAACTATTAGACATTGAATAACTAATTTAGGGTTGAATGTTGTATGAAAAAAGTAATGATAATAAAATAAATAACTTAAATACAAAGAATTTACTACGTAGATTATTGGTCCTTTTCGCAAAATAAATAAAAACGTATGTTGATTAAACATATTTTTAAATAATATTGTTTTGAAGCAATTATAATTTATATATAATTATAATACAGCAGCTATCAAACAAATTATTATAAATTAATTAATTCTACATAATAAAAAAAACGCAATACCAGTAAATTGCCTAACAAGAGCCAAGATTTCATTGTAAATGGCTATTTTATTGCGCATCTCTTTTCTTTTTAATTCCTGTTCTAGTTTCTTTTTTTCATCAAGTTCATTCATCTTTCTATACTGGCCCTTTACGCCAAGAAATTCTTGCAGCTTCATTTCATTATCAATCGTCCGCTGCATATCGCATATTTCGTTTGTATGATGTTTTAAGTCTCTTAGTCCACTGAAAATAGTAAATAATATTAACTTTACGCGAATTTTTCATGATATAGTCAATTATTAAAATTAATGATTTTTTGTTTAATTCATAAGCCATGATCTTGATAAGAATTTTATTACTTAAAAAGTTTATTTTAAAAATACTTTAAAAACTGAGTAGTAAAAATTAATGCATTAAGTTTAATAGTTTATTTTAGAAAATGTGAAAAACAATGTAGCACGTGCATTGGAATTTTATTATTAAAAATGATTAAGCAATATGTATTAAAAAGTGTTTACTACAATATACGAATAAAAAGTCGCGTATGGTATTTCACGAGATAATACGCTACAAATAGAGTGTTTAAATTGAAAAATATTTAATAGTTTAAAAATTTCTAATATAACTAAAAAGTTACTTCAATTCATCATCATTTAAGAGTAATATTTAACAGTTTGTTGAGAACTAGGTGTTAAGTATTTACCTTTGATACCATTCATTCCTAATAAATACAAATAAATAAAGAATTTTATGACGATACGTCCGCGTGAAGATATCATTGCAACGCAGGGTCTCTTTTTCTTTAAAAGAACTGGTGGAATGTAAATCGGCGATGATTCATGAGCTCATCGCTTATGACTGTTATTAAAACGATAAAAAATCGAAATCACGATGCAGCGCGAGTCATTTGAATTAAGACTCGCTGGCTTTCGAAGAACGAGAATGTCTGTACTTTCTAGGCTTTTTTTATATTTCAAACATCGAGCTAGTAGCTGAAGAATGAGTGAAAGCAGCTACGAGGCTTACGTACCACACGATCCATAGCTTATGTGGAAGCGATTTTAAAATGTATGTGCGCATATCCTACCGCTCCTTAAGCGCGTTGATTTTGTTAATCTCGTCGTCGCGGTGGTTGAAGGCGATGGTAGCCTGCTCGATCAGGTCGTTGATTATGCCCTTTCCAATGTTGAGCTGATTACTTAGTCGGGCCCAAAGGATGTTGAATTGGCCCCGCTCCTTGAGTAGGCCCTCTATCTCCTCGCGCATCTTGCTGTTCTCGTTCACGAAGATGTCGAAACGCTGCGTCGCGACCTGCAGCCGATTCTCCATAATCAATATGAGCTGTTCGTTCTTTTTCTTTGCCTCCTTCTGCTGGTGCTCGGTGAACACCTTGAGCTGCAAGTTGCTCACTTCCTTTCCTATCTGATGATGCCAAAACCTTTAGTCGCTCAATTTGAAAATTTCATTCTTTATGTCTTAATTAGTTTGATCCGTCATTGGCACGTAAAAAGCATTTACTAAATATTTATGCACAAAATTTCCCCTTCATGTATCCGACTTTCAAACGGTCAACATATCGGGTTTAAAAACAAACATAGCATCGGTTTTTATTTTCAGTATTAGCAAGAACCTAAAAGCATCAATGATATATAAAGTTTGAAAAAAATTTTTTTTCTTTTCTTCATCTTTATACTAGAGTTATTTCTAGGAATCTTATTCTTATTCTTTTTCTCGTAAAATTAGAGAATGAAAAATAAATAAACAAATAAGCAAGTCTTTTGAGACTTGACTCAATTTAATTTTAAAGTGACATGCAGGTATTTTTTAACTTTTCATTTTGTATCATTCTTGTTACTTTAATGTTTTTTTGTTGACTATATATTATATCTATTTTTTGTTTAATCAAAAACTTTTTTAAATTTAAAATTAACTGTAATGTAAGTAAATAACGAATTTAAATCCATATTTATATTAAAAATATATTTGCATATATTTTCGATTTTAGATGTAGTTAATATTTTTACGTAAGATAAATAAATCTATATTTTAAAGGGAAGATATTAGAACACGGAATAATCTTATTCAAGCAAGGTGTATTCGTATATTTCAGTTGGCTAATTGATAACAGAATCGTTTGTGTAAGTAAATCAATGTAAGTCAGCTTTTCATGTTTAAATTTGAAAATTTTATTCTAATTTATCCGAAAGGAAAAAATCTGTAAAGAACAAGGTTGCAAACTTGTTCACAAGCTTGCAAAATTTCAATGGGTAAGGATCATAATAAACCTTTAATAGCATTATGCGAGTCTATTAGGGTCTCGGTAATGTATGTAACCTAAACTCGTTTAATTATATTTTTGATATATAATTATATTCTTGAGTATTTTAATTGTTTTGCCCTTGAAATGAAAAATGAAAATTCCAATATATTATCAATGAAGTCGAGTGATTATATGTAGTCGGTACATGTACATTACACTACGTAATTGGGTAAAAAGTGTATAATGCATTATCTCGTCATCTGGTTCTGCACAATTTATATTTTGAGTTCTAGGGGTCTGTGGAATTCTTGCCTAGGTTACAGCCACGGTGATTTTTCTAATCGCGCAAACGCAGAAATTGTACCCAATTTGTTTATTAGTGTAGTGGTGGTATTGAGGTGGGGCAAATAACGAGCTCGTGAGATGATAAAAGGGTCACCTTGATATATTGTTCCTGTATTTCAGCGATCTGCTGTCGCTCCTTTTGTATTTGTTCGATGAATCGAGCGCGCTTATCTAGGAGGTCTTTCAGCTCGGCGACAAGGACCTCGTCCTTCCGCACGTTCTCGGGTGACTTGGCTGACTTGATGGCAAGGACGAGTCTGGCCTTCTCCGTCTCCAGCTGGTCGATTATGTTGTTTTGGTTGCGTTGCTGATTCCGCGCATTTTCCACGTAAACCTCCCGGTCGTTTTCCATAATACGGTACTGGCGCTTCAACCGCGACAATTCGTGCTCGGCCAGCAATTCCGAATCTATCTCTTTTGAGAACGGCTCACTCTTACTCATAGCCATTCTGACCAATTAGTCGTCGATATTTTATCCTCTTCAAGAACCTTATGCAACACTTCGCGACGAGACTGTATAACGATTCTATTAATTGGCTAAATTTTAAATGCCCATGATCCACGCAAATCACTAGCATTTCATTCGCGATCTCACTGCATTATCCATGGGTATGCCAAGAACCGGAGCAGTCGATCTCGGTAAATTGTAAGACGT
Organism: Kradibia gibbosae; assembly: GCA_018907135.1. Taxonomy (NCBI): domain Eukaryota; kingdom Metazoa; phylum Arthropoda; class Insecta; order Hymenoptera; family Agaonidae; genus Kradibia; species Kradibia gibbosae. The sequence goes on from JACCHX010000001.1 coordinate 39,399,242, forward strand.
TGTTTCCGGCTCGGGAAACGACGACTACGACGGTGAGCAGTGGATGAGAGAAAAGTCCGGAGGCTGATGTCCGTCGGTAAACATCGACCCCCGTGGATGAATCGGTGGTTAGTGGCAGGACGTCTACTTGGACATCGGCTCGAATTCAGATGGCTCGAGAAAAGGTTTCGAAGGAACGGCAGCTGCTGGGACTCTGGAGCCGTGCCACTCGAGTTGACATCTGCTGTCGCCCGCGTATTTCCGTCGCGCTCGACGGCGAAGGAGGAACACGTGCTTGCACGAAAGAGAGAGAGAGAGAGAGAGAATATTGAGCGAAAGCAGTTGGCAAGGACGATATATGCGTTCGAGACCTACACAAGCACGCGGACTCTTCACTTCGTCCCGGTGCTTCGCGAAACTTGTAAGGGCACGATGCGGCGGAACACCTCTTAATGTCGGAAAACTGCGGAGCTCCGTTTTTAGAATTTGCGATGGTCCAGAGGTGGGCACATTTTCTCGACGAGCTTGGGATAAGAGAGGTTAAGGTTGGATTCAGGTCGGGAGGAAGCGAAACAGAGCCCGAGCCAGAGGAATTATCGGAATCCGTGAAACCAGCGTTGCTAAGGCTTCAGTTTATCGTTGGCACGCGTCGTAACCATAGACACACGCGAGTTACTTTGTCCTTCCGAAAAAACGGCTACGACTAGAGAAGGCGATCGAGGAAAATTTACGAGATCTGAAAAACCCAACGCTCACCTCAACGATTTCTAGATTTTTCAGAGAATACGATCTTTTGCTGCTTTTCACTGCGCTATTATTGTTCAACTCGACCTACCAACATTTTTACGAATTAAATTTTCGCGGCAAGGCTCATCCGATTATCATTGGAGACTTACGCTTAGTCCTTTACATAATTATATAGGAAAAAAGACAAGAACTAGAATCGATTCTTTTGAAGTTTTTTTTTCTTTTCAAATTTGTATAGATTTATACATACGTATTTGTATATATGTATACATATGCTCCTTTAAAGAATAAAATTTCAAATTCATTTGTTGCAGTGAAACTGAGGCTACTGTCAAGTCAAACTTTCAACCGTAATTATATAGCGTTTTATTGTCCAGTCATTTTCATGAATAATGATTTTAAAAATCTCTGCGCAAGCGTTAGTAATGGAAGTCGATCGAGCCGAAACGCATGCTCTTCTAATTTTCACATCTCAACTCATAACTTGAATGAAAATTAAATGAATAAATGTCTCTCGTTCTTTATAAGGTGAAAAGTGAGAGTAATAAATAAGAGGTAAAGATAAAAGCTCTATAACGTTTTCTTCCTCAGCCATCTGCTGATTGTCTGAAGCGGCTGATATCAAATAAATTATTAATCGAAGATGTGTATGGATAAGAAATAAAATATTTCACTTTCGAGTCACGAAATAATTTTTCGTGAGGCCGTTGATGATGACGAGCTGCAGACCGAGGAAGAGCAATAATGCGATCGCGGGTGTTTATCGGGTGCCAATAGACGGCGTAGAATGTCGAATAAGGCTTTTTTTCTTCGTTAAAATATTATTTCATTACTTCACATTTTTTATGGCTTAACGAGAAGAGTACTGACAACTGTGTTTAGTTGGCTTGATGTGAAAAATCTTGCAAAACTTCGAAAACGGTTAGAATGACAGGCAATATCATTGGTATTTAATCAATATTCAGTTAGGATTAGAGGGAATATTAGGAGTAAGGATTGTTCGTAAGAAGCTGTTTCCTAATTTTGTGACTTGCGGATTCTTTAAATTTAGTTAGCTAATAGTTTTACAGCATCGAGAACCAAGGGACTCATAAACTGTATTCTTGCTCATTGATTTATTTATTATAAATCTTGAGGTGTACGAGCGATTAATCGAGTCCAAATAATTTAAATGAGAATTTATTATGAAACGCGACCGGCCAAAGGATTATTGAGTTTTTTTTTCTTTTTTTTTAAAGATATTTTAAGCTTGTGCATTCTGGCACATTCAGGCAGATTACGAATAATGTTCGTTGCAAAGCGAGCAACTTGCCATGCCGCTGAAAATGAGAGGCTTATTTACATGCGCCTATTATAATACGTGGAATTGCATTTTGTTTTTTAATACTATGTTTATCTTTATCTGTAAAGGAGGACTATCGTCGTTAACCACATTTATATTTGTTTACTTTAAGTGAATATCCGCCTTGTATTTATACGTGTCATTGACAACATTTGGATAAAATATTGAGCATGAATAAATAAATGTCTAATTTGTGAAAGAAACCTATTCAAATGTTTTTATAAACAATTTATTATAATTGAATTATAATCGATAGCCATTTCCTTATTAATTGTAGCATTCATATTTTAAGTGTACTTATCACAAGAGGCTCCCATGTATGAGAAAATTTTTGTCGAAAGAACGTTTCTTTCCGATCCAGTTTCTTAATCCTGAAAGGGGGCATAAAGACTTGGGAAGTTTTCAGGCCATTGGTATTGTAGTTTCGCTAATAATATAGAAGATGTTTGCCTAGAGAATATAAATCTTTATTGTATCGGGACTCGAAGAGGCATGTAATGGCTACTTATTAAAAATAGACATTCTTTTAAGAGTAAACTTTGACATTCGAGTTTAAAAGGTGCCGAAAAATACAATAATTCACTCCGTATTCGGTATATAATTGTAAAAGTAGGAACGACGCAATTCTCTCGCGAGGAAAATGAATCATCACACCTTCGTGTCTCGTGAAAAGATGTTGCCTCGATCGTAATATAATAAAATAGCGTTATCAGTCGCAGGGAGGCAGTCAATGCCCGTGATAACTGACAATGTCAGGTATATTAAGACGACGAGAGCTCGAGGCGAGGTCCTGGTACCCTTGTTCGGGGCTTATATACCATTGAGCTTGGGTACCAGCTCTCCATATTACGGGCCGTGAAACGAGGATCGCTCTATTACCCAAAGCGATTTTTCATAAAAAGGCGATGCTCGCGACTCCTGGAGCGCGGGTTTTTCCACTCCGGGTTCGAGAATTGGCGCTGTTGAGTTAGCCTTCTTCCCACTGCGGCCGCAGCCACTGCTCCCACCTCTAGTTTAGCCTACCTCCTCCCGCCCCGGCGCCTACGTCGCGTTTCCCCCTACCAGCGAGGGCCCAGCAGTAGCAGTGCGGTATGAGTCAGCGGGGGAGTGCGCGTGCGTAGTCGGTGCCGACCGCGTCCTCGGCTGAAGGCGGTCGTGTGTAGGCGTTGGCGGCCGGGGCTGAGAGGGGGTGCGCGAAGGAGTAGGAGGCGGCGGAGGACGGAGTGCAGGCAGGGTAGAGAACGGAGCCGCCGTCCCTGGTCAGAGCGTCGGACCTGGCGCTCACCTCAGTCCTCGAGCGCTCGCGAGTTTTCCCGGGCGTGCAGCGCTCAGCTTCGGTCGACGCGAGGCTGCTGCCGCCGCCGCCGCCGCGACCCCCGTACACCACCCGGCTCCAGACCCGGTGCGAACGGGCTCTAGAGCGCGAGCTCCAAAACCGCGAACAACACCCGGGCCTCTGCCCTGCGTCGGCTGGCTAAGACCTGTTCGCCTATGTGTGCCCCAGCTCGTGCAACAAGTGCGCGACTTCGTACTCGAAGACGAGGCCGATGGACGTAGGGAGATGCTCGATAGGCGGCTGACGCGGCCAATTTAGGTCGCGGACTTACTATTATCGACGATCGGGCTTGCCCTGCGTCCCTGCCTTCGCTGCTGTTCCTGTTTCTGTTGTTATTTTTAAGATTGTTGTTATTCGTCGCCGTTGCAGTTTTCATCGATTAGCATCGTCCTCGTTGTCGTTATTATTATTATTATTATTATTATTATTATTAAAATTTCGATTAAAATAATAGTGGTGCTGGTGATGGTGTTACCGTTGATACTCCGGTACCTAAATTTCATCGACCCTCGCGTTGTGGCTTCTACTGTTCTCGCTGTCACTGCTGCCTTTAATGCCGCTGCTTGCGTCGCTTTCGACTGTTTACCCTGAGACGCTGAACGAAGAATCGGAAACATCTCGAGTCAAATAGTATTGGATTGTTTACGGCTCAGCAGCAGCAGGAGCAGCACAACTTATATATTCCGATAATAGCCTGTTCTGCAGCTTGGGGAGGATTAATGGTGATAGCGCCTTCCTCGGTAGCAACATTTTGGTGATCAGGTAACCAATCATTTTTATCGTTGGTGAATAATAATTTTTGCGTTCAATATGTAGAATAAAATTTGACCATTAATATGCGAATTCCAAAAGTTTCTTTTCTACCAAAGGAAGTAATCGCTAAAGGTTTTTTTCTTAAAAAGTGGCAAAAATCCTACGGACGTAATATTCTCGCTTCCTAGCGTGTTGAGAGGTCATTTGTTATTCGTACAAAAAAACTCATTCCTCCCAAGGAATTGAGTTATATGTCTCTTTTTCGTTAACCTATAATGCACATTAGCTTAAAGGATATAGAATTATGTTGCGGTATTTACGTACTCGTGTTTATAACGAAGCGTTAAATGTGTTAAAATCAACACAAATACCTTACACGAGTTATTCACTGGCGAACAGGATTTATAATGAAAATAGTCTTTGTCTGTATTTTACCGAACTAATGAATTCAATAATATCTAGAGAAGAGATAACATTATGAAAATTAAAACTATTATAAACTATAAATTGGTTGTTTAAATATTGTACACGAACGCATATTAACATTCTTATAAAGAAAAGCAATAAAGTGATGCAATGCGGAAACTTCGGTCCACTGAAGTAAAAGTGACGCACGGCCGGTTACAATGGTATGTCACATAAAGTCAGGGACAAAATAATATCTTGTAAGCAGGGAAAGGTAATTTTATGAAAATCAACGTTGCAGCAAAGAATTGGTAAGCGGCTGATACCGCTTTAGGCCAAAGTGCAGTAGAAATCAACGTACCAACCTCATTTGCTCGCCATTTCACAATTCCTTATTGAAACTGCTGCTGAACAATAAAATAAATAAGAAGATAAAAAATAGAGAGAGAGAGAGAGAGAGAGAGAAACGAGAGGAAAAATGTATGACCGGGCAAGTGCGATGAAGCGCGATCTTTCTTCGCTGGTGTGATTTTTAACCAATGCTACCGAAAGTAAACTTAATCGCGCAAATTAGAGGGAGAATATCCGGTGGGTCGAGCTTACACGTTAACTTACATGTAACAATGTCACGTATTCAAAATTCCGGGGATGAGAAGAGCGGCTCGGTGAAGCAGGAAACGGAAGATTCTCCCCCTACCCTGAGCGGATGCTCACCTGGAGGGAGTTTTGTGAGGGGCCGTCGGAACATCTGTTCGGCACCAGACTGAGCCTACGAGGGGGCCGCCAAAAAAGGAACGAGTCCTACGTCCGTCCGATCAGCTCCGCGCTTCTAGCGCGACTCATCCCTAGAAAAATGACCTTTCCGACGAGCCTGACTCTGTCGGACCCATGACCCATATGACCGCGGATTCGATCAAACCTTTTGCGGACCTATTCAAGAATTCCCTCCTGTTCCATTTACACTCACACTTTCTTCCATTGTCCCCCGCCTCTCACTCGGGTAAACTTCGTTCCACGAGCATTCCGTTATTTTCACTGCAACACTGCAAGCTTCAGCACACCTACAAATAAAGATTAGTAGAAGTTGAGACTCCTTTAGTTTAATATACTATACTAAACAATTGTGCTCTTCCACACAAGCCGTTGCATGCTAATCTCTGCTTACTTGCGCTACCAGTTATTGCAATAAAGTAAACAAAGGTTGTGCCAGAAAATTGGTCATAATTTTCAGCCTATGATTCCAGTGGTTCGGACAAGATGCGAGCTATTTTAGCCATATGAAAATAATATTTCAGTCATCAGATGTATCAAATGGCAATAATATGTTAAAGTTATTATAATTTGCTATTACGAAATTTTATTAATATTATCTAGTATTTAGTGCTTAGTCGTACAATTTAAAAGGATGCTTTTATCTCTGATATTTTGACTATATTATGGGCTTAAGCAATTTTTTTTTATTTTATATTTATCAAATTGTCTTTAGAATACATCATCTTGTTTTTCGACTTTAATTTACTCAGTTTATTTATTCTACAAATAGTACTTGATCCAAATAAAGTTAACATTGTATTACCATTAAACAACATTATATATTATCTATTATTTTCTCTCCATTTAGTTTGATATATGTATAAATTTGTTGTATAAATGGCATAAAATTAAATAAAATTGCCTAAAGGAATGGAATAATAATTTCTTAAGTAAGAAAAGTATGTAGCACCACTCCTTTGCTGTGTACTGCTAAGTTATGATTCATAAGATTTTAAATGCGAAGCAGTTTTATTGTAGAGGAATTTGGTACTGCATGAGTTGCTGCAATATGTGTAACTATTTAAAGATTCTATTTTACAGCGCTAAAACTTTTGAGTTTAATCTTTTAATTTTAGAAATAATTAATTTTTCAAATTCCGAACCACGATCAACATCGCTTTTGTATGCGTAAAATTTTAATCCAATCAGCTGTGTAAACATAATTTCGATCGATAAATACCTACATTATCTACACAAATTTTTCAATATTTTTCATTAATAAATTATCGCATTATATGAATCACGAATCTTATCTCTATTGTAGAAAATATGATTAAGCTTGTTTCTGTTTTAATAATAAGTGGAATTTTGTCATTTTAATAAATTTCTCATTTAAATCAGTATTTTACGTAACTAATGGATCTAAATTAAAAATCTTAGTAAGGAAAAACAGCGTATTTAGAAAATATCTATACAAATTTACTGTGCAAACATGCTAATTAAAAAAGTTATCAATTTTATGTAAAATAAAAAAATGTCAACTTATAAAGGTTGAGCACCTTTATTTAATTTAAAAATGTATTTTTCAATATCTAATGTTTTCGGTTAAGTGCTCAGATATTAAACCTTCGGATAATACACTGAAACAGTTGAATAACAAAATAATCAAAAGGCCAAATCAAGTTTTGCGTAAGGTTATTAATATATATTTCACATAGCCACCGCAATGGTGCTAAAGTTACTCACTACACTATTCGTAGAGGAGCAAAAATTTACAAAGAAACTTTCCTCGGAGAACAAAAGCGTCGGGAGTCTCGTTCAAATGCTTTGCCTATAAACATAAGAGAGGAAAAGGCTCGAATCGATAGTCGATCGTAAGATCACTGCCTGTCGCTGTTCAACGTATATTCGTGGGCGAAGTTTTCCGCTGTTCGATGTCTCAGACCGTCCGTCTCGATGGGACCTGTGCGATAAGACTGAATCTTGAGCTACCTTTTCTCCTCCATTACAACCGAGCCCGCACCCCTCCTTCCAGGACCAGGGCCTTCCTACGAGGTCCTTCGCCTCGTGGTCGCAGGCGCATCCTCGCCTACATGTGTAGAGTCGGCAGGTGAGCGTCATCGTTGCTACGAGGAGACAATTTTCGCGGGTAGTGGCGCATCCGAGGTCTTGTGCCGTCGCCAGATGAGTCACGATGCTTCTCATTGATTCTATCCTCCTCGCCTCCAGGGATTAACGATGCGCTCCGCGAGCGATTCTAATGCATTGTCTCGTTCGATAACCATCGCGCGGATTTCAGTTGCTCGGGCTTTTAAGGTTGTGTCGGTTTTAGATCACGGAATGCCGGAATAATTCGAGGGAATCAACGGGTGGGTATGTGTGACTATTTGTATACGCGGATGATTAGCACTGGGAAAGTAGGCTTGAAAATTTGCGAAAAACGAATCCAGGGTAGCTTATCCGAAGAACTCGATATTTAAAAAAAAATAATCGTTCAATCCTAGTCTAAGGATTGGACACTACTGTAGCAGAAGTATACAAATACACTCCGAACATCGCAAAGTATTCGTTCTCATGAACGTATTTAGCGATTTGCGAAAGCTGCAGAGTTTCCCATCCTTGCGATACAATGCATCAACGCGATGCAATGCTTTGGTTTCTGAATGGTTTCCTTTTCGATATTAAAATTAACCCTCCACCGATCAGGTTATACTGTTTTTGGACATTGTCGTGAATCGAACTTCCGAACTGCCTGTCTCGTAGTCACGACGATTATGAACACAAGGATTGTTTGTTCCAGGGGTCGTGGGGCAGCCTCGTGCCCCCATGGCAGCGATCGGCGAGCGGCACGGGCTCGTGCCCACCTGGCGTCCCGGCAGGTAACGGCGGCGTCGGAGTTCATGAAGCCGCCCCAGACCGGCACGATGCTGCCGCGCAAATCCGAGGGCCGCTACGAGCCCTACGCCCTCGAGGACATGATAACGAGTCTCCAGACGCGCGGCTCGAGCTTCGAGGACGGCACCGAGGAACCCGCTGAACTCCTGAAGCAACGAGAGCGCGACCTCGTGCTCGCAGCCGAGCTCGGCAAGGCCCTCCTCGAGCGCAACCAGGAGCTCACCAGACAGAGCGAGCTCGTCACCGAGAACTACGCCAGCAAAATTGAGGTTGGCTCTGAAAAAAAAATATATATATATAGATAGATATAGATAGATATATATACGTATCTTTTCTACTCTCGCCCATTCCTCGCGACCTTGGACCGAGGAAGCTGCCGTTTTCTATCTTAGCCGACTCCTACGCGCTCTCCCGGACAACCGAACGAGCCGCAGCCTAATAATTATTTATCTTAGCTATTGACTTGAAAGACACTCGCTTCTTTTGGCTCTGCGTAGGAGTCCTTAATAGATTGGTCCCCTGATGACACATGCCAACGCTTATTTGTTTTCTTTATATCTTTAGGATAATCACGCGTTACGTATTCTAGTTTAATGTTCAATTACGACAACCTATGCAAACGCCATTCTTTTTTTACGCGCTTTGACAGAAATCTTATTATCGAGCCAACTTTTTACTTTTCTTTGTATATTTTTTTATTTTCAATATTTACCTTGATTATCGTATTTCATTAAGAATTTAATATTGAAATTTATATGCCCCTTTCATATGCTATCCGCTAACAATTGTCGGACAATTGAATGTTATACAATTTCCACATAATACATTTTTTAAATTAAATATTGTTTTGCACTAGATAGTAAAAATAGAGCTTGCTATGTATTATGTATACCTTAGCTCGTACCTAGTCGTCTGAAAATAGCTACTTCAGATTTGTATCAGTTTGCGGCACAATTACCTGAAAGGTTGAGTGATTTCTGTCGGGTGCGCGATAAACCTATTACAGAAATTAGAAAGCTTGTGCATTTTGACAAATATTGTAAAGAAAAATGAATGCCATAATGATGCTAATCAAGCCGTGTCCGTATATAATACGGTGGAGTGGCATTACGAAATTTATTGAAAATTTCCTAACCCATATACTATTGATTAAAAACAAAACATTAAATTTTCTCTGATAGAAGATATTTTAGAAGTATTTTTAGATAAATTTGAAAATAGGTGTACATAATAAACATGTAGAACGTGTGAAAAAATTATAATACTTTGAAGATAAATAACCTCTACAATGTAATTGCTTTATTTATTTCATATTACGAGTAATTACTGTGAACGCTGTATAAAATACATTTCTAACTAACGAAAAAAATAACAAATAAAAAATTTTGCACTAATTGTCATAATTTTTTAACGGTCTGATAAAAGCTACTCGTGAAATAAAAATCGTAATTATCGGACCAAAGTGCAGCACAGTTCTGGAAAGTAAATGGCTAAGGAAGGTAATGAAAGTTTCCTTAGGCATGGATAAACACAACAAATTGTAACGCCTCTATATTACACTCCTGCGCGTGAAGCCACACAAAAGTAAATATACACATAATAAGCTGATATTTCGCAAAATCCTAGAAGCGCGAAAACCAGTTGTCTAATCCGGGGTACATTATAAAAGTGAAAACATTTTATCAGCGTGCTATTAGTGCATCTGTGTTTTAGAGACACGCTGGTCACATTTACGAATTTCAATGTTCGCAAAAAGTTCCAGAAGTGTTATTATCGCGTGTAAAAATTTAGCAAATTCAAGATGTCACTATTCAAAGATAATTGAATTCGATGACAATACAACGGATTATTTACGGGTGTACTTAACAATCAAGTTACACAGTACTTATTCAACATTCTTAAAGGCATTATAGTCGCGAACCAAAATTATGTTCACTAAGATTCTGCAATTAGTGACTATTATTTAAAATTTTAATATAATGAATTTATACATTGACCCGAGGAAAAATGAAGGAAATTACAAAATGTAAGAAAATCATCAATGCTACAAATTTAAAAACATTTCACACAATGCAGGGTATTTTTTACTTTCGAATAGCTTCTGTATATATCGGTAGTAAATGTTAGTATTGTTGGTAAATAATGAAATTGAGTGTTATCAATGAACAATTCATATTTTAGTGGGTAGCCGAAGTTTCAATCGATCGTCGGGAAATCTTTATTAAGTACATCATAAACTTAAGTGAATATCAGGGTTATTTTTAAAAGTAACATTTTCCGAGACACAAGTACACATGCACATGGTGTTTATTTTACACATAATCATCTCACTGTTGGTTACTAGCTTTTAACCGGTAAAGCGTATTTAAGGGTAGACGAGAACATCAAATCAAAGTATACGAAATAAATGTTACGGTTCAACTTTTGCCTTGCAAAAATAGAAAGTGCGTAATCGAATGATTGTCGGCATGCGTAGTATTGAACTAAAGACTGGGACTGAGACTCGAGAGGCAATAAACACAGGGTCTGACCAAGTGGAGCTTGCATCGGTCCGCAGCATTGGATATGCGTATATGTATTGAAGGAACGGAGGGAGAATGGAGAGAGGTTTTCTTCAGGAGAGGAGCCAAGGTGGAACGCTGTTTGTTTCTGCGATGCGTGGCTGAGAAATTGCGATAAAGCCCTCGGGTGCACAAGGACGGCTCGATCGATGTCGCGTGCCGTAGAATCGGCCTCCACTGTTGAGATCGCGGGCTCATCCGGTGAGCTGCAATACGGTTTCGCACAAAGCGACCCATAATCGGATCCGAGTGGCGCTGCAGGCGGCCCGACCCCATGGGTACCTGCCCCCGTTACTGGAGATTGCAAGCCGTGAAAACTCGAGGAAAGTAGCTTTGGCCGGTCTCTGACTTCATGGAGTCGCTTCCACGTTCAGACAGCGAAGCCCCACTTATTATATTGTGTTGGGCTCTGCTGTCGCTAATCATAATCAATTCGCTTGTGCTTGGCGCTCGAACAGCGGTGGCTTCGCGATCTCTCGGATTCCTCGATTCGACTTGGGATTCTTATTATTGACTTTCGAGTCTTGATTATTCACGAGGCATTATTATTGAAAATGGCGGGATTATTCTCATTGTCCAATGCTACCTGAGCAACTACTGATGTTTTTAACTTTATTCTTCTTTACACCACTATCGATCAATTTTTTGATAACTATATGAATATATTGAAGAAGATGTGGAGTTTCCAGATGCTTATTGTGCAAAAATTTCATAGGTAAATTTATAAAAGAGCAAGGATTCCATTGACTTGTGAGCGAATAGACATTGCGTTTATGCTTATTTGAACATCTTTTTTCTTCGATTCATCGAGTATTTTAACAAAAAATCTTGTATCGGATCATTCAATTGAGATTTAGTAACGCACGATCCATAAGGTGTCGAATCAAGCTTCTTAGATTTTTAATGTTTTTAAAAAAAAGTTTTAAAAAAGTGTTTTTTTTAAATGTATGGTTAAAACGCGATTTGAAATGAAGGCATTATAAAATTTTGTTTTGAAATCCTTATGTATAATCTGCATTGTGAAAAGAATTTTCAACTGTAAATCATTGGTTGAAATAAAATCAACGCAGTCAAATAAGTTTTAGAGAAGACGAACTTTTGTCGATTTACAGTGAAAGCAAACAAAATCTCCGCTTTTCAAGATAAAAGATAAAATGCAACATTGATAAAGTTCTGTATTTTCTGAAAGTTTGACATGCATTTGTGCAGACTTGACCCTCTTTGTCGTGCTCTAATTTGACGATCATCATCAAACCGTAATTTAATCAAATTTTTCTGGTGCTTACTTATTTAAGTACATTGTAATGGTTTTCGTACGGAACTGTGCAAGAGCCTATATTAATACGCTAAATAATGTTTATGTAGAGACTTTAAGTACAGTTGAGTTTGTAGATATACGTTAAAAAAAAATTTAACGAATCATAGCCGTGTGTGTCGAAAAAGCAGAACAACAGGGTTTTGAGTTTATACAATAACGGTGCATTAACGATCGTAGGTCGAAGGAAGATAAACAAGGCGCGTCAACAAAATGCTTAGAAAAAGAAAAGGATTTTCGTGCGTGTGCGAGTCATAGGCACGCGCACTTGGTTCTCGGTTTATTTGTTCGTTGGACGAGCTCCGCGTTGAGGAAAGTCACGAAAGCGTGGAAATAAGCCACTTACTTGAGGAACGCGTGTGCTAGGATCGCTCCACCCCGCTTCTCTTAGACCTCCCCCCACCGGCACACATACAAGCAAATCGACCCCGCTCGAATTCGGCTAGACAATGCCCGGCATCACGCTTCACGGATATATTCCTCCTCTTGTACTTCTCCGCTGCTATCGTCCAAGCTCTTCAAAGCCTTTTACGATTCGCAGCCTGGATGAAACCGTCGCCTGTATCTGCCTGTGCCGGATCACCTCTCCGTCCTCAATTTATAAACTATATCTGCGAATGGCGCTTTGCCCCGCGACTCCACGAGGTTTTAACACTCCTTCCCTTAGTCACGGTGAATCCTGCAACCCTCCGGGCATTTTCCGCCTCCAGATCTACTCCGCTCCGAGGCTCCGCCAAAATAATGCCAATGCATAACTAGCGCGCATCGCTTCGATCTCGGACTAAGACCCTGTAGTGCCTTTCCCTCCACTTTTTCTATCTGCTTTCGTAAGTAATTAGTCCTTGTAATCGCAAATGTTGTCAGCACTGCTGAGATTTTACGCATTGCAGCTCTGAGCCTCGCACTCAATTCGAGGTTTATTGCGGCTCGGGGATAATTAATACAGAGGATATACACCGGAAACACTTATTCTTTATCGCTTATGAGTGATATACAAGCTGCATGTTTCTCTACCCCTGACCATATTTTTACACTCTTCTTCCCCTCTTTCTATTAACATGTAATAATAAACTTCTAACCTATCAGACCACAGATCCTATTAACCTTTTCAAACCAGATAATCTGTTTGTTTGTCCGGTTGAGTATCAATTGTTTTTATCAATACTCTCTCTCTCAATATTATTTTAATATTTAGGATAAGGTCCCCAAATCTTTGAAAATGATGGATTGGTTATGTGGGTGAGTGCTAATCCTTAATAGTTGATATCTTACGATTCGCCCCTACTCTCTTGCGACAAAATCTGCGTAACTATAGAAGCCCAGACCAGAGAAATAAGAGGACTCTGTTGTAAGGCGATGCCATTTACGAACAAGTAAAGTTAACGATCATCTTTGGAACAAGATACGTACCCTCCATGTAATATTAAATATGGTAATAAAGAAGTTGTATTGCTGATTAGTATTACTGCACAATGCTGACACTTTGATGACATCTTATTTAAATATTAATAATTATAATAATATGAAAAAAATTTATTTAATATATAATAATTAAATGAAAAAATATATCAATTTGTTGCAAATTTTGAAAGCCGGTCAAGTATTCAAGAAATTTTTATCAATGAAATAATATAAGATAAAGAAACTTATGGGAATCGAATTACTATTTTTGACAATAATTTTTTTTAAAAAAATTTTCGTTGGGACAAATTCAAAATTTATAATATTATTTTAAATAAAAAAATGCTTGTACGCGTACTTAAATAAATTATTTGAAAGTCACCGAATGGAAAAAAAACTTTCACAGTGTCCTAACCGGAAAATCATTATTATCAGATTCAAAAACAAATTGTCCTTTGCAGAAAAAAGTAGAAAAAAGTTTCATGCAATAATTGTTTATTCAATCTGTAAGATATAATTTGTATTTAAAACTGTGAACAACTGGATTCTTCTGTTTAATTTGATTTAATACCTAAAAATCGAGAGGAATAATTAGAATTAGAAAACAAAGAATATTTTGTACTATTGTAACTGATTATAGCAATAATTCTAACTTCCCAGGAAACTAATAAAAACATTTAATACTCATATTTCTTTAAAAAGGCATTTTTATTGTATCTTTGCCGCTATAATTGTACTTTACTGGAAGTCAGGGAAAGCTTTGTTTATATAAGTGTCCGTTTGCTTGTCTTCATTGGAGTAGAAAAAAGAACATTTTAATAAATACTGCATTAAGAATTCAGTAATACATTCATTCGACGTTACATATAATTACATTGAAGGATTATTTTACAATTAATAAATTCGACAATATATTAGGAAAACATTTTTTATCCAGAGTCAGAATTTTGAAGTAAAAGCCTTCTACATTAGTCACAAACAATACATTATTATGGATATAATTAATGTCTGGTAGCGAAACTACAAAAGGGCCAGAACAAATACCTGTACAGAAGAAGGTAGAAGACGAGTCAACATACATTCGAGAAACGATGAAAAAAGCCACGCAAACCTGATGATTTCCCCAAAGCGTAAAATCGTAAAGTAAAGATTCACAGGGAGGAAAAAAGAAAAAAATTTATAACGCAGATAAAATTCAGTGTTGCGGCAGGCGTTCCATGACAAAAGGCTACCTCTTAATGGTCTTGTTCTCTCCTCGCCATCCTCCTCCTGTTTCCCAACTTCCCCTCCTCGCCTCCCTGGCCATTTCTCCTTCCCCACACTTTACGCCGTTACCATCGTCCATCCCTAAGCAAACCCTCGCATAGGAAACGAAAGTGTAACTGAGCCCGCTTCGCTCGTTACGTTAATTTCAGTAATATCTCCTGCCTTCGTTCCTATTTCAAACGGTTCAATTAGCTCTTTAAAATCAGATGGCACAAGGTCCGCGCCATTACAAGTAATTTTCCTGGAGTAATTGAAACAGATTTGAAAAACATTGCTTGCTAAGATAACGCTGCATTGTTACGGTATCTGAATTGCATTGCCTTGTGGGGTCCAACGTTGCACTCGAAAAATCAAAAGACGTGAAATATTCTTGGCAGAATATGAAATGAGATCAGCCGATATGAAATAACCATCGATCGATCCTGTACGTAGTATAAAATACTCACATTTATATTTTTTGTTAAGTTCGTGTGTTGGTTTTTATTTTGTTCTATTTGCAACTGTCGTAAAGAGCGGCTTCCGTTTGTTTCGGCAAAGAAGACGCGATTGGTGAATCAATGACGTCGGATCGAAATTATCATTACATAAAATAAATCGTAAAGTTATTGCAATTGAGTGACTCTTATATGTATTAAAGGATGTGTGTATGTTGTATTTTCTTCTATCCCTAAGCAAGGGAAAAATTTAAAAGAGCAGTTACAGCAGGCCGCCCAAGAGTTCGTGAAATTATACGCATGCTATAATATTCTTGGAATAAATGTAATATACCAGTTTCATGTAACTGCATTCTGATGTCATTGGATAGGACGTGGCACAATAAGGATATATTTTGTATAATTTTATTAGTTGCTTGTATACATTACAGACATATCTTGTTTTACTGAATGTTTGATCTAATTTAAGACTAAGACAACTATCTTACATAACCTTTAAGTGACATAAATAATTATTTATTACGATTTATTTCTAAATATATCGTATGGTATTTTTAATGATAATTAGAGGAGAAAATTTGGATAATTGTGTTAATGCAAAAAATGTGCGACTTTTGTTTAATAGAAAAATATATAAGATAACCTACAATATAATATGCCATATCGTTACGGCTGATTATCCAATTAAACATTATAATATTGATTTTCGACATGTTTTGCTGTGTCAAAAATGGCAATTAATACACATGATAGTACATGTTTTTCAATTCATCTATTTTCTTTTTAAAAAATAAATGTATCCATGTAACATGTAAAATTTATAAAAATATTAAATTGCTATTTTTACGTTATCAGTGATTAATATTTTTATATGACTTAAATAATTATTAAGTCGTTTCGATGTAAGTAATATTGCTTAGTTGATAAGCAGATATTGAATACGCGTAAATCATCAATAGTCCCATAAGTCTTTTATTTGAATCTAATATGCTTAATTAATTTTTTTAAATATATAAACTAATCAATTTTTATATATGCAATATTATTATTATCTTTTGATTATTAAGAATTTCTTTTCGAAAATTAAAAATAAATAAAAATATTGTTTTTTTTTAAATCGTAGATTGCTGAATGAAAAACTAATTTGATTAAATATTTATTAAAATCTCGGTAAAAAATAAAATTGACTAAAATTAGAAGAGGTTAAATTCATATTAAACATTAGATTGACCAAGCGTTTTTAAGGTTATTAGTATATAAATCTCAGGGATGTCGCGTCCTCTACGCACTATCGTAGACACAAGCTGAAATAGTATGCGTAACCACAGTCAGTTAGGACTATTTACGTAATTCCACCGGCATGGATATTGTTTTATTTCAAGATTTTCATTACGCACTCGATTTGCAGAGATTAAACATTTGACGCGAGTGCACAAATGATAGGGATGGCATCAAGGAAAAAAGTTCCGGCTTCTCGCGGTTGTCCACGTACAATTCCTAACAATGTTGCGCAATTGCTCCCACATGTGTTAACCACGCGGCAGAAGCCATACACCACTGTTACGACTGTGGTGAAGACTCCCAGAAACGATCCGTGCGCAGACCTCATTGTTCCTCGGAGCTGCGACAGTGACAATTCGTTCCCGCACTTTCTACTCCGGCGTCCGCGACGGCACGTGCATTGATACTAGCTGACACATGTGCACGAGATTCCGGGATTGAACCAACTCTCGCGATACGAAATCAAATTGAGGGGTTTCTTTATTCTGCGACGGACACTGTTGGCGCACCATAACCGAACTTGCATTCAGCTTCCATAGGCTGGATATCATTCAACCTTACGTAAGAGCTCGATTCGAAAGAATGAGAAAATTTCTGAGCCCTCGTATCTTACTATTGATTACGGGGACTTTAAAAGTCCATTAGGTCATTGCACTGGGACCTGGAACACGTATAAGCGCGTGAAAAGGATAATTTCGTTTTCAGTTTATCATTCACCAAGTGCTTCTTATTTAATTTATTCGTTAACTTTTTGTATCCCACTGATCGGCAAATCGAAAAATTTTAGATAGAGATAGATTAGACTAGAGTTATAAAGCTGATAGGGATTACGAATTTATATAAGGTTCAGAGGGTCGAGTAATTTTTTGAAGACTTATAAACATTTTACTACAGATTTTTATCTCTTCCTTTTACAATTCTTTACACTGTCAGATTGTTGTCATTACTTTTTTCACTACAGCAGCTATAAAAATTTTACATGTCGTGAAAAAAATTACAGTAGAATGTTTTTTATATTTGTTAATACAAAATTGTGATCGATGCTACGTAGCCATTTTTTAATCATGGTAAAAGTACGCATGTATTTTGCTTTAAGGTTAAAAGTATTGCTAAAAATTCCGAACAAAGAAATCAAAATTATTTTTTCTTTATTTTCGATTTTAATAATTATGTGAAATCTGTATCGATCTCCTTAAAGCTTTAATCAGCGAATAGTTATATAGCCGAGAAGAAATCATATACGATAAATAATATTCGAAATATTCAACCGTTTACGTTTTACCTTTTTGAATAGAGAAATGAATTAATTTAAAAGGCAACTGATACTGATTCCTGGTGCAATAGGTCGTGGGTAGTAATATCGTTAAGTTGAGAAAAACGAGTCGATAAACCAAAAAAAATTAAAAAAAATAAAAAAGAAGGAGAGAAACGTTGCAATAATGAAGTGAGACATTAGATATAAAATACACCCACCAGAAAATTAGGTTTGCGTTAAAGCGACGAGGCTTTTTCCCAGACGAGGCGCGGAAAATCGCACTCATATAAAAATTTATTATGCTAATTGTGTGAAACTGATAATTAAAATACTTTAGACGGAAGAAGCATAGCAGTGAATTAATCGGCACTTTATTAGGGGCGGCTAGTTATGGCCCTGAGATCGGAAATAATTAGAGGGCCAAGAAAATCTCTCCTGAAAGCGCTGAAAATTCTATCTGCTCGTATCCCACTCACGGGTGTTAAATAATTACGAAATATACCTGGATGAAACTCTGATAAAACCAGAGGAATAATGTTGCCTGCACAATCGACTTGGGAAATCCAGTACAGGGTCGCGCACAGAACAAAAGAAACGGCTGTGAATTATTTCATATTGAACTATCCAACGCCATGGAATACAACGGCCTATACCTTGTGGACCTAAATAGGATGTTTCGTTTGTTATTATGAACTAAGAATAATTTTGCTCTAACTGTAGATTAAATTTGAGCGTTCGGATATGGTCAGATCATAGGTTGTGAGGTGAAAAAGCATAATTGAATTATAACATTTGTCAAATTAATTTTAAATTTAAATTTGTCTTTTTTAATTATAGAGTATTTATTTAACTATGAGATCTCATAGGTGCTAGATTTTTTAAATCATATTAAGCATATTTGATTATTTAATTACAAACTTCATAAATTTGTATATTATAAAATAATGTAAAGTAAAGACTTTAACGTGTTTTTACTTTTTTTTTTGTTGATTATTTTATTAACTAAAATCATGTTTGTATAATAATTCAATAAGTTAAGATCTTCAAAACCAAGTTTAATGACTCAGATTTATTTATTTCAATTTAAAATTACAAAAATTAAAAAATGCTCACAAAGAATACGAGAACGCGGATTTTTAAAATTTCGTAAACAGTTCCATGTATATAAATGTAATTTTACTATGATTAAATGGTTCCAATTATATTAGCTTATAAATTATTTGTATCTACGTCATTACAATAGAGTAACATTATGCTGACTTTCACAGTGAATCGTTTTAAAGTTATATTTTACTCGGATTATGGAAAGAAGTTTATATAAAATTTAGTTCTGATATTTCAACTCAAATCATTCATTTTTTCAACGATTAACATCAAACAGCTAGTAATTTATAAAAAACGTCATTATTTGTATTATATTTATCATTTAAGTTTTCTTAAATTTGTCTATACCTACGTAATTTTATCTTTATTAAATCAAATCAAATGAGTGAAATTTTATACAAAAATATTTTAATTTTTACAATAAATATTATTTATGTTATTGTAATTTGATTTAGTTACAATTGTACATCATGCAATTTTTATTTTATATAATTATCATTATATCACACATTTGATATATGAGAAAAAGCTACTTTGCAAAAATTGTTTTTTAATACTATTATTCACTAGAACAAATAAATGAACATTTAGAACTGATTAATTTAATAAATGAGATGCTCTTGTTCTTGATGGACCATGAACAACTACAGTATAAAGAATTTTTAGTTTGTATCAACTTTTATTAATTAACATAGGTATTGAAAAATAAAAAAAATTTTTTTGGTTCATATGAATAAGTTTTTTTGTTATTATAATTCCTAACAATAAAAATTACAATATGTGGCTTTTTTGTTAAATTTTTTCTTTGTCATGTTTAATTAACTCGATAGTAATTTATTCTACATATAACAAAGTTTTGCAATGTGATGAAAATGAATAATGTTTTTTTATGTACTAATTACAATTAAACAAGACTTGTTAGTCAATCATTGTTAAATACGAAATTTTTGGTGTACGTGAAGATGAGAGCAATCTAAATAACGCTTTTCATAAAAAAGGCAATAAATTCTTCGTGAAATTGCTATTTCTTCGCTTCAGTGAAGCATAAACTTGCCCTTCTTCTGTGAGATTCTACTAAGCGATTAATAAATTGAGAATACGTGAATGTAAATAGAGAATCTTATAAATTCAGAACAATGGCGCGATATTTTTTAAAGACAAAGCAGACATTGAATTTTGTAACGCAATCGATAAACGTCGTTTTCGTTCAATTTATGATTATATAAAATATATTTCTACAAATAAAAAAGAAATAAAATTTAATGTTAAAAAAGTATTTAACTAATATAAATTAATTATAAAAGAAAAAAAAATAGCAAATAAATTTTCATTGTGAATAATGGAGCTCAGAGTGTTAATATAAACACAATCTTTTGTAAATAAATGTAAGTGGCCTCATTGCATTCTAAGCGTGATATTAAAAAAAAACATATACAATATTATCTGTTTTAAGGTACAACCTTAAGTGTTTAAGAAAACTTTATTGCTGTAAGTTGGTATAAAATTAGTAATAATACAGAAATGGAAACGTGTAATACTTAATCTATCTTTAATTAAAGCAATTATTTTTGGACGTTTATTGAGATAAAAACTAATAATCAGCAATCATTAACTTATACAATGGTTTATCATAGAATATTCGTATTTTTAATGTCAATAGGAAGCTTTTATTTTATTTTTTATTTACCATAACTCTAGGAAATATTTAATTTACTGTGTAAATTAGTAAAGGGTATTTAAAAAATTTTTTCATAAATTATAATTTATTGTATGTTAGTAATATGAATTTGCACAAAGGAACAAATTAATACGCCTAATTGCTTTGGAAAATGCAAGAATGATAATATTAATAATTTCAATTAAAATTTTCCAAATTGAGAACTTAAATGCTTTGACTCACAATTTTATTTATAAGGTTTATTTTTTTAATTTTATAAAACCCTTACATAATGAAATTGCAGTAAAAAAATTCTTTTAAACAGTATTTATGGATAAGCTATTTACAAGTGGCATTAAAAAACATGAATTCGATTTTATTATAATTGTACTTTTAAATAAGTTTACTGCACTTTCTTTGAAAAATTATCAAAATTTAAAATGTCGTTTACGGTAATGCAAGGGTTATTATATAATCGCCATCCATTAAAAATTATTTAATTTTACTTAGTATTAATTCACGATCTGATAATAAGTAATTTTCCCTGCACAATAATATAAAATTTTTTTTTTTAAGATATCAAGTTTTTTTTATATAATTTTAACTTCATATAACTGATTTTAAATAAATTAAGGCAATAGTATAATTAGTGACTGTACTTTAATTTTTATTCTTGTAATATAGTTAATTACAGTTGCATATTCTTTAATCAAAATATATTTCTAATTACTTTGTTAGGTAGTGAAATGTAAAACAGAAAAAGCAGTGGAAAATAGAACATATAACAATATTAACTGTTAAATATATTGAGTGTGGATATTTTAAAAGTACTTTTAACATAATGTAAGCAAATTCATTTAACTTATATTTAATAATCATTGATTATAAACAATACTTTTTGATTATCCGTTTAAGAGTCAGATGGTTCTTTTTAATAAGATCGTTTTAATTGCTATTCCTGTATACTTAATGTGGTAAGTTGAATTTAGTGAAAACGAAGTGATGTTTGAATATGGTATTGTAGTGCAAGAATAGGAGAGACCGATAATAACTGTTCACGTAATTCTCCACTATTTAATTGTATTTTTCACACAGTGAAAATCACGTAACGGTTTTAGTTTTCAACGCCTTTTATCTGTTTTCTTTTCGCTTTTTCATTTCTGTGAAGCGCTTTTACGATTAAATTTTTTTCCTTTCTTTTATTTTGCAGGAAGATGTGTACTAACAAGTCTTTGATCAAAGATTAAACAAATTCTCTATTTTATTTTTTCTTTTAATTTACTCTTTCTGTTATTGATTCTCTTTCAAGTTTCATAAACTTGTTTTTATTTCGTCCAAGAAATTATAAAATTGTCTTGATTGTTCGATTAAAATTGTTAGTTTTCGCTTAAAACTTGCAGTTTAACTGCGTTTAACGCTATTTATATAATATTTGAGTCTTTTAAAATATCTGCATTGGAAGGTCACAAATGTTGTTAATACTTAACATATATCCGAAACTTTTTTGCCTATAGCAATTTCAGTAAATACACAGATCATATGCGAGCAATTCAATAATAACAATGCGTACAATATAAAATCATCGTTTTAGGGAACGATTCGATAACATCTAGAATTTCCTATTGGAGCCATCAATAGCTAGAAGACCAGAACTGTATGCACGTATAGTATTTAAGAGTAAGTTGATGGTAAAGCCGTGTTTCGCGAGCAATAACTCAGACATTACTTTATGCTTGTAATTTCATATCGTAAATATTAACTTGGAACGTATAGAGCGTATAGTTGCTTAGCAGCGGCATCGACGGAACTGGCCAACGGTCACGAACTCTGCAATTACGTATGTCGGTGTGTTCTTAAGTCGAAGGCGTATTGCTGTACCCGAGGTTGAACGAAAGCGACTGGCGAGGACCTCGTGGTATGGAACGGAGAAAGAAAAGGGACAGACGCGCACTCGAGTACATTCGCCGACTCGGCTCTTGGTCACCTTCATTGTTTTTCGGCTCGCGTGCCCCTCCTTCCTCTATCGTCAGAGATCATAAAGTCAAGCGTATAAGGTCAAGGTCTACGACTTAAGCCCTGTAAACGAGTACTCTGTTGTTATGAGCTTTGGGCGTCTCGGTCTCTCGGGATTTAATGAAGTAATGGACAATTTGCTTCGTCCGTGCTCCTGACGCAATTGATATCCGATCTTCACTCAGCAATGCCCATTTTTACGAGAGACGATAAGGCTTTGAAACAGAAGAGAGTTCTCTCAATATTATGCCTATTGATTGGCTTCCTCGGACGTTCCGCGGCACGGAGCTCCAAAGTACGGCAATTTCCAGATAAAAGCATACCAATGTGTTGCTCAACAATGCCTTTTCATAAAAGAGAGCGGCCATTATTGTACGGCAGTTACAAATTCTAAAGTATAGCTGCATTTCGACGTTTTTGACAATATTGTTATTTTATTCGCTTTTAGTTTCATTAAATTGCAGTGCATTAAAAAAGCATTTAGACATTGATCGAATTTAATGAAGCCATTAAAAAAACCTTCTAAATACTTGTTCAATCTATCTTTTACGTTTTCAAATAAATTAGCACTTACCACAGTCTTTTTATTCAAAATAAATGACATTTGATCAATATTAATATACAACAACTGCCTTTAAAAATAATGCAATCACATTTTGAATGCCAAAAAACATTTTTTTTCAAAATTAAAGTAGTTTTTTTTTATTAATTTCAATAATTTTAATCTAAATTTTTCTTTTGATAACATCTACATATCATAATTTTTTACTTCATTGTCACACAGGAATTAGTTTTCTTTATTGCATTATCATCTAATTTGGTGTACTTATAATCCCAACACGTTAATACCGTGTTTCGAAAGCTTTTCGATAATACAATGTAAGAATAATACAGTCGCTCATTGATTACAAATAATAGCTGTACTTATATTTAATAAAGCAAACGCGATTACATCTTTGTCAAATCATTAAAAAATTGTTTAAAAAAAAGTACATATATACACGCGAACGTAATAAAATATTGATTATTGTTAGATAGATTTTTTTCATTGGGTTTTTATTTTATGAAAAATTTTGTTTCCATCTCATTTTATAATTTAAAACCTAAAATAAAATTCGATGTTTTATAAAATAACTTGAACAAAGATTGTAACATGATAATTTATAATTATAATACTACTTGAACATTGTTAATAAATTGTTTATTTATTTTAAATTAGAAAAAATTTTATAAAATGTAAAATTGCTTATCTAGTTTTGTATTTATACGATCATTTCTGGCTTAATAATTATCAGTGAAATTCAAATTATTAGATCATTTTTAAAAGCAATTTATCGATATAAATCTTTTATAAGAAACCTTTCGAATACTTCATTGCCAATTTAACTGTTCGTTCAAATCTAAATGATTCATATAATTACTTAGTATAAGAAAATATAAGTAGTTATTTCACAGCAATCACTTAAAGTTGTTTAAATATTAATTTTTATTATAATTTAATTCAAATTCTTTAAGATACAAAAACATAATTTTCATTATTATAAAAATTTTAACTACAAAGGGAATCTAATTCATGCCCTTGATATATATACTCTTAAAGATATGAAAATAAAGATTATAAAGGTTATTGCTTAATTAATAAGGTTTTCTCTTTGTAAATGCAAAATGTATTACTTATAAAACGTCAAAACAAACATAAAAAATAACGATATTGAAAAATGAGTAAAACGAATATCAAAGCATAAGTAATGGGAAATTACATAAAAATAACATATTGCTCATCCTATATGATAAAAGTATTTTAATCAAAAAATAAAGGAATTTATTAGAATCTATATTAGGTTGAAAATGAAAATGAGAGCTTCAAACTCATACAAGTGTTAACTATACAAACATATATTGTATGCGAATAAATAGCGTATGGAATACAATGTATGATAAACTCATGACAAAATAAAATACTTGATAAGCAAACAAGTATCATTAAATTATCCTCAATTTTTATGTGCTTTTAAATTATCTTACAGTGTGTAAACGAGCAACGCGTTTTTTAGATGTTAAAAATACAATCAATTTTAAATCTTTTCGATTCGTACAAGTAAATGGATAGGATTACATTAACCTTATTTTTGAGATGCAATAATAAATTGTATAACTATTGTAATTGTAAAAGACACCTTAAAAACAAGTTAATAGTTTTTAGATTTTCCGAGTCATCCATCCATGAGTCTACCAATCGTCCATTCCGACTCATCCAAATAAATAAAATTAAGAGATAAAAATTAATTTATATAAGATAAAAAAAAAGTAAGATCATAATTTAAGTTGTATTCGAGTCATACGTACATTGATTTGCCAAAACAATGTACGAGAATGGCTACATTAGGCCTTGCTTTGTTATAAATTATTCTCGAAAATGCATTCGCGGGTGACCGAAGGTATTTTCTTTAAACCGTTCATTTGAATCTCTATTGCGCAAGACTCAGAAAGCAAATGAAATTACTCTATAGCAGATATTTCTTTCCTATACCTTGTAGTCCCACCGAATGAAAATTAATAGTAAACTAGCCAAATAACGGCTTCAGTTTTACGCATGAAGAACCGTGCACCCGCTAATTAATTTAATTACGAAAATAAGGGCATCTACAACTCGTTACCGTTACGTCCTTTAATTTATTTTTTGGGTGGCATGAATAATCAATTTAATTCTATTATAATCCTAAAGCATCCGGCTGAGAGGGCGGTAATGATCATTAATCATAATTACCTGAACTCTCTTTTAAGCCATAGATTTTCAGAAAAAAAATGAATGTAAATTGAAACAATGAAAAACTAATTCATGAAATTAAAGTTCCTGGTTTATCTAACGTAAATTAATTTACTGACTTCTTACATTAATTTGATTAAAATTAATACAAAAAAAAAGTTTATTGGTTTAAAGAAACAAAATTCTTGGAAATACCTATAAACCGTTTCAAAATAGTTTAATTAATTATAATTTTATAACATGCATTTTTTACGACAGGTAGTAAAAACTATTTTTCTAGCTTATCACTTTAGCAAAAATGTTTCATAAAAATTACAATTAAACAATACGTCATAGTAAACATCTACTTTACTGACACGAATAAATGCAGTGTCATTATGTACATAAAGAACTCTTTCATTGGGATTGATGCAATTCTTTTATTTACGGTATTACAGTTTTACCATACAGTTTTTCTTATTTTTATTTTAATCAGAATTTGGTAATAACTATAAAAGTTGCTGCGCAAGCAGCTGAGCGGTTTTATAATTAAGATTTAGATATTCATTTTTAGAAATTGCGAAATTACTAATATTCAAGCTATCGCAAAATATATATTAGTAATTATTATGTAAATTAATAATCTAATACGAGTAAATTACACTTTGCTCGATTATTTTTCTTGAAAAGTTAATGTTTTGTTATAGCGTTAGATATATGTATATATCTTGATACTATCTTGTCTTTCTTTAATTTGAATATTTTTTTAATGCGTAAACACAGGATGAAAAAGCTATTCTATGAAATATCGTTGTAAAGGGAGCTACGTGGCAAAAGAGAATGAGGCATCTGCGTAATAAGCTTGGGTAATAAGAATCTTGCTGTAAGGTCGAAGTGGCCTAGGAAACGAAGAAGTCATCAGCGATCTCGCTGCACGGTGAAATTCGCCGAGTACTATTTTTTAAGAAGTAACGTAGTGAGGGAGTGGGGGCGGGGGGGGGATCAGGAGAGGCGGCGCCTTATGGTCATCGGCCATGTGCAAGTGAATCGCACGATTGTAAATCGAACTGAGATTGTGGGTGCGTAGGGTTACGACGCCCGTCTTTGAAGCAGCTCGTGCTTTGATTCGCCCAGGAAGCTGAAGCGAATCGGAACCCGTTAAGCTCCAACATTTGGCCTGCATATAAGGTCTTTATAATGGAGTCGCCTCTCGCGTGTCCGTTGTTTTAATATGGACTTTGGCCTATGCGAGTTCTGAAGGAGAAACCCTGTGACCGGATTATATTGTAGATAATATCGTGAATTATATCGAGGATTATATTACAGATTGCATTGCAAATAACGAATAGATTTCCATAACTCGAGGGTTCTCGGACGGGATCAGGGTTTGTTTGTTTACGTCAATTTATTAATCTTTACAGTGCTATATAGAGTAAAGAGCGAAGGGATTCAAAGTAATGCGAGCCGTATATTTGTACCGAAAATAGATTAAACACATTACTTCCTTGTAAATAATGGGTTTCCGGAAGAAAAATACATGGACTTGTATGTGACACGAAGCGACGCGAAATACAATGTGGAAAGTATAACCCGAAGAAAGAAAAATAAGCCACGCGTTTGAGTCGGTGAGTCTGTTCCTCATTCTCATTTCCGGCTCATTACGTGTTATGTTTAGATGCCTTCTCGGCCGACTGAATAATCCACGTTTACATTACGAGACATTTTCAGCTCTGTGTAATAATTTTTTTTCAAAGATCGTCAACGATGCTTGAAAGTTTACGAGGATAATGTTGACTACATTAAGTAGTACTAAAGAAAAATGCAACTTTTTTTTATTATGCCGATGCTATCTGTAAGGACTCAGCCCTTTTACTGTGCCTAAGCTTTCATCTCGATAATGATCGGTACTTAAAATTTTGTGAGCATATTGCACGCAGGTATCCAAGGAAAAGTATTAGATAAATAATTTTTGATTGTAGTAATTTATTTAACATTCAGCTTTACCCAAAATTGATTCTCGATTGTCTCTCATTTCTATTTATATTGTAAATAGGTTTTTCAATTGAGTTATAGTTCCCATCGAACGTATTATCAAAACGTAAAAGTTTCAATTTTCCAGCACTAGATTATTATTATTATTTAAAATTTACTATTTAGTAATATTTATAATAATCATATTATATAATGTTACGGAAATTAAAAACATTATATATTGTGCAAGAAGTCCGGCTGTGTACCTTATCCTGATACAATCGTGTCGATACCGATTACATAATGCGTTCAGTCCATGATTTCATACATTGGTTGAAGCAAAGCCATCCTCTTGATGATTTCTTCATAAATTTAGTAGAATTTCTTTAAATTAGAAGAAAATTTTTCCTGATTAAGTTAAATCATTGTGCGAGGCAGTTGCTTGGCAACAACTGAAACAAAAGAGATTTAAAATTAAAGACATAATCAGGTGATGCTGATTTCATTGGATTATAAAACGAAATACAACGCGCATAAACAGCTCTGCGTATCTTCTAATTCTAATTCTAACATTTTTTAAGACTGAGCTATTAACAGGGTTTTAGGCCCGTAAGCTAAGATTTAGTTGGCTTTAAACAAATTTATGTATTCATATTGCAAATGTTTTTCTTATCAAGGATTTTTTTATTTCATTTATAAATTTTAAGACATAAAATATTGAGTACTTAAGAGACATAATTTTTCAAAAAGTGACATTCCTCTATTGAGTATTATTTATCATTTACAAACAATATCAAAATACAACTCAATAATAATGGCAATAAACTTTAGTACGGTAATATTTAGCGTTAATGTAAAACCTGGATATGTTTGAATTTCACATATGCTTATGCGATTTTATCTTATAATTACTAATTCAAATAAAGAAAATAAAAAAAAATAATATTCGATGCTAGAATGATGTTGATAAATTATTCTAAAGCCAATTGTCTAATAAAAGTATTATTCGCAGAAAATACGGCTTTTTTATTTTATTTAATTTAATATTTTACTAAAAAATTTACGCTGTTTTCAATAAACACTCTTCGATATTAAGCATGTTAAATAACAGCTTTCGTAAATAGTCTGTTTGCTATTGTAATATATCTTACATTAATCGTACATGTCGAAATTCATCTATTATTTATATTTGTAATTATTTTTCTCGTAAATTTCGCATAATTTTAAATAAATTTTTATCTACTGTTTTTTAAAGATAATCTATTAATTAAATTATAATTAATGCCTTACATAGTTTTAATTTGTCATAGAAAAAGTTACTGACTATTGGCTAAATTCGTTTGCATACGTACGATAAGCATTCATTAAACTAATATTTTGAATTCAATTTAATAATTTCAGAAAAATTTTTCATGTTTTTTTTAGTTACCAATAAATATAACCAACACATAAATTAGTGCATAATATATAGAAAAATTATTTATTACTTTATTATTATGATATTTCTTTACTATTTTTTAAAAAAATTTCGTCGCCGTTACAGCTGTTGATTATATTGATTCTTATGAATTTACAAGCTTACATAATTATTAAAAATCATGCTACTTATTCGAAATTGCTTCATATTAAGGAAAAAAATCAATATGAAACATCAAAATGATGGAACATACGTGCACTGTTAACCTATTTTCTCACGGATATTTTATAATATGTTGATTTGGATTTTCTAACCTCTAAACGTCGATTGACTATGTTTTTAATATATTCCGGTATGCATATAGTAACTATGATGGCATTTAAATATTTAATATTCTGTTCTTAAATTAGTTAAAATTAATAAAATCAAAATAAAACTATTAATTTTTTCTTAATAATATTTTTTATCATAACCACTGAAACATAATTTTATTATATAAGTGCCTTTTATCACTAGGGCAAAAGATTAAGTTCAGAATTTTTTCTTATAAATTATTCCGAAACATAAGAGACAATTAACTTGCTAACTCTTTACTAATTTATATCGATATTGTGTTTTTTAATGTTTATTTACATAAAAGGTAAATTTTTGGTTACATTTGAGAAAATTTACTTTCTTTTTCAAAGTTTTACTTATTTGATTGAAAAATAAAAACTTGCAGTTGAAGTTTTCTTATTAAGTACATATACACCTTTTTGAAGTATATTTTTACAAAATAAGTATAATATTAATAAACGCGGATAAGGGTAGATACAGAAAAATATTGAAATTAAAAAAAATTAATCGAAAATTGTAAAAAAATTTGTAATATTTGAACATGTGAAAAATAGTCTTTGAGTCCTATGATAGTTGTTTTTAGTAAAAAAATTATACAAAAAACTATTATACAAACATTTTGTTTTATGTACGGTTTTCTACCGCGTTTTTTTTCTAATAAAAAAAATACCGTCAATGTTTCCTAGAGTTAATTAAGTGGCAAAAAATCAGGCTGTTACGCTTGAAGTAAGGCATTTCTTAAATTGATAAGCATAATTATGGTTTATAATTATAATAGGAAATCCTGAGTGTCCTTACTTTTTCATTGCATAGTAAATGTGTTTGGTATCTGTTACACAAATTCAATTAATGTAAAAAACGGCAACGTTTAAATTCTAATGTAAAGTCAATATTTATATTTTGGTTTCCAATACGATGATTTTTGTTTTAATACAGTTGTTTGGGAAGGTTTTGAGCTACTATACGTTAAACTCGATTTATTAAATAGGCAGTTTCGGTGTTGATAAAATTTAATAAATTTATTGTTGAACAAATTTTATTTAGGATTTGAAAATCTCAGTTGTCCTTATAAGTATAATGTTTAAGAGTAATAAGAAGATTTCTGTAACGTTTATGAATTTAAATTCTAAAGTATTTTTCTAATATCAAGTTTCAAGCTTGCAAATGTAGTTTAACATTGTTTTAAATCAATTTAAATATATATATATATATAATATATAGCTTTATATAGCTTAGAATAGTAACATTGTTGGACCGGGCGTCGGCGCCTTTGTGACCCTCCCAGTATTCGATCTCCTCTATTCGATCCTCAGCCCTAACGCTTGGGAAAATCGTCTACTGCCGAGTGGTTTTCCTGTCTTGGTTGGAAACAAACAAGTGAAAAATAAGCATGATGTAGTATTATCGAGCGCTTCGGTCGCGAACTGTCGGTTGGTATCGAGCCACGACGGTACGGCCTTGGTTCCCCTGGTTACTTATCGATCGATTGCTAACCCCAAATGGGACCCGAGGTCCGAACTACTTTCCTTCTTCATCTCGATACATCGGATTGAACGAGGCGTTTCGCAACTTTCAATGTGCAGGACAATGCTAGCAGATCACGCATCCCTTTTAAAGCTTAGTGCTAAGGAAAAATAGGTGAATTTGAACATTACAACATCTTATTAATTTATTCGATCCACGAGTACTTCTTAATTTGAATATTTAACTTATTCAATACGATGAACCATTTATTTATTAGGTTAATGAATATTCAGTGAGCTTATTTTCCTTCTCAATATTCATTATTGTTAAAGCAGTGCATGCGAAATCACACCATCGTTACTAATGAACGCACTTTAAATCTTCTATTAGTATGATTCCTTTTTACCATCCTCAATTTTAATTTACATACAATGTATTTTCCAATAACTCAAACCCGCTTATAGCTTTCGATCTAATACTACGCATTTGTTCTTTATTTAAATACAAGCCGTATTAAATTTTATATGTGTAAATTGTAGAGAAGTGCAACGATAATTTTTTTTGCATTGATTATCGATTCTAAAATTCTCTTTAACGATGCAACTGTTATGATGTTAATTGCGAAATTACAAAAATCATCCGTCAAATAAATGAGTGGTAGTTATTCAATAATGCGGGTTTTTATTCATAATTATTGTAGACAAATATTTTCTTAACACGTGTACGTATAAAAAGGAATAAGCGAATAGTGACTAGTAATAATAAATTGAGCCCTAAAACTTGACATTGAATTTCACAATTAAAAGAGAAACTTTATTTCATATTAAACAATTGGCAAGGTAATATTTGTATAGGTAAGGGTGACAATTTTCGGGCACAGTTTTAACAACATTTGCAATTAAATAGTCTTTAAACATTTACAGGCTATTGAAAATAGCAGTACGTATGCGGCTTTACATTATTTGCAAGTTCTTTTGATGCAATGTAAGAAATAGTGAGAATATAGTTATATCGGCCGCCACAGAACTGTTTGTTATTTTTTAGAAATTTAATAATAACAATGAAATGTGGGTACTTTTGCATATACCAAATGTTATAATAAAGCCGTAGATGTTGAGCAA
Organism: Kradibia gibbosae; assembly: GCA_018907135.1. Classification (NCBI taxonomy): domain Eukaryota; kingdom Metazoa; phylum Arthropoda; class Insecta; order Hymenoptera; family Agaonidae; genus Kradibia; species Kradibia gibbosae. Next base: position 39,430,794 of record JACCHX010000001.1, read on the forward strand.
CACATGCAGAAAATTAATAGCCGGAATTAAAATACGATAATGTATAAGAAAGTCGTTAAAGATGGAAAGCTTCTTTTGCTAGGCGTTTCAAGTATCACTTGAGAGTTATATACATTCTTATCTATCTGAATATATAGCTCTCGTCTATATAGGTCTTGCGAATGGGCGTAATACATTTAGGGAGCTGAATAAAAGTTAAAATAAGGAGCTGACTATCGAAGAAGCGATATAATAGTTTTGCGCATCAAAAGAATTTATCGCGGAGCAAGAGAAGAACGAAAGTCCGACATGTTTGGCGTGAGATGAAACAAGGATAAGCCATCATCGGGCATCGCTCAGGGCAACGAACGACGCCTGGGGAAAGTTGAGTCTTCTCCTGTGACGCTGATGATAGGCTCTTCGATACTTCCTTGGTGTCGACATTCCTCATGTCGCTGCCATTGATTAGACTCGAGGGCCGGAGCAGACTGGCACTGAACACCCGAAGCACTCGAGCGACGATCGGAGTGGTATCGCGGAATACTCTCGTCGGTGAGGGAAGACCAGGGGCCTCGCGGAGGCCAACAGCAATCTGAGTCCATTTTCGCGCGTCGCCCTCCGTCTTGCGCATAAGTTGCGCAGAAGCTGCGCCGGCGTCCGAGCGTATTCCCGCTGCAGACCCGGAGCCGAAGCTCGTCGCCGAAGGCGGGGGGCGGGGGAGCCCGTTGCGGATGGCGGCGGTGCGCGATGCGATCGGCCTCCAAGAACGAACTCGTATCGCGACCGGTTTATCCTCACGCCCCCAACCCTTCGCTGGAAGCTCGGGCCGCTCGCACCCGCTTACTTACCGACGGCCTCGCCGTTCGAGGAATTCGCATTTGTCCATGCCCCCTTACTAGGCTCTGCCAACGCACATCGTAATTTTGTCGTAAAGCAAAGCCGTGGGACGGCTTTTGTCCTAATGAGAGTGCAACTTATTTCCTAGGAGAGAGATTATCTGGAAGCTCTTTAGTTTTAATGGACACTTATCCGCTAAATAACGACATTCAATGTCGCTTTCTCTATAAAGAATAGATCATTTTTTCTTTAAAAATCGATAATGTTTTAATATCCAAGAAGCTGAACTTAAAATCTTCTAGTGCTCTTTCTTTTTTCTCCATGTGTTGTGCCCTTTTATTTATCCGAGCGTCGTTTTCTTCAAAGCGTCTCATTCATTCATTGACCTCACTTTGCCTCGATTCTCTTTGGGCTTATCTCTGCACGTCTGCCCCCCCCCCCTAGTTCACACGCTCGCCTCGGCCCAGCCTTTAGTGTATCTCCCCTTCTTTCTTCTCCCTCCCCCCATCATTCTCTCGCTCTCTATCGTAAGTACGTATGTATAAAGCGAGACTGAAAGTGAATGGTATGGTATAGATACTATGCTGATAACACTTAAGATTTTATCGCCTAGGTACTAACGATTTTGCTAATACGTTTTCCAATATTGGATTCTATTACCTTAGACGTTAGCACTGACCTGACATCGTTGTAAGCTTCTCTTCATGTGTCGGCACAAATCTGATTATAGGAAATCCTCCTGAGACGCTTGCATCCATTAATACTTTATGCGTCGTGGGTTTATTTTTAAAAGTAAGTATCTTGCAATTGCGTATAATTATAATCACTTTAAATTTACTTGGCTTAAATTTGACCGCGTAAAGAGAATTTGATTACACAGGTATTATATATATATATATATAACAAACGCTACTGTTTAATTTCCTTTCTTCCACTTTCGTTGACATTGCCTTTACTTTCTATAATTAATTACAAAAATCGATGGCAAACCGCCTGACTTCACGAGGCATTTATTGTATCTCGGATCATTCTTATACTTCCATAATTTATGCCTTTACAATTGTATCTTTTTTTATTAGTCCCTTTATTATTTTTTTTTGTTTTTAGTTCTCGAAAAAAATTTGTATATATACCGCCTATCATCCAGTTGAAATTTCGATGTTTATTGCCACTTATAATGTTTAGTCGAAAATAGTTTGAATTTAGAAACACGACCGGGCTACATTCGAAGGACTCTTCATTTTGAAATTACTTTTCAAACTGTCTTCAGTTTAGAAAATTCGTAAACTATAAAAAATTACACTTCTTTATTTATAATTGAATTAACTTAATTTTTTAGATGCATTTAATTTTTTAAAAGTATTGTTAGCGTTTATAAGCTTTAAATAATCATCTAATTAGTGGTAATTTAGGACTTTGTAAATTTTATAAAAATGAATAGCAAAGTAATTATTAGGATTAGATATGAAGATATATGTCTGTTCTATATGTTGTGACCTAACTACTGAGCTTGTTGATTTTAAATGTATGTTTCAAAAATGTCTTAACATAATAGGAATGAATTACAAAAGATATTAAAGTGAATTTATCTAATGCAACGCTATAGTAATTTTGAATAGTTTAAAATTATAATCTAGTATCCCACAATACATTACGTTAGCAATATTGTTAGTTGAGGTAGTTCGATCATATAAGTAATCAACTAAATAATTTCTAGTATGTGAATTTATAAAAAGAAGAGTTTATTGACGGGCTCAAAGCGTTTGCAACAGAAGCTTGAACTTATTGTGTTTATGCGTGAGTATAATTTTCTGCAAATGCATTAATTGTATACAAAGTAATTATTGTTAAAAACTTAATAAAAGTGTTATTAAAATTATTATTAACACTGGATAATGTTGTTACTATATTTAACATTTGTTAGAATTAATTTATGGATGCATAGATGGATTTAAATTGTATCTTAAATAATTTCAAATTACAGACTGATAAGATTTGATGCATTGATATTAAAATTCTTATTCACTAAATGTTCCTTTTATTATTATTTAATAATTATTATTAAATATTATTCAATGCAACTTCTACCATCTTAACCTACCTAAAATAATTCTTTTGGCTCAATAGTTACTCGCAAAATAATTATACTATTAAGTATACTCAATTGAAATTTCTAAAGGTATAGTTACAATAGCATTAAAAATGATAAAACTGAGTCTAATAAATGGATCCACTGGTGTTTATAAGTTCACCAATGAAAAAGTTTAATAGTACGAGATTGATACATATAATAAAAAAAATTTTCCATGAGTAGTAATTTTTAATTAAAGCTAAATTTATATTAATTAATATGTTTTATATCATAACTCTTGTACATCACGTTGTAACATTAATAGAAAGTCCGTATGATAAAAACTAATATTCAAGATTACTGTATTAATTTTGTATTAAAGCTCCGCAGGAAGAAGTCTTACCATTACATATTGACTCTGTAATATTGTGTATCTTATGTACGGAAATATACATCCATTTTGAATAACGAATATTATAAATTTTATTGTTAGTTAGTACTAGAGAGTCCGGATACCGCGGTATAAATATGGTCTTTGACTAGAATTATTCTTTCTTATATGCCTCCCGTATTCTTATTTTTTAACAATGATAGTACTTTTAAGAATTCAACTTTAATTTTTAAACTTTCTTTTGTTTTTACGTTTAATTTTTTTTTTACGTGAACAATAAATGTTTTTGCGCAATTATATGCATAAATCAGGTAACCTGACCAATCATAGACCAAATTGTTTTGAAAGCCCCCAATAACTTCATTTAACATAAAAACATCTTAGTTTGATTTACATAACAAGTATACTTTTTGCATTATTCAATTCATTTATATTAGAATTTCTTGTCATAGCATCGTCATATTTGTTTTTATATACGAACATATAAGAAAGGTTTCGATGACATCATGCTCAAACTCCTCGGAGCATAAACTTACGAAATGGTTTATATCAAGACTCGTATTCATACTACATTTATAAAGATTGAACTAAAGCTTTTGTGTATTATTTAATATGTATTATTGACCCAACTATATGTCATACACGTTATATTGCTAGGCTATATTATCATTATATATAATTATAATATAATAAAACAAATAAAATAATGGTTAAATATGGGTCGAAATTCATAATTTGATTATATCTTGAAAATATTTTTATCATATAATAAGGAAAATCAAGTTTTTAATAATCAATGGAAGAATGAAATAAATATATGTAAATGGTTTATATTATTAACAAAAAATTACTACTTTATTCATGATACTTTTACTATTCATAATTCTTTATTATAAACACATACGATAGGATTTCCCTTATTTAACGAGTAAAATGTATTACCAAGTACCGACGACGTTAATGGTCTACGTTGATATTGTGCAAAAGGCTTATAATAGAAATCCGAATATTAATGCGATAAAGCACTTTCATACTCGATTCCTATTCTTTTTTAATTAGTCGCCATAAAACTGTCACTATTATTATAATTAAGGAAACACTCGAACTATTGCGTCTATGAATCATACGCTCTAGAGGTAACGGATCGTCAATAATCTGTATATCATTTCCTAAAAAAGTGGACATTGCACAGCTCCAACAATTCGAAATCTACAGGTTCGTAATATTGGAAAAGTTATCGAGGTCGTTTCTCGTAGATTTATACTATTGTGGCCTTTTGCTGTTATCTGTTGATGCGCTCCTTCCTTCCCACCCGCCTTACACTCAAATGTAGATCACAGATTTATATCTTTAAAAAATACTTTCGACCAAAACTTTCTGTTATTGGAACTCCAATCACTTGTTTGTTTTCCTTTCTCGGTACATTGAATTCTTTAACTGATTTACTTGATTGTAATGTGGTGCACCTTAAATTCACTTCTTGGTCACTTTCATCTTCTTTGTTTTTGTCCACATCGTGTCACACTGTAAAAGGGATACAATGATATAAGAAAGAGCGTTTCCAACTACTAAAATACAAATTTCACTATAACGCCAAGCGTTAAAATGGACAAATTGTTGTCAGGGGTATCCTTTTAAATTTAAATAATGGATTAAAAAAATTGCGAACACTTTCAAAAATGAGGACGGAGTTTAAAAATTACTCATTTAAAAAATTATAAATCTTGAAGCAGAGCAGTTGTTTTTTTATCAATTAATTACATGATTCTTTTGTATTATCTGTGTATGTTTGCATTATCAATCACGTAAATTAGTATTTACAAAACAGTCTATTTACTAGTTTTTTCTATGTTGATTTTAAAGAATTATTTTGAAATTATATCTTTTTGAGCAAGGTCGAAATGAGTCGACCAAAAGTAGATCATTGCCAAAGTTGTCAGTTTGTTTCTTAACTGATTTCTTAACTAATGTATTTTGTTATACTAAGCAATTTTTTGTAAAACTCGTCACAAAAATTTAATCGTTACATGTTCGATATTAATGTTTCATCTTTATATTGATTTTCTACAAGAAATTATAATTCTACAAGAATAATGTTATAAATTAATTTTATTTCCAGTATAATAAAAAACTTCAGCAGTATCAAACGTTACAATTACATAGTTTGAAAGTATTAGCTTTCAATATTAAGTTTATAATATAATTCATAAACTTTCGCTTGCCGTAAAAAATCTTTATTCGTTTAAATATAGTGATTTAAGATCAGGTTCGTAGATGAATAAAAAAATCTATACCAAATAAATTTAGAATGGAAATGAAATAAAAATTCTTACTATTAAAAATACTAATTTATCTGTAATCAATCATTAATAATTAAAATAGTTGAATAATATTAATATATATAATATATGTTTATTCATTTAAATTATCTTATGCCTCAAAAATGCAGACTTTAAGAATATGTAGACAGGTATAAAATAACAGATATGCTATTATTGCATACAGTTCTAGTGAGATATAATTTTCAGTTTGAACACTGCTTGACTAAGTAAAAAAAGTTTTTAGAATGTAGAGTACGTATAATAAAAAGAATTCAGATTTGATACGGGTCAACTTTCAAATGGAGGGTGAATACAACGGTTATACGTTGAATATCAAGATTGTAATGCGATCATAATTCTTCATTCTCGAGAATACAATTTCATTAGGTTTAAAAGTGACGTTGATCTACGTTAGTGAAATTAACTATCAATTACCTACAGCATTTTCATATTAAGTATCGACCAAAAGTAGCAATAAATAAATTACTGTAAGACCGCAGGCACTTAAGGCACTACTCTGATTTATAAAACTAAAATATCAAAAATTTATGACTCAAGTGCTAAAATAATTTAAAAAGCCTTATTTGTAAACATTAAGCAGCTGTTATAGGATCACTGAATAAAAGAGTAAGGAGTTTTTAATGGAGTATTATTAGGGTATAAAAGTTTGATTATTTTGTAAGAATGTAACAGATGGATAAAAAAATGCATCATCCAATCGCGAAAATTCGACACATTTGAAACAATTTTGGCCATAATCGAAGAAAGAAAGGACATTATATATAAATCAAAGCATAAAAGTGAGCTGTAAACTTTTTCTTGTTACTAAAATAAAATTTACAATTAATGGATTTATAAAGAGCATTCTGTATCATTAGTTCGCGATACAAATTTACATTCGGTTTTTTTAGCCATATACATACTATACGGGTATCGCTGTTAAAAACATATCTTATCTGCACGTGTGCTGCCCGTGTCGAAGATGCGAAATGGCAATCGCTACAATGGTGTCGAATATGGGCAGGGGGAGAGCCAATGTAACAGGGAGAGTAAGATTGTTTCCGCGGTTGCGAGTCGAATGGGGAAGTGCACGTCTATACTCGGAGCAGTCGGCACTCCCTGGCTAAGAGGTTCGGCTGTATTTTATCTGGGTGCACGCCTGTGTGCGCTTACGCTTGTGTGCGAGCATTTCCTCGAATCCGCGATAAGCCTCGGTCCGGCTGTATCGGACTGTGCCACTCCCGTTCCCATACACGCACATCGGCTTTTCTCACTTTCTCCGAGCGATGATGGCCAGAAGGAATTAGGAACTCGAAACCTACGCAAGTGTTCAGGATCGATCTCACCGTTCGTTTTTACGCCATCACCGATAGACGCGGCGATGGGCCTCCACCTTCTCGACAAAGGCCTTCGCGATCTTGCTTTTATGACCGGGACTGGGTTGACGCAACCCGCAGCAGGTCAAATTAAAAAATTAAATGCAGCGGCTGGGTCACTTTTATTCAATTAGCATTTCGCTGCTATTTCGGAAATTTCTCACATAAACTGGAGTTTACTCATTTTATTAGCTTTTTTTCATAAACGTTTACTAATAAAATGCTTCTTTGTTCTCTATCGAGAAGGCATAGAATTAATTCCAGAAAGCTTATTATATTTTAAAATCAACAAAATAATTTTGGGACGATGAACGTTGGCAGTACAATATCCGTCGCATGTGCTTTATGATCTCCCTTTTTTCAGCGAAATATTTTCTGCACATTGACAATGTACCAATGAAAACTACAACCAATGGATTATTTGCTTCAATTATAAATAAGTCATAGTGAGAAGCTTTGGTAATAAGGACAGGGAATAAAATTGCAGGTTTAAATATGAAATGTAAAGTCGGGAGTATGTGACCTGAAGTAATCTTATTCAGCCTAAATTAGTGTTCTATACAATACAAGAGCGAGTAGAATAGCTCGTGTCGCGATAGAGCATTAAGAAAACACAAAATGCAACGGTCTCGTAGACGTAAGAAGTCGGATATGCCGATGGTGAGTCACGATCCGCCGAATCAGTTAAAATGTTGGGAATTTGCGACGGTCGGGTGAGCCGAATTAAGTGTCGGAGTAGGGGGGGGATAGTAGAAGTGGTCACGGTTTTTTTGAAGAGGAGGATTCACAGATGGGTACTTGGGAAAAAATCCCTACACGGTTTGCGAGCATCGAAAAATCAGCTCTTCTCGGAGGATTCGCATTTTCTCCCACATCGATGCCATAGCGTAGCGATAGCCAGAACAAGTCGAGTTGATCGCAGCTAAAGGATGCGATTCGGTTTCGTCAGTAAACAAACTAGCGAATAACCGAGAGTGCAGAGGTCGTATATCTCCCGCCGGATGATCGGACACAAATAAACAACTGTAGCAAAGAAGAAACATATTGGTCAATGTTTCGAGAATGCGTGTGCCGAAGGGCGCGAACAGTCTCGAAAACCCACAAAGCAGCTATTAATTCTCAATAAATTTTTCCTACCAGTGACGAATGCGTATTTTACAGCCGGACGGTGGTATATAGCGAGCGGGGCGCGAATTCGAAAGGCGCCTGGACACGTGCCTCTTCGATTTTCCTTCACGCATACATGCAGATTTTTAATCCCCGCATATGCGTTCGTGTTCTAATTTCGAAATCTGCGCGCTTAATACGAGAAATAGTATAGTTTTGCGTTCGTCTCTCTCTCTCTCTCTCTCTCTCTCTCTCTCTCTCTCTCTCTCTCTCTCTCTCTCTCTCTCTCTCTCTCTCTCTCTCTCTCTCTCTCTCTCTCTATCTCTCACTATAGCTGTGCTGCTATTGAGATCGCAGTCTTTGTTTTTGATTGCGGCTACCTTTCGCAGCGAGAAGCAATACGCGGACTTAGAGAAGTGAGGCAATCCGCGATCGTAATCGTAATCTCCTGTTCCTTCGATTTTGATAAGGTTTTTTCTTTTCTAATTATTTTGTATGCACTTACTGATTTCTTATTGTATTACTTTTGGAATATTCGTTTAACAAATTCAGCCCTTTGATAAAATATGTAGGATCACCTTAATCTAATGTCTAACTATGTATTTATTAAGTGTATTGCATATGAGGAGAAAAGATCGATGAGTAATTGATAGAAGTTTATTTCGTTGTATAAAATTATAAATTAAAAAAAAAACAGGAAGTCGAGCTATTAGTTTAAAGGAATACGAAACGAAACAGTGATTTTTTTTAAAATATTATGTAAATCAAAGTAAATTAAATACTAGGTTTGACTTCCTCTTAATTTTCTCGAGTTCTATACATGAAACACTTCCACGTTTGAAGAAAGTAAAGCGCACCTTGTTGCTGCTATTAGATCAATTCATTTTTCTTTTGTGGTGCAGTATCTTTGTTGATTAATATTAAATTATTTGATGGACGTTATCTCGTATGATATCTTAAGAAAATCAAGATAGACGAGAATGTGAAAGTGTAATGGTACAGTGCAAGTGAAATTTGTCTATGCAAATTCGCGGCGTATTATGGATTTGAAAAAAAGAAGAAAATTTGATTATGTAAGGGAAGCCGAAGTTAGATTCACATGGTAAATGGGTTCGTACGAGTTTATCGATTGTTCTTACTCCAGGCTCAGCCTCTTATATAACGCGTAAGTCGAGAGAGCCAATACTTTTAAGCGATGTTTATTAGGGCCGTAATAAGACGGCTGAATTAAAATTGAGAAAATTGCTCATCATTGCGAATCGAGGCGAAAAAGCCAAGTCTTTGGTCCCGGTAACTTCCGGATAATCGGAGTCGCGCAATATGGAGCAGCGAAAAATAGAACAGCGACGGGATTTCGGCTCCGATCCTCGAAAGGGGTCTACGAGATTAACGAGACGTCCGAATTTTGGTGTTGCAGAGCCTGGAGCAAGAGCGGCATTTGCTGAGGCGCAAGCTCGACGAGGCTCACGGGGAAGGAGAGGCGCGCGCCCTCGAGCTCCAGGGAGACCTCGAGTCGCTTCGGGCTCAGCTGGAGGAGCAGAGCGAGCGGGCGAGGAGGGCCGAGAGGGATCAAGCGAGCCTCGTCACCGAGCTCACCGCCCAGAACGCGAGGCTCGCCGAGCAGCTGCGCGAGGCCGCCAAGCAGGAGGAGCAGCTCTTCGTCGAGCTCAAGCACCTGCGGGAGAAGTGCAGTTTGCGCAGCACCACGCTCCAGGACCATGTTAGCAGCCTCGAGGTTCTGCGCGACGAGGTGACTTAGCCCGCTCAGTCCCCTGACCACCATCCCCTTTTTTCTCTATCGGACACCAAAACCTACCCTTGCTTCGGCTTCGCGATACGGACTCCTTATTCAACTCGGTAACCTGCCGGCTCGTCTTCTATTACACTCTAAATGGGCTTACTTGATACTTTCACCGGTGAGGATATAGAGAACCTGGGCATGTTAAACAGCAGGGAAATGCAAAAAATCGGTGTTTCGAGCCACGCTGGTAATAAACCTTAGTAAACGAGAGAGGGGGAAAAGTCGGGAAAAGTCCAATCATGCTAGATGGCACAATAATATCACAGGGGAATAAAAAAGAGTGAGTTCAACGAAAATTTAACGAGCTTATAGATGTAGAACATGCTAGACGAACTTAATCGAATTGTTATTTAAAATAACGTAAATAGCAAATGGCTGAACTCGGTTGGTTATATTAACGTACAAAAAATTAATTTTTTCAAAAAAAGGGTTGAAAAATTCTTTCTTAAATTAAAAAGAATTTGTACCAACAATTATAATTGAGCTTCTTATTTACTTCATATACTATAAAATTAGAAAGTCAATACTAATATTCCTTAATAATATAAAACAATTTTCATAATAATTTTTCTTTTATTGGCATTAAAAAAAACAATCTTAATTCGTTTTAATAAAAGTTAATGTAATATTGGGGGCGTTCAGTTTAATTTTATATTAAATTAAAAAAAAAAAGAAAGCCTAATTACATATTTGATTAAATTTATGCAATACAAATAACAATTATATACTTGGTCCAAATAAACCTATATTAATATGTAAGATATAATTGCCGCTTCTTCTGTTTGGTTATTTCTTAGTATTAAAGTATTATACGTACATAAAACATGAATAATTTTCATTGATAACAAAAAAAATAGAAGAGACAACTTTTCATAAATATCATTTATCTGAAATTTACATACGCGTTTGGAATGCAAAAGAATTTCAATTAAAATTATCAATGTAATCATTTTTGGCAGGAAACTTTGTTGTCAACAGTTGCTTCAATTCATATTTTTTTTAAATATAAGAAAATAAATGTGATCTTGCAAAATGAAAATTCTTGATATGTTTTAATTGGATATGTTTAATGAAATTTGAATTTTTAACGTGATAAAATTTCCATTCGATTATATGATATATTCCATTTTCATGCGAGGACAATGTTGTGTGTATACTAATGTTCGAAAGCAGTGCAAATAATGTTGGGTCGCTGTGAATGGCGTTGATCGATCAAAGTAATTATATTCCCAGCCTACGCTTAAGTATAGTACGCAGAAGCACTGGACAAATAATCCAACTTCTCATCGAAGTACAAATAATGAAGTTATAACGACGCAATCTTGGACACGAATTAAGGAGGAAAACGCGGCTACTTGTTTGTGTTTATGTAATAATAAATGTAATGCCCGTAGCTATAAAGAAAGAGAAAGAAAAAAAAGGAAAAAAATGGACGTACCGAGTGAGTAACCGGGTAAAAGCGTGATTACACCAATGAAAAGTGAATGGCTAGGCACGAGGAGTCCATTGCAGCGTTAAATTAGAATGATGGGCATAAAGTTGTCGAATGGCTTGTGGAAGCGGCCTGTGGCGGTAGGGGATAGAGAGGGGGGGTCGAGCAGACGTCGGACAGAAGCTTCGGTAGCGAGTCGGTAAGGGTGGGCGCAGGGCTCGAGACTCACGAAAAGGCTCGCGTTTTGGAAGGGGGAGACAACGTGATAACTGCCAGTAAAGCGGCGAGTCGAGGAAGGCCTCTTGCTCCCATCTCCCTCCTCCTCTGTCGCGGTCGGTCGGTCCTTCCTTCTCGAGTCTCCGAACCCGTAACGCGGAGAGGATGGCCGTGTCCGAGGGACCGATAAGGCCGATAAGCCCGATAAAGCCCCGGCGAAGCTGCCGGACGAAGCTGCCGAAGCCTCAGTGCTCACTGTTGCGTTGCAGGTGCAGCTGGTATCGGCGCAGCGGACGGAGCTCGAGAGGCGCTCGCTCGAGCTGCGGGAGGAAAGGGCCCGGGCGATGGCCGCCCTCGAGGAGGCCGAGGAGCGGGCTGTGGCCTTGGAGCGGTTCGGCTACGAGGCGGAGCGCCGGGCCATTCTGGCCGAGCGCGAGAGGTAAGTACTCAACACCCGGACCAGGACGCCCTTGCTTGCCTTCCTCGGACGTTTGACCTATTCTCTACTGCGTCCACAATATATTTCTCTTGCTTTTCATGCAACCTCAATTACTATCTCCCGAGTGGAATCGTTCTCAGTCCTGCGAGTACTTCTGCGCTGCGAATTGATTTGTCTTATCTCTATCTCTATTCCTGTCTTCCTCTCTCTATCTTTGATGGAAGCCTCAATGATAATTCCATTCCTTTTTGTTTTTCGATTTTACGATTAAGAGTATATGCTTGAGCAGTATCATAGTCAACAATATATAATTATAAGGCTTAACCAGCCTTTTTATCTATTATTAAATATAAATTGCACACTTGCTTTGCATAAAACTTCATTATTGTTTTACGCAGAATCATAGGTCAATGTGTAAAATTTATAGTCGTCGAGCAATCATTGAACTAATCTAAATTTTTTATGGACAACAATCTCAGTCCGATAGTATTCTTTAAAGAGTTTTGTGCAAAATTTTTACTGCAAGACCCAAGTCTCTTCCTCAATTATTTCAATTATTATGGTATTTGCAAAATTTATAAAAATAACATTATTTGTCTTATTTATATATCACACTAATTTGTATATATTTTTTTAAATATTTAAACGCAACTATTTCTACTGTCGGGCATAAAAAATATTAAATTTGTACTTTTTCGATGTATAAAAGCACTTGTCACGTTGATTAATATACATATATACATATGTTTATATGATGCTGTACTAAGTAAAACGCATAAAATAAAGACGTAAAATTTTTTAGGCTCGTAACGTCTAACTATTTGTTGTAATTTATATAAAATTTATTATGAAAATATAAATTCTTGGTAAAATAGTTAAAATTTCGTTAGTCACTTTTGCTAGTTAAAATATCAGTTACATATTCTTAGCTTATATTTATAGTAATTGATAATAAATATTAATTAAAGATGTTCCATGTCATTAAAAGCCGTTAACTTCTAAATTGCGCTTTACTTCAGCTAATATTATTAACAGGTATATTTGTTATTTACCTCCGTGCTCTAGGCTATGTTTTTTTTATTTCAAAATAAATAATTCTTATTCGCGACAATGACAAAGACAAACTTTAGCGTCAGTGTCGTTTGCAACATTCGAAGCGCGACCACTAGACCAGACTTGACCTTTCTAATGTTTCTCGAATTGAATGCCTCCTATCCTAAGGTAAGCGGAGGCGTCGCATCGCCGGCATTCGATTTTAAATACCTCCGACTGGAAACGCTTATGAGTGAGTTTTTCCCTATAGTCTGCAACTTTAGCGATGCAAGAAGCTCTGGCTTAGCAAGCAAAACTTCACAATTCAAAAGAAGAACTCAAGCCCAAAGCATTTCGAATCGATCTCTCCGGGTCGACCTTTGTCAAACATGTACCAGAATTTCCTGTAACATCGAGATAATTAACGGCCTCTTCTAACTCGTACCTATGTCGTGTACTTGTCTTTTTCTCATTAAAAAGTGAAAAGGAGCTTCTTCATTCTTGCGTCTCCACGATTACATCATTTTATTTAGAAGCGCAAGGCACATTTTCGGCGTCTCGAGCAGTATTGCGAGATGGCATTCACTTAGTCACTTAGTCACCCTCAGTACCGAGTATCACTTATAGATCCCCGAAGTGACTCTCGACTTGTGTGATTCTAGGGACGAGCTGTCGGCGAACCTTGCTGCGATCGAGACCGGCGAAGGATCTGGACGTCGTAACCAGCAGAATTCCCAACCCCAGCCACGTTCCCTCCAGGCAGAGATGGAGTGCGAGGAGAGCGCGGGGAGCTCTCTCGGACTCGAACAGCAACAGCGCCAGGATTTGGACCAGGAGGTCGGTCGGGCCTGCCGCAGACTGAGGGAGTTGTCGAGCCAACTTCGTCGGGGCGAGGATGACTCCGGGCTGCAGAGCGACTGTGACGAATCGATGCTTCTGCTAAATAACGCCAGCGAGCCTGAGGTGAGCCAACGGACGAGGATTGCCTCTGTGGGAATCGATTAAAATAAGCGTTAGCACGCATCCACATTTGTATTTACAGATAATTGTAAGAGCACGAAAACCTTGCAATTAAACAATTATAATGGTTCGGAAACGGGGCCTTCTTACCTTTACATTTGCTCTTTGTTTCTTAAGCCATGAAGACAAGTTTCGAGTAAAAACCTCATAAGACGTTTTTGTCCGTTGGTGGCGTGCATTCTTATGCCTAAGTAGCTTCGATATTACGATCACTCAAAAGAAGCGATGATTCTATCATCCTCATAATTGAGACATCAACATTTGTGTAAAAGATTTCACTAGTTATGAAAACTTATAAACATACATTGTACTGCAGACACTCATTTAATATTTAGTTTTTAATCTTTTTTAATAGCTTTAGTAACAAATCTATTCATTATTCATTTTAATAAAATAAAAATATTTTTTCAATGACAAATTAAGAATAAGAATTGTATTAACTTAATAAACAAATATGAAACCTAAGAACAAACTTCAAACTTTTAAAGCTCTTCTCTCGTCAAAGGATTGTAACGCGACGCGTCCATTAGAGTAATCTTATAAAATCAATTTAATTCATAATTAAAGAAAAATATTGCGTGTACTTTATATAACAGCATAAGAAATTAAATTAAATTAAATTAATTTCTGTTCATTATGATTTAAAATAAAGATACAATATTAATCAACAGCATGCGTAATGCATTAATAGGTATTTACAGTTTAAATAATATTTAATACCTATAATGGATGTATTATAATTGCAAGATGACAAGATATATGATGTTGACACTCTTGTACCACGATTCATAAAGCGTAATTGACACTTAGTAAAGAATCTCGCGTGGTGACATTACAATTTGAGCATTGCCTAATCTCCTGCCGTACACTCATTAGATCTCATACTCTCTCCAAATTTTATGTTTTACTAATTCCTCTTTTCTCCGATCCCGTTGTTGTAAGATCAACTAATGACCGGAAATGTCTAGGATTTTCTGAGCTACCTTACCTTATTTAACTGTTGAGTCTTCCATTAAATTGTAACGAGACTGAACGACAATTTAAAGATTAAAATTCAACAACACAAATTAAAGTAATTTGTAAATTGTATAAGATCAAAGTTTTGATGCTTAATGAGTAATTTGAATTTTAACGCAAATGTCTACTTTATTATATGGATTATGTGATACACAGCCTAAAGTCAAAATCAAGGTCATTTAGGCATCATAGCTATCCTTAACTAGTGAGTTAATTCTTTTTTGTAAATTTTTTATAAACTACAAGTATCATTCATCGATATGATGAAATCTTTTTCATTGATTATCGAGTCATTGAAGTAATGGATCATTTTGTGTTTAAGCAAAGTCTTTCTCGTTCCAAATCAATTTGTTATCCCTGGATATAAATAATTACTATTTGTACTTTGAAGATAAGGTCTAAGACATTTGTTACTTAAAGCCATTGTTTCTATCTTTTGTCAATGGCCAATAATTTAATTGTTTTGTTACATGTCAAAAAGTGTGAAATCATTGCAATAATATTCTAGTAAAAGTTAATATACTGTATTATGTAAACAGTATACTAACATAATTCCTACGTACAAGTATATTTGCTTTCTGACTACGCATATATATTTTGTCATTGAGCAAGTAATTTTACATTTTTTATTATTCACATATAATTAAGAATTTTTAATTAAAATTATAACATGTTAATTTTGAATTTGGTAAGTATGCCGCTAGAATAATTCTAATAATTTATTCTAACATTCTCTTTCTTAAGAAAAGTCATTTGTTTAAATAATGTATTTATAATTGCAAATGAAATTTCCTCGTTAATAAAAATACACACTACATAGATTGGATTTCATATTTAAAAAAACCAAAATTTACATATTCGTTTGAAATTATTATATCATAAAACTTCATATGAACAATTAATTAAATGTAATGCTTGAATTAAATTCTATAGCATTGTAATTTGTAATAAGGCAAAAAAACATTTTATCATTAAGATAAGCTCGTTGAGTGAAAATACTCATTATCTGCAGTAAAAATTTATGTTACGTAGTTTTATTTTTAATCGAATAAATCTAATTTTACAATAAAATCATTCGTAAATATTATTATTGCTTAAGTAAAAGAAATTAATCTTAAACATCAATCATTCACTTTTTCCGAGGCATAAGCAATTACATTTACTAAAAGTCTTAGTATTCTATTCAGTTGATATATAGCTAAATATTAAGATATATATTAATTAAGTTAATTGAATGTTTAAATAATTGAATTTAATATAGAGAGTAAATTCTTAAATTTAACTTCGTAATATTACATAAAAATCAATGTATTGTCTAAATGGTATTTAATTTTTCATCTACGATGTAATAAAAAAATCGCTTTTAGTCTACGATTGAGTTTGCATATACCGAATAAAAAGCATTGCTGAAAACAAATTTATTCATTGCCAAAAAAGCAACTAAATAAATAAGCATTCTAAGTAAAAAGAATATAGCACGATAATATCCACGTTTCTAAAAACGAGGATAAGATATTTATACATATATAAACATAATAAATTTCGAATTTCTTAATACCATTGTAATTGGTTAATATTGGTTAATTGGTTTTATCTCGAAAACCATTATCGTAAATAATATACGAGAAGTAAGGGAGATGAATCTCCTGCCAAGAAAATCTAATTATAATGTAAAATGGTCGATAAAAATGAATATTTTCTAATATTTTACTATGTGCTATGAGTAGGGGCAGAAACGCGAATCAAATCTTAAATCGTAAATAAAATTCTATGAATATAAAATAGGATGAAATCGCAACGAGAATCAACGTAGTTGATGGGCAAAGAGAACGATAGTGGGTGGGGAGGGAGAGAGAGAGAGAGGAAGAAGAGAAAACGTGGGGTTGCATTGGCGATCGAGAAGAGTTCGAATGAACCCGATGATCGAATCGCACTAAACGGTGACTTTTCCAGACGAATTACCCGGGCGCCCTGTCGGAGCTCGTGGAGGAGGTGTTCGGGCTGGCACTAGCAGGAGTGCGAGGAGGTCCTGGTGAGCTCGGTCTCGCGGTCGAGCTTCACCGCTCGAAGGAGGAGCTGGAGCAGACGAAGGAGCATCTGAAGCACGCCCAGGAGGACCTGCGACGCCGGGGGGAGAGCCTCCTCGAGACAGCGAGCAAATTGAAGCTCTGCGAGGCCGAGCTCCAGGGAGCTCAGGAGGAGAGGGACCGAGCCCGCAACGACATCGAGGACTCCCAACTCTCGAAGGACAAGGTGCTCGCCCAGGCCCTCCAGGTAAGCTTCGAGAGCCGGGCTCGGGACTCGCCCGATAAACCGGAAGGAGGATCAGTCGCTAAAGGGCGAATTTTATTGGCAGACGAGGGACCAGGCCGTCGCCAGGAAGAACAAGGTCGAAGTCGAGCTCGCGCGCACGCGCATCGACATGCTGCAGATAAACAGCCAGCTGATGGAGGCCGTCCAGCAGAAGATCGAGCTGAGCGAGCAGCTCGAGCAGTGGCAGATGGACGTGCAAACCCTCCTGGACGAGCACGTGCGCAGCAAACTCGCCCCGACGAGTGTCGCAGGCCCGGCCGGGATCCAGCCCTCGGAGCTCGTGGCTGCCGCCCGAAAGAAGCGCAACAGCACCGGCTCCAAGAAGAGGTTCGGCATCTTCTGAGCTCCGCACGGGTCCCCGGCCCGGGGAACCTAGGAATTGACCCTGACCCCGTCGATGGCGCCAATGCCGGCGCCAAGCTGCCGACGGACAGCCGAGTCCGACTTCGGCCTGGAAGAGACATGGACGAAGGACTCGCGGGCCGAGCTTTTTATCCCCGACCGACAGCCAAAGCCTACGGCTCCCATCCTTGTTCTTCGCCAATCCTGTACGACCTACTACGTACTTAATGCGATTGCGACCACAAGTGCATTTTCACGCCTACGCAGTCATAGTAATATACAAACAAATA
Source organism: Kradibia gibbosae (assembly GCA_018907135.1). Classification (NCBI taxonomy): domain Eukaryota; kingdom Metazoa; phylum Arthropoda; class Insecta; order Hymenoptera; family Agaonidae; genus Kradibia; species Kradibia gibbosae. The sequence goes on from JACCHX010000001.1 coordinate 39,448,778, forward strand.
TACCACTGCATACAGTCTACTACTATACAGTTGCATAGTCAACGCGCGGAGTCTTCGTTTGCATTTAATTCCGTCCATTGAGCCAAATGAATGTACAGCTATTCTTGTTCACTGTAAAGCAACACTTTTGTAAATGACAATATTTATATTCGAATGATGACGACAGGGTAATCTGCGAACCGTTATCCAACCCGATAATTTTATAATCACCGAAGGCATAACGTTGGCACAACTGTTTAAATTTTGTACGAACTCTATTCGCGGACAGATTATCTTTTTTAAGATATTCAAAATCGTTAATTATCAAACTTTTATCGATAAACATTGTATAGTACTTAATTAAAAAGTGTTTTTTTTTTTTTTGTATTTATTAAAGGAATTTATACTTTTGAATAATAAATTTTATAAGAAATACATGCCATCTTCATCGTTATCTCGACTTACTCGAGTACTACTGTACTTCGGTTACAATTGGATTTTTCGATTTTATAAAATTGATCGGGCAACTTTTTTTTAAACATTTACTTGTAATGAATAAAAATTATTAGATAACACTGATTTGTGATTATTCATTCAAATACGTATTATTAATATAATATTATCTTTTTAATAAAAATAATATGCCTTAAATTACGAAATTTGTTATTCTTTCTCTAGACATACATACACAAGCATTTTCTTTTCATGCTTTTTAAATTTAAATGCCGAAACTTGTGATAAGGTTTTAAAATGAAATAAGAAATCTTACTCACAATCAATATTATTTTTAAATGAGGTCTTATTATTATACAATCTGTTCCATAAAAAATGTTAAATTCCTATAATCTCATGCCTAAATTTATAAAGCAATATTTTTACATAATTTTTTAATTTTACTCGAATTATAATTACTTTAAACATCTATTCAAGATCTATTACATTCTCCGTACTTTCTTAATACTTCTCCATAAATCATTATAGTAGTACTGATTATCGTTTAATAACAGTATATTTAAATACATTGGTATAAATATATATATAAAATGATTACAAAATCCCTAATAATATTAGTCGAGTTATAATTACCTCTTTAAAATATAAAGCCTTAATTTAAAATATAAAAACCGAAATCGTCATTTCTCTTAAGCTTACTTTACTCTTAAACGGGAATTGACTTCATTACGATTAAATCGTTTTTATTTTTGAAATTGAAATGAAAAGTTGAATACTCGGGTGTCTTATAAATTATTTGTTTTACACACATAGAAAAGCTAACATTGTTCAATAAATTTATATGTAATGTGTTATGTTATGATTTGGAACGAATGTTTGGTCTTCTTACTAAATTCGCATTGCATTTATTCATTTATGCCACGAGATTCAGTTAGTAATTGTGGGTAGTATATATAGATTTTAGGTATTCTAAATGAGGATTGGGAACTTTCCCGATGACAGGGATTTTCCTGCTCCTTTGATCAACTTATGAAAACTAATTATTTTAATATTCCTAGTTTATTGTTCCTTCCTAATTCCTAGTTTATAAAAATCCTTGCAATCGAGTTTTTTAAATCTGCGTCTAATCATGTATGAACTGAATAATATTAACTTAACTTAACATTATTACACTATACTGTATAAAATCACAGTCCTTATATTAATTTATATTACTTTGAATAGTTTATAGTATTAATATAACATATAAATGATAAGATTGTATTAAAAATTATATATATCAATTAAATTAATTTATTTTTAAATATTATATTATTATATTATATTTATGTTAATATATAAATATATGTAATTTAGTACTTTATATGACTGACTGTAAATTGAATATTTTTTAGATCATTATTTACAAAGACAAGCTTTTGCTATTCATTGATATCCTACTATTTTTACATAACTTCATTTTTCTATTGTACCAACTAAAAACGTAATTAGTTTTCTAAACTCAAGAATTGAATAAGCACACATACGTAATTAAAACTTTAAGAATAATATAAATATTTAAAAATTTGTTGAATAATAAAAATGTAAAATTATATAAAAATGTGAATTTAATGAAAATTTTTTGTATTATTATTTAAAGTATTTAAAATTTTTATCAAAAAATTATGTTCAATATTAATATTATTTCAGGTTCAAATTCTTCGCTTTTGTAACAATATTTGAGAATGTTACAGTTCATTACAAATATACAATCGTAAAGTTTAGTTTCGATAAGAGTATAAGAGTGAAGCAATGCACGGGTGTATTATAATCTAATAAATAGAATTACTCCGAGAACCTTAAGATTTCATTTATAAATATTGGTGTATCATTCATTAAAAAGCATCAAAGGAAAAATACTGAAATACCAGCTGTAATACAGTGAATTGCAGTTGTATAAGAATGAAAACTGCAGCTTAGTATTTTTAATTTGTTTGGGTATTTTTATTTGAGATATTATTAATTCGATTCCTGATGTCCTCATTTGGGTGGAATCCGTTTCCAGTTCAAGACTCAAATCCCACGCAAACCGAAGTCGCTGAGTATTTCTTACTGGTAAAAAGATCAAGTTCCCTGGAGCTCGGGCCATAATCCCGCGAAGACAGATTCCCACGGGAATGTGTGTGGTTCAGGCGCACCGAGTTCGAGCCCAACAGCTCTGGAGACAAAAGCGATCGGACCCGCTGAAGACGAGTCCACTCTCGATTTCGACTCACCCGAAGCTTGTTGGTTTTCCCGCCTGATCCAGACAGGCATCGATGACGCTCTTCCACCACGCCTCGCCACTCGCCAGGGTCGCGCCAGGATCAATGCTACCGATCCTCCGGCCATCCAAGATTCATAAAGGATTGTGCCTCGACTACATCGCACCATCACGATGCAATTGCAATAATAGCGACTGTTCTTGTCGCGTAAAGCATCGGGGCACCCCTCCTCGATTCACCTCCTCCTAAGGCTCTTTTAACCTTGTGCGGCGGTCACGAGGCAATCGATCAGCACTGAGTCGGGATGAAAAGATCGATTGAGGTCGACGTGGGAATACCTGAAGCTCAACCAGAAGTAATAGAACAACCCCCAAGATAACGCTTACGCTTATATAGCTTGTTAAAACAATATTTATTCTATGTAAATAATTTTATTGCAAGAGTATTTGGGAAATTAGATCAATTTGTATTTTTATCAAATAGCAACGTAACTTATATCTTCGTCATATTTTAATATACTAAAGCAGTCTCTTTAAGCATCTAAGGTCAAATTTGATTTACTATTAATTTTATATTGAAATTAAAAGACGAATGTTATTATATAATTCAGTAAAATTTACATAATTACAAAAAAATTAATTTGTTATTTACATAAAACGATCAATTTTTATAATTTATATTTCAGTAAGTAACTTATAAAACACAGTAGTAGCTTGAATGTTAATATTATTTTAATATTATTGTCAATAATTTAATTTTAATATTGTTCTGGTAAAAATAAAAATGATGAAATAAAAGGAGAAATTTTTTTTAAATAAATCGTTAGTAATAAATTTGAATTAAAATTAAAAATTTTAATTTGAAAATTCATGTAATTTTTAGTCAACGTTTGAAAACTGAATAAAATGTGATTCGATGTGGCGAAATGCAATTTGAACGAACAAATGCAAATTTGAAATGCACAATTAACTTAATGATATAAATTGGATGCATGTAATACCTCTCATGTACTTGCTCATGACAATACATTAGTTGGCAGATTCATTCAAATAAATGACAACCTATTAAGTCCAAAAGACCATCCAGTATATAAGCAATTACAGTGCAAGGTGCGAAACCTGAATATTCTTATGCGAGAAAAAGCTGGCTAATTTTTCAGCCTTAGCAATAATTAGCCCCCGACGAATCGATGCGTACGAAATGCAAATCCCCTGACGTATTCAGCGCATGCCTCCTGCCGTCGTCAGGTGTTCGCGAGCCAATAGCTTAAGCAACATAGTATTACTTGGTAATATTATTCTTATTCGTACTAAAGCCGAGTTATTCCATAATGGCCCTACAGATGAGCATCTTATTTGCTCGTAAATGCATTAAAGATTTTGCTTTTTACAAAACATCCAAGTTGTAGGCGAAATTTCATCGAGCACTGAAGGAGTTAAAGAGCCATCCCCTTCTTTCCCTACCCATCCTTAGCGACGAGGCCAATTCGACAGTACAATTTATCCCCAGTTCATAAAATGAAGTAAGAATTTTAAGACTAGCTTCTACGAATACAACTCCACGACCGCTTGCTCTAAATACGCATAAGTCGATCGTACCCAGATAGATTCGCCAAATTGTAAATACATTTGCGAAGACAGCGCGTATATTCTGTTTCTTATCATTTTGCTTCGTTTTTTATTGATAGAGTCAATCGATTAGCCAACATGGCAAAAAATTTTATCTTAAGGCATTTCATACACTATACTCCCGAATTAAATGTATCAAAAAAAAAAAGTTTCGATACGAATGAAAAGCTTTTGAAAAATCTTGTATACGTATTCATGGGAGAAAATTAAACAAAGCTTTTTGATATTTTATACTTTTAATTACTTAAGAGAAAAATCGCAAAACGTATTATTTTCTATTATAAAGAAAAATCTTATTATATGTAATACAATTACAATAACAAAAAATATAAAACAAGTTCTTTTTCAAACCCCTTTTTTTAATTTCTATACAATACGCGTATACGTATGCATATGATGAATACAAATATATGCCCATAATTATGTTGCCTCAGAAAGTATAAACATCGTATAAATGTGCAGAATGGAATGGGTAAATTAGAAAAAGCGCTCTAGTCAATGTTCCGTTAAAGTTACATTCAGTTGACCTTTTAAATACGTAATTATAATTTTAGTACTATCATGTACTTATAATTGAACTTTAATCATTAAAATATTATATTCAATAATATTGTAGGTATTTTAATCACTCTAGTCTCTTACTTGGATATTAATTCATACTTTCATTAAATATAAATACAAAATATCAGTTTGACGTTCTCAAACGTTTTTGTGTATTATTAAAATATTTTGATTACACAATCACTTATTTTGTTGTAAAAATAATTTTTTACAATGGGAAACTGTTGTAAAGGTACGTCTTATGAAGATATCACACCTGACCGAGTAAGAATTTTTTCTTTTAAGGTTATGATTAAGTACTAAAACTTTTGCAATTGTATTAAAAATCTGTTAGCTTCAAATATTATTATAAAAATAAGATTAATTGTGAAATTAACATGTTTATTTGGATTGATAGTACATATTAGCTATATTATTCTTAGAAAGCTGCTCCTTAGCAATTATATGATTTTTAACCTTTTTCTTCAATTGATATTTTTACTTTTAATACAGTTAGATAAATAATGTATAATTGAATATTGATTTTCACAATTATTATTAATTAGGATATCATTCGTCAACAACAAGCAGCTGCTGCAGAAAAACGCATGGCAGATCAAATGAAAAGAGGTATTGGAAACATTAGTGCTGTGAAATATCAACAAAAATTATCTGAACAGCGAGAAAGGACGGAACATGAGGCAGGAAGCTCATATAATAAAACTCCACTTAAGGTAACAATAAAAATTCTATAAATTATTATTAATATGATTTTAGGTTAATATATAATAATTGTTTGCTTTATCCACAGTGGCAAATGAGTTAATTGATTTCAATACCCAATCCAGAATATTCTAAAATTTTATGATAAGTAAAATTTTATCATAAAGTTATAGAAGATTGCGAACAAGATTGTAAGTTATATTTAACATATATTTATTCGATCAAAAACAAGAAACATTAATACTGATAGTATTATAATATCTTGAATGATAGAAATTATGAATGAAACGTGTAAAGGAAATTTTTTCTTTAAAAGCTTTATGTGTGATTTATGTGCAAAGTAAAATGAGATATTACTAAGATTAGTTTTATAAAGATTATTTCAAGGTAGTTTTTTTCTTTAAATGTATAGTGTAAATAGAAAAATTCAATTATAAATTATTTAGTATTTAATAAAATATTAACTTTTTAAAGCAGTTTTGTAAAGGATTATACAATATAAAGATTTAAATCTGCATCAATACATATTTATTCATTAAAAGAAAAACTGTTATTATTTATCTATAAACTTCCATTTTTACAATAATAATGATATTGTATTGCTACTATAATGACGATAATATAAGTTGTGTAATTTTTATTCAATAATTTAAATACACTAATAAAATCATTAAAATCCTTAAAACAAGTGTAATTGTCTTTCTAAATAGATTTAAAATAAAGTACAGAATAAAAAATATGTATTTATTAACGTTATACATCTTTTGGATTATTACTGGACTATTAATTATTTGGATTATTAATTATATTGTTTGTAATTATAAAAATACTGAATAAATGTTAAAAAGAAATTTTTGTGCTATAATTGTGTATTCTTGTCTAATGCTAAAATGAAATTTAATACTAAATAAAATTAAGAAATGTAATGAAAATTTAATTAGCGAAAAAGTGAGCGTAAATAGTTTATTTTTAATAATTATTTAAAATAAAAAATTACTTATTTTAAAAAATTTTTTAATACTTTAGTTCTTACTTCTGGTGGCTTGATTTTATATGTATCAAGAACACGGGGTAACTAAGGGTTAAAGTGAGTCATTTGAAATGCAAAGTATGTAAGTTTCAACGTTGTCAATTTTACTATATTTCAAAATATAAATAAATACCTTGTTTAGACTCTTATAAAGATAAGTTTAATAAGGAAGTATGCCTTTTACGAAGAATAATAGTTAGTAATATCACTTTTTTAGAGTTAGTAAAGCTTGATTTAAATGTTTTTGTTGAACGGCAAAAATTATTAATCATGTGTAAGTATTTCAATATTTGCATGTCATTAAAAAAGTTTTAAGAGAAAAGAGACCTTTTAAGGTTTGTTGTAAATTCAAAGATGAAGTATCTTTAAATATGATAATTTGTACATGTTTGTGATAAATTCTATAGTGTTGTAAGAGTACTAGTGCTCTTAAAATCGAAATTAGATCATATGTATAATTCTATCATAGGATTACGCATATATATAATATCAAAATAGTTACAATTCAGTAAAAAGGGATAAAAATGTATACAAAATTCAATAACTATACAATAATATGCATCTTAAATTGCTCGCTAATGAATAAGTTTCAACTTCCTTATTAAACTACGATACTAAATGAAGCTGTACAAATAATAATCTATTTGAAAACTTGCAAAATGTATAAGATTAATTTTTTTGCTTATAAATAATTTTTCATACTTATTTCGTAGTGCGATAAATGTAAAAAAATGTATCTATATAATGTTAGAGTGCTTTGTAATTGCACAGCTTTGTCAACTTCTAATCTCTTTTTAAAGAATAAATTAATTAAAATTACCCTTCTAAGTTTACAATACTATCGTATCTATTATATCATGCAATCAAACCAAATTAATAAATTTTTAATAAACATTTTGAATCCGTAATTCAATTTATGAATTAAAAATTTTATTCATAATTCTCTTTGTAATATGAATTTATTATATATTGTATTTTTAAGAAAGTTTTACATTTGTAAAGGCATTTACTTAATACAAAAAAAACAAATCGATTTATATCTATTGTATTTCCACTTGGTGTATTTTGTATAAAAAATTTTTTAATCTGGTCAATTGAATAAAAATTTTAGTATTTATAAAACTTTTGAAAATTTTTGAATAAGACCCATATATTTTATAAAAAATAGATACGTATTTGACATAATTAAAATTCAATTTTAATTTTATGGAGAACAGTGTATTGTTCTATGTAAAATTATAAATTTTAAAGGTATTGAATTAGTTAAATATGCTCGAAATATTGAATATCTTTAAATAATCCAGATCCTGAGAAAGTCGGCATCGATTTAATTCCCACAAATTTTAAATCAATAAACGATCATATATAATCAGTCATTTAAAATAGATATTTTCTGATGTCTTTCTGTTCCTTTCCAGTGAAAACTACATTCTATTTACAAACATGATTTGTATATTTGAAAATTGTTTTAATAATTTATTTTGGTTTACATGGATTTTTACTAAATAAAAGTTAATAGTGAATGTATTAAAGGAAATAAAAATATTATGAATTATTGTTAAGCTAAATGGAGCCTCTTATTTAATTAAGATTGAGTGCTTTAACCTAATAAAAATACATAAACATTAGCAATAATGACATTTTTTGTTTAATGTTTATGTTAACCTTAAAATTTATTCTAGCATCTAAAAAGTCTTATACATAAACATACATTTTACTTAAAATAATAATTTGTTCTTTTACTTTTATGGCTATATAAGCAATAATAAACAGCGATATTCTACAAGGCTTTACGTTCACGCATATATTTAAATTGAAAGGCAGTCTTTTTTTATTCTAGAAAAATTTTTGTAATATTTTGAAGTATACTAATACCTAAGATTATTATTCTTAAGCTTTATATTTTATTTGTGTAATTTAATAAAAGAGAGATACCCCTCGTTATTTAATATAGATATGAGTTTTAAAAAATATATTTTTGTTGGTGTAAAAAATTAAATATTTTTCTTTTAATTCACCTAATGTATATTTCATTTAATATACACTGTCGCAATCTATAAAATTGAAACATGCATTTTTATTGTAAAATGCTACTATTATTGTACTATACTCTCATTATGTTCAATGTGTTTTACATTTTGTAAGAAAATTTTTATCTTAATTTAAAAATGCACATTTTTAAACTATATTATTACTGCAATTTTAATTGATTTCCAATTATTTTTAAAATAAATTATTTCATTGAATAATTATTAATTATACATGCTGTCCTTACATATTATGAAGTAGAAAAATATCAAATACTAACATTTAGGTATACATCGATCTGGAAATATTAATATAAATTATATTTTCTACAAGACAATATAAATTATAATTACTAAGAATAACAAACTTAGTGGAATGTTCACATATTAAATATTTTCCAATTGTTAAATATAATTATTTCCTCCGTATCTCAGTACATATTATATTTTCAATTAAGCTTTCTTTATAATTTCATTGTACAATACGTATAATATTTTTAATATATTATATCAACTAATCGTCATAAATATTCTCTTAGTATTTTCTCAGGTACTGTTGCCTTTTATAAAAAGCTATCGAAGGTCAATTCATTGACGTTAAACAAATTTCTGATTAAATATTAATATGCTTATCGATGTTTATATCGATTTTATATGTCGACGTTTTAATTTTTAATAATAAATGTACGATTCGATTCGGCAACAGCTTTGCTCAATTTCGCAGTCGTCAATTTTTTATGTACAACATAATTAGCATTGAAATCTGAGCATTGCTGTATTTATAATTCTGAATATTCTTAGCTTTTCTATTAGATATATTGCAACGCAGTAATTTAAAAGTGGACATATATTATAATGCTGCACTATACGGCTTGATTTTAATATTACATGTACAGAATTTCTGCTCTAGTTCTTTAGCAGTAACTTATATTATTACATTGTTTAGATTTATAATGGCTTTAAGAAATCCTTAAAATTAAATCTTCCCAATCCGATGTACCGACCACGATCTGAACAGCTTTTTCGCTGATTTTTTAATCTCTCGGCCATGGGCGATTTGAATTTCAAGCGAGGCCCCATTATTTAATGCAAGCCACGTACGAATTTCATTGGTTGCGAACGACGACCCTGTAAAAATATAGTTTTATCTTATCCAATTCAGCTAAAAACTTTTAACATCTATTCATCTACTTTATAGCTTGGCATAATTTTCTTTAAACAATTGAGTAATATATTTAATATGAGATATTTTTAATCAGTTTAATAGTAAAAGAAAAATTTTTAATCGTATGTAAGCACAAATGGCTTTTCACGTATATCTAATAACATAAACATGATTGCCAATCTTATTTAAATTCATTAAATTTATCGGAATAGAGAGCCTTAAATGCATTATATAATTATAAAGCTTAGTCGAATTGCTAAATAATTTCGACAAATTACAATTGTAAACATATCCTCAATGAAAAATTATTGGTAAAAAAGCTACCTAATAGCTCGTGTAATGTTATTTTTCTGCTGGCAAGTAATTCTTTACTAGCACTGCGAATTTCGAAAATAAGCATCGACTGACGAGGAATAGTATCATGGTCTAACTGAAAGTTAATGCAAAATTGTGGATTTGGCATGGCAGGTAGCAATCGAGACTTTGCAACTGTTTTTCCTCCATTCAATGATGAATTCATTTTTTCTGGACTCGTGCAACTATTGAAATTAATATTAACAAATATATTTTTTTAATTAAAAATTAAAATATAAATAAAATGATTTAATAAAGCGTATTGAGAAGAAAAGGTTACTTTTGAAATTTGACCCGGCAATAAAGCTGGGCGATATGTGCTACATGGAGACCTTGGGCTTGAAGTACTTTTCCTTCGATACCTGAGTACTTTTCTCTCAGACCGTTAATAATCTTTAAATCTGAAATAGGGAAAAACAAACGATTGTATCGATAAATGTATGATATCGCAATGATATCGAAATCAATCAAAAGTACCATTTGGTTTGAGCCTTAATTTCGGACTAGGATGCCGAACCCTCGTTAACATATCAGGTTGTGATACAGCATGCAAGAGCCCAGAATTTTGTAAGACTTCCGAATCACCTGTATCACCTGAACCACGGGGTTCCAAACTTAACGTGACACCTTTACTGGGATCACATTTACTTTCTTCGATGTTTACCTCAGATCGAAATCTTCGAAGTTTTAACCCACGCTTCATCTAATACAGAGTTTAAAAAAGCTCAATAAAAATACTTAAATAACTTATTATAATTTTCTTTTTAATTTAAAATAAAAAAAAAAAAAAAACTTGTTGAAACATAACTAATGTTTAATACTTTTTGTTTCATCATTCGAAAGCTATTATATTGTGGTATCTTTTTTCCAAAACTCTGATCAGGACTAGGAGTTAAGCTATGATGACTGGAGGACAGCTTTAATTTTTGATCAATCTCGCTCGCACTCTCAATTTGTTCTCCATTTTTTTTCCTAGACCAATGATTATTGGTCTCTTCATGATTTTCTTCGAAATCTTTGGCTTTCACGAGTAACTTTCCTAAAGTAGTTTAATTAAATAAATTAGTATAATAATAATTATTCTTTAAGTAAGTATTAAAATTAACTAACCCATGTGATTTAAATTTCTTTTATTATTCAAGGGCGATGAGTGCGCCGAATGATATTGTGGGACTGTTGGAACCTTGATCAAAGTTACTGTCCTGGGCGGAGGTGGCGGTGGTACAACTGATTCCAAATGTAATTTCATTCGAGATTTTTCCATGGATGGCCTTCTAATAATACATGGATTTATCGTTACTGGAGCGTCCTGAGACTCACTCGGTCTTGTTGAAACTTCGCTAACGGTACTTGTCGAATAAGTACTTTGAGTCTGTGGAAGACAACGATAATTTCTTTAATGAAATGAAATGCAAGTACTTGATTCACGGCAAACATTTTCGATTCTTCTTACCTCACATTCTTCTGATAAGACTTTAATTTTCAGTTCGATTGATCCAGATTTTGTTCCACGAAGTGTAAACCAATATGACTGATCCGTATTCGATAGTCTTCGAATTTCATCTAAACTTAACGATACTTTTCCAAGGTAATCTTTCATGCCAAATGTATCGTGATCCCATAATACCTATTAAAATTAAAATTATAAAATCATAATTTACACATTTTAAATTTCTGCTTTAAATTTTTCTTCAATATCTTTTTAACGTCGAATTTAATCCTTTTAAGCATTTATTTACGCTTTTCTTTAAAAAATCACAAAAAACTTATACCATTGCTTCGATTCGGACTGACAAAAATGTTCAGTTTTTAATATCAATGACGTACCACATCAAGAGTTTCACCGTTGCGAGGCAGACCCATGATGGAGCTCTCGTCCCAACAAGGATTGAGCGTCTTCTTTTTAACACTGCTCTTGTACTTAGTCTCGTTGTTGAGCTTCAGCTCACAGAAAGGGTCGCTGAAGCCATTGAGATCCTTTGCGACGAGATCCTTGGCGCGCAACAGCGTCACTTCCATCAAGCCACTTCCGGTGGAAAGAAGACTAGATACATCTGAGGCCGCCGAATCGGCGTCACGGTGCGTCAGCAGCAGCTTCTACCAAACCAAAATTCGAACGCTCGATTAACGAATGCATCGTAAAACCTTCGTGGGACTATAGTGACCAGTGATTTGATTAAGAGCTTGCAGAATAGCTAACTACAAAACTAACCGCCTGCTGCATCCACGGAAGACTGTTTCTTTTGGCTTTCGGCTCGTCCTCGGCCAGGGTCTGGCTTACGCTGTTACGTTGATTCGTCAAAGCCTGCTGAACGCTTCGGATCGGGTGGAACAGCACAGAGACCATCATTGTAGATAAGCCATTCGATCCGCTTAGCGTTAATTCCTTGCGCACGATCCATTTTGTGCCCTTTGGAACAAGTTTAATAAGGCATTACGTAATTTCAAGAGACGCGCTTACAATTCAAATTGTTCATTGTTCGGATAAATTTATGTTTAATGCGTCTCCTCGCGATCCCTTAATGGAGAAAAAATTACGAAAAAGACAGAAAGCTACGAACCGGCGAAAGAGACAACATTGCAAGACCTAACATGTCAGTGTCCGCCATTTTCGAGATGTTCCAGGAATAAATAACGAAGCTCAGAGACACTTGTGAATAATCTTGGACGAGGAATTCCGTGCGTGACTCCCAATGTGGCGAATTCGTACCTCGAATATAATGAGTCGTTTTCACCTAAAATCACATTCATCGAATAGTTAATTAAACGCATTGCAAGACTATGTAACGCAGATGATTATGTATAATATAAAGGGGTATAATATATGATACAGACGTGAAAAGTCTTTTTTTATAAAAGTGATATCATAATGAAGTATTAATTTTTGGACCCGAAGGATAGGCAGTTTTTCCCGTTCTTGAATCAGAATGCAAGATGTGCAATTATATTACGAACTTACCTTTTTACGATTGTTAAAAAGCAGACAATAGGGATTGCATTGCGTTGTATCGCTATTGAGATTTTCCGCAGAATGAATATACACGACGAGAACACCTGATGACAAATAATTGTGTGCCATATTTTAATTCGTAATTTTTGCTTCATTCATTCAATTTATGCTCTACAAGTATTTTCGTAAATAAGAAAACGAATGAGCACCTATAAACTTACCAGCAGAGTGATTTTCCATGGAATTGTGAATGCTAGGTTGTAGAGCATCCGGTTCAAGAGTCGGAAGTGCAGAATATTCGAGTCGCGCATTGATGCTGGGAATGCTTGCGCTGCTCCGAGATGGTTTCTTTTGCTGAAGTACTGTTTCCACTCTGTCGATATTACGGTATATTTAGAGGAATAGCTGTGCATCGAGTACTAGAAGTAATATTTGCTTACATGTGCGGGCACAGGTAGCTTACGAGCCGTGTATTACTTACTCTTAGCAAATGAATCATACGCGATCCTGTATTAGTCTAATATGATTTAATATATATGATAATGGATATTGATTACACTTTGAGTATAATTTGAAGTCATTGATTGATTTAAAAACAAAGTTATTCAAAGCAGAAAATTATAAGCTATCAGGTTTGAGATGTCAAATATTTTATTAAAAGAAAGTACGCAAATAGTAGGCAATCGAATATAATAGGAAAAAAACTAGTTAAGGATAAAGCGTCAATGTCATTGGTTGCGGAGAGTGGCTTACATTTGAGAGCTCTCCCAGTTGTAAACGCCGAGCGCTAGCTCGAATTGGGCGAGGGTGATAGTGCTGACGAGCCTCTTGGCCTTGAGCTTGATGATGACGCGCTCGTTGTCAAGGGGGCCGACGAGGAAGGACACGTCCTCACTCCAGGAAGGCCCGAGCTGCGAGGTGACTATACGCTGCTCCCCGACCATCACCACCAGCCATCTGACTTCGTCGTTGTTCCCTGCAACAACGTCAGCCCGGCCGCGTCGGTTTAGACCGCTTTCAATCGCTTTCAATGGCCTTCAAGGGCTCGACTCGTTTCGGATAATACAGACGTATTCGTTTCGGGAGATTCGTTGCCTTCGCGTTCATTATCGATTTTTTGCCCCCGAAAGCTTGGCAAGCCGGCCTGCCTGCCCCGGCAGTAGTAGCCTAGTTAGCATTTGGCCTACTCTACCGAACGCAGTCATCTCTTCTTCATTTTCGTTTGTCCGATACGCGTCTCGACGTTGAGGATGGCGTCGATAATGGACGCCTGAGGATCCCGATGAAGAAGACGTGCCAAAGACACGCCGAGGGGAGGGGAGAGCTTCTCGCGCTTCGCTTCTCCCGAACGAATGGATTCTCTGTGTTTAGGGATTAGAAGGGGAGGGGGACCAGTCGGTGGGCATCGGTACCTGAGTTGGCGGACTGCGAGAGGGAGACGGTGAGGACCGCCTGGGGGACTCCGCTGGGCACGCAGTCGAAGCCGGGCCCGGGCCTCTCCTGAGCCCGGAGGTCGAGCTCGAAGTGCCCGGGGTCGACGAGCCAACTAGCCAGGGCGTCCGAGACGACCGCGTGTATCCAGGTCTTGAGCAGAGGCACCTCCATCATCTGCACGGAGCGGAGCAGTCTGACACTGAACCAGACGTCCGGCTTTTCTATGAAGCTCAGGCTCAGATGACTCGCATGGGGGAATGGTGCGTTCGCGTCCAGACTCAGCGAGGCAAGGATCGTCCCTGACACCGAGAGCTTCTCCACCGCGAGGTCCATGTCCATGCCCATCCTGAAGCCATAACAGATTCTTCGCGCTTAGCTATCTCAAGTTCTTTACTTCTGTCGTAGATCTCTGCTCTCCCTCGAGCCTCGCGTCTCTTTTTTACCCTCGGCCCTCGTACCACCGGACAAATATTTTCAGAAATGCATCTTGGACTAAAGTTCAGATTTATCGAGATCTTGCTCGTCACATCCGTATTCCTATTCGTATTTTATTTCTCAATTTTAAGATTAATTTATCAAGCTGCTCTATTGGATGAGTTGTTATTTTTTGCAATTTTACTATTTAATAACAATTATTGCGTACAATATTGAAAGTTAGAATTATAGCAAAAGAAAATGTTCACTGGCTTGTTGATAATTTCAGAATGCATTACAGGACGGAAGCTCGTAGCTTGCAAATTTTTCTTTATATGTATATTACAATGATAAAGCTGAGGCTAAAGTAGATTTACAGCTTACACGTGCAGCTTCAGGTTATAAAAAAATAAAACTTCACTTGTTTAGAACGGCTATGCCGAATAACCATGAAATCGATGGACGCAACGAGTGCAATAATTACCCCGCAATGCAGCTAATAAAGAGAAGATTTTTCTTTTTTCCGGTTGCGAGAAATTTGAGGGGGATAATTTTACGGGACATACTTACCCCTTGCCAAAGAGCCTCGTAGCGATCAGCATACGGAACTGCTCGCAGTCAAGGTTAAGGTCGGCCTCGATGGAGAGCCTCGTCGTCGTCGAGCGACCGACCAGTGATTCATCGTCCCCGTTGTAATCAAGGGTGCGTATCCTCGTCACACAGGGGGTCTGCTCCCCCAGGGTCAGCTCCCTCAGCTCCAGCGACCCTTTTCCACAATGGCACGCGCATAAGTGGGGACTATCGTTTTTTCTTTTCACTTTCTCGAGATCGATTGGGTACTCGGCCTGTCACGACTCCCTTTTTATTCGTGCCTCGCATAGGCCTTTATTTCCTTGCCTCATCATTCTCACCTCAGCCAGTTACACATGCATACGTATACATGCGTAAGTGTTTGTGCGTGCTTGTGCACATATGTATATGTGTAAATATATATGTATCTATGTATTTATGTATTTATGTATATTGATGCTACGAATTGTGCGAGGCTCGATAAAAATACCAGTAAACATTGCATTGTCGAAAAATATGGTTAATTAATAGATTTGTTATTAAGACACTTAAAATGAAAAAATGAAAATGCTACTTTTATCAACTATCGATTAATTTTACAATTATCCTACGTTAATGATTTTAATATCTAAAAAAGTATAAATACAATAATGAAATGCTTCTTATACAATTATCGTAGGCGGTTATTTCTGGTTATTAAATTAATATTAATTTAAATGAAATCATACACTTAAGGCTTAATAATTGAAAGGGCCGAAACTAAATTTAATCATGGCATAGACTTTCTCTCGAGTGACAATACTTTTCTCTGGAAGAGTACGAATCCTTTGTCAAAGTTAAAAAAATCATTTATATTCTACATTAATGTTTTTATTCCGTTTTATCCTTAAACATATTTGATAAAAAAAAAAAAATTTCTCCTTCTCTGCAAGTTCGAGAGATTGAGAATTCAAGTTTCAACAAAGTCTAGGAGTTTATCGAGACCAAGAAAGTATCTATTAAAGTAGACTGCAATGTAGTAGTTACCGAGTATTGCTGGTTTGGCATCGTTTAAAAGGGGCTCCAGTCTCTCCTTCGCCTGAGAAAATATGCTCGCTGCACTGAATCTCCACCTAAAATCGTAGGCGATAAAATGCATTGGATTATAATGGAGTATCGAGTGGGAGAAGGAGGTAAGGGAGCGCAGGACCAACCCGTACCACTTGTTTATGAGGAGGCTGAGCCACTCGGCAGTCTCATCCTTATAGAGGGCCCGACGTCTGCGCAGCCTGGCCAGCTCCTGCTGCAAGGCGGTCTGCAGCAGACGTGAGATCCTAGCCTTGGTGAAGGTCCCAGCGAACGCCAGCACGAGCATGAGCCAGGCGAGGGAGAGACCCGCGACCCCGACGATCCATGCGATGGTCACGCTGACCCCCAGGTACAGGGCACCACGCAGTGCCTCCGTGTCGCGCTGAAACCGTCCATTGCAATCGGCTCCGTAATATCCCCATTTATATCGTACCTTCCTAACCCTCTACTTTCTTTATTAAACCATTCCTGATAGATTCGATCTGTCCATCTGCGTAGCTCCGACAGAGGTGAGAAATGCAAATCGCTCGCGGCACGGAAACAAAAATTTCAAAAGTCCGGCATAGATCTTACGAAGTTCCGAAAGCATAGCACGTGCTTTTTCTAAGAAAACTTATTGATTTTGTTATTACTGACAAGCTCCATGTTTTTAGATCATATACAATTAATGTCTACACGGCGAATAAAGATTTACATCGGCAGTAAAGTATAGGAGTTGCTAAACCTATTTCAACGAGCAACGGCATTATTCTATGATTTTTTTTTTCTTTTCAAGTCTGCTATATACAAATTCTACCATAAAGTTCAGATTTTTTTTAAAGCATTTATTACGTAAATGTGAATACTTACAGTTTAATGTGCATACTACTGATAATATATTTAATTCGTGCATACGCAATTGATAAGATTTTAATTATTTTCGAGGTAATAAATATTTGTTATCAAAAAATACTTTAAATAAAATCATAAATTTTTCCATAATGATAATTGCATTATTACTTTATTGTTAGTGTATAATATTCTCATCGTACAATGTTTTGTAATTATTCTATAAAATGATCATTATTTTCAAAAAAAAAAGTTAAGTATATTACGAGCTTACTAATCGATAATAAAAATTTAATACACATATGAATTTATTTAATGAATTAAAAACTACTTTTTTAATATGCAAAATTTATTATTATTTTAATGGATTGAGAAGTGTCTTATAATTATTCAGAATAAAATTTTTAGAAAGCATGACGAGCTTGCATTAAATCACGATGTCTAAAAGATGGAAAACTATGTGTAACAATTTGGTTATATAAAGCGACTACATTGTGGTGTGTTACGCGACAACAGGAAAGTCTTATATTATGAAGAAACTGACTTTGCACGAAGTCTTAGGCTCTGTGCAATTTCTCCCCTTCTGACATTGATTCACAAGTGACCCAGTGAAATCCTTGCACCTGCACTTGTCTTTGATATATCCAAAAATCTTTCGAAAAAATTAGGTTCCTCATCCTCGTTTCCATAATTGCAGAGCTGGGAGCTCGCTGGTATTCATCTAATACAGTTAAACCGCGGGATAAGCGATAAATTCCGTGCAAAGGGATTATCCATCGGAGCTTAATGCTCCGCTTTGCGAAATCCCGTCAAAGCCCTTTCACCTCAGCTACGACGCTCGCGTCGCCAGCTCGAGGCGAGGGCTCGCGGATCGGATCGAAGGAACCAAGACGTCTACGCGAGCGCTCAAGTGGCTCCGGAGAAGCTCTTCGACGGCGAGTCGCCAAGGCTCGCAGGGTACATCCGCCGGTGCTGGTACTTATTTTGGAAAAAGCCCTTGCGAAACGAGTGAACGGCTCGCGGGCACGCGCAGCGTTGGCAGAACACCTACGGCCGGATACGTGAGCTGCGAGGGTAGCGGGAGTGGCGGAAGCTCCAAAGCATCCCTTTGGAGTGAACAATCCTTTAGGGCCGAAAACGCCTCGAGTTGGCAACTTTCAGCTCTTTCGGACGAAGGACGATCAGTCACGCAATATTCCGTGCGCCCGGACAGCGATCGGTTTTGTCGCGTGAGCTCGGCCCCGATAGTCGCCTTCGATGGTCTTTGCGCTCCTTCCGGCCAGGCTCCCGATCGGCCTGCTTTTCAATCGAGCAGTTCTTCAAGATACCCTCGAACTCGACCGCTGAGACTCGACATTGCTTTCATTATGTACGACCGGCTTCTTTCGTTAGCTTTCCCATTCAACGGTTAGTAGCCCGTAATGAGGTACTGTTTAGACCACCTTCACCATCGTCTATGAGATTATTTGCTTCATTTTCAGTTCGAGCTCCCTTTTCGCAATGTTTTTACGTTCTGCAAATTGTCTGTAGTTTGGCCTTCGTTTTATATAACAAAACAGTCGAAGGATACATGCTACGTTGACGATTTAGTAGCTCGGAAACAATGTTTTCCATCTTTGACAATAATGTGCTCCTTTATTCTTACAAGTATGTTCGAGCTCTTGAGCACAAGTTTCATCAATCACTAACGAAAACCAACAATTTTGTTTATAAAATTGTAAATACAATTCAATATTTTTTATTTCAAGGCTGAAATTAATTGCTTTTGTGAATACGATCGACGTTACATGTGTAGTAATATTTTGTCGTCTTTTGTAATTAGTAAAAAGTGAGGTCAGCCAAAACAGTCGATTATAATTTAAATCAATGCTATAATGATTGCAATAAAAATTCATTTGTTTCATATTTGAATGAGATATACGATCAATACCATAACACAAACTGTGGTTTTTATAATGTGCATTAGGTAATAGTTAAGGAATAATTTTAAAAAGTGCACCTTTTTCTGAAATTTTCCAAGACAAGGCGAAGCAAAAAAAATTGCAAATAAATGATCAAAGGACATTGATACAAATCCAATATAATGCGTATAATTATCAAAATAAATTAATACGTATAACTATTTTTACCTTAAAATTAGAAAATTTCTCTAATTACGTATAGTTTATCTTTTGAGCCTAGTCTTTTTAAATTGCGATTTTTAAATGTTGCCAAATAGTCAATATTATGATCCTGAATCGTAAAATTTAATCTCAAAATTACTTTCAGTTTTTCTAACATAGCGTTATTGTTTATTAGTCTAAAAATAGATTTTAACAAGAGTTTATTTTTCCAAAGGTTGATTAGTTCTATTTATAAGGACGTATCTATTATTACTTTAAAAATTAATATAGAAAGTAATAAGAACGTTCTACTTTGACGTCATTTCGGTCCGACTTCATTATGTTTTAAGGTTAAAGTACATAATAACTTTGTCGTGAACGTAATGTTCATCAAAAATTGATAATTATATTTACACATCGGTAACAATATTTTTTGATACTATGTTGGTGTAAAACATGGAGTTGGAAAATACAGAAAATTGATAATGGAAATAAAATCTCATGTAATTTACTATCTAAATATCTAGTATTTGAACAATCAAATATTACAACTGGGTAAATAGGAAGTGACAAATTGAATTCTGTAATACAGAAATCTAATCATGCATGGTATGTCATTAATAAAGGATTAATTTTTTATTTATATAAAATTGGTTATGTATGTACTATATGAAATTACATTGTAAGGTAAGAAAGGAATTCGTTTTGACTTTTTGTATGACGTTGTACTGTAAAATCGTAATTACAATATAAAAATTTTTGTTATTAAATGTTTACCAGTTTCACTTTATTACAAGAAAATTTAAAGCTTTTGTGCTAAGTTTTCTTTACACAATTTAAGAAAAGATATTTAATTTCAAACGAAAATTGTATTAGAGAAGTCGAAAAAAGGAGCGAAAAAATTACGTGATTCAAAAGAAAGTAAAAATAAACTCTTCAACGTATAATTCTCAGCAGAGAAAAAGTGTGACAAACAATATAAAATGAAATAAATGCTAAGTCGTGGGGATATTTCATATTGAATAAAAAGAGAAAACATCAATGCAAATAAATAGGATTACAGAGAGAAAAAAAAAATAAGCAGAGAAAAATTAAATAGTAAATAAAAGTTAACGAAAAATCTCATTAATAAGAGCCATGAAACGCAAAATTAAAATAAATAAATATAATTACAAGAAAGCTTTTACAAAAGAATAAAATGTGAGTACCTCATGTTATCGTATTAATTTTACAAATAATATTTTACAATAATAAATTTTGTTTTTAAATAATAACATGTTTTAATAAAAAAAAGTGTTCGAGCATGGAAATTTTATAATATTAACAAAATAATATAATAATAAACCGAAAGAGCATGTTTATAACTAAACCGTATGAAAAATGAATCTTATTACCCATAAGGAATAAAGTTAAAAGATTTTATAAGTGCATTAATCGTTTGAATGTCATTATAAAGTATTCTAATTAATGAAAATTACAATTCATTTTTTGGATAATTTTTTTTTAATCTTTTAATAATAAGAAAAATTTCCAGAATTACATTCTTTACGCAATGTGAATAAACTATAATGAGAAATTAAATATTTTGACATGTATACTGCATTAACATAATAAAATGTTTAATGAAACGTCGTTAATAATTATTTAAAGCTAAGGTTTGCTTATAACGATGCAAGTATCTCATTCTTATAATTTAATTAATGTAGTTCGAAGGAATCGTTAAGTACCATACAATATCACACGAATAGGATTAGCAATTATTAGAACGATATTATCGAGATGGTTTTGTAAACGTGAGGCGATAATTTTTTAATGAAAAAATGTACATCAAGAATTAAAAAGTACCGTGAAATTCACTCACTACTCAAAGGTATGGATTATAATATAAAAAAAAGTTAAAAGAGGGCAAGTTGGCAGTCGGGCTTGTGATGCGTGTAAAGACATCATTGTATTGAGTAGAGAAAGTGGAGAGAGGGTTTATGGAAAAGTGTGGAGGAGCGACTGGGCAGCTTGAAATCTGGAAAAAATACTCGAGGGCTAAATACATAAGATCCACGGTCGAACGTACCAGTGATTTTTGAGCAACGGCGAAGGTGAACTCATCGTCTGCGCTTGGGTCATCGGGCGTCATCTTGACACCAGTCGATGACAGAATGTTGTATTGGCTGGGATGATCACCGGTTTGTGGACCGACGGCCGCTGCGGTCCCAGTACTCGCCGACGGCAAGTAATCAACGGGGCTGTTGCTCGAGCCGCTGTCTCGTTTCCCTGCAATGCCAAATACCATTAATTCATACCATTAACAAAAAACACAGACAAGGCTTGATACCCAAAGATTAGCCAACTATCATTAACCCTAACTATCTCTCAGTGTCATATCCCACACGCTCTTCGATTTATGAGCTCCAGCATATAACATACATCGATCTTTCCGAATCTCCTCATCCTCGCCCCTTCGTCCAGCCTCTTTACCGATTATACACCTAGTGCCCCCTTTATGTCTTCTCCCTGCGATGAATTAGACATTGGATGAATTTGATGTGTAATATTTATATGCGCGATCCATTAGCCGGCCGTTAAATATTTTTGGAGAACTCCATCGCCGATCTTCTGCACATGCTTTACGACTTTAGTTTTTAGTTATAAAAGTAATACTATTATTACTTTGCCTATTCGGGGTACAATTATCATTTTCTTTGACTTCATTATTAATTTGCAAAAAAATCTGGTAATTAAGTTTAAGTATAATATTTAAGAGAGAGAGAGAGAGAGAGAGAGAGAGAGAGAGATCAAAATGATCAAAATCAATTTTCTAACTTTTCAAGTCTTAACTTATTAATTCCTAAGAAATTTTCGTAATATTACTGTTGCAATTTATTGAACTATACACAACATTTTAAAACTAACTTCATTATTCTCATTTTATTTCCGTCTATTTTTTGTCTCTTTTCAATTCAAATGTTTTCTATTAAACATTGATAGCTTTTAATACTGTTGACAATTTGCTTGCTTGTTCAAATCATATCGATTACGCTCATCATTTAGCAAATAATTAGGCTTTCTATATCGCTTAAAAGTCTAATATTTATACATGTGTTGCATGTCTTATACGACATCATACAGGTAAGGGAAATATAGTTCTTTTATTAATACTAAAACATGATATAAATAAATATGTTTCAGGAATTACACACGTAAAACATGGACATTAGGAGAAGCAGACATTACATTTTCCCAAAATCTATTGGCGACTTAAAAATATAAACGCATAAATGTATAATTCAAGGAAATCCCCCGGAACCCGCCCGCAATATCGGTCGTCATTTGGCGAATGGCCATTGGGACAAACTCAGAGGCGCAGAACGATATCATATCAGCCGCACATCCTGAACTTTAAATCGAGGTCGAAAGTCGACGAGGACGGTAAGCGAGAAATAGAAGGTGAGACAGGCTGTTTCGATAAATAGACATAATTTTTCGATAAATCTCATATTTGACGTGACTACCCCGTGATCGTCGTACTTTTGTGTACGAACATTTAGATTTATGTATGACCTCAATTATTGTGTCCAGCCTCGAACTTATAAGTGCACTTCCAATTTTAATTTTAAATGAAAATAATGTCAAAAAACTGATTTTGTCCGTTCTAACGTAATGAACGTCGTTAGTCAGTAAAAACCTCTAATTGCAATTAGAACCTATGATTCTTACATTAAATCCTTACAAAGATAAGGCAGTCATAGTACGCGTGATTAGGACTACCATAAGTTATTAAAAACAAGCATGTGTCAATAAAAAAATCATTATCTAACCTTATGTCTGTCAATATGGTATAGTAATTTTAACATTAATATGAATTTTATATATAAATTACTACTTTCGGTGCAATTTATTATCCTGTTTTAACAAATATGCAGATACATATATAAAGATTTATATAAGTGTGCGCGTGTGTATATATATAGTATATTTCATGAGGTTGAAAATATAAATTTACATTTTTATCAAATTTAAATGGACGACCATTAATATTTATTTTATCTGAGCCAAAGCGATTTTTGATACTAATATATCATTTATAAAAGGAATGAGTAACTGAGATACTAAATGTATGTAGAAAAGCATTATGAACCTTTTATAAGTTTAATAGTGAATTCAAAAGGAAAAAGAATTAACTTAACTTTTAAATATCTATTAAAATACTATTGTCCAAGATTTATACGCAATTAAATGTTTGGAATAATTATATAAAATACAAGTAAATCATAAAAAAATATCGATCGAATGTAATGGTCGACCTATTAAAATAATTTGTAAAAAGATGTATTCAGCTTTTAAAATTAATAAAAAATGCATAAGATAAGAATGCAAGAATAAATTAAAAAAACAATAATTATGCTTAGTTGTATAAATTTTAAATATATTTTTAAATATGAGTGTAAATTTATAAATTTCAAGAATAAATAAGTACATGCTTTTTTTCAACAAAATCGATTTTATTTTTATCATAAATAAGTGATTATTTCTCTTCGAAAGTTCTTTTTTTTAATTCGAAAATTGACTTGCATTTAACGTGTAAAATGGAGGGCTAGTCATCAGGCCATTGCTTAAGGATTAATATTGTTAGAGTTTAAAAAAGATAACTCACAGTACGGCAACGAGGATATCGATAGAGCAAGCAAACTGGGTTGAGCTTTGCATTAATTAATGTAGCTACAGATACATTATGTCGTTTTCTTAATGAATTACATAGACAAGAATGAGAAACATACTAAAATTAAGCCTAAGATATCCAAAATGTCAATTCAATTTAAAAAAGTGCATAGTGGCTCATTTATCAGCCGTAGTTGTACAACTGGTAGTTGTCCGCAAGAATCGCGTGTTAAACGGAAAAAACTTTAAGAACGGATATCGACCAAACGAATGTGAAGAGATGAATTATCTCGAATGTTAAAAAGTGACCTTCCATAATCTAACTTTTCATCGATAGGAATATAAAAATATAGAAGCGTAATTTTCTAAGCCGAACTTTGATAATTACGTTTCAATTTTAACTGTTATATTATGTTATTTACTTCCAAGAAATACTCACAGAAATTAAAAAAGCAATTTCTTGATCTAATAGAGTATTGCCAAATTAAATAGAATAATTACAATTATTTTAGGAATACATATATATTATATACATATTTAATATATATTAAAAATATCTAGGAGTTAGAGAAATTTTATTCTTTTATTATATATTGCAGAAATCCAGCTTATTTTAAAAACAAAATTTTTTTCTGCCTTCTAAATTTAAATTTTATACGTTATTTTACCATTGCAATATTGTAACGCAGAAAAAAATAATTTCCTGGACATTAGTTAGACATAATTAATACAAATATAAATACATTTATTAGGACTATAATATTTGATGAACTTGTTAATATAAGTAATACTGAAAAAGTATTACTAAAGTAATGATTAAAAGTTGAATTGAATGCATGAAAATGAATGATTTATTTGCCTTTAAAGAATGTATCGTTGCTAAGTTTGAAGCAAAAAAAGTTTGCAATTTTGTTTTAAAAAATAAATAAAAATGAATTATCAATTGTATCGAAAGTATGCTTAAGAGTAATGATTCATCAATTTTTATGATCCCGTAAGTGGTTACTAGGTATTCTTCGAAATGACGAAATCGGGCTCGCATAAATAAAGGCAATAAAGCAGCGAATTAAATGGATTATTTAATTTCTTTTAACGAATGTTAATTAATCTGAAAAATTGGAGTCATATTGCTTTAATATTATTTAGTGGTCGAGCGCTCGATACGAAATTACCTTCTTCATAACAAGGACTGATACTCAAGTGTATTAATAATTTGAAGAAATCATTACAAGTATTTATGATTGCTATGGCTTGTTTTATGCGAGCTATTTTTTAACCAATTCATGTTCTCTTTTATGTAAAAATTAGAGGTAATGTTGTCAATATGACACGATCCGTATTTTTCTTTCGAGAAATATAGAATAAGAAGACGAGCAGTAGTTAACAGACAATCCAATAAATTTTCGGCTATTGATTCATCTCGTACAGTAATGAATAGCTATAATTGATCATTAACTTGAAGCAATACTTGGATAAATTATTAAGAGAGGCAAGTAATAACTATCGCGAAATAATGGGTAGTTCGCAAGAGCTTCAAAGCGAGGAGCAAGTGATTCTAAGCTAGATAATCGTAGGGGATGAAAATAAAGAAATGTCAGTAATCGGCGAACGCCAGTAGCCTTTCGACCGCGGGAGCACGCGGCGACACTCGGGAAGGAAGGAATCGAATACTATACCATCGGCCCAGTACCTTTCCTTAGGGAAGGGCCTCTTTTCAAGTGTCTCGCCATGAAGCTGGACAGGAGTTGCATCCTCCCCGCGAAGCCTCACTCTCTCGGCATCGCTTCCCGATGCTACGATCCGCACCCTGGCCTCCTGTTCGGGAACGCGAGCCCGACTAAGAGTTCGTTCGGACTATTCGAAGCTCCGAGAGCCAGACGTCGACCCTCCGATGTACGCCCCACCCCTATGGGCACCCCACCAGCCGCGTCCTCTCTACAAAGGGAAGCAAACACCTACGACCGGCTTTGCCTTTTCCTTTGCCTTTTCGACCGGCGAGGAGCTCCGTGGGAGTTCAGCTGCGTCGCTACCTCGGGCTCTCAGTCGATGGCACGCGACCGTCGCCACCCCCGCGGACTTTTTCTCGCCTCCTACTCCATCGAGTCTAAACCCCCCTCCCGAGAAGTGAACTCCATTCTGACACGGAGATCACGTGCCGAACGACTTCCTTTCCTCGCCGGCGCTCCGATTCGCCGATACCTACACGATTGTCACGGCCACTTAATTCCAAAGTGCGGGGTTCGAATTTTACGATTGGCGATATAATCTCTTCCATCACTATACTCGTCAACTTTTAATTACGCATTGCTCAAAATCCACTCATCTTTAAAAAACCTCTTTTGCAAAAATACAAGTATAATTGTATCATACTTCGTATTGATTTTGCCACAAGATCGAATGCATGTCATAACCGATTCGCGAATGATCCTCGTATGTTTTAAAGACTCGTATAATATTTCTCGAAAGAATATCTCGAGTTTGATATGTTCCTTCGCGTTTCGATTTATCAACATTGTAGAATGAGCCGAAAAGATATTTTATCATAAATTTTACACGTCGTCATCATAACTCATTACTAAATTCGTATTTAAATAAGATTTACTTTCAGTATTATATTATAATAGAATACCTTCGGAATTCAACGGTACCATAAAACATAAATACAATTTTCTTAAATACAAGTTTAAAAATATCTTCATCTGTTTGAAATTACAATTAAAATACAGAACTGTAGGCAATATTGATTCTGAGTTATATTTAAAAAGAAAACTCTCATTGCACTTTCGTTTCATGACATTTTTATACTTTTCTCAATGGAAAAATATAGCATATAAATAAACTTAAAATCATTATATACCCTTCATAAATCATTGTATTATTTGTGATGAATGTTTTAAAGAATTTTTAATTATATATTCCTTTTTAACTCATGTCTTTTAATTTTATTTCAATTGTTAAACGGTAGAAATAATTACAATGTGGTTTATAATTCTGCGACATTAAAAGCACTTTCGAAAAACATTTTTTCACTTATAACAATATTGAAAAAATTATTTATATTATTTTCAAGTCTTTCTATTGTTTGAGATATAATATGTTATCATAATGACTTTCGAATGTCACGGAAATTGCTGTAGAATTTATTTCAAATGAATAAAGTAGTAAAACCTACTGATCATTAAAGCTCTGAAATTTATTCTTCACGCTTTTACTTTATTAAAAATTAATGTTTAGAGTCACAATGAATTGCAGTTATAATATTAATATTAAACATAAATGTATTTACCTGAGACAGTTAGTCACAAGATTATAAGAATTTTACTATAGTAAGGATAATCTGAGCTCGCAATGTGAATTAATCCCGGAATATAACAATAACTAATTTTGGTAGAAATTAATTTTATAAAAAAACAGCAATGAATTACATTAACTAAACCTCTGTGGCACCAAACTTTGAATAAGGATGTAATCGATACGGATCGATCAAAGAACTACGAAAACTTATTACGAAAAATTAATTCGTTTTATCTTAATCGTGATTATTGGTAAATGTTTAATATTTCTGCTAATACAATAAGTACATAAAATTGTACATATATAGATTTCATAGTATATTAATTGTACCGTTATTACGTACATATAAATAGTAATAGTGAAAAATTTTTTAAATTAATTTAAAGAACTTTAACTGAATAAGAGACGAATTACTGATTTAATAAAAATAATAAGTCTTATTCTGAGAAGAAAAATGAATCTTAACATTAATATACGTATAGAAATATACCTAATTAACGCACTGTTATGCCCAGGAAAAGAAAAAAACGAAAAAAATATCAAAATAAGAATATGAATGACTGTAACTAAAAAAAATAGACGAAAGTAATATTATTAATTGGAAAAATTTATAAAAGTACATAAAATAAGTTTGTTGCTTAGTAATCCTTGAAATTTGGATCTATTGAATTCTAAAAATTTTAAATAAAAGCAATCAATTGTAAATATAATGCTTGGTTATTTATTTGCTGATTGGAAATTCAAGCAAAAAAATGTTATGTTATTTAAATGTCAAAATTATAATACTTTTATCTTACACACGTAAATATTATAAAAAGTTCATGTAATGGTAAGTTTTGAAATCTAACGGATTATACTATTGCATTTGTATCAATATTTTCATAATTCAATTATATTAACGTATTATTGCATGCAGCAGCTGTTGTTTATAGCGAAATACGTGCAAAATAGTTTCAGTAAATTGATTGATTTATTTGTAACGTGGTTATTATCACTTTGAGAAACCGAAGGTTATTCATAGAAAAGGGTTTATTAATTATTATATCTCTCGCGAAAGCCCTCATAATATTTAAAACACTTTTCTAATAAAAATACGGATTACCTTGTGTATTGCAATTATTGGAACTTATTTGTAAATTTGTAATATCGAATTACTTTTGTAGGATAAGCGTAATTTTGTCGAAGTTACGCTCACCATAAATTCATGTGAATTCATGTGAAGTCACGTAAATAGGCGACGATACCCCTAAAAATTAATCATTAGGACTATGCTTATAATTATGACTGATCGCGAGTCTAGCTAAACGATAAACCTTCTCAGTTTATGAAAATGAAGCAAGTAACTCATTTGCATTTAGCACCATTCTCATCAAAATTTAAGAATTCACGCCAGTCCTCATCCCTACTTTCAATGGGCAAACGGATGGTGTAAATACGAAAGGACAGCAGAACTTATGCTTCATCTTTGCGATCAAAGACGAATTTCCTTCGCTTTTCCGAGCGATCTTCGTCGTCGCTATCCGTTTTTATCCACTCGGACT
Source organism: Kradibia gibbosae (assembly GCA_018907135.1). Taxonomy (NCBI): domain Eukaryota; kingdom Metazoa; phylum Arthropoda; class Insecta; order Hymenoptera; family Agaonidae; genus Kradibia; species Kradibia gibbosae. Next base: position 39,477,774 of record JACCHX010000001.1, read on the forward strand.
CCCCCCCTCCGCCCTCCCGGCTTCGCCGCTCTCACCATCTATAAAATCACTCGGAGACCTTCTTCTCCTGACTTCCTAACGAGCCGCGCTTAATTGGAGGCTATTAATTGCGCCGCATGTCTAACTATTGACTGATTTGCGAGCGCGCGCCTCGTAATAGAGCATTGCTTCGTGCAGGCGCGAAGCCGCGCTACGCTTTTTTTTTTAATTTCCTGGTAGCGCAGGACTCGAATGCATGGCTGATCACTTTTTTTAAGCAGCCGAGAAACCCGCTTTCGTTATTACTTATATTCATGTGTAAAGATCCACGTTCGTATGTCGCGCAAACGTGCGCTTCTCGTCGTTAAAAAAGACTTATCATAAGTCTTTTAATCAGGCTCGATAATACGACGAGAGGTAGTGAGAATATACCTATAGCCCGACATTATTATATCTTATAATGCTCGTGTCATTCTCCTGATTGCTACATTTTCATTTAATTCGATTCCTGTCTCCCGGCTTAAATCCAATGGCGGATTTCATATTCCCATTAATAGACAACCGAGATGCTAACTCATAATCGAACCTTAATAATTTAACAAACCCAAAACGCTGTGGATGAGACGTATATGCAATAATCACTTTCCGGTCATATACAACTATGCCTATACAACCATATAATTAATGACTTGCATAATTTTAATTAATTCTTCAATTCTATTCATTAAAAATTTAATTTAGAGTATTTTTTTTAACCTTTTCTCTTGTGTAAAAATCCTGTAAAATAAGATGTTTTATATATTTAATAGAAATATTACTTCTTAGATTAGTTTTTTAAAATGATTTTCTTCTGCAAAGCATAATTACAACATCGTTTTAGGTCTTAATGATAGTGGAAAAGAAAGATAGATCAAATGTATTTCTAAAAATACATAAGTAAAGTGACCATACTTTTTATGTTATTCATGGCAATGTATGTACCCTTGGTAGAACCGGTTCACAACTTATCGACACTGTATATGCGTATGCTCGATTTTCTAAATCAGAATCTTCCTTGTAGAGCATAATTTTAAGATATCAATTTTAGATATTTATTATAAATTTTTTTTACGAAATTTACGATCGAGCTATTAAATGTTTATTTTTGATAAATCGACAAATTATTGTGTTTTAGTATACGTAAGTGAAGATTTCGTAAGTTGTTCAATGAGATGTAGCAAATTGTCTAATACCAGCTCGTCAAGAAATTGTTGCGATTCCTTTTAATACTTTCAATTGTCTACGCCTTATATTCTGCTGAAAAAATAGATGATTTCTGATTTCTTAAAATATGTGGTCTCTGAAAATTAAAATTAATATCGGCAGTTTAACACTTTATCCGAACTATCGTGAAAAGTATATTTATAATTATTTTAAAAATTAATAAAATTTTATTTATATTAATATAATTAAAACATCAGTCATAAATATAAAATCTACCTTATAGTCAGACACTTAATAATATTAAACCAAATATACGAACGTACGAACATGTGAGTTGACTCTAAAATTTAGTTTATAAAATAATGTTTTTAATTAATAAATTTACAGTATTATTTGTTCTGTTAAAGAGATATATATAGTTGCAGAATTTTCTTCATTCATATTTTTATCATATAATAGCTTGTTATTAATAATCTTACTATATTGCATGTTGCATATTAATTTATGTGGACATAATTAAGTAAAATTAATTCATTCCGCTGAATGATATTGATTTATCTGCATTAAAAAAGGCAAGATATATTTATAACACGATTAAAAATCACAAATTTTATTTAGCCCATTGTAAATTAAAAAGTTGCTTTAATCCGTGCATGGCAGTGATTTAAAATGGTTTAAAAAAAAACTACAATTTGTGTGTATTTGAAGCCAATAAAATCGTAATGTCAGAAAGTTAATTTTTATTGTTTTGGAAGGATGGGCAAGGGATCCGTTTAGCTTCTAAGCTATTTCTCCATCTCATTTTCACAAGGGAATATGACAACTTGCACGTAAAAAAGAAATTTCAGAATTAATAAGAGGATAGTGGTCTCGATTAGTAGGTACCTTGTGTAAGTAATCCAAAACATCACATTATAATTCTAGGCATTCAAAAAGAACACAAAAGAAGAATTACATTAAGAATACGTATTCTCTTATAGGCAATCGAGTAAGTTGGGTCCCCTTAAAAAAATTTACCATTTTTGAAAGTCTATGATGTCTTGCGGTAACGATTTAGCGTCGGAGGTAGAAGAGAAGCAAGTTTGATAATAGTGGAAGCCAACGATTCGTAGAATCATGTAAATGCGCGCTGGCGGATGTGCGGATCGAGATGCACTCAAAAATGGTGGCGAAGCACAATATTGTTGGTTAAAAAAGTATTATAAGCCTTGTGGGCAAGCTAGATGTTGTCATTGGTAACAATGGTCACGCTCCCAAGGCATTAATATTTTACCGATGTATCCGCCACGCGGCATTAATTTTAACGTAGGATTTTCCAAGCACGTACTTGCCAGCTGAACTCTTACCAGAACTTCTCCCTACTATTAGTTTACCCATTCCTACGCGAGGCTAAAGAGAAGAAAAAAAGGATTGTTATACGTCTAAAACCAAGTCTTTGCGGCAAACGAATGGATGGGTATTACAGTATTATCGTTAATAACGCATGGTGCCGAGGTCATAGGTGTGGCCTATGTTCAGACTCAGAATTGAAAAGCCGTCTTTGTCGAATATTGCGAAAGGTACGGGCATCAAGGTGACGATGCGCCGCTGCCAAGTTACGCACCGAGGCTGAGCTAAGTACCTAAGACGGATGTCGTCCTGAAAAGAAAAGCCGAATGAGAAAAACGAAGGGAGTTGCAAGCCAGGAGGGGCGACGAACCGGTAGCGACTACGTCGTCGACGAACTGCTATCGACTCTTTCTCCCCCCCCCCTTCATAACCCCGGCCGACACCGCCGCCACCCTCTCTCTCTCTCATCTTTCTCCCCCTTTCCCGTTTCTTCTCTCGTACTGGCCGGCAGCGTAGGAATCGAGTAGCTCGGCAAGGGGGCTCGTCCACGGATCTCGCGCGGAATCGCTTCGTCCTCGATCATCGCCCGGACAACCTATAAATATCGATATCGAGACAAGCTCTCGCATCCTTCTCGCTAGAGCTGTTTCCAAACGGAGTTGTGGGTGGGTGGAGGACTAGAAGGAGCTAGCGAATAGCTCAACGATGTTAGATGAATAGAAGAGCCACGGTTGCTGGGACCGTGAAATAGGGCAGGGAGTCTTCGGCGGCCAAGGAAGAGGCCTGGAGGGAAAGAAAGGAGTAGGATCAGCAGGAGAATCAGCTTCCAGATGTGCCGGAGAGCGTCGCGCAATCAGCGTATTACCACCATGGCAACATCTCCATACAAGTGCTGTGGGACATCACTTCTCGCATCGATGGAGCGTTCAATGGAGAAAAGGAACGCTGCCGGCAATGGAGCGGCAACGGGGAAAAACATGGCGTGAACAAGGACTAGCTTCGCGCTACGGCATTTTATTACATGCGTACGTCTATTTGCATCTACAAACGATTTCTGCGCAAAATTCAACCTCTACCCTTTATTTTCTCCGATGTCATTTATAGTTTTATATAACGAGCCAAGCTCGAACGTGGAGGACATCGGTACATGTTCTGGGATACGTTGAGAATGAGGCTGTTGCAAGTAACACAACAACCTCAAACAATGCTGCTAATTTGCTATGATTTAAATGCCATTGAACCTCCAAGCATTGCGAGTAGTGCATTTTGCTTGTATTTGTTTTCCAAATTTCTGATTTTCTATACGAACTAGCGGTTCATCGATTATCTTTGCCACTCTCTCTCTCTCTCTCTCTCTCTCTCTCTCTCTCTCTCTCTCTCTCTCTCTCTCTCTCTCTCTCTCTCTCTCTCTCTCTATATATATATATATATATATATATATATATATAAATACACACACCAAAGTACATGTATCCATACATGTATATGTAGATATATATAGCCATAAACATTCGTACATACATTATCATTGAAGCTCGTTTTATTTACGAATATTCACATACTTTTTATTTACCCTTAGAACTCGATCATATTTAAAGATTATTTTTTTTAATAGTAGTAAAGGGAGCTCAAAAATTTGAAGGCTTAGCAATTATCATATTTTTCACTTACAAATCTGTAGATAAAATTTACTCGTACATTACACCAAAGATGTATATTGCTTCTCCTTAAACATCCAGTAAATGACATAACCAAGACGAATATTTGCATTAAGTATCAAATTTAATAATTAGGATACATTAATAATTGATACTAAATTCAAATGACGTTGTTCAAATACATGGTTTATGGTTTACTTGCTTCAGATAAATTATCCTATCTTAATCTATAAGCGAGTTGTTGTCGATAATTAGATCGAAGTAAAGTTCTTGGTAATTTTATGACACAAGGTGTGGAATCCGGTAATATTTAAAGTGTATAAATATATGTATAATATAATCGATATAGGCAAGCTTGTATTCATATTTACTTCAATTATATTATAAAAAAATTTTATTAAAAAATCTTTAAGCCCCTTAAGAAGAGTGACTTATTCATAACTAAATACTTATAAAGTTAGATCACAATGGGTATTAAAATTGAATCAAAGTTTATATTATTTAATTTTTTTTGTTTTGATTAAAAACTTTCATCGCTATCAGGCTAGAGTTAATTTTAGATTTTATAGCTAAAAATTCCAGATATGAATGATAAAAGAAAACTATCTCGATAATTATTCGTTTGTTAATATATATATATATATATATGAATATGTGCTTTTCTATACGTTATGCATTGTGCATCTAATTTTAAAAAATTGGAATACGATATACAAAATTTACAAACTCATGACAAAGAAAACAATAAATTTATTTTTTAACCAATTAAAATGTCTCCGAAGGATGCGTAGTAAATATACTATTTCAGAACTCTAGAAATCATTTAGATTAAAATTAAAAATCGTCGATATTGGGAGACGATAGCTTAACAATCACTTGTCAATATTCAAGTCTTATTAAAATTGAGCTTTTAACTCCTGCTTCTCAAGTGTCCGTAAATCTCCTCAATTAATAAATTTTAAGGGAAGCATTCCTTTCATAAGCACCATTAACTTAATATATATTCGTATTTTAATATTTTTAAATAATCTATTTACATTATATTTCATTTAAAGTTGAAGGCATTAATTTACTAGTCTTAAATATTTACTAGATTATGCGGTCAAAATGTTTTAAGGAAAAGTGAATATTGGCAGATAATTTTATTCGGCTCATAAATTCCCTTGTCCCCTGCATTTATTACATAAATATTGTGATTAATTCGTACATTTACAATGTTAACTTTCATTTTGATTGATCAATCGCTAAGAAATTGATTTTAATTTAATGTACCACTGTTAAATAGTGCTTCAATTATTATGATTCAATAATATTGTAATTTTTATGATTAAATTCTTAATAGAATCATGAATAAAATAATGAAATATCTATTGAGTAAAAATTTAAAATGAATAATCGAGAAGCTGCGCGGATTTTTATACCTTCTTGATCCTAAGAGACTTCCATAATCCATCAACGTATGTTATACATTATGAATTTGGAAACGAGCCTCTTTACCGGTACGTAAATAAATTGAAATAAGGCAAAGGGTTAAGAATGGAAGAGAGAAATGCGATTGTCAGTGCTCGACAATGCGTAGGTGCGATATTCTCAATAAAACATTTCGACTTTAACGATTGTTCATAGTGCCGTAGTGACTCCCACGCTCTACGTGTCGTGCCATTTATATGTCTTTTGCGAATTAGTATTTACGATATTTCCGTTGAATGTGATAGAGCCGACGGGGTGAACGGCCGGCGGCGCCTGCTGCATTAGAAAATGCATTATTCATAAATGAAAAGCGCGGCTTTCCTTCGAGTCGCTTGCCATTGGAAGGGAATCAAAGACAATTAATAAGCGAAGGCGAGGAAAATTACAGAATAACAATGGGCCGGGGTCGGGGCGAAGAGGTGAAAGGAAGAGAAGAGAGGAAGAAATACGAACGATCGCCATTTCGATTGCATTGAGCGGAAAGGCGTCGAGCGGCCAAAGATTCTGGCATCCAACTGACTTACACAGCCTTTCTGGACTTACGAATTATTTGCAATAAACCTATCTTAGTTTTTTGAGATTTTGGGAGATTTTCGGGAGATTTTTGGGAGATTTTTGAGATATCTTTGAAAATAAATTGCGCGTCCATTAGCACTCAGCGATGGCATTAAAAAGCTCACTGGTCAATGTCGGAGTCCATTTTCAATGCTGAGCCTTTCAATCTTTCGTATACTTTAGAAACGAAACTACGTAGAAAGACAATTTAATACTCGCGTAATCTTAAATCATCAATAGGTTAATCGATTTATGTAACAACTTAAGAAAAAGCTAGTCCACCATATCTAAATTCACACAAGGCGTCAAATACAGATTGAGGTTCTCCAAGATTGAGATATCAAATGAAAGTAAGCGATTGGGATCGAGACCCGGAGGACGAAGACTGTCGAGCGATTCAGTACCTCGCGACTGGCTTCGAGTTTCATTCCGGAAGAACAACAGGTAGAACAGATACGGACCATGAGCACTGATAATCACTGTTGCGGGCTAATCAAAACTCTGTCTACAAAGTAAGTTCACAACGACGACATGTGTGTGGAGATTTAAGTGCTGCTGACGAGGCTGTCCAAGTGTGTGGCCTGGCCACAGACCTTCTGTCTTAATTAATTAAAACCGACCTAATGACTTAGTAGTAATTAAGGCAGAGAAAAAAGAGAGACAGCGGTAATCGGAGAGTGTCTACTGAACGAATTTTACAATTGAGCATTACTACTTGAGTGGTGTAAATGTAAGCTGGGACGGTATTCTTGTATGCATTCACTCGACTCAGCAAATCTAATCCACTAAATAGAAAATCCTAAGTTAATCAATGTGTTTGGTTAAGTTGATATTATAATCGCTTAATTTTAATACCATTTTGATTATTATTCAAAATATTATTCGATCTATTACATCCTTACCTTTTCTCATGCACATCAATAAACTTTAAATGTTCTACTTCATTAGTATTTTAATACTCTTCTAATTTATACGCGTTTATATAATAATGTATCTTATGATTAATAAACTTTTGCAACATTTAATATTAATGAAATAATGTGTGCTATTAATTTGTAAATACTTATCCTTTCGAATTTCGCTTATTTTCGTCTACTATTTTTTATATTTTTATGATACATATAATTTATAATGATAAAAATATTTTTAAAACCGTTTAATAAACAATCAAACTAATGTTTAAAACATTATTGGATAAGTTTAAAAAAAAACATTAATAATGTTCTGCTTCTTTTAATAATTTATAACTATGTAAATTAAAAATAGTAATATTATTCCAAGAAGTATTTTAACAAAAACCCAGCCTTTAAGCTTACTTAGTTTATATCGTTAAAATTTGTATGTAAGAGAAGGAAAAATATCATTTTGAAGGTTAGAAAAAGAAAAACGTTGGTTCTAAATAGAAAAGTTCTGCTTTCGATTATTCGTATATTTAGATGTATAATGTATATTAAGTAAATACAATGCAATATTCATATTTGAACAATACATTGCTAAATATTTATTTTACATTAAAAATACAAATTTTCCTTATCAATGATGCCAAGCTTGAAAAAGAAAAGGTGATTCCTTGTTAAAACTTTAATCGTATTAAAAATTTTCTACATTACAAATTACCTTTTTACGTATGAATTATAATTGACGCAATAAAATATAAGTTAATTTGATGTTAGTAGTATTTTTCCAATTGAATCTTCAATCTTTGAACCCTAAAAAATAATTTGAAATAATTTAATACATGAATAAGCTCTAAACGCAAGAAGATTTACGATTTTTTAAATTCATTTTGAATGAACTTCGTCATAAGATTTAATAGCTTATTTTTATGCAAAATCTATATTCCATTACTGGTAATATGCAAATGTGATCGTAACTGACAAAGTAATGCATATTGAGGAATTTATTAAAATGCTATTTAAATTTAATGAAAGATTCCATTAAATTGCATTCTAAATAACATTATTAGTAAAACGTAAAAGGTTTGCTATCAGCATTTCATCAAGTTTATCGAATTTTCACGTCATATTCAAATCAATCCATGCATGTGAACATACATTTCAAAATAGTTGTTTATTAAAAAAAAAAACACAATAAAAAAATTGGTTGTGTGTACTTGAAACTTACTTAATTTAAAAAATTTTAAATTGTTAAGCAAAAAGCAAAAGCTCTGCAATTAACGTTAAAATGTTTTTTTTGTTTATAAACAGTTTTTGAAATATAATAATGCAAAATCGAAAATCGCTACATTTATCTCTACCAAGAGTAAAATAAACCTCGACAATTGAAAAAGCTTGGATTATTTTCTAATTGTGCAGGAAGAGAAGAGGATTACTAAAGAATCCAAGGCAATTGGTAAACAACCCATTGAACATATGTATGCGGAACGCGAAAAAAACATTGCGGTCGTGTCATGTTTTCTTCCCTCTCGTCTTTCTTTTTCTTATTCTCCTGCTTCCTCTTGTTTCTCGAATCGGCCACCAACCGAAAGTGTAAGGAACAAACGGTAGAAAACACGGTGAAGGTATTTACGAAACCTACGTGAAACTTATGGAGTATGCGAATCTATACAAAAAGTATAGTTTAGTAGCGTACTACAATTATAAGGTGAAAATGCGTAACGCTGCGGGAAAAATGACTTTGAATCATATTTAAAAACGGTTATCTTTAACTGTATATCACAGGTTATAATAACAGATTTTATTGCTTTGATAAGGTGCGTTGGAAATAAAAGTAATAAGTAACGGGTGCGTTGGAAATACGTATATTTTTTTACAATCCATTAAAAAAAGCACGCGTTTTTATTGAAGGGCAAGGCCGATGGATAACTTAACTATTGAATAAACTATTTTATGCAAATGATCTGTTATGGCTATTCAAAAGAACAGTATTTCTGTTTTCTGCCATTGTATGAAAAGTAATAGCTACCAATTTTAATTTTCTTGGAAATAACTTATATAAACTGACTCTTACTTAAGAGTAAAGATATTGTCATACGCAAGATATATTATTTATAAAACTACAATTTGAATCTGTTTGGGTTCGGTATGAAATATTATTTTACTTATTTATATTTCGTTTTTTTTTCTTCTCTATAAAGATTTCTATTAATTTTAATTAATTATAGTGATGAACTTTTTGAGTAAAAAAAATTGATTAAATAATAAAATGTAGAAAAAATATGTTGTTCATTAAGCAAAAAGAATTTTAGAACGTCTTTTGTAGTATTGTTCAATAAATAGGCTGCAAGAAATGTGACACTTATTATCAATATCAAATAGTTTTGAATTTGTGGGAGTCACATTGGTTTCGATGTTATGAAATTTTTACGCCCATTCTCATGTTTGTAATATTTACTGCAAATTTTAAAAGCAACGAAAAGTTGTGATTTGCATCACAAGTGGGTGAGCTTATAAGCTATAAAGTATTTTATGTACGTACAAATTGTAAGTATACTATGCAAATTGTTGTAAAATTTCGAAGCAATAATTTAGAAAGAGAAAAGAACGAAAGAAATAATTAAAGAAAAAAGAAAACAAGAAAAGGGAAAAGGAAAGTAATAAAGAAAAAAAGGAAGACAAACAAAAGACATGAAAAAAAAAGAAAATATAAATACAATATAAGGTAATGCTTAACAATTAGTGTTTTGAAAAAGTATCGTTTGAAGAGAAGAGAGGAAGAATACTCAAGTATATTAGTTTTGATGATTTGTCGGGCAACATTGTTTAGAAAAGAGGATAATATCATTGAATCGTCGAATCGAAGCCAACATCCACATTTGATCGGTTTTTCGAAGTTTCATATTTTTAAGAACTTTAGCACAGATTAAATAACAACAGTATGGCGTTTGTGTGTAAAACGAAGCTCGAATTTAGAATAGGGCCGATCCCATGTATATTTGTACATATGGAGGTATAATAAATACGATCGTAATGACTTGTTTTCATATAATAAACCTGCTTCCTCACTTTCTCGAAACGCTGAAGGTCTCGATCACTGGATATACGAGGGGAAAAATCACGTGAAAAAAGGTGACAATGACCTGTCAAATAGAAATTGTGACCTAATGTAGAGCCAAATGAAAAGGGGTTGAATCGACTGGGGCGGCTGTTTTTTAACATAAAATATCATTAAGCTCGGGCTCCTGGCCAAATGTCCCACATCCCGTTTGGATTTCCATTGCCCAAACGAAATTTTTCCCTAAAATGCGAAAGACCGCGCGCGTACACGACACATGGTTGAGATACGTAGAATCATGGTCGGGCGCGAATCGATTTGCCCCGCGTCCCATCAGTACACTGGAGATGGAAGTCGAGAAATAGACGCAAGAAGCACAAAGAGAGAGAGAGAGAGAGAGAGAGAGAGAGAGAGAGAGAGAGAGAGAGAGAGAGAGAGAGAGAGAGAGGGAAGAAAAAATGCGAGGAGTTTCATGGTCGCGCCAAATTGAAGTGCTGCTAGGTAAGATAAAAAGAGGTGAGAGAGAGAAAGAGAGAGAAAGAGAGATAAAGAGAGATAAAGAGAGAGAGAGAGAGAGAGAGAGAGAGAGAGAGAGAGAGAGAGAGAGTACAGCGCAAGAAGCGCCCTCGGCTAACCTTGGCAGGATGCTCTCGAGCAATGACTCGCGCTCCTATCACCGGCGTCAGTTCCTCGCTGCGACAACTTCCTCCCGTCTTCTGCCGCTGCCTGGCATAGCTCATCTATCCTGGGGAGCTCCGGGCAATATCTGCCTGCATCGGCCTCACTGCCTGACTAACACGGCTAGAAGCTGTTGAACAAGAGCGATGTAAACACGGGGGGGCGCACCCACCCACCGCTGCCTGCCCGAGAGCGCAAAGTGCACTAACCACGCCACGCGTCGTTGAGAGTGTCGAGAGCACCGGCAGCAGCAGCAGCAGCACCAGCAGCAGCACCAGCAGCAGCACCAGCACCAGCAGCAGCAGCAACAGCAGCAACGGCAACGGCAACAGCACTGACCTGCCACCACCGCTGCCAAGCTCGGGATCGGGGTGTGAGATGCGTGTCGGTCGGAGCAGAGCTCGGCCGGGGAGGGGGCAGGGACGTGGCTGGCCGGGGGAATCGACGGGGGGTGGGAGAAAGAGAGAGAGAGAGAGAGAGAGAGCCAAGGATTCGTACGCACTTGGAGCACTAGGACTACGGACAGCCTCCCGTGGCAGCCGCCATCTGCCGAGTGCCAGACCGGCTCCTTCCCTTCCTCCAACCCCCCTCTACCTTTATTACCCACAACGCTGATCTACTATCGTTATTCTTATCCTTGCAATCGTAGCTGTTGTCGTTGTCGTTGACGGCGAGGGCACAAGTCCCACCAGCCTTCCTTCCTACTCCTTCGCCCATTCGAGGATTCGTTTTTTACTCGCGAGCTCCATTCTTCTCGTGACTCATCTTCCGCGGTACAACCAACGCGCTCTCTCTCTCTCTCTCTCTCTCTCTCTTTCTCTCTCGCCCCACCCCTCCTCTGTCTCTGTCCGTCTCTCTCTCTCTCCCTCTCCTTCCTTATCTCTTTTCTTCTCTCTCGGTACCTTTCGTTACTTCGCTGTCACGCGCCCGGCCAGGCAAACCCGTACCAGCCCTTTCCGAGTCAACGACCAAAAGCATCCTCTCGCGAGCGTCGATAATCGGATAATATCGACCGAGCATAGCGCGGAGGACCCCGCGAAAAATGGGCGCAAACAGGGGAGTTAAGGGCCCCACGGGTTCGGTTCCCCCGGGACGTTTACGCGGGTCTCACCGCACCCGCCCGATCTCTATCCTACGGACGGTAGCCCCGCGTTCCACCACCAACCCACCCACCCACCCACCTGCCAAACCGCCCATCTGGGCCGATATTTGCTCGTGCAAATACAGAAACCATCCAGGTTCTCGATCCTTCCTCTCCCCTACTCTTTCCTCTGCTCGTTCTATACCTTCCTCCTCTTGTCGCTCGTTCACCTCGCACACGCTCGTGTTTGCGTTCGGCTGAACGCTGCGGTGTTTGCACGCACCCTCCCGCTTTCAATGACACCTTGCTTCAAATCTAACTCTTACCAGTAAAACCGAAGCTCCGAACGATCAACACCAATTTCGAATCGCTCTAGCCGCTCACCCAAACCAGTATCTTAAGCTTTCGAACTGAATGAACTTCGTTGTGATCAGAGCGTACTGAACGAAGCAATTGTATAAGTAATACGGTCAAATTACTAATTGCGCTTTAACATCTATTGCCACTCAATCGTGATAGATATATTAATGTACGAGACTGTGCATCCTTCGCTCGATAAGCCATTCAAGTGAAGCAGTCATTGTATTCGATCGCTCGGTAAATACCTTTATATACATATATGTACGATACTTATACCTATCGCATAATTTTGTCACCTATTTACCGATATTATTAGTTAAATAGCTATCTGCTTTTTATGCTTTCTTTTTATTTAAATATTTTCAATTTTGCACGTATACTACATAAATCTCATCCGCGACTTACCATACCTTTTTAAAATTATAATCTCTTCTACTACGCTCTTATAAGTCTTCTAAGCTCATTTAGTATTGTAGATTGTACAAAGATAAGGCTATCTTTCTGAAAACCAGATGGTTCTAATGCATATAAAAATACAAAAAAGGCAAAAAACAGGCCAAAATTGCTGTCAAATTCAATGCAACTAGATGGCATTGGCTTAAGAATAATAATTACACTACAATATATTTTTATACTACTGTACAATGCTCTTATTAGCTACCGTGAACGTTAAAATAGATTTCAATTATACTTATCCTCAAATTTATTCACCTAAGACCCGATTTGTAACTAAAAGATAATAGGACTCGTCGACTTTTCTCCAGAATGTTAAAAGCGGAAAAAATTTTATATCAGCAAAACTCTTGGCACGCCGAGTTCATTTAGTCCGTATTTCACCCTTGCATACATCTCCTTTCTACTTTTCTTTCCTCCTCCTCCTCCTCCTTCACCTCTTTTTTTTAAAACTTTACCCCTTTTCCTCCCGCTCCTGCTTTCGCGGGAGATTTATTTATCTCTACAAAGTCTCCCGTCTCTTCTATGTCATTACATTTTTATCTCTCTACGAGTCCCTTGATCGAATGCCGCCAGTATGTTCATAAAAGACAAGCCTTGAAAAATTTCTTCAAAGGCTTTTTTCGCTCCCCTCAGACTCTTAGAGGCAAAAAGATACAAGCACGAGACGAAGAACGTACGAGAAATAGCGAATCTGTGCTGGAGAGGAGCGAAGAGATGTATTTGAGTGCTTTGAAAAAGAATGGCTTCACTTGTTTACGCCGTTAACTTGCAAACGAGTGATAATTTCTTCTTTATCTTTCTTTTCTTCGCATCTGTCGTCATCTATTTATCTCTCTTTCTCTCTCTCTCTCTCTATTCTTCTTTTTCGTTTTCTTGCAGCTTGAAACTTTCTATCACAAGAGCTATACGATGAGTTTGTGAGCGTAGATAATCTTTACTCAACGTTTACCCACCTGTCTCAATTTCATGAATGCATTGAAATGAAATCGATTAAAAATAACTTATTTATATGGAATATTCAAATAAGGATTATAAAGAAGCGTTCGATTATTTATCATCAAGTAAAATATTAATTAGCAACCAAGTATAAAGCCATTATAAATTTTCTTTTTCTGTAAAAATTTCAAATAATTTAAATTTTCAGTAGTTAGGCTTCTAAATGTAAATTAGCAAAATTAAAAAGTAAAATTAAAATTATAACAATATAGGTTTATATTCCAAATGCAATTCATTTTATAGAATATAAGCAATTGTAAAACATAACAATATCCATTAATGCATGAGTACTTGCATAAAAGTTCGCTAAAAATCTGCAGTTGTTACGATATTATATGTGATTTAGGTTTTTAGACTTGTCATCTACGTATGAAAATCCCAATGAAAGAGATTCGTTGGCTTGTATCTAGTAGCATGCAGGTCTCTGCACATTTTCTACTATTTCCATGCTATTTTCATACTATTTCATATTTCCATCTGGAAATTTTGCTGACAAATTATCTATTGCGCTCCTCTATATCTATGCATACGAAAAGCTGTGAAATTTCTAAATGACTCCACTGATTGATAATTCGCAGTAGGCTGAGAGAAAAATATAGTCGAGTCTTAGACTTTTGGTGCTTCAATCTAACACGCAACGAGCCTTCCTATTCCTAAGACAATAAAATAATTAAGCAACAGCTAGGTAAATGTGATCTTCATTCTTACATTAAGAAACATTTTTCATTCCTTATTTGCCACTAAGCTTTGAATGTTTATGGCCTTATAATATCCCAATGATAGCTCCTCCAGCTTATAATTCAGACAAACGTACTCTATAAATTCCTATCCGGAATATCCGTTCAAAGCAGATTTCTACAAGTTTTAACTCAATCACCGCCCAAAACAATGCGTTCCTTTATAGCCACTAAATCGTTTCTTTTCTTCAAAATACACTTTAAAAAACAGTATTTAATGCGTTCATTAAGTTAAAATTGAATTGAATAACTGGCAGCTCATTACCAGATCATAAAATATATCTTGAAAATTTAATACACTCTTTTTATTAATTACCTAAATACTGTTACACGCCACTAATTTTAAAAATATATTCGTACACGCAATGAATATAAAATGCTTTGAAAGATAATTAGCGAAAAAGATTTTTTTTTAAGTAATTTTTATTTTGCAAATTACATTTGCCCAAGATAAATTAACAATGAATACCTAACGCAAAAATTTATGAATTTCAAATTTATTATTCGAATCGAATGATTTTTTACCACCTTTTAGAAAATAAAATTTATTACTAAATGATACACGTTAATGTATTTTCCAATTATAGTTAAAATTATCGCAATTATATAAGCTTGAAAATTAAATTCCTTACAGTTATTATGATTTAATTTAAATCTAAAAAAATTTATACTTCTAATATGCTTAAGTATCCAAAAACTAAACAAATTTGAAAATGAAAAATATCTATTGTTAGACGTAAAAATATATTTATTGGATAATAGATATAGATTAAAGTTAAAAAATAAATATCTAAATATGGAAGCAAACGATTTAATTTTCATAAATAGGGTGGACAAGGGAAATTATGAGGAATGTAATTTTAATGCCATGTTGAAATATATATTAATATAATAAGAAAACAAAAACTTTACTGAGGAAATTTATTCTTAAAAATCAAATAATTTAAAAAAAATTTATTTTAAAAATACTTTTGTACAAATACGTGTGTGTATGCGTGTGTATGTATGTTTATTTATTTATATATATTTATATATTTCCTGTAAACTTCGTATATTTTAAATAGTTATAATGAGCTGTTTTAAAAACTTGTTGGGCGGATGTTGGTAATGTTCGTGATAGAAA
Organism: Kradibia gibbosae; assembly: GCA_018907135.1. Taxonomy (NCBI): domain Eukaryota; kingdom Metazoa; phylum Arthropoda; class Insecta; order Hymenoptera; family Agaonidae; genus Kradibia; species Kradibia gibbosae. The sequence continues at coordinate 39,493,353 of JACCHX010000001.1, forward strand.
ATTTATTGCGTGACGATCACAATTACTTAGTAGATGGGATATTGAAAAATCAATTGATACCTGCATAATTAAATTAATTTAATAATTCAATATTTTAATAAATAAAACCTTACATGGAATATTATACTGTACCTTTAAAAATGAAGGTAAAACCATAGCATATGACATAAGAATCAAGTCAGCAATCAAAAATGGACTTATTCTCACGACATCTTTTTTTAATTTTGCAAAAAATTTGCAAAACCTAGAATATAAAAATTGTTTTTTTTTTATTGAGTATTTATGTATTAACTAGAAAAAGATTTTTTATTTTAAACGCGGATATTTACTTTTCTATATCTATAGCTAAAATTTTTAACACTTGGTTATCTGAATCTTCTGTATTTTTAACCTCCTCGAAAATTACCTTGGCTATTTTTCTAAAGAGATTCGTAAGCATAGGTAATCTATCAAGAACAAAATCTAGTTTTGATCTCATAAAATCTAAACAAAGTCCCAATGCTTCTTGACATGCAAGCAGCTTGACCTCTTTGCTTAAATCATTTAAGCATTCCATTGATATAACAAATATTGAATCAACCAAAATATGCGTTAATCGAATCATTCTTTTTGATGTGACAAATGTTCTACATATTTTAAATATAAATACAATTGAAAAGTTTTTTATTCCTGAAGCTAACAATTCATTTAATAGATTATTGACAGATGAGCTCACAATCTTTGTACGAGTCCCTTTTGTTTCAGCTTTTGAAAGATTTCTCCAAATTTTTATAAGCCTTTCTAAATCTTGAATGTTACAATTCAATAAACTTTCTTTCTGCAATTATTAATATTTTATATTTTAATTTTCTATTAAATATATGGATATTACATAATATACATATTTTATGTTGTTTACAGTTTTTTTGTTGAAAGATTTAACAAAAAATTGGAATTCGTTATCCCTTAGAACTTCAAGAAAGTGAAAAAATATTTTTTCATTAGGATTATTAATAAAAACGATACACAAATCTTTTATAATATTCTCAGTGATATCAAATTGTTCTCTATTCTCCAATACCACTAATGATAGTTGTAAAATTTCGTTTATTAATTTATCATTAGAAAATGTTTCAGTATCCTAAATATTAAATTTATTTATTAATGAAATTAAATAAATAACTATTGTACTAACAAGACTAATAATTATACTTGCCTCAGTAAAATTTTTAAGCGTTTTTATAATATGAGATTTTAGACTATATTCTAACTTATCTGTATTAGATAATAATATTTTTAAAAGTACACGAAGTCCAGCAATTTCATAAGAACTATTTATTTCTTCATTAAGTTCTTTAATAATTTTATCACTTAGTTTTAAACATACAGTTTGCAATTTATTTTTATTGTTACTCATGAATACTTTGCTCTTTGAATTTTCAATGCAAATTAAAAAAAGGGAACAAATTTTTCGGTTACATTCTTCTTTATCAACAAATTCTTCTAAAAATTTCAAAGCAGATAAATTATTTATAGACGATTTGAAAATTTTTAGAAGAATCGTTTGATCATCTTTAAAGTGTTCTATTAATACAAGCGGCTTGGATACAATATTTAAAATATCCAAATCAATCTGAGAAATCAAATCTAGAAACGAAACGATAAGAAATTATCCGTAAAACCTAATGTAAAAAAAAAATGTTATACAAAAGATAAAATTAACATTACCTATATACAAATTTTTAACATATTCCTTAAGATGATTTGTACGCTTCGTTTCTTCGTCAAATGCATATAAAACCAAAAATAAAAATTTTCTAATTTTAACATCAATAATCGACAACGGTAAATTTGACATGAAAATCAAATTACGTTTCATTTTGTCAGGATTTATAATATTTGAAGATTTAAAATTTTGTTTTGCAATTTCCTCGATTGTGCATTTAAATTCATTGTTGCAATTGTTCTCATTATCCACTGACTTTAATACTTCTTTCTATATTTAAAACATAAATAAAATAAACACTATAATATAAACATACATAAATTTAATATACATACAAAATCAATATTTTGGATAATTGATTTTATTGAACTGCATTTGGTATCCTCAATGATGTTTAGAACAATGTGTAGAGCTATGGCTGTAGCAAATATTTTTGTAATTTGAAAAGTATTTCTTTTTAAAACTAATGTCCATTTGAATAAATTATCGTCTGTACAACTTGCTTCGTTAATCAAATACGAAGCCAACTGTAATAGTTGGCTTTCATTAAAAGATTCAACAATTTCAAAATGATTTTCGATTATTACTGACCACAAACGTAAAACTATTTTTTCTGGAATATGTTTACTATTTTTATTGTAAGTGATTGATTTGAATAATATAAGTTGGCTCTGTTAAAAAATAATAAAATATCAGTACAAGTTTCTCAAATATATAAGTACGGTTTATAATAACACACTTTACCAAGGATTCTTTACATTCCTGATTTTTACTCTCTTTTATCACTTGTTTTAAATTTTTCAACTGAAATTGATTTATAGGAAAATCTAGTTTTTTTGAACATATATTTGGTATATAATAACGCAGTAAATCGTAAACTTCACACCATATTTTGACTATATTTGAGAACGATACAAAAATTATTGTTTCATGCTGAGTGAGACTTGTGGATAAAATTTCAGAAAACATAATGAGACTATTGTGTAAATCAGTAAATGTTTGATAAAACTTCATCTGCCATTCTTGTGTTAATGAACTATCTAGAAAGTTAGCATGCTCTAAGAAAATAACTAGGAAATTTGCAACAACTTTAATTAATAAGCATGTGTGAGCTGAAATAAATCAATTATGTTTAGTATTCATATTTTTACATATACAAATAAATGTGAAAGATAACTTACGAATGGAGTCAGATGTTTCAAGTTTATTTATACAATCTGTTTTGAAATGATAAAGAAGTGTGTTGAGTATTGCAAGAATTTGAGAACTTGTTGTTCGACTTTTTAAAACTTGATTAAATTCAATTACAAATTTTCCTGGTAATTTAAATTTATCTAAATATTCATCATCAATTAGTTGTTCCTTATTACATTTAAAAACTAGTAAAAATTTAGAAACAAATTTATGTTGTCTTCGTAGCAGAACAGCTGACTTCCATAATTCTACTAGTAAATTTTCATATGCATTTATTTCTTTTTCAAAAGACTTTTTTTCAAAAATTATTCTATCTAACAAACTTTGGGTTACATCCTCAATAATTAAGGGATTGATTTTTGAAATAGCACTTAATAAGTCATAATCAGAACATTCATAACATTTTTTCTTTGATAAGATTTCCTCTATTTGAGTTTTTAAAAATAATTTTAATGAAAGACCATCAATTTCATGATCGAAATTATAAGATACATCTACTGAATTTTCAAGCAAAGCTGCTAGTATTTGTTTAGATTGTTTTTTTCCCTCAACACAATTCCAAAGCCTACGTAGTATATAGTCTATAGTTGTAGAATTTTGACCAAAAGTAGTTACAGCACAATCAAATATAAATGAAAATATAATTTTCAAATTTTCAATTTTTGTTACATTTACTTTAGTTTTCAAAGTATTGAAAAAAATGTCAACATCTGTCTCTATTTTATCATTTAAAGATTCTGAAGACTGTGCTATATTTTTTAATGAATTAAGTATCAATATTTTTAAACATTTTTTACTTTCTATTACTATTTTTGAAGGGATTTTTTTTTCCTTAATTATCTGTACAAATAAAGCAAGTGAAAACAAAAGTTCTTCAATAAATATAAGTATTAAGTTATTTTTATCTGAAATGTTCAATTTAGTAATTTGAACAATTCTATTAATTGCAAATTCAACACATTCTATTGCCAAAGCAGTGTTCACAAATTGTTTGTTCTGATCAATTTCATTAAGAGTAAGAACTTTCAGTGTAAATTTAATTAAAGCATCTATTAAAAGAAGTAAGCTATTTTTTTTTAAATAGCTCTGACTATTAGCAATTGAAAAAATAGAAGCACAGCATTTAACTGTTTCTTCAGAAACTTTTTTTCCTGGAAAATCATTTAAAGATTGAATTATTTTTTCAATAAGTAAAGTTTTTGAATCTGCTAGCAGTCTTGAGAAATTTTTTGGATCTACAGATAAACAACGATGCAGTGCTATCCAAATTGTACAATTATTTTGATTCTTTAATTCACTACATAACCAACGAAATACACAATCTTCTTTATGTAAAATAGAAATATCGGTGCTATAAATAACATTTTCTGCTAATTTTAAGCGTTTTGATAAAGGTTCGTCATTTTCAACACGCTGAAGACGTGTCATCAAAGCTGCAATAATAAAAAGTTAATGAAATATCTGTAATAATCTTGAATTAAGATTGCATAAATCTCATTTTATAATTAAAACATGAAATACAGTAAAACAAAGATTAGCATATACAAACTCACCTGTTGATAAAGCCATTATAATTTAATAATGAGTTACAGTCAAAGTTACACCTTATTTCACATGCTCTTATTTATAATAATATATCTTCATGTTTATGCATGTTTTAGAAAGGAGCAAATAATTACGTATTAAAATCTATAAAGTATACGATATATACTGTACAGTGTACACGTTTAAAGTAGCCACATGTAGTCTTATAGAAACATAACCTTCATCGCGTAACATTAATCGAGGAAAGCGATGTCATGCAGTCCATGTGGCTAAAGGTTGAAGGTTGAGTTTTCAAAACGAGTCTTCAACTCTTCAACTTGTCATATACATCAATTTGTCCGCACCCAACAAAATTTAAAAGGAGATTTGAATTTTTCAAAAAAATAAAATTTTTTTTTATAATTTAATTGATAAAAATTTGGTCGTTCATAAAGCAATTTTCGTAATTTAATGAACCAACATTATATTTTGTGCGGAATATTTTGCATAAAAACACTCTTATATAATAAAAAATATACAAAGATGTTTATATAGGGATATATAGATAAGTTTTTTTTAGCCGAGCAATTACATGATATTATATTATACAAATACGCGAAATGAAAGAAACTAATCAAAGTATTATAGCTAAATTGAGATACCGAAGGCACATTTAACATGGGCTAAAAAGCGAATGTATGAACATTGAGCATCAATTAATTCAAAAGAAATTCACAATAAGGACTAAGATGTAAACTCATATTTTAAACTTTTTTTTTAAAATATGATCATTATTAAAAAACGGATGTGAATGGAGAAGCGATTCCTAAAATATTTATGTGAGTTTGCGCATGCGTTTAAAGGCATTTAGCTTGGCAGACGATGTGAAGTTACTACGATTGCACTGATCCTAATATTTTCAGATCCTTAAATCCTCGACAGCGAAAGGCGGAAAGGAGGGATAGGCAGATAGATGATATATATATAGATTAATGGATAGATAGAAAGATAGGTAGATAGATAGATATTTAGATAGAGAAAGAAAGAGAGAGAGAGAGAGTGATAGAGAGTGTGAGAGTGAGAGAGAAGACGATACAAAGCGTGAGCTTATGGAGGAGATTTAAAAAACGAGAACTCGATTCTCCCGAGACCAGGTGAGCATTGTTTTCCTGTACGGACTTGTTCGGAGCAAAAGTCAGTTAAACGCCGACAGCGACTCATACTGGCAGATTACGTGTTTGCAGATGTTTATCAGCCCTCATGTCTCAAAAAATGAGCAAATATCGAGATATTTATAAAAAAAATGGTTTGATACCATCAAAATGTGCGGAGCAGAGGATTCACAATTTTAACTACTATCGCAAGAATAAACGAATGGAGGGCCTTGATTGTCGAAGGATAGACAGGATTTCTGATTCAGAAGGTAAATGCCTTAATTATAAAGACATAAGATTTCTAATTATTTCCTTTACTATTTAATGTTAATAATAGAGCTGAAATCTTTACTCATTTTCATTTTAATGAATTAATTCAAAGAAATTACAATAGTACCATTTGCACCATTCATAATTTTTAGCGATAATTTTTATGTGTTATTTGAGTTACGAATTGTGTTTATTTTGATTCAGCGTTAACGGATTTTCTCAATGAATACGTGCAGAATAAGCAAACGTAAATAATATGAAGGTGACTTAAAAGTATTTGTGCGCATAATACAACATTTCTTAGAAATCTCTTATCCTCTTTTAAAAATATTGAAAATATATAGAATTATATACTTTCACGCTTATATGTTAATATTTAATAATATTGTGATAAATTTATGGAACATTGCTTAATATATAAATAGGAAATTGTCTTTTCTGCTCTTGACTATCAAAATTGATACAAAAATATTATTTTTTTTTTATCTTTAACTTTTTATTGTATATTTTGGTTATTATTAATAACATAATAAGGAATATTTTATTAGATCAAATCAAAAAACAAATTCTTATCATTAACCTAATTATTACTTATAATGGAATTCATGTCTTTATATGATCAAAAATCGTTTTCAACTAACAAAATATCTCTTCTTCGGTAGTCTACGCATTCGCTGGTATTATGCATGCTGAATACATGAATGAATCTTAGCTAACTATTCAACATAATATTAAGAGCCACGGCATAGAATGTTTATTGGCAATATGATATACATTTAATAAAAAGTTGTAAAATGTTGTAATATTCGATTGATTGTCTGTTGTTTCTAAAGCGGCTGTGTTCAAATTTAAGATAAAACAATATTACAACATAGATAAAATAGATTGGAATATTTAAAACAATTTTTTTTCTTTTTTATATTGTTAAAAATACTAATTATACCACAGTAATAGATTAAAAAAATTTTTAATTGAATTTTAATACCATAAAAAATTGTTGTAACACTTCCAAAATGTATCGATTTTGAACTAATTACAGAGGCGAACATCTGTTTGGTAGATAATTTGAAGCAGAGATGGAAACCAATCAGAAAAAAGCCAACTGCAAAAGCGCGACCTTTTATTGTAGGTGTTGTGAGACATAAAATTCATTCTCCGCCATTTTTACACGAACCTATGAATACTGCAGTAGACATAATTAATTCTACTGTACCATCGCATAAGGTATTCAATATGTTAAAATCATAGAATTAAAAAAAAACGGATGTATTTAATTTCTTTAATAAAAATAATTTAAATGCATTTTGATAGTCGTACAACCAACTTTATTGCGTGATAAAGAAATTCTAATGTCATTATTATATATATTTTTTAAATGAGTACCTAAATGATATAACAAATGTTGTTTATCTTCCAGTCTTTTGCACCAAAAAGTTATAAATTCAAACCTCCAAAAGGGATTAAAGTTAATATTTGTACACCTGAAAAAGTAAATGATAACCAATCAAGTTCATTTACAATAAATTCTATTTTAAAGAAGTGTGTTGAAAATGCTATTGAAAACAAAAACTTTAATCTTGAAAATATAAATACACGTCCCCGAAATAGAAAACTTTCTTTTGATTCACCACAATCATACTCAGAACCTAAAGAAGAAGGTAAAATTTGATGGTAGATTTCAACATATTGGATTGAACTATAATTAAACTTCTTTAGAAAGTAAACACCTTAAAAAATGTATATATATATATATATATATATATATATATATATATATATATAATTTTATATTAAAAAAGATGTCCTCTATGGTGAACTTTACTAGCAATAAAATTTTTTAAATAGAAAAAAATTATAAGTAAATATAAATAATAAGATCAATAAAATTAATGTAGGGAAAATGAAAAAAGATAGTAAAATTAATTTTAATTACCTATATAAATATTTATTAAACAAAATTGTTTTCACTAATTAATTCATAGATTATAATAAAAATAATACGGAACATAAGAAACAATTATGGCCAACAAATACAGAAGATATACCTATTTTTGGTCGATTAAATGTACTCAAGGCAATATCCAAATCAGCAGATGATATTTACAAAGGTGTTTATCCAATTTTCAATGTTTCTTAATTTTTATAAAATTGTGCAATCGTTAAAGTAAATATTTAATTTCAAATTAAGATAAAACAATGTTTGCTGTTATCAAAGTCCAAAACTTTTTACTCTTTCTTTTTTTAAGAAAAAAAATGTTTACCATATTTCAGTAACAAGTGATCAACAAGAAACAGATTCTTTCTGCGATTTAAATAAACAAGTAAAGAACCATTCTTCACTAAAGTAGGTTTAAAATAGCTTTATTCGTTTGTTATTAAAAATAGTTGATGTTCACACATTAAATAGTGTTTTCCTTTAAAATTTTAATTAATTTTAATTTTTAGCATTAATGAACAAAAAAAGGAAGTTGCGCGATTAGCGCCCTATCAAGAATGTAATCCCGTTAGTATAAAATTTTTAAATTCATCTTATAAAATATATAAAAAATTTCCTAGCCTTCACCACAATTTAAGAAATTAATTGTTATTTTTAAAAATGTGTTTAGCCTAAGGATGGTGTTCCAAAATCTTTTCCGAAATCCATCATTAATTCTCCTAATTATGACATAAGAAATACAGCCCCAACAGAAATAGGTAAATCCTTTTCGAGGGAAGCAGATATGACAGAGAAGGTATCAATTTGTACCAATTTATTTAATATAAAGAGTTTACTTTACTGCATAAATATAATAAGAGGATTCAAAAATAGATAACAACATATTACATCCTTAAATTTATAAATAAAAAATAAATTTACACAGAATGAGAAAACTATTAGCAACCTTTTACTAAGCCTTAATTATTTACCAAAGGTAATCAGCTATTCTAAAAATCATATTTTGAAAAGTGAAAAAATTTTAAACATCGATGAATACAATTTATCCGTTAAAAACCAAATTCGCCTCCAAAGGGAGTAAAAACCACTTCATTAAATAAAATCAAAAGATTTTTATTTAAAGCTTAACCATGATTATACGATTATAATTATAAACAGGTCTTTTATTTATATTTTATTCCAGACTAAAGAACGTGTATTTGATTGTTCATCAAAAAATGTTCGTAAACGTTCATTAAAATCTTATGAATCTCAATATCCAGATAAATTTCAAGATTCCCTCAAGAAGAATAACAATAAAACTGATCATAAATCCTTATTAGCACAAGTATACAATTCTGTTGAAACAGAAATTAATACTATTTCACTTACTGAAAATACAAATAATGTAAGTGATAGAGAAAAAGTAATTGATTAGTTATATTTATACATTAAAATTTTTACAACTTTTTAATTGATTTTGTGACATTAAAAAACTTATTGTCAGCTAAACGAAAATGTAAAAGGCGATGGTTTTAATTTCCAATTGGATACAAGTACAAAATCATTATTAGTAAGTAGAAAGTTACAAGATGAAGCAATCTTAATAAAAGATAATAAAGAAAACTGTTTAAAAAATACTAAACAAAATTCTGAAAAAGAATTTCCAAATTTAAGAATCCAGATTAAAAACAATGAAGTAAGGCAAAACATAGAAAATATCATAGAAATTATTTTTGAATAATTAATAAATTATTTTTAATTTTATTTAAATCAGGCTTTTACTCATGCTTACACTGGGATTCAGCCAGAAAATTTGAGACAATCACAGACAGCAAAAAATATAATTACTGCCACCCAAAAAAATAATGAAGAAAATCGAAGGAATATTATTGAAAATAATTTATTATGTCAACAAAGTAATTCAAAAAATACAAAAATTAATGAAATATCTTTTCCAAAAGATAATTTAATCGATAATGAAAATGTTGTATCAAATTGCGAGGTAAAGGTAATTTGAGTATTAAATAGATGTTCGTTTGAAATAATTTTAAATTGTTAATAGAATAATGGTAAACCGTCTGAGGATCCAAATTCTCCATTGATTACAATTACAACATTACCATCACCAGATAAGAATTTAGAAGGCAATATTACTTCATGTAAATTTGGCAATAAAATTAATCGTGTAATTAATAATAACAATCAATTATATGATATCTCTAAAAAAGAAATAAACATATCTTTTTCATCCGAGGATAAAAAAGTTAATAACAATAATGAGAAATTAAATGTAAAAATATGTGATTTTTAAATTATAAATTTTGAAGTTTTTAAGAAGTCGCGTGATTTAACATGGTTTTTTATTTAATGTAATTAATCGTTTATAGGATTCTAGCGAAAAATTAAGAAAAATTAGACCATCTTTAATTGAGACATCTATTTGTCCAGCGTATCCTATAGAATCAAGTGATAACAACGGTACTGTGATTATTAGTAATACATCTAATATGATCGATACTTTGCCAAACCACATGGAGTCGGCAGAGTTGTCGAGTTCTCTTGCTAATATAAGAGAAAATACCTTGAGCAACTGTACAGAGAATTTTCAGACTCCTTCAAAATCTGATATCGTAATAAATAACGAATTTATATTTACTAATAATCAGGTATTTACTATCTTATGTTACTAAAATTTACATAAATGGTATTCGATTTTAACTGTATATTGTACAAAATGAATTATTTATGTATCCTATCTTTTAAGGCGATTGATATTACTCCACCGGTAAATAATATTGAAAATGATACGACTACTTCTGCAATATGCGATAAGAATATAAATGGTAAAAATTTAAATAAATTACAACTTACGTCGTTCGATATACCTATTAAAGCTGCAGATTCAACACAATTATTAGAAGTGTACACCAGTTTGCCTCATCAAGTACTTGTTATATTAAGCATATTTATTATAAGTATAAAATCTATTTTATAATAATAATAAATTTATATTTATGATAGGATGATCATTTAAATGAACGAAATAATTTACGTAAAATTGCATCAAAATTAATATTGAATTGCTCCCCTTTAACACAAGAACCAAGGATCGCAACCGAATTAGATAAACCCAAAAATTCTCAAAAAATTGATAATATGCCAACACTGTCAACAAGTTTTTCTAAAAAGAACGAAAATAAAATCATTTCACCATTGAAATTAGAATATTCAATATCTACTGTTGAAATAAATAACAATAAGGTACTAAGTTGTATAAAACTTTAATTGTAACCAAAATATTTCAGATGTTACGTAATTGTGTAATTTATAGGATGAATTTGTCCTCAAAAAATTATCACTACCAATAATACCAACAAGTCAATTATCACATTATAACGAATTGCACGATGAAATAAAATGCCACAAAAGTCAAAATAAAAATTCAATAATTTCATCTGTCACAAGCAATCTGTCAGAATATTGTGACATATATAAAACGCCAAAAAATACTTTGTCGAATGAAACGATCACTGCTTCATTAAAAACCTTCGCAAAAAGTGAAAAAAATGAGGTATTGAGCATATAATATTTTTATGAAATTAATATTGAATAATTACCTTCATAATAATACCTTCATATTCATCATATTCATCATATTCATTTACAGGAAGACGTAATAATATGCTACGAATCTTTAAAAAACGGCATCAAAGAACCATTGCTGCAATTCGTCAAATTAGAAAATGTAAAAGATGAAAAAATACTCTTTGAAGAAGGAATTGCAAATATTAGTCAAAAGATATCGGCTTTTTCTCCATCAAAAAAAAATATTTCTAATGTTAAAAAAAATAATTCTACTCCGTTAAAAATGAAAAGAAGTCGTAAAAAAAAGGTATATAATTACATGAAAAATCATGTAAATTGTTTTTAGAAAATACACTATTTATAAATTTTCATGGAATATTTCATATTATTTAGCTTAACGTTTTAATGAGAATTGAATGTCTTATTAATTTAAGTAATTATTTTGTTTTTGCAGAATGCTTCAAATAGAAAAAGTATATTGACGAATTCAACTAATTCCCCTGAATGCTTAGAAGATAATGATTTCAAAATTTTTAATAAGACTTGTAAATATAGTAAACACTTTCCATCTGTTAAAAAAAAAATCGATACCAATAATATATCGAATTCAAGTGAAAATTGTATAATTGACTTAGTTTCAAGTGATGAGGTACTAATGCTATAATTAATTTTGATATCATTATAGTGTATAAACTTTTTGTTATTACTTGGTATAATTAATGGTACCATAAATTAACTTATTTATTTTATAAAACAGTGGATATATAACAATATAATTTTTTAATTTTATGCTTCTCGCATATTCCGAAGAATAATATTTTGGTTTTACGATTCTTATTGTTATAAAACTACTAGTCTAAAAATGTTAATTAAATATTTTGTGAAGAGGGTAATATAAATATAATATTTATTGAATTTAAAACAATGAATAAAAACTATAACTATTAATTCTCAATGGTTCTTTCAATGCACAACAAAAATAAAAATAAAAATATAGTAATGCAAATAAGTGTAATAATAAGTTAATAAAAACATGTCCAAATTTATAAAGAAATATTTTTCATTCAAATATTTATAAATGGACAATTTCGTCTTTTTATTGAATTTTAACATAATCTAGAAAGCACTAAATAACTTATAATTTTACAATCATTACTTTTTACTTACATTGCACTATTAAAATTTTATTAATGTATATAATATATTTTTAGGAAGATTCTAGTTCATTTTTATCACGTATACTTGCAAAGCATGTAAAGTCAAGTGTATACTCTAAGTCAAACATAGAAGGAAGTCCAATTTCATCGATTGAAAATGTTCTGGTAATTGTGTTTTTTATCATTATAAAATAAATGTTAATGAATCTTTGTTTATCAACACTTAACATATTGTTAATGCATATATAATAATTTTTTTTAATTATAAATCACAATTTCGATTGCTGTTTAAAAAAAATTGATGCATTCTTTTTTGAAAAATTCAGAATACCAATATGTTAGATAGCCCTTTGCGAAATTTATCTTTGCGAAGCCGGAATGTCCTTATATCACCTAGTCCGAAGACTTCACGAGTAACTATACATTTCTCTACATCAGTAACATTTATAAAATATAAATTTAAGCAATTGTGTACAAAACAAATTTTGTTTTCAGATCAAAAAGAAAAATAATAAAAATTTGGACTAATTTATAACGAAAATTGGTTCAATTTTTTTTTTAAGTACTATACCTGAAGTTTTAAGAACTTATTATTTATTAATGAAAACTGTATTCTGTTTATCATTGAAACTGTTTATCATATATAACATAATTTAATTGTTAAAAATACTTTAAAATAAATATAAAATGAATTTTTTGTATATAATTGTTATGCTTTTAAGAACAAATTTAATGTGTAATAAAGAAATTTAATTTAAAAGCTTATATTATCCCTAAACTTATTGTAAACTAATCTTAATAAATATTTCATTGATCAAATATATTATTTTTATTGTATAGGTCAATAAAACAAGTCTAAAATTTCTAAAATCGTCTTAATGTACATAGTTGCAACAACTGTTTATATCTTTGATCAACAATAGTAGTTTCAATGCTTAAAAATCAATAGAAAAAATGGGTAACTTTTATTTTTATACAATTAAACGCATTTTTAGATTAACAGATTCCTATTAGATGTTAGCTACATTGGAAATGAATTTCACAATTTTTATTATGAAATTAGATCCCTTCACAGATTAATCATCTAATAATGAAATTCTGTAACCAAATATGACCGAAATATTTTGAGTAAAGTTTAATTATAATTACAGTTGCAAATTAAAAAATTATAATATATTGTAAGTACGTATCAAGGAAATTTAGTCATATATATTAGGAAATTTATTGTTTATCAATGAGTAAATTAAATGAAAAATAATACAGCGATTAAGCAGTTAAGTAATAGTAAATTAATTAACAAAAAATAAAAATAATCTTTTATAAATGTTTCTATCTATAAAATTGTTTAATATTAGGTTTCAAAATTATCTGTACTTTTTCATGAAAAAATATTAAAATATGATAAAAAAACTTTATTCTCTTTATTATTATTGGCGTTTTTATTTTTATATTTATAAGACATTAATTGTTGTGAAATCGGTAGATTACTTAATGTACTTTGACGTTGAGCCACACTGTTTTTCTAAGCGGAAGAAATGAATTGCTTGAATGTGTTTGATAATACGACTCTGCCTGGAAATAAGAGAGCCAATATTAGTCGAATAACGACTAATATTTTTTGTAAAGTTATGGTTCTGCAGTCGTTTTGGAGAGTCTTTATATTTAGAGTTTAACTTTTAGAGTCGTTAAAGTGATAATTCAAGTTAGGTAGAACGGTAAAACAGAATTTATTTTTATATTCGAAACTTTATTTTGAAGGTATCGTTAAGCTTGAAATAATGCAATGGATTAGGTTACGTAATAATTTTGATTAATAACCGTCAGCACGTTCGAATCAATAAAGTGAAAGAATTAGTTAATTGTAAGTGCTTAAAAATGAAAATTACCAATCATTGATTTTTCAATTGTCATTGTACTGTGCAAAAACTGGGTGCATATTCTTAAAATTTATTAACTTCATTTTCTATCCAATCTAAGAATGTGTAAACTCTTGTGAAAACATCGGGTCTTCCTTTGGCGCAAGGATAGCCAAACGATACAACACCAATTTGGAGACTGTCAGCAACAAGTGGACCGCCAGAGTCACCCTGTACGAAAATTATAAGGAAAATGTTTCAATTTTAATTACGCAATATGGACACAGCACTACTTAAAAATTAATAAAGCTCGAATAAAAAGGGTAATGAAAATGTGATATTGAAAAGGAATCTTAACGATTTTCTTATTCTTATCAATGGCTTCTTGCATCATTCAATTATAAAATTGATTTATAATCAATTTTCAAAGGTTTATTGAAAAACGTTTAAATCCATTCTACGTAAAAGCATTAATTAGTAAAAAGCTAAAAAATTTTGAAATAGCAGCAGTTATTTCATAAAATTGCAATAGTTATATTAAAAATAGTACGTGTTATTGTCTAAATCCGAACAATTGTTTCCTTTGTTACAAACTGTTTTGCCATGCACAAAGCCTCGGACTGTAATCAAGCTGAGGAAAAAGAGATGATCTAGTAAAAAAAACATTTCAAATAATGGTATTTATGACATTATTAATTAATGTTCAAAATAATTCCAGTTGAAAACAGTTGTAAAATGAAAAAATAACAATAATTCAGTACATCTCAGCGAGTATAAATTTAACACGACGATTGGCTAAAGACGTTAGTCTACGTTGGCTCCATGACAGTGTCAGTGCACGATCGAACGAAATGTAATTCACGTAGAGGAGAGATTGACAAGGGCGTTCAGCTGCGGACCGGGGGTCAGTTTATCGGCCAATTGGAAATTCAATAGGAACAAGGGGCACAGGGTCTCGTAGATTTAACGAAGGCGTTTGCACTTACGTGACAGGCGCCTTGTCCCTCTTTTGTCAGCGTGCAAATATGAGACTCGGTTATCGGGTAGGTGTCGCTCCAGTATTTGTCGCACTCCTTCTGCTCGATTACCTTGAGCTCGATCTGCTGGAGGTCGTTGGGCGGATTGCCGCCGAGCTAAACCGATAACGGCTAAGGTTAGGTAACGGCAGAGCCGGGGGAGGAGCAATCGCCCTGGAAATCGTACCTTGGTCGAGCCCCAACCTGTAAGCGTTGCCGGGTAGTTTTTCTTGGTAAAGTCCTCGCTGGGCAAGTTGATCGGCTGGACGTGATCGTTGAACTCGATGTCGCGGTTAACGCGCACCAGGCCGATGTCGTAGGTGAGGTTCTCCTGGCTGAATTTCTCATGGTGAACAATGAATTCTGAATGGTAGACCGTTCCGTGGCCGCCGAACAGTTTATTCGTACCGGCGTGAACCAACAGCTTCTTGGCCGGTTGGCTGCATTTACGTGGAAAATCGTTACAAAAGCTCACATCAAACTCGCATTATTATTACTGGTCTGCCAAATTTTTTTGGACACCTCGCTCTACCTTCACTTTCAGATTTTATTATCGCTGAGGCTGAGCTTATTAAGTTTTTAATATCCGAATTCATTATTAACCACTTACGTGCTCGAACCTACGAACTTCTCTTAATATTTTAGACTGCTATACCACAGTTCATTACAAATTATTACACTTTGACTGTAGATTGTCATTATAGTCTCATTCGTTTTGAGCGGGCAATAATACGGCCCGCCATTTTATTTTCTTACACTTACTGTGCTTATAAAAGTGTAAGGTTCTTTGTAATTACCCTTGAAGACAGTGAGCAGCGGTGAGGATCCATCGGCTACTTATAATGGAGCCTCCGCACATGTGTGACGACCATCTTCGTATCGATACTTGATACGGATATTTCCCATCGGGTGCATCCGAGCCTCCGACAACTCGCGGAGCACCTATACATAATATATATATATATATATATTAAATTACAGTGCCTTTTAAAGGATTAATAATTTGAAAATTCAATCCCTTTAACTAGAAAGTAATTTTTTATTACTTTTATTTTCATGGATCTCTCTAAATTCATTTATTGATTTACTTAGACTGCACTTAATAAATCACTGTTACAACGTGATGTCGTTTACTGCATTGTTCAAATCTGCATCAAAGTATAAATGAATAAAGTAACAAAAATAATTAAATATTTTCTTTTTCGTTGCGGGCAACATTAACAACAAAAATAAAGACAATTTTTTTGCAAATAATGTATCAATGTAAGATGTAAGATAAGTAAATAACGTAATAATTAATTGTGAGAGTTGCATTTATGCGTTTATTAACAAGATAGTGTCCAATATTGTGTGTCTTTGCCAATCAATAGCATTAAGTTTACAAATAATGATAAATATAGTTTTAGCTAAATATAATTAGGTACAAATTTTTATGAAACAAAAAGAAACAGCTTAAAATTATCTTCAAAATGTAGACTAGGAAATGTGTCGCTATCAAAGTCTTACCATTAATTGCTACTATGAAGCATAATAGGAATAGGCTTATGAGTACCTTCATCTCTATCTTCATTATGTAATTATCACTATTCGTTAAACAAAATACGTCTGGAACTATGACATGACACATGCTACTTATACTCTGTTAAAAATCTTGATTACTAAAATTTTCAATTGATCAATCGTTGATTTACACGTCTTATCAGATAAAATTTTATTTTAAAAAATCCATAATGATCTGATATTCATTTTAATTTTAAAGATAAATAAATATGTAACAAAACTGAAATATTTTACTGATGAATAATCAAAATATAAATTTAGTCTTTATAAAAAAATTTTACTGGAATTTCAAAATAAAAAATTTATATACCTACTTTTTTATTTAGTTTTTATTAAATTTTATGTAATAACGATCGTTGAGTAATGAAAATCCTTTTTTCATTATATATATTTCTTTTACCCACATACATGTATTTATATTTTAACATATATTAAAGAATTATTAGCATAATGCGTTATTCCGTTAATTTGTTGTGTCAATTAACTGCGTTAATAATAATCTTTGTATTTAAATGCTTGTGTATACTAAATGAGTATAATTCAAACCATGTTTTTTTTAATTTAATGCACTCGTAATTTTACAAAAACTACATTTTCTTGTGTGTATTATTATTTTTACAAAAACGATTTGATTTATTATCAGTAAAAATTTTAAAAATTTACATATTTTATTTACATATTTTCCTCTTTGTTATTTTTTATCGTTATAAACAATCAAATAATAATAAATTAAAAGTTTTTGACTAAAAAAATAGATGTAGTTGAGTTCTTATAGCATTATTTCAACAATTCTTACTTCTTAAATATTAAATACAATTATTAAACACAATTATACATAATAATTTATGATTTTTTGAATAAAATGTCAAGATAAATACCCTGATATTCAGTGTCTAATATTATTTTATTCATATTTTAGTAAATATACTAATCACAGATATATTTATATTCAAATTGTATACATTATAATAATAATTAATTTAATAATAAATTATTTAACAATAATTTAATGAATACCCGAATTTTAGAAATTATTATTTGAAGTGGTTATTATTTTCAAAGAAAAAACGTATTTTGATTACGACAATTTTTAATCTATTCGATTGTCTTGAGTTTCCCTTGATCTAATTATTTCTAATTGATGAAATTGAAAACATGATCTAATCATTTTATTTTCAACATGGCTTTCCTTAAATTTAAAATACTACTTTATTTACATTTATAATTAATGCAATTTTTATAAAATATATGACAAATATTTTTGCACTGTTTAATAATTGTTATAAATCAGAAATGTTATGCAACACTAAGCTGATATTATCACGACAACATTTTTTAGTTAAAAAATATTTCAAACTTTTTACTATTATTAAACGAACTAATTGATTTGTATATAAAATAAGATTTTTTTAATATTTATAAAATTTAAAACTATTGAAGCTTAAAGAAACGTAATATGAATGATGATGTAATAACATACATTTTAATATAAAAAATTACAAATATACCACAACGAAAATCTGTTTTGTAATTAAAAAAAAAAATTCAATTGACAAATTAAAAATATAATACAGTTATTAAAATTTGCCTCTTTTTATATAAATTTCTAATACAACACAATTTGAGTACGTAATTATTCTGATCAAGATAGAACAAAAATGGAGATTTGTCAAAAAAGCACGACAAAAGGAAGAGAGTGAGTGAGGTAGAATTCGTCTATAGATTGCATTTGGTTGTGTATTTGCTTTTGTACGTGTGTGTAACACTCTTTTTACAGTGAAACAAAGCGTTGATACCGTTACATGAAATCATGATAAGATTAATGGCAAAATAAATTCTGTTCTAAATGAGAAGATACTATACTTCTTGTATAATACTAATATTTTCATTTAACTGTAAGTAACACTTAAAGCCAAATGAAGTCAACGAGTTCACACAAATCTAAACAAATTTTTTACCAAATTTGTTAAAGTACATTCTTGTATAAATAGACTTGGTATAGTAATCATAAATTAATCTTTTGTATATTATTGAATTGCGATTTTCCACCTATAGTAATTTTATCAAATCAATATTAATTTACTGCAAAACCTTTTAAATTATAATTCTTGTGATACTTGAAATACTTTTGTTTTATGAAATCTTTTTAGATTTTTTCAAACCATCATGTTAAATATTTATGTGAAAGAAAAGGTATGTATTACCATGTATAATACTAGTAAACTACATTATTTTAACTTGAATTAATCGAAATAGGCTTGATTTTTTTCTTCAATAATAAAAATAAAACAAATTAGTGAATTAGCTTTTTAATTTTTATCACAAATTCCCACGATACATCATTAATTAAACGATTTTTTAAAATTGTCAATATTAATTTCATATAGTTGTGCAGCGCATTAAAAAAAAACAATTTAATTAGTTTTCGCAGTTGATAATTATGATGCCTACACATTGTGAATACCGATACTAATATGTATGGTATTTCATTTAACTATCTTCATTTATAATCATAGATGCAATGTATTAAATTTATACAGACAAGTAGAAAAATTAAATTGTTCCATTGAAAAGTCATCAATAGTAAGATTAAATAAATACTTATAATGACTGTAACGATAAAATACAGAAAAATTAAATTAATCTAGAACTAAATTATTTGTTTTTGTTTTTTAATCTTTGAAAGTTTTTTTTAATATTTATTGTATTTAAACAGTACATTAAATGTGATAAGTAATTGTTGAAAATTTTTAATTATTCCATAAAAATATTACAATTTAAAAAACAATTATCAGCGCCAATACATAATTGTTTACTTTAACGACCAATGCTATTATTGCAGTTTTTTATAAATATTAAAAATAATATTAATGTCTAGTAATGTAAAGAAAAAAAAAGTTTTGTTTAAATAGAAATAAAAAATACTTTTAAAATAGATTTAAAACAAAACTTTTTTGAGTTGAAAAATAAATAATAAAAGTATACATAACCGATAAACTTGACGTATTAATCTTCTTAGTTGTATGATCGTTAGGATTCCAGATTTTTAATTGTATATAATCTTATACGATTCTTATTACATTCAATATCTTTTTTTCTTTTAAAGTACTTAACATTTATTTTTTTTAAATTAAAATATAATATTTTTTAAAAATTTATATGTAATATTATAAAGTAATGTTGATTTATGGGATATTTATTTCTTCTCAATTTAACGGAATTCTTGAAGTTGTCTTGCTCTCTAGGCTTCTAATCGTACTATATCTTTTTATCTAATGATACAACTATTTATCTATTTATTTATATATTGTCATATCTTTATTATGCTTAATTATAGTTTAGTTTAAAAATAGTGTTTGACAATTATTAAGTACGTCCATGAAATATTTGGTCAAATATTTATAACTCATCGTGCAATAGTTGCTATTGCAATTTGTGACTTTATCTTAATTAAATAAGAAAGAAATTTTTATTCATTTTTCATACACAGGAGCATTAACTCTCGGTAGTTTTCAATCTTCATCATGTAAGTGATTTATTTCAGGTACGGAATGTTTTTTAACCCTTGTTTTGTTGTGTTAATTTATGCATACAATTTTTCTAATATTTCCATGTGTACATTGAAATATTGTCTATAATGATAATATGCCCATCCTCATTATTCTGTACATATAAAAAAAATGTACTATTACTTTTCATATAAATACTTTTCACGATTATTTCTTGAAATCTAAGTTTTTTAAAAAATTGCCCATTAAATGGGCGTTTCAAATTGAATGTATAAGATTGTAAGATATTTATATTTTACAATGCAGTTTAGACAAAAAAACCACGAGTAATAGTCACTAAAGAAAAAACGCCATCATGCAGTTTTTTATGAATGTTTATTGGCAAAAATTACCTGAAGCTGAGCTTTCAAAATCTAACGTAAATTTGAATTTCAGTATTGGATTCAATTTCAAATGAAGAAAAAACAACTTACAATATTCGTAGTGATTCATACGGAATATACAAAACTTATTCTTTCTCATAAAGGCGGTACTGTAAAAAATTCTACTTTAGTTACTGAAATATGTGCCAGCCTCGTATACGTTGCATCGCAATTATGAAATTAATGTATTCTAATTCGAATAGAAATTGTGCTACGTCAGTAATAACTTTTTAAATTTGAAATTTTAAAAATCATTTAATTCACTAATAATGTACAGAAACAGACTATTAATAATAACAAACATGTAATAAATTGTGCTTAATCAGATTTTATGTTATTTGACGATCAGTCGATACATTAGTTTTATTTTCAAAATTTTAATACAAATCAAAATTATACTTCTCTGTCTGCTTATTTAGTTTAAAAATCCATTCCTTATATTACATAAAAATAACCTTATCAAATAAAAATGATATAATATTATATTCAAACATATCTAACTATTGAAAATTAATCTCAAAGTTAAAAACGTTAAAATTGTACCAGGAACACGTTTTTTGTATGTGGGTTGTATAATTAAAACTCGAGTAAATTTACGTTACTCATATAGATGATTTGTTACGGGTATTTTACTATTGCGATGCAAAATTATTTGATAATTAAATAAACAACATTATTTTCTATTATAATAACCTATTGAAATTTAATTTAATGCTTTAATAGATAGTTAAAGTTATACTTACTATAAATTGCTGTAAAAAATAGCAAAATTACAATGTATGATTTAATTCTTGCATTATTATGTATATATTTGTTTATATCTATGATTACTTTGTATTTAATTCTCATTTATAGATTTTACAAAAAGATTGATAATTAATTTTGATATATAATTTTTATAAAATAATATGTTGTGATGATACTTCTTTAAAAAAAATTACAATTCAAATACTAATCTGAATCAAATTCTCATAGTTTAAGAATTTTCTAACAAAATTTAAAAAAAAGTATTTTTATGTAAATTTACTCATGCTTGTTTTATTAATTTTATACATTCAAAACCAAATAAATATAGAATGTATAATACATTAAAAAAAAATTTAATAAGAGTTAATAATTTTAAAGTAATTGCATATTATTTGTTTTTAGAAATAATATTTTATTATTATTTGAATTTATATTTTATGGCAGTTTAAATATTAAAGGTTTTTATTTTCATAAAAAAAATTATAATATAAATGACATTTGCTTACGTAAATGGATAAAATCGAATTAAACAACATTTTTGTAATATAATATAAATTAATTTATATTAACAAGAACGTATGAAAATGTTAAAAGTTTTAGAGATACTAATTTTAAAAAAGCTACTTTGTTTAAAGATATATATGTAGTTTGTGATAACTTTTGCATCACATTACAAACAAATTTATTTCAAATCGAAGAGCAGATTTTTATAATTTCTATTACGTAATACAATTTTCGACTCTCGCAAAAAATTTTGATTTTTTTAAGTATTGAAAACAATAATAATATGTCATAAAACTACTATTTCCAAAACATCAGAAAAATTACTACTTGCATCAATTATTTTGTTCAGATTCAATTTTTTTTAATCTTTAGTTTTTTATTGGTAATCAATTCAAAACATTTAAATTTGTTTTTATCAATATAATATCATTATAACAAAGTGAACCAATAGATTAAAAAATTCTGAATAATCAAAAGCCTTTTTTTCAAAAATAGAAATATGAACATCTTCAAAATATCTTCAATTGTAACAATGTTTTTCTAAATAAATGAAATTCTAAAATTTCGGCGAAAATAATATTATAAAATATTAATATAATATAATGCATGATACTGTATTAATATTATTTATCGACAATGGTTTAAAATTCAAATATGGTGTTAAAAAAATTATCTAGAGGTTTTGACGTATGAATGAGTAAAGTTTGAAAATTAAAAGCTATGGAAAGAATGAAAGAAATGTAAATGTTGTGTTAAATATTCTATAAGATTGGAAATTAAAAATTCAATAGAATTAATAAAAATTGTTGAACAACACCTAAAGATATTATAATTCTATTAATAAGTCACGTAAACAATGAAAATTTTCCGAAACTGGGTGGTATATAATATATAAAAAAATATATTATATTTAATGTATAGATAACAATGAGTGCATATATCTACGTAATAACTGTACATTAGATTTTGAAGGTATCGTTTAGAAAAACGAACTGGAAAACATTTATTTTGAATATAAATAACTTTAAATATAAAAGTTTCATACATATAATTATTTATAAATTGCAAATGATTAATGGTATAATACATACAATCATTAATGGATTATGTTTATTTGATTAAGAATGATATATTAAATACATTATTAAAAGTCGACAAATTAAATGTCTATACTATCAACTGAAAGTTGCTGAGCGATAGAAAACTAAATTAGAAACGAATATAAAACGTGCATTGTTATTATACATTATATGCTTTCGAAACTTCACGAAGAAAATCCATTCGATCAACAAAATGAGAAAAGAGGAAAATAAATAAAATATGAGACAATATTAAAAATGGGTACGTGTATTTATTTAAAAATAAATATAAGACATTATAAATGTTGGTAATAGAATTTATTATTGTCAAGTAAAGCAACATAATGTCGGGACGTTTTTTAATTAAGCAACCAGAGTTTGGTAGTAGTAGCAAATTTTGTCATTAAAAAAAAAAAAGAAAAAACTAGAAAATAGTAGTGATTACGATATGGTAGCAGTACGAGAAACTGAAATTGTTTACTTAAAACAGAGCTTAGAGCTACAGAGTACGCAGATTAAATGGAATACACCTACAATACGCGTACCTAAGCAAGGTTGCTCAAAGAAAGTCATTGAGTTGTTTTAGTTTTTGTACGCATAAAGATGGGTGGAGTATGCATCTATACGTGTGGGGAGGGGAGGTAAAGAGAAAATAAGAAAGCCGGAAATGGTGTAGCGTAAACAGGTGGAAGCTAAAAGGGGGAGAAGAAGAAGGAGAGGGAGAGGGAGAAGGTGTGATATGGGTGAGGGTGAGGCTTATGGCGAGGGTTAGGAAAAGGGAAAGTAGATTCAAAGCAGACTCGATATGGTAGCATGGGAGGAAAGCGACAAGAATAACCAGTTCCGCAAAATATTAGCATTGTCCGCGCCATCTAAATGTTAAAATGGCTGCCACTTGTTAGGAATTTTTCTTCCATTCGTGTTACAATAATGGTTCGCGTCAATGTCCGCTGCACTATCCCTTCGAGAGGCCCAATGCCCAATATGCGCTTGACCATTAACACGTATGGATGGCATGCATGCACGTACGCATTGAGACATTGAGTTGACCAATAACCAGAACATAACCAGCAAGGTTAAGCTAGAGTGTCTGGCTTTGAGGTGAGGTACAGGTCTGAGAGGACGGGTCGGCGATGAACGAAGAAAGAAATTAGGAAGAGAGAGAGAGAGAGAGGGGGGGGGAGAAATTAAATAAGAGAATGAGAAAAAATACTGGTAACATTATATGTAAGGCAAAGAAAGGTGGCGATGTGCACCGAGAGATACAGTTATGTGCATAGCTTATATTGTCGCGCTTTCTTTCTCTTTACACGAGGGAATCATATTCCCACTTACATGATTGTTGAGATAAATGTAAGAGAGAGAGAGAGAGAGAGAGAGAGAGAGAGAGAGAGAGAGAGAGAGAGAGAGAGAGAGAACATTAGAATAGGAGAATGAAGAGATGCAAAGAAACGGCATATACAAGAGAGCAACCAAGTCGCATAGTATACGCAGTTACAGAATTCGCATGCGCGTACGCATGCACTCAAGTACAGCATGTAAACTGCTTAGAATAGTTGCCGCTGTCTCCTTACTTTACCAGCCGCAGCTTTTCTCTCGCGAAAGGGAACTGGAAGAAGATATATTGTGTACGATATAACATTCGGTGTTAGGCACCGAGAAGAGGAAGAGAGCTAGAGAGAGAGAGAGAGAGGGAGAATCGAGGAGTGAGCGCCGTCGTGTTAACGCGGAGCACTGAAGGAAAATACGGGCGCGAGTAATCGGGGATTGAGAGAAAGAGAAAGATAGAGAGAAAGAGAGAGAGGACAGACTGATGTCGACGGAGACGACGACGTGGCTGCATAGAGGACGTAAGAGGCTAACCGAGTGTCTACCTCGACGCCGGGGAATCAGGGATCGACCCCGCGCAACCAATCCACCGCCGCACCGCTGCTACTCTGTTTTTGTTTGACCCTGTCTATGTGTACGTGCTTATGCTCTAATACATTAGGCGGGTACGTTGTATTTACGCACGCGCGCGCTGCTCTCTTCCCTCCGATTGACACGAACACGCACAGACGCGACGTCTAGATAAGCACAAAACACACCGCCCGTAACCCACCCGTACCACACCAATCTCACACTCTCTATCTCTCTCTCTCTCGGTCTATCCGCTGCTGTCTGCTGGTGTGCGCGCGTGTGTGTGCGCCGTCGCATTTGCGCACGCGCGTGTATGTGCTCCTATACACGTACGCATGAATACCCCATTGCGTGTACGTATTTAAAAACACGAAGAGAAAGAAAGCGAGGAAGAAAGAGAGATGAGGTCCGGGAATCGGTCGGCCAGGACAGGACGACGCCAGAATGTGCTACGCTCGTGAAAGTGTCTTGCTTTAAAACGAAAAAAAAGGGAGATAGAAGATAGGGGATCGGAGATATATAATAGTAGGAGGACCAGAAGAAGCTGTTGGCAGCGAAGGAGAAGGAGGAGAAGGTGGAGGAGGAGGAGGAGGAGGAGGAGGAGGTGGAGGAGGAGGAGGAGGAGTAGTAGTAGTAGTAGTAGAAGGAGGTGGCGATGAAGATAGAGAAAGGGGGAGAGACGGAGTAAATGCGTGCGTGTGAGTAGTGAGTAAGTGAGTGGGTGAGGGAGTGAAAGAGATACAGAGTAACCGAGTGAGTTCAAGAGAGTAAGGAGGAAGGAAGGAGAACCGAGAGGCGGCGGCTGCACTGCACACACGGACGAGCCGCGGAGCAATAATAATTAGCCCCTTCACGTCTCTACGAGCCGAGCCATGTTCGTGCCTCTCCTTTTGTTATGACAATCTTCTCGCGCCGTCGTTGGACTCGTGCGTCCGTGACATCCTCGACCTCGTCCAAGAGTCTTCGCTACCACCTGGACGAGGAACACGACGCGTTCCGACATTTCGGAGCAACTTCTCTTTTAACCGTGCTGGAACCAGCCTCGTCCTTCGCCTCGAAGATCCCATCCGAACGCTTGAACACGAATGGATCTACTTTCCTACCTTGTTGCATGGATAGTGCATGCGTGTGTGCATCCACCGTTTTTTATCATCCTAGTCGAAGCGCATAGGAAGCACTTGTGATGTGGACTTTTGGACATTGAATGAATTGATTATTTTAACTAGTGGCCTACCAAACCAAATATCAAGGCTTGTGAGTACTATATAGTACAAGAGACCTGTTACACTTTGCATCTTAATTCTCATCTGCTGCTGCTCTCATCCTTGGTCATGCTGGATTGTACAATTTTTTCATTTAAAACGTGGAAATGATAATATTACAAGGTGAGTGCATCGCTACCATTGTCTGTTTATTAGAATAAAAGTGATTGTTTATATTTTTAATGTGTTCGCCTCTGTTTAATTATTGACGACAACTGTTGCTCTTTAAGCACCAATTTTTTCACATCATTTTTACTCCTTATGTCAAAAATAAATATGGAAGACATCATCGATGTTATTTTTCTCCAGACAGTAGCAGTTCACAATGGTCATCTCTTTGGTCTCTTTGTTGAATCTTAAAGCCTAATATTATCATATATTGTTCTCCACATTCTTCACATCTACTAATATTATTCCTTTTTTGTTAAATAGTTAACCAGTTATATTTTCCCTATTTTTTATTAATTTAACTTTCGAATTTCTTCTATCCCACTTTACTACTAATAGATAATTTTTTATTATAATCCTCGGATCATTAGAGCAAAAACAATGATATATATCATTATGCATTATCAATGTTCTTTTAAATTCTGTTTCTTCATTTTAGTTTCATATTTAGTTATAACCTGTTCATAATAATAAAAACATATTACAAATTCTATGTCTTTTGACTATTTTGTATAATTTATTTAAATCTTGGACATAATTCTTAGACACTAATAAAAAATAGTTTAATTTTTTACTCTTTTCTTTTTAAGCCGAATATCAAAGCAGACAGAATCAGAAGTGTTGCAGTTTTGTTTAGCTTTCAATAGCCCTTAGAAGGGATGAATGGAACAACGGCTCTGCGTCACAGTGTTGGCGATGGTGGAATCGGTGAGCCGGTTCCTGTTGCCACGTTGGTTGTTTACAAAGACTACGCAGGATATGGAATGAAAGTTTCAGGAGATAAGCCAGTTTATGTTCAGTCTGTTAAAGAAGGTACATTTACTTGACCATTGAAAAACATCACCCATTTTTAAATAGTTATAAAAGAGATATAAAATAGAAGAGGCACAACTATTAGATAGTATCTTATATCGTTGTTTAATAATGTACAGCAAATTTATATTCTTAAAATTATTCATTCATACTCACCTGATAAAAATTTATTAGATTTAATTAAATATAAAATGATACTAGATATTTATCAATAATGATGGTATCTTCTTTATTCTACGTGTCTACAATTAATATTTTTTAAAAATTGAATTAATATATAGTCCTCTACATTATAGTATAATTTAAAATGTTAGTTGTTTTTTTTCTTAATATTTGTAGTAAAAAATTAAATAGTGCAACCGCAATTATAAAATTTTCATTTTAAAATGTTTAATTTATTGATATTAATAATTTTAAATACATTACAATATAATTCTAATTTATTAAAATTGAATATCACATTTCTGTATTTAGAAGTAATTCATTGTAATCACTACATAATTATTAACATTATAAGTGAAGTAAGTTACAATAGGTTTTATTATCAATTCGAATTGGAAAATAGAGACCTTAATTAGGTCAATCTTCCTATAATATCACTTTATAGAGAAAAATATTCTTATATATATATAATTTTTTTTTCTCTGTAGGTGGTGCAGCTGCAAGAGCTGGCCTTCATGAAGGTGACAAAATCATCAAGGTAAGTTTCGTTTGACACATTTCAATTGATATTACAGAATCAGGATTTTAAAGAATGTTAAGCTGTAGTCAAGTTGTTGAATTTATTTCTAAATATTCAAGTTATAGCTCATACTTATATTTTTTAATTGTCATAGTTTTTTTCACTATTTTTGTCATACATATTAAAAAATGTATTCACTAGTATTTAAAATATGCAGTATCATAGCAGAAAAAATCTGTATAATTTAATAATCTCTATAATAATATTAAAATATAACTTACTTGAATTATATTTGTTGAAATGAAACTTTTTTTGTCTAAATTTTGAGAAGTTTGAGAACTTTTAAAAAGACTATTTTTAAACATGTAACTACAGACTCTAAGAAAGATAATTCCTCATTTTTAATAGACAATATACTGTAATCATATGCAGTTAAGTGACTCACGTTTGAAAACTTGTTCTTGAATTACAACAAAATTTTGAAATTCATTTATATATTATTTTACAAAAATATATGATGAATACTGAACAAGTTGTCATTATAGTTCGCAGCTCAAAAATAAAAAAATTACAATAAATAAATTTGTTCTTAGTTTGTGCATTGTATTTTATAGACAACAATTATTCCCAACAGTATAATTTATGGCATTAGCAATCATAAATTCCTAGTTTTGTATTAAATGGATATGCGATATATAAAACTAAATTCAAATAATTCCATTTATGTTTAGCACATTTTATACTTCTGATTGATAAAAGTAGGCACTAATAAACTAATAAAAGTTATGTTGATTCCACCAGAAATATTAAATAAGAAAAAAATGTTCTGTAAATATAAATTTCACCAATTAAATTTTTCAATAAAAGTTCGTTATTAATTTCTTTGCAACAATTTATAAAATTTTATTAATGATTATAGTTAAATAAAAAAATTAAATATTCTAAATTAGTAAAAAAGGTAAAATATTTCACAGATTTGAGCTTGCTCTGTAGATATTTCATAGATCTTTCAAATTCATAGTATTAATTTTATAATAAATTAAAACAAAGTAAAAAAAAAAGAATCATACCAACTATTAATGTAAAGTTATAAAAAGTAATTTCAATAAAAGATTTTTTTTTAATATTATTTACTTATTTTTGTCTTTTTCTATTATAGGTGAATGGAGTAAATGTAATGCAATCAACGCACACAGAAGTTGTTAATCTTATTAAATGTAAGTATATTGTTTCATTAATAAATTCAGACTTCAATAATATGTTTATAATACAGCTTTATCATTTTTTAAAAATAATACTTTATAATTTTTAAATTCTAAAATATAAACTTATATTAACTTATAATTATTATAAACTTATTCAGTAAAAATAATTGCTTAAAAAAATTGTTTTTCTTAATTGGCTAATTAAGAATTAATGATATCACTAGTGTTTATAGTAAACAAATTATATATTTCCTAAACTATAAAAGAAAGGTGTATTGTTACTCTATAATTTCGCAATGATCATCTGTAATTAGCTGTATTAATATATATATTTTATGAATGTCATGTACAAATGCATATACATATATATATATACGTATTTATGTAAGTGTACATATATTGTCAGTGTGAAATGAAGCTGAAGTGAGCTTGAGACAGGATGATGTAAGCATAGTGTTTATAGCGCTGACACCTTCAGCTCTGTCATAATTTATCTTGTTTTCGTTCATTGTATAAATTCAGTTCATAGAAATGATGGTTGATACATAAAAAAAATATCCTTAGTAAGTTTAATAAACAAAAATGTTTGATTGCAAATAATATCAACATTTTAATACGAATATCTTTTGTATGAATGTATAAAAGTTAATTCAATCATTATAGCAAGTTAATTAAGTATTTTTAATTAACTAATTAAAAATGGGTAAAACTTATGTTAGAAATATCAATTTAAATTTATATTTTATTATAATGTATTATACAATTATGTTATATAAACGTTCTTAATGCTTAGCATCTACACAAGTGGTTTTGACAGTACAACAAAAGTCTGTTACAACAATGGCTACTGGATTATCTCCATCACAACATCATCGACCAACAAGTTTATCAACAAGTTCAGTATTAGTGTCTCCTGTACAGGCAGCAACTTCACTTCATCGTGGGTCAATTGTACCTACATCATGTACTGAAAGGATTACTGGGCCTCAACCAGTTGATGTAATTATTTATATTTTTTATGCTTGTTTTAAAGATATTTGTTTCATAAAATACAAGTTTAAGAATAGTTAATACTTTATCTAAAACTTTGTCAGAATAATTAAGTGATTAATATTTACAAAGTATTAAAAAAAATATTTTTTTTATGAAAATTTTTTTATCAACAGCACGAAAAAAGACGGCAACTGGAAACTCAACGTGTATTAACATTACAATTGATGCTAGAAAATGAACAAAATTATGTTGAAAAGCTCCGCAGTGAACTGGCAAAAGCAGCAGCAGGAGGTGGAAATGCCAATAACATAACTTCTTTACAAACTGAACTTGCCAATGCTGAGAGAAGGTTGAAGAAATTACAAGAGCCACTAGATCAAGTATGAATGTTTATTATTCAGGTTTTTATTCTAGAGCTTGTGTTTAGTGCATTAAAATTATGTGTACATATTTATATATGTAGAGAATATGTGTTTAAAATAACGATTTTTATTTAGAAAGTGTTGAATATTTTTTATTTTTTTTAATCACAGATTGAAAAAATATGTTGATTTTTATTATTTAAGCAAAATCATTAATTGAATGTTGGTGGTTAATTTACTTTTCATTTATAATCGCACACAATCACACATTACATATTTGGTTTTAAAAAATATATATTTATGTTAAGGTAATTCTTATATTAAATGAGTTCATGGAGTTTTTATACATGGCAATTTTGTGAAAATTTATTAATCAATGTTCTTACTTAAGATTTTTTTTACTAAGATTTGTCTGATATCATTATTATTTTAACTTAAAACTTTTTTTCTAATGAGAAAACTTTAAATTAGGAATACCTTGATATGAAATTTATTACAATTTTTGGGTAAACATAAAAACAATATAACAAATCACTGTGTAAAGTACTCATACTTCTATACATTTGATAAAATAACTACAATATTATCGAATGACTTTAATTATTAAAAAAAAAAAACAATTAGTTTTCATTTTAATGAAAAATCAAAGAAGGTTTTTGCCTGGACAAATTATATCAAATAATCTACATAAATTAATTAAAGTTGATGTAAAAATTAGTAGCTTATATATAATTTGTAATTTTAATATTTAATGATCAGTACAACCACATTCCTCAAAAAGCTACATTTTAGATATTGAATTAATTTTATGTAATTATTTTATTACCGAAATAATTGTTTTACATACATCTTATATACAATACTGAGTTTCTTTGGGAGTTCGGTTGGAAAAAGTAACATCTGTAGCATCTACAAATTTGTGAGAGTTAATTTCTAATAAATTAAATATATAATTAACAAATATCCTAATGTAAGTAAATATCAATTTCTATTTATCAAAAGCCAATATAATTTTTACATTACTTGACAAACGTGTAATTTAAGTTAAATATGGTGGCATTCATAACTCAACGTAAACCTCTTTGATAAATTTAATTGTATCGCATAAATATAATTTAAATTTCTGAAATAAAATGATTAAATATCCGGCTTCGGTAATGGAAGTTTGAATGGGATACGAAATAATTTTAAATAAATAATCATAAGTGAGCCTGGGCATAAAGCTCACCTACTCATTTCGTTTTCTTGACATCACATAAGCAAACGCTCGTCAATTCGAACAAAAACAAAGAAACAAGAAACGAAAAACTTCACCGGCTTTTGTTGTGTCTTACAGCTTTGCTCGTTGGTAACAAACGTCTCCTCTCCTTCGAACCAGCACGCGCTTGCCTCGAGCAGTGTCGATGCACCGCCACCCTTGCCCTCCCGTAAATCCCTATCCATGCAGAGCCTGTCTCCGCCACCCTTGCCACCACGACCACCTCCCAACTCACAGAACGTAATTCAGTCAGAGCCGGAGAGACACTTAACGCCTCCCATCGCCAGTGGCATACCTAACTCTGTAAGTAGGCTAGTTTTCACACCCTGCACTTTTTTCTTGTTTTTTTTTTTTCAATTTTCATTTATTAATTTAATAATTTGTTTATAAGTTTATTTGTTTGTTTGTATCATTTTCAAGTTTATCACATACAGGGTGCGGTGTACTGACAGTCTTAAAATTTTCTATTAAGACTTACTAACTGGCTTATCATGTGGACACAGATTTAAATTATTTAATAATAGAGTAATAATTAATTATCTTGTACGGAAAAAATGTGTTTTACATGAATTTTTTTAGCATTTTACGTACAAGCAAAAAGTTGATTGTCTATCTTCAGGGTAGTGGGTATTAACCAACGTTAACCATTTATGAAGAACTCTAATTGAAATCGTATTGGAAATGGTTGGTATTATCTTAAGGTAAGGGTTATAAAATTATTACAGTTTTCAAATCAGAATTTTTCGTATTATTGATACATAACATATATATATTTATAAATGTATATCAATTGATAAATAAAGAAAGATAGAGAGAGAGAGAGAGAGAGAGAGAGAAGGAGAGAAGGAGAGATCATCATTTTTCATCCACGTTAAAGTCTATACGTATCAGTAAAACAGCGAAACTTAAATATCCCTTATATATTCACCTTATGTAAATATGTGTGCGTGTGTGGGCATCACTATGCACAAATTAATGTTTAAATGTAATAGAGACAATGTACTGTTTATACATCTAAGAAAACCATTTTGTCAGTACACTGTATACCTACAACTTAAATCTTGGATCTGGTGAACTAAAGATATTATTTATTTCAGTTTTTTTACCAGAAGATTCACCAATAACCTACATAATTATTTTTTTTTAATAAATATTGCACATCGTTGCACATTTGAGATTGGATTTGTTCTCTCTTACAATATTGATAGATAATTAATAATATAAACAAACAATAATCACTTATTTGTACAGCTTTATAATAAAAGCTTTTTAAATCATTATAACTGGAAATATGTTAAATTCTATTTTTATGCAAATACAATTTTTTTAATTTATGCATACATTTAGTCATAAGTATAAAAATGCATACCAACATTTATTGTGTACTCATTTACATCCAATACAGACTTACAAGCTATTGAGTATATTTTTCTGTCTATTTGTATTGTTTTTATTGTTATTTAATTCTAACTATAGTAATAAGAAAACCAGCTTTATCTTTTTTTCTCATTAATATTTGTAATTGATATTTTTCGATTATCGTGTCGTAATATTTCTCTCTGTTTTAAATAAGAAGTTTGCATGAAATATATATAAAGCATTAACAACGGTCTGTTCAAATATTCTATTAATTGCATTAAATGCGCGTGCAAATAAGAAGCAAGTCATGTATCAAAATGTAATTGAGCACCCAATAATCTTAAGTGTAAATTTCTTTCTTATTTATGCTTTCCATATTAGACGCATAACACCGGAGTTTACGATCCTCTTATCTGTTGATATTATCGATAATGCAATTTTACCCCTAAAAAAGAAAGGAATGAACAAACAAACGATTCGCCAATACAACGAATTCCATCACTTGAACAATTTGGCCCATCAGTTTTCACAGGGCGCGAACTTTGGTTGCTGCATGAACAA
This sequence comes from Kradibia gibbosae, assembly GCA_018907135.1. Taxonomy (NCBI): domain Eukaryota; kingdom Metazoa; phylum Arthropoda; class Insecta; order Hymenoptera; family Agaonidae; genus Kradibia; species Kradibia gibbosae. Next base: position 39,527,115 of record JACCHX010000001.1, read on the forward strand.
GCATCAGCGAACAAAATCGAGCCCGGAGCAGCTCGGGATAATGTCCCCCGCGGAAGCGAGTCGACAGCTCATTGCCTCGGAGTCCATGTGCGACTTGATGCCATCACCGTGTGGGAGGCCAGGTGGACGTCACAGCGGCATCGATCTCGACGATCCACCGGGGCACAGGACGCCGCCAGGCACACCACCGCCCCCTTACCCGGCACCAAGTCTCGACGACGTCACCTGCTCGAATCTCAACGAGGTGAGCGTCACGCGTTTGAATCATCATATTTCGAGCCTCTCGGGTGTTTGATTTCAAGTGGCGACCGACACTATTTTATTTAAAATTCTTCCTAGTATTTCAAATTCATTTTTAATTTCAAACAGAAAAGAGGAGTTTTTACACCCGATGTGTAATCGTTAACAATGGTAAATTTTTAGGGATTAAAGAAGCTTTGCTCTTTAAATCTTAATTTAGAAATTTATGAATTATTTAATGAATATATTTTTATTACATAATTATAACAATAATTAATACGCCAATTAATGAATACCTTTTAATAACAAAAGTTCAATAATATTTAAGCTTAAAATAAAATACTTTGAATTTAAGATAGATGTTTTTAAGGCGTGTTTCAACATATTATCACTTAGGAAAGATATACTTACCAGTCGTGCAATTGCTTTTATTTTAAGTCGAAAAAACATTTACACACACACACACACACACACACACATATATATATATATATATATTGTGAATGACAGCTACGGAATATTGTTGCCGACTAAATGAATGGGTTTGTATGCCTCTCATAATTCATTTTAGAGTCAGAGATGAAATTTTTATTTTACAGTAAATTAAAGAAATAAATTAAAGATGACCAGTTTTACATTTGCTTAACCTTATTAATTTTATTGTAGAACATTATTGACAACTTTAATGTGGTATCGTCACAAAGATCACAAAGTGTATTAGATGGAGGTAATCCAGGTCTGCCAATGATTCAACAACCAATTATGTCGATGGAAGATGATGACATGAGTGATCAAGAAGTTGTAAGTACACTTAGATTAATCAGTAACTTTTGTACTATCGTCGAGAAAATAATGATATTTTTACACTATTAATGTTTCATTTCGATTATTACTAACCGAAATTAAATTAATGCATTAAATTAATACATTAAATTTACAATATTTTACAGGGGCAGTTAGAAGACCATGGGCCGTTCAAATTGTTATCTAGGTTGTGGCAACATCACGCACATCTTGCTGTTTTTATTAATTATGTACTATCAAATAGCGATCCTTCTAGTCTGGTAAAAAGCTGTGCTTTCATTCATTTGAAATATTTCTTTTTTTACGATGCACGATGTAACGTACGATATACTTTTGTTCTAGTTATTTTACCTTATAACTGATCTATATAAAGAGGGCAATGCTAAGGAAATGAGGAAGTGGGCTTATGAAATTCATTCGAGTTTTCTTGTACCTGGAGCTGTAAGTATATTCAATTAATCATAATTAACCTATTTTTAATCCATACATTAAAAATGTTTTAGCCTCTACGGTTAAATAATGTAGATGAAAATGTTGCTCGTGAAATTGATGATGTGTTACTGAAGGAATCAGACAAGGAAGAAATTCTGCGAAAAGTAAATTACTTCTCGATATTTATTTAAAAAATCCAAGTGTATTTGATATTTATTAATTGAAGGTATTTTATTTAGATATTTTGGAAAGCGAGGAATCGGGCAAAAGAAGAACTTAATGAACAATTAGCTGATTTTCAACAAAAAAGAACAGCTGGATTAGGAACACTTTTTGGACCAAGCGATGCTCAATTAGACGAAAGTGCTTGTGACAAAACTAGAGAAGCTAAAATCATCGAGACATATCTCTTACCAAAAATGGAAACTTACTTGTAAGTTGTTTATAACATTTCTTAAAGTTGATTTTGTAATTTAATTACGCGCCATGAATAAGAACATGAAAAATGTTAGGTGGAAAGTTCATTAAGTAAACGTAATAAAAGTTATATAAGTTAAAAATGAACGCCAGCCATTTTAGATAGAAAGTATTTGTTCTTTTAAATAATTAAAAAAACGTTTAATTAAATTATATATGTATATCTATATAAGAAGTTTGAAAAAAATCTTTATATTTTGCAGAGAAGATATTGAAAAAGAAAATGTTGATCAACGAAAATTTGCAACAGCAGTAAGTCTTGCTACAGTGTTAACAAAAGTATTACAAGTACGTCCAATATCCTTAGATCGTGTTCCAACATTCGTCGCGAAAGATAAGTCTCACATTAAAGCTAGATTAAGTGCTGCAAAGGCGAGGAAAATGGCGGTGAGAGGCCATCATTTTGTCGCCCATCAGTATTTCACTGTCACGTATTGCAATCACTGTCAATTTATTATCGGTGGAATTGGTCCCCAAGGTTATCAGTGTGGAAGTGAGTTTGATACATATTTTATCATCTTATTATGTACAATAATAAATACATTAATTACAATAAATATTTGAAAAATAATGAATCAATAACAAATTAATATAATTAATTGTAGATTGCTCCTTGAACGTCCATCGTCAATGTGTTCGTGTCGTTGAGGAAAATTGTCCGGGTCCTTTAGTCAGAAAAGAAAGAGGCAACGATCGTATTAGCAAACTGATGGAGCGCATTCGACCGGAAAAAAAGCCGCCATCACATCATAGTCAAAATCAAATGCATCATAGTGAGTCAATTTCTAAAATGAATAGAAAATTTTGTATAAAAATGAATTTTTGATAAAATAAATTAATGGATGAATCTCTAATCTTCTTCGTTCAGTTGATCGTATAAAAAGAATCGATGATGAGAACAACCCTTTGACTGATGGTGAAAATGGTAAGTCAGTTTTATTTATTTGTAAAGGTATTTGATAAGTAAATGTTAGATAAAAAATGAATGAAAGATAGAGAATCGGTTTAACAAATGTTTACAATTAGTAATGAGCTTTTAGTTTTAAAAGAGAAAGCATGTCATAGAATTATTTGAGTAATACTAGATTTTAAAATTGATTAACTATTAATTTAAACCAAAATCACAGGTCATTAAGTATTACGTCGCAAAATTATCTATTGTAAGATTAGCATATTAAATGGATATAATAGTTATTGCATAATTAAAATCATAAACTCGAAATTCGAAACTCGAAAATAAATAGAATAAACTTTATACCTATGTTTGAGGAATAATCCTTTAAAATATAAGTACAATCATTAATGTGGATTAGCAGTCTAGTAGGTAATGGTATTACCGTCATCACCAGTCAATTATAATTTATCCAGTTATAAAAAAGTGTGAAGGTTCCCATAATACAATAATATGTTGTTGAAATTGGTTGTTGAAAAATAGGAGTTGTCTGGTAAAAGTCAAGCTAGCTCCAATTAAAGTAAAATAGGGCTAATTCTAAATTAGCGCGAAATTCATTGTTATCAATGGGTATCGGTTCGTAGTAAATTAATCACAATTTCAAGAGGAACCGCAGTACGAATTGAAGAGCACGATATTAGCAAAACGTTGCGATGGTCAACTATTGCATATACCATAAAATTTATAATCTACTAATTACAAAGAGAATGTTTCGCGGAAGGCGTGTGTCTCGATGGGTATCTGTCGAGCTCCCAAGGGCATAAAAATGAATTGTAAATCTCGCAGTAAGCTGCGGAGTATCGTGGTAGGGCGATGAAGAATAGTATGTAGATACGGGGAGAGAGAGAGAGAGAGAGAGAGAGAGAGAGAGAGAGAGAGCGAGAGGGTGGGGGTTAGTATTGTACATAAATATTCGCGGATTCGCGATAATATGGGACACGGTAAAGCCGCGAGGTGCCCCCAAGGTCGGCTTCGGCAAAGAATAACGATTGCGATTCTCGGACGACAGTGAGCGCATTTTTATGTGTGAGCGGAAAGGCGAACACGGTCACGTTCACGCGCTTCAGCTCATATTATTACGGTGAACTCGATTGACCCCGAGGGATCGTGCGTGCGCAAATTCATTCGTCGGGAGAGAAATTGGACTTATCTTTGGTGGTGTTGGATGTGACGATTGGCTCTCTGACTAGACGGGGGGGTGGAGGAGAAATAACGGAGGGTGGCAGTGGCTGCGAGGAGCTCCGAGGAAGCTAAGGCAATAGAATCGAGTCGAGAGTAGTGAGACCGAGACCGAGACCGAGAGCAAGCAATGGGAAATTGTCCGATTGCGGCGGTCACTGCGCGTGCGATTGTTCGTCGTTATATAAGATGCCTCGTCCCTATCAGTATCATTCACGTATGCGCTCGAGAAATTGTTCCATTGCGAGGGTTGTCCAACTGCATCCGTTAGATTTGGCTCTGCTGTATTTTATGTTGCACCCTAGTTATTGATCCCTCTTTTCGGTATTTTCGTTCGTTTTTAATTCAAGTCACTCAATTAATTCGATACTCGAAATTAGAGATGGGTCACTTTTAAGCGCCGCGCTCATTTCCAATATATACTAAGATTTTATAATGCAACAGCCTTTTCAATATTAAACTACACGTTTGAGATTTTTTGCGCAATAGTCAACGACTTCATTATTATAAATGCTCTCCTAATATGATAAAAAAAATTTCATTGATGAAATTTGTAAGTATGTACATGCATGCGCTTATTTATACGCACGTACCGAATGTTAAGGAATTGATTACCAGTTAAATTTTGATACGTTATTCATCATTCAATTAGAGCATTTACACGTAAAAATTATATAAATATTATAGTTGAGTACTCAAGTTTTTCAAGAATATAAAAGCAATCACCCGCGAACTCTAATTAGTTTGTAAGAAAACTGGTTGGGTATTGGAAGTTTTAAGTAATTATTACGTAAAAATTAACAGGATATTCATTATTTTACAGATTTTTTATTCCAATATCAAAATCCATCAAAAATAATAATTAATAATGTTAGGTCAAATTTTTAAGATCATTTTCACGATGAAATTAATTATAGGAAAACAGAGTTTATCAGGATTATTTAATTCCTTATATTTAGGAATTTTAGCATTTAAATAAACAGAAAAAAGAAAAGACGATAACGCATGTTTTTTAGTTATACATACATATTTTTGGTAATGAAAAAGTCATCGTTCTGCAATCAAAATAGTTTTTATTTATCTTGATTCAAGGCGTATACGATTTTGATAACTTTTTTATTTTTTATTTTAATAGTTTGAAAAATATTGTAATTTACCTTTGCAATATTATCTATATATATTGAGATAATATAAATTTGATATAAATTAATTAAGAATGAGTTGTATGATAATATTAATAAATTAGAAATACATCGTGTAAAATTTAATAAAAATGAAAAGGCAATAACATTTAAGTAAATAATAATGTTTCGTTACAAATCGAGTAAAAATACCCAAAAACGCACACAAAAAATTGAAGTATTATTATGAAAAAAAGAGTCACTTTATATATTAGTGCTTCCTATTAATTGGATTTTAACAGTAATATTTATTAAGGATAAATTTTTCTATTTTAATTATGATAAAAGATATTTGATAAAAAATAAAAGATCAAAGGGGACTATCGTATTTAAAGTCATTTAAGTTAAAAGATTTTTTTGGAATTTCAGATGTAAATTATAATGTAAGACCGTACATACTCGATCCAACGAAAACAGGTTAATCGTGTTTAAATATCAAAGAATTTCAATTTCGTAATAAAATTGGAACTTTTTTTTCCTGAAAAAAAATTCTAAAATATATTATAGTAAAAAAATATGCAATGGAAATAGTGTAAAAAAATATTATATCAGTATTTAAAAATGTAAGTAGTCTTCTGATTATTATCTTAATATATTTATTGCAGTAATAAAAAATGTCAACTGTGACTATTGTATGGGTGTGTAGAATATTTAAAAAATATTTTAATAGCGATTAAAATAGTTTTTAATTTTGTTAATTTTAACAATTATGTAATTATAAAAAGGGGGTAATAAATATTAATTTTTTTCACCAATTATAGTTAAAATATAGACTAAGAAAAGGAAATGAGCCTAATAGAGTAGATAACAGTTTATGTGTTAACAAAGGAAATGTTAGAAATCATTTTAAAATTAGTAACAGATAAAATATCCTGCACGAAATAAGTCATGAAAATCTCGTCTATTGCTTTTAAAATTATGATTTATATTTTTATCAGTAGACCCATTTAGAAATTCAATCACGTCAATTTTTTATTCCTAATACATTTAAAACTTTGTAATTGTCAAACGGAACATTTAACGGTGTTGATGGATGCATAAAATTATAAAAAAAGATAAAAGAGGAAAGCTAACTATTCAATACTATAAACCTTAACATTAATATAAATAAGGGTACAAGAAAGCGAAAAATATAGATTTTTAAAAATAAATTTTATAATAATGTGAGAGATTTGTAAGGGAGAATTAATAAAAGTTATTGAAATAACTTTTCAACAATTAAATTGAAGACAGTTTAATTACTTTCTAAGCCGGAAAAGTGAGCTAATTACAAATTTTCAAATAATATTATTTTCGGTGAATTTCGACAATTATTTGAAAAAAAGCATCAAAGGAGAAAGCAGCCAACTTCAAGAAGAAAAAACGATCAATGAGCATATCTATAAATGTTATAGAAAGAAGGTCGCTTTTTGAGCAAGTTGGAAAAGAAATGAAAAAGTAAGAAGGGAGGCTTCGTAATTGGTCATAATTGATAATCACGGAAATCCGCTTATTAGTTGAGAGGTATACAGCATATTGGGCCCCATCCCCATTTTACACGCGTGATCGTATTTGCTTTTGCGTGTTCGCAATCACTAAAACTTTTGAAGTTTTATCTTTATGGTATACGTAGCAACGACTGAATCTAAAATAAAAATAGTTAATGCTAAGTAAGTTAGCATGATTATTTGGCGATTGAACGATTGATTGATGAGGCTTGTTTAATAAAGACGCGCAGAAAAAAGATAGAGAGAGAGAGAGAGAGATAACACGATTAGCCTTCGGTGTAAGTACTGAAAAGATTGGAATTATTTTGGCGAATGATGCAGGACTGATTATTTACCTTGCAAATGAAATTACAATCAGACACTAATTTATCTGGCATTAATTAATAAATGTTTAATCGAGGTATAACATTATTTAGTTTTTATGGAAGACGAATACGAATAAATGAAAAGTAGACTCGAAATTTAAATCTTTGAATGGGTATTAGGTTAAAGCGCGCTCAATGTGATTCGTACAAGGTCTAACGAATTAACAACAGCGTAAACAAGACTGTAAAATTAAATAGTAATATTAAAAAGAAACGATTTTATAATAAATAGTAGATTTTACTCTGCAAAAATTAATTATCGAAAGACAATAAACTTTACGCTTTTGATTTACAATAATATTTAACAGATAATGGATTTACGGGCGATCAAAACCAAGGAGTAAAATAAATAAATATTTGTACGTGACGTAAAAAGCGTATGTGTTCTGCGCGGACAGAGTTTTAAATTTAGAACGAAAGTCTTTAATGAGAGGTCATGTAGGAGCCAAGGACTACCTCATAATTCCATTTTGAGAAATCTTTAAATTAATGTGTATGAAATTTATTGTATTTAGTAGTCGAAAATGTAGTAAGGTTAGTGTAAATTACAAATAGAAAAGTACTTTAAAGTACTTAATCTCGACTAAAAAAAAAAAAAAAACATAGAAAGGAAGAGAAAATTAAATTATGTATTTTGGTATAGGAAGCAAGAAGTTTTAGCCTTTTTTTGTATTTTTGTATCGATAAGCGAATTTTAGTGCGTAGTTTGAGATGGGAAAATTGTTTTTAAGTTGTCATCTATGCATTGCAATACATGTCAAATCATATGAAATATAAAATCGAGACATCGATATTATTTTACGCTCACTTATAAATTATTTAAAGAACACTTCATTATAATCGCAATGTGAGTGTGCTCATTGAAAGATAAACAATTCGTCGAGCATACTTTTGTATTAAAATGATAAAGAAATGTTTAACATATGCTTGGCGTCGAACAGCTTCATGTTTTTAATTTGACATTGCGTATCCTTCAGACTAATGCTCTAAAAAATAGGAAAGCTCGAGCTAAGCCAATGGTAGCCATAATGAAGAATTGGGGAATCGATTCAAAGAAGCCGGTGCCTTTCGTTGTTAAAATATTCAATTACGAGGGAAAGGGAGTCTTTAGTGTCATAATACTATCGAGTCGGTACAACAAATACTGGAAAACAATGTTGGCATGCGATTCAGCGGTGACATTGTGAGCGATCGATAGATTGCGTTGAGTTATCGAATCACCAAGGAAGCGACGGCGACGACGACGACGACGACGATGACGACGAGAACGACGACGAGGATGACGACGATGAAGACTACGAGAACGATAAGGGCGAAGGAGAAAAAGTCGGAAGGGTACACCGGACGATCTCCCTCTTTTTTGCGATTCTTCTCACTTCTCTCTTACTCTCTCTCTCTCTCTCTCTCTCTCTCTCTCTCTCTCTCTCTCTCTCTCTCTCTCTCTCTCTCCTCCCTCACCCCTCCCCCTCTCTCTTTCTCTCTAGCCCATCTTGCTTCTCTTGACCGGAAGCGGCGAGAGAGAGAGAGGTAGTGATGGGTTCACTGACGGTTTCCCTTGTAGGCGGCTTTTCTTAAAGTGCTTGTGCGAGTCGCGCGTTCTGCACGCGTTTGGTAGCAGCCTCGGGGGCTTTCGAGTCGACGGTGCCGACAGTCCCGACAGCTGCCCGACTTTTGCCGCGTGTGACGTCGTCGTCGGCTCGACGGTCGTCTTAGCGCTGTCAGTGAGGAGCCGACGGCTCCACTCGACGCACACTTTCGCTGTCCTTCTCATCCGGTGTTCTCATGACCAAGGCCCCATTTTTCCGCTCCTCTCGCTCCCTTCCACCCTCGATGGCCCCATCTCCGGCCGCCTGCTTCTGCCGACCGACGGAGCCTCGAGTGCGGCTCCCCACTTCGCAGTCTCGTCCGGTCCCCTTCTACTTGCCTCAGAGCTGCGTTTCGGAGTGAAGAGAGAACCAAGCCGGCGCAGTTTTTCAATAGCTGGCACGCGTGTTCACGGAGTTCCTACGATCTCGAGCGGCACGCGCTCCGCTCCGTGACTCTGTGCAGCTCGGGGCCCAAAGCGTCGTGCGCTGGCTGCCAGGGCTGCCCCTTTTTTCCACGTTTCGTGCGAGTGGAAGCTTTTTCGTGTGAGACTTACGAGCAATGCGCACCAGTGTTGGGCACTCTAGTTGCGTTTTTTTAGCGCGAGCGGTGGAAAAAAATTGCGCCAGTACGCTCCCAAAATCTACAGTGTTGTCGTCGTTGTCTTTGTTGCCCCGGATCGCGTGATTTTCGATAAGAGCACCACTGCAACTTATTCTAATAATTACATTCTTCCCTATCGCGACCTTTAATCATCTTGAACGAAACAGATCGGCCATTGTTATTGTTTTTCCATTGCAATATCAATCCTCGAATTGCACGAGCTTTTATAGAGCCTAATATTTTAATGACTATGACGAAACGTAAACGTCGCGTCCCGAGACTCGGAATTTCTTTAGCCAATAATATGCCTAATACGCTTTGTCGTTGTATAACTCTATTATGTATAACGAAAAGGTGCTGACCTCATCCTCGTGAAATTTTCTGCGTTTAATCTGCTCTTTTAATGATCGATAAAAATTTATACGTGGAAGTATTTCATTGGCTTTCCTGGAATCGGCTTGCAGGAAAAAGTTTTCCTCGAGCTTGCTTACCTAATTAAGTCAGTTAAACAGTAGAAGTTCGGATTCCGCTTTTCCTTGCAACCCATTTATTATTTATGAAGATAGTCTAATCGTTGCGGCAATAGAAGGATATATTGTAATGGATTGTATCATTGAATTGATTTCCACTTTAAATTCATAATATAGTTAAAATTTCACGATCTTTCTTTCGTTGAGCTTAATATCCAGACGCTCGAACAAATTATCAGCTACTTCGTGAAAGAATAAGATGAACTCCGGACTGTTTGGTTCGATTAACTTTTCGCAAAAATCGAAGAAGCATTGATCGAGAAGTGCGTCCGCGCTTAAATTCAAAAAGCTTTAGCCGCCGTCGGAACAAGCGATTCAGACGAAAACAGCTGCGTGTGATCAGAGGGACAACGACGGTGGCGGCGGCGGCGGCGGCGGCAACGAAAACGACACCTGCAGCTAGCGATTGGCCACGAGGCGAAAGGGCCTCTGTGAAAAGACCCGTTGAAAAGAGATCCTCCTTTCTTTTCTCTTTTTCCCTCTCGCTCCTTTACCACACGCGCGCACACATATACGTACACATATATATATATCTTTCTCCCCTCCCTCTGCCTGTTTTCACTATCGGCGTTTCGATTCCTAAACCCGCTTTGACGGCCGGCGGCCGGGCCCTTAGTGCCGCGATGCTCGAACTTCAGGGACCGCTACTAGAAGGCCTGGGCTCTGCCCGCCAGCTCGACGACGACGAAGGCGAGGAGGAGGAGGACGAAGAGAGGCCCGTGACGTCACCCCTAGTTACATTGGGACCGCGGAGTCACCAGCAGCGCTTCTCCGAGCGCTGTAGAAATCGACTCCTTCAGCGGAAGTTCAAGGCGAAGGTGGCAGTCGGGGCTGCGACCAAGGCCCATCATCACCGCTCCAAGGACGCGCAGCATCGCGGCTCGACCATTGCACGCGTCTGGGACACTCTGGCAACTGTCCGCTGGTCCTCCAGTAGCAGGAGCGAGGACGCGCTCCTAGCGAGGATTGAGCAACTGAGGAGCGCAGCCACCGCTTCCCGCGCCAACGACGGAGGTTCGCCCCCTTATTTACGTCCCCATCTCCGGTCCTTCGTTCGTTCTCATCTTTATTCCATTTTGTCCCTCCCAGCCCTTTTCCTCCTCCTCCTCCTCCTCCTCCTATTCCCTACGCTTTTCCGATTTTAGCCCGACACCCACGCTACGCGGCCAACCGTTGGCTCACTTCCCCAACTGTAATACGTTCTCGTGGAGGATTCCTTCGGGACTCGCGCTACGCGCCTTGTAAATCAAATAATCCCCCGTCCCTCGTTACAGATCCACGGCTATATTCTAGTCACCCGGCATTTTTAATCGATTTTCTCCACATGGACAATAAGCGATTGCGGTAATGTTCCCTGTAAACAAATATTAATAAAAATCTTTTCAAAAAATCTTCGTGCATAGGTAGTCGGCAGTTTGTTTACTTGTTAAATTTATATCTTATAAATTTAATCATCTTTCGCAATACCTTTATTCAAATATTTATTCTGCGATTATCCATGTTTGAGATATTGAGTAGGAAGTCACCGATTTTACTGTAACACGAATGAAGTTAGACAAGGATTTAAAAAATACCAATTTGAATTTTTTTTTTTCATGTTATTTCAACATCATACTTAATAATTTACACGTACCTCTATTACGCATTCGCTTATTTTTATACATGCGTAATATTTCTCCGCTCTTAGTAGGCTCATGCCTACTTGCCTTTCATAATTTACATTTTTCAAATTTATCTTAAACATTCGTTTCACATGTTATATTAAAATTTTAATAATGTTTAACTAATTTTATAAATTACTACTCATCATTGCACCTTAATATTAATTATTTTTAATATTAAATGCGTATGTTCTTTTTAATATGTAGAGGCTTAAGAAGTAAAAATTACGGATTGCGAATTAATTTAAATCGACTATTAATATAATGCATTTTAGAACATTTGTTATAAATTTTAGTAAACATCCTTTGACAATTTTGTTACTTACTATATTTCTGTTCAAAAACTTAATATACACGTCCACTGTAGATCCGGATGCTCTTACACAAATCACCTAATCACAAATAAATTTACATTGCCCGCAACTTATATATTAACTTAATTTTTTTATAATGAAACCTTATATTACTAGATATATTTTTGCAACAAGTCGTTGATGATCTAAGTGGTTTTGGTAATACAGACGCATAAATTTATGGACATTGACATTTTATTTTGCATTTTGAAATTGAATTTTTTTGTTTTGCTAAAACAATTAATTTATCGTTATGATAGAAATATTATTAAAGGATTTTATATTAATTATATTTACTTTGAATTGCTATGGAAAATTATTATTTAATGATACATCACGTTAACTTCTTAAATAAATATATAAATATATTAGATTTTTATATATTTACAATGACACACCAAAGTTCATTTCTCTTAATAAAGTTTTTTCTAATTATTAGGAATTATGCTAATAATTATAAATTGTCCTAATAATTAAAATCACTGAAATTATGATTGTAACTTTTTTTTCATTAAACACATGATTATGTAATGAGAAGAACATCTAGTTTTTCAAACTAAATATCTAAACTAAATTTTACTCGTAATAAAATTAGAAAATTATTGCAATTTTGTTACAGTAAAATAATATAAATTTTTTTTACTACATTTATGTAACATAAGCAGTTTTATACATTAAATTTTTAGTTTATTATTTAAAAATTTTTAATTAAAAATGTTAATAATTAGATATAAAAGTATTTTTTTAATAAGTGAATATACATTACTCTTTTTCAATCGATCATTTTAAAGGGTTTTGAAAATTAAACAATTGTTAATATACAATAAAGTGATTATCAACATTTTGCCTGGTAAGTATTACTTACATAATGCATTGAGAAAACAAGAGAGAAAACATTGAGTTCTATCATTATTAAATAACTTTTCATAACATGTTCCGATAACTGATTGTTATGATAAGACATCATTATAAAAAAATATTAGCGTCATGTGAACTACGGACTTTTATTGTTGGTGTATTTTGTAATTATTACACTGCATAATGATCGGAAACTTTAAAAGTAACCATTGCTGCTGCGTGAGTTTAAAAGCATATACGTGGATAATGCAACATATTAATGACTTTCTATTGTAGACATGAACGTTGTCGCATTTTACTTTATTGATACTACTCGAAATTCTTTTAATCTTTTTATTTCGTATTATGTGCATATGCACATGTATTATATTTCGCACTACATTGTATCAATTAAATTTAAAATTAAAGTGTGCACTTTTTAATACAGCTAAATACATATATATATATATATATATTTATATTTATATTAAAAATTGTTTTTAACATACAATGAAAGTATAATCAATGTCAATGTCAATTATAATAACCATCTGTCCCTTATGGATAACAAAATAATGTTGCACAATGTTGGGAAATGTTTTTAGTAATATATACACACACTAATTTAAATATTCTTTGTAATTTTATTACAAATCGTTATTAGAAATCATATCTTCTCTTTAATAATTATTATAAATAGCTAATGACCTAAAAAACAAACGTTACTTATAAACATGCTTTTTTAAATTAATAAATATACCTCATATAATTATTTAAAAATTTCTTCTTGTATAAAATGGAAGCATAAAATGGAAGTACAAATAAGATAATGGATATCAAATCAGTAATCAATAAATTTATGTATATACGTATTCAAGTAGTTTTAGTTATTCAAATTTAATAAACTATATAACCTTAAATACGTGTATAATTATATGTCATCTAGTGTATTTTTTTATCATTTCTTTCTCTTGCTTTTAAAATTAAAACATTTCATGAAAATTATTATCATTTTGGTAATAAATACGTCAAAAATTACAAAGAATAAGCCAATATATTGAAACCTCTTTTATGTTTGAACTAAGATGAGACTGAACGCATAATTTATTTTTTTTTCTATTACGTGGAGTTCTCACTCCATAATGTTGAAAACTGATGTCTCTTGCACTAATTATTCAATTACGTTACAGATAGTAGGAATAATTCTGGTTAACTCGTCATCTTTATTATCTTTAATAATTGTACTCGTAGTTATATATTTATAATTATGTACATAATAGAATGAATTAAAAATTTTTAAATGAAAGTAGTAATAATGTAATGAAAATTTTGATTTTAAATTGATAAACAAGCATTCTCTCTTTTTACTGTTTTTATTTTTAGAAGCCACATACTGAATTTAAATTTTAATAATATATGGTACGAATCCCTCAAATACAACAAATTAAAATACTATGTTATTAAATTCGAAATCATAATATTAAATTTCTCGATGATTCAAATTTTTATTATAACTTTATTTTAAAAGTATAATTAATTTATTTTTTAACTGCTCAATCAAATTTCATTCAATCGGATTCCAATCCAGCAATCTAAATTACCCTCAGTAATAACTTATGTTATTATCGATTTATAAAGTTTATGAATTATCAAAATGTTAGACTCAATTCTAACCTATGATAGTTGTATAAGTAGGATCTGTAGTTAAGACTATTGTTAAATCAACATATAACTGGAGCAACCGCGGCTTCGAGGCTTAACTGCCCGTAATGGAAATGTGCATTAAAAAGTGCTTAGTAGGCGCAATAGGCAGGTGCGCATCGAATAAGCGAATATTCGAAATACGCGTAATTCTGTTTATTTTTGTCACAGTTTGAAATCTGGTTATGATTTCTGTTATCCATTAATATTTTCATTTTCAGACATGCCAAAAGCTTTTATACGTAAATAATTGATAGATTCATTTAAATTAAATTTCTGGTAAAGTACAAAATCTATGAATATTCTAAAATTAAATAAAAATTTAAAAAATGTATTTTTAAATAAAAGTATTCTATCTAAATAAAAGTTATTCTATTTCAATAGTATAATGTTCTGTTTCGTAAGATTTATTAAATTTTGCAACATTTCCTTCATTGTTATATTATAGATACATAATATGATAGCGATATATTATAGAAACATAATATAATAATACTAAAATAAATAAAAATATAGTTGAAACAGTTAGTAAATATTTTTCAATTCATGTAAATTCGTAGTTTAAATTTACAGATTAATTTAAAGAATTAATTTTTTTAATTTTTCAATGTATACTATACGTGAAATTATGAATAAATGAACAGAATGCTTTATTGTTTTGACAAATTCAATGAATTAAGTCTTATATAATGTCATAAAATCAAATCAAAAATAACAAATGCGTCTGTGAGAAAAAATAGACAGAAAAATTGGGTGTGATAATTTGTGTTCGTAACTAGACTGTAGCTAAAAACTTTGCATAATTTGTGAAATGTATTTTCCTCAAGAATTTTTTTTTAATAAGAGTTGAATTTTAATTTTTTGTTAAAAAAATATTATTATTTAATGCAAATAAATATATGCAAAATTAATTTTAAATGTTAGTTCATTCATTTTTTAAAAATAGCATTCTGCTTTGATTGTTTAACTATTTGATTTATTATTAAGTTACATACAACAAAAATACGTAAACATGTTTGTAATAATAAAAAAATCATGACTTTATGCTCATCATATGCAAATAAATAAACATTAGGAAGTTGTATAAAAACTTGATTTTTCAACCATTATTGTATTATGTATTTTTTATAATATTTTTTTTTGCTAATTTGTTGCTTTTTTGGAAATTCAAATAATATAGTGTGTGAAATTACAGAAATTAAGATGGTTAATATTTCTCTAGTTTACTATGTATATTTATTCTGTATGTACATATGTATGTTTGCATGTATTAGAACAATTAAAGTTGACCAAGTAAGAATTTTATACAACTACTACCTGTATAAGAGATAAAATATAAAATCTATTATATAATAAAAAATAATTATTTGCTCTGAATTCATTTTTTCCATGAATAAAAAAGCTATTTTGACATATATTTAAACAAAAGTTTTTCCTTATATATTTGGCAGTTCACTTTTTTTTATCGATCAATAAAACTTTTATTGTATTTATGCATTCGTACATTAATAAAATATCAATACTGTTATTAAATATTAACCCATTTTAATATTTAAATATTAGTTTTAAAGTAACAATGATTATTTACAATGTCAGATTTAATTCTAATGTTCGAATACAGTTTTAATAATTATTCAGTATAGCGTTTAAAAAAAGAGGTCTCACTAAGCAGGAAATATTATATTTATTGATATACTTAGTTTTTTGTAAATTTAATTCCCCATTTTAAAAATAAAACAAAAGAAAGATAAAGTTTGGTATTTCATACGCTCAAAATTCTTTGAAACATTTACATTTGTTTACAAGTGATTTGCCAATCGTAGATTCTTTATTTTGTAAATATAAAAAAATTAAAAAAAATATTAGTGTTAAAAACAGGATATGCGAAGTGTATAAGCAAATAGTAAAGAACATGTCACTGCGTAAAAATTACGAATCTACGTTATTTCGATATTGTACGCATTAGAGTATCTTGAAATTTGTTAAACTATTGTAAACTTATTAAGTTAAGGTTTAGAATAGAACATTAATTCATTGAGCAAGTGTCAATCATTGATTATCACTAATATTTTCAGCGTAACTTCACATTGTGTTTTTAGTATTTTTTTTTTTTTTTAAATGTGTCACATTTTAAACATAATTCTAATGTAGAGTAATGCAATAAATAAGTGTTGCAAGAACGTTAAAGTAGCGAATCTATTGAAATTCCGTGAGCATAATTACTACAAGCTTCGAAAATTTCCAAATCATGATTGCCTATGTCACGATGTTAATGCAGTAGGCAAATGCCCAATAAATCGATTCGTCAAATCGACTGATTAACTTATCTTTAATGCGAAGGTCTTAAATTAGCTCTGTAACAGGGAGTCATTAAATCTCTTTTGGCAGTGAGTCAAAAAGCTAAAGGAATATTGATTTCTCATCAGTGTATAAACTCTTTTGTACATCAATTTGACGTATGTATTGGCAAATACGTGACTTTTGTGAGTCGGTCAGAAAATAAATTCTTCGGGTTCTTATTAAAATAATTAAGCGAATAGCAGACAACGTGTTTGCAGTGCGAATTAAAATCCATTTAATGTATCTGCCACTGCCATGGCCACTTTGCTGCACTCGCAGTTTGTTTGCCATCGCTTGGAATCGCGGAATCGAGCTATTTAATTTTGACATTTGCTGAGAACTCATTGTATAATGTTTGTAAAAATATGTCTCGGCTCGCAATGTGTTTGCATTATGCGCCCGGCGAATCAGCATAAGTATAAAATTCCTTGGCGCACATTATTAACGATAATATTAGAAAGAAATAATTAGATGTTAACCGATCGATTCGATATCGCAGAACGAAAGAGCTGATGAGCTGGCCGAGGCGTTCCTACGGAAGCCGGCCAGTGTAACGCTGTGTTTTATTAAATTAACCATCGTTGCGCGTTTGAATGCTCAGCCTTCTTAATATCCAATTGGGCGCGCAGTTAGTTCCCGTAGAGACTTACGGGGGAACTCGACACTAATTCGCGTCTGTTCATATTGACATTGGTTGTTGCGAAAGTGTGGTGCGAATTGGGGTTTTACGGGAGACGTTCTTGTGGCACTCCTCGGGGACGTGCTTTATCGGCTAATTCCCCTGGTCTATGAGTTTTCGGAGGGGCAAATGATCACGTACGTGAGCGCACGACGGGATCGTTAAAAGTGGAGCTGGTTCACGGGGGAGGGGAGAGAGCCACGATGGAAGCATTAAAAGCCGCGTATTTTTAGTGAGTCCCGCTATGCCGAGACTGACTGTCTACTGTCACTGAAGTGGAAATGAGGGATCATCCGTACATTCGTTTCGAATTTTGAGTCGCCCTCGCTTTCCAAAATTAAAAATGATTCCTAAATTTGCCGATTTTCTTCTTTATGATACTATTAACTTGTTAGCATTCATATATCGCACCGGTCAGTCTCAGAGTCTGATTTTACACGCAACTATTAGAGCTACAACTCCTTGCAATATTGCATTAATGCTTATTCGACTATTTGTTCGATTAAATATGTGCCATAGATGGGACGATATATTTTGTATAGCTTTTAAAAAAAACCTTTTATTTATAAACGATCAAATTACGGCCACTGTATGAAATAAAAGTTTTTTTATTCTTAGTAAAAGTATCTAAAAATATAAACCTGGTTCTTGTAACAGAATTTAGTTTGTAATACGAAGGATTACACTAGGATTAAACCGAAAGTTCTCCGCAGGGTGAAAAGTTATTTACTACAGAATTCTGGCGGAAATAACGTTACATCTGGCCGACTGTTTACACACGTACACGCATGCGAGCGCGCGCTCGCACATGCACACAGATTTCATATAAAAATGATATAATTCGTGTTGATAAATTTTTTAAATAAATTTTCTCTTCTAATATTTTGTCAATTTATAAGCCAATAGTTTTTTTGATGAAAAAAAATACTCATCAATCATGTAAAAATATTTTTTACCAGGTTTCGTAAAAATTTGAATTTCTATTTTGAATTATTATCATCAATGTTATTAATTCAGCTTTAATATGCACATTTTCATGCTATATGTCATATTTATAATTATTTACCTCCTTTGGTAATATTTTGCGTAAGTTTTTCGTCTTAATTTTCATATGTAATTTCCCTCTATAAATGATATCCATTTACATAATCGCTATTGGAATCCTTCCATATGTTAATTAATCAATAATTAAAGCTTAAGTTATTTTCTTTTGTATCATAAAATAAAAGTAAAATACCCAGTAATATTCCAACAAAATTATTTTGAAAATAAATAGTGCGATGACTGCAAGATATGAAAAGCTATGTTTTCAAATACGTTAAGACATATACTGTCTATTGTTATTACTTTAAAAGAATAGATTTTAAATAAAAAAATTGGATAAAAAAATTTTGAGAAATATTTGTAAGCACGGTGTAAATTTGATGTGGGATAAAGGGAGTATAGTGTATATTTTTATCCATAGTTCAAACTGAATATCACTAAATATGCCTTTTCCAAGGTCGAAAAATGACAACATTGTATTTAAGCATTCTACATTACGTGAAAAAAAATGTTACTCCTTACTATGATCAATAGAAGTGTCAAGGACAAATAATACATTTTTTGCTCTGGCAATAATTTTATTGTATCTTGTTAGTAGCTCTTTCTAATTTTCAATAGCCAATCAGATTGAATTCCGCGTGCTTATTTAATATTTATCGTACCCCATTCGCTAAAATGCATTTAATTTCCCAGCAGAAGCAGTTAATGCAAGTAAAAAAAGGGTCGACGATAGTTGCAATGTACAGGTGGGGGTTGATGTCAAGACAGATTGAATAAAAATTCTCAGTAATCTCACCTTCATTTCCAGTTTCTTCGTTGACAGTATTTTACGATTACGGTTGTCGGGTGCACACATCCCCTCCCCCACCTCCACCCCACCCCCAAAGAGTATGCGCGCGGCTACTGCCGCTGTGTTACTGCCCGCCATAGACACGCACATCCTCCACCTTCAATTCTCAGTTCCTCCCCGTCTCTTGAACCGCATGGAAGGAAGATTGGCGCCTCTCGATCTAGCAGACGCAACCCCCGCTCTAGATTCGACGCCGCCCGTGCGTTCGGATTTTAACCAAAGCTCATTTTGAATCGGGGCGTAAGTCTTGCCGAATCCCCCACGTCTCCGCGATTAATCCAGTCACCTGCGTTAAACTAGATTATTTCCACGTTGTCTGCTTTGCAGTTTCTCTTTAGGCGGGAGAAGTCGTGGACGTGGGAGACAGAATCGTTAATCAAAACTATACTTTTCCCAATGGCTTTTTTGCTTTTATTTTGGAAGCACACCCAACGCTCCAATCTTCTGTGATAACTTTGGGGAAACTGAGAGAATACACGAGATTATCTTTAGTCAATCAAGCTTGAGTTTGTGCAGACAATTTCTTTTATGAATTGCAAAAAAAAAACATTTTGATTTTTCACCAATAATAGTAGTGACAAATAAAGTCCGGTGTTTTTCTGTCCTCAAAAAGTAAATATAGTAGAAATATTCAGAGAGCGAATGCTTTCTTTATACATTATGTAAATACGTCTAATGTGATATTAATACAAATGAGGGTGAATTTAAATGCCAATAGTCAAATAAAAAGTTTACTTACAGGAAATTGTAGACCTTTCATAGTGAAGGTCTTGAAATGTGTTAATTTGTGTGTTGTGATAAGAGTTTGTGCGCGAATAAGTTGTTTGGAAATTGAATTAACGAGATCTGATATCATAATATAGGTGAATAAATTAATGCATATTAACCTAATTAATATTGTACTGCATTCTTACCATGTGATTCTTACCATTGATTTTCTCAATGTTTTCGACAAGTAGGATTATTATTACATGAAACGACGACGCAAAATTTTACGATCAAATTGATTGCTCGTAAACTTATTGTATTGCAATAATCGTTTAACTAAAAAACAGATTTAGTCGTTCGTGCATGGATGAATATTTTTTTTTTTTTTTTTATATTAAAGAGTCGGCGTAGATAGGGAGTGTTTTTTCTGGAAACCCCTAACGCCTTACATATAATGCAAAGCTTGCACGCACGACAATCGTAAAACACAAGCATTTCCTTTGTTGATAATTATTAACAGGCGTGCATTGTTAAAAGGGATTTTCAGAAGGAATCAAGAAAATAGAGAAAAGAAGTGCCATGCGAATGCCATTCGATTATAATAACGGTGTGCTATATCGGAAGGCTGTGTATTCTAGTCGTTCTCGATCCCTTATCCACGTTTGCCTTTTTCTTTCTACAGGAGATCATCGCGGAAGCGGCTCGGCAGGAAGCGCGCGGGGCGGCAGCGAGAGAGGCCGAGTTTCCGGCTTTGGAGGCGGCGATCACGCCGACAGTATGGACGATCCCTCCTCGAGGGAGGACATTTCCGAAATGTAAGGCTGCTTTTCATAGCTCTTTTTCCGTCTTCTACCTTCTGGTGTACACCCTTGTGTGGTGTCGTATCGGCGCGTCTCGACGGCCTTCACGGGCCTGCGACAGCTTCCCAAAAGATCAACTCAAGTGTAAATTGCCGACATTTCTGCTCAAGATTACGGGAGGCTTACGAAGAAACGCGTACCCTATGTCGCTCTTTGCCGTAACGCCATTATTCGCTTTTACATTGAGCAATGCCTTCCAAGCTTTACTTTGCGATACAATGCTGCTTAACCTAAAAGAGGAATCACTCTGAATTGGGATTTAAAAGCACCAACGAGGACATCTTCTGATAGCCACTGTACAAATAAAGTGAATAGCAATTTTCTTCGCGTTTCACAATTTTAATGTACAATCACATTGCAAACTAAAGCTTTGAGTAATTTCGAAGTAAAATACATTTTTAATCTGATTCATTATTTAATCTAGATCCTAAATTTTTTTTATAAAAAATACTTCAACTTTATTGCATTTGTGTACATTTATCAATTCTTTTATATCCTTTTATGTAAAGTAGCACAATTAAACCTATTACTCTTATTTCTCTCAATAATTATATCCTTCGTAATTGAAATCTGATACATATTGTGGCGTGTACACAAATAGGTGGACATCGGTACATTTAAGCGCGCATACACAAGAAATTAATTAAATTATAAAATGTATGTTTTCGATCTATTAAGTTCTCTGATTAATGTTATCGTTTTTACCTTTGTAAATTATGCGTTCATCACCTAATGATTAATTTACATTTTTTTTTTATTTCTTACCACGATTTAGGGTGCAGCAAAATATTTCCACTAAGCCAAAGACGTCAAATATAAACAGGTCAGAAAGTTACAAGGAGCGGATACACCATAAGGTTAGAATATTCATATATTATTAATATTTTACGAAACATGTATTAAGAGTTTGATCGATAAATAATAAATTTAACTGAATTTCGCAAATTAAAAATTGAATTAATTGTTACTACTACTTATTTGATACCCTAGTCTACATTTTAGGACAATTATTAATACACTCAGACCGATATTGTAGGACCAAGGTATCTTGATGTATTCGCTTTCATTAAATTTTTATTTCATTAAGCAAATTAAAATATTGATTTTAAATAATTCTTTTACGAATTTGATTTCAAATATATATTATACTAGCCCTAATTATATTAAATTGATTACTCGATATTGATGCATTATAAAAGTTCTTATAGTTTGATAAGCAAACTAATATAATTACGACGTAACATTCGATACGTTTAAGCTTGAGATTGTAAATTTATACTATAAATAGAATTTTATTCCTTTTCACAGCGACAGCTACGTGAAAAGCGAAAGACTAGTGACCCGAACCTCTCGAAAACAAAGTAAGTGTTTTTTTATCTATTTTTAATTTTACGATTTATGGTTGTCCTGATTCTCTAAATTAATAAAGCATTTTCATAAACTTAAGAGCTTAAATAAATTGGATTTCATTTCAAAACCCCGTAAAATGGAGGTGTTATATACATTTCAAAAAATTTTCATTTAAATATTTTTAGGATTTGTTTACATCTTGCAATTTACAAAAAAAAAAAATATATATATATATATATATAATGTAAATATGAAATGCTATTTAATAATTGTTATATTATATCTTTGATAATAATTGTTACTTTATAATGGATTGATAACATCAATAAATTTTTTAATTAGTAAACACATTTTTATTAATTGCATAATTGAACATTAGATCTAACGAATAAAAATAACATGATAATTACTGACTATTATGTTATTGGATACATTAAAAAATAGATTAATTCAAACACTTTTTAAAATTTTTTATGAAAGAAAATTTACACCCCTCATAACATAAATCTTAAAAAAAAAGTATACATTTTCTAAATTATGAAAAGATTAAATTCATTTTTGTCTGATTCTGGAATTTTTTTTATCTTTATCGCTTAGAGGAATTAATTCAGATTTATATAATATCGAACAATATGTAAGTTACACATACTAAAAGTAAGATTGAAATGATATTGAATATAATTCAGAGAACATTATTTTTATTTTACGGCTTTGATAATATACAATTTATTAATTTTACAAATAATTTGTTATAAAATTTTATGTACTAGTTTGTATAGTTTTTTTATTAGTTGCGCTTTATTAATAAACTAAACCGATTACATGATACTATTTCAAGTAAATTGTGATTGAAATAATTAGTAAGTTAGATTCCTAACTTCTAAAAATACATTACATACAAATATTTTTTTTTTTTTTTAGAAATTTTGAATAATTTAATGCTTAAGTAATTTAAAATTATATTCATATATACTACGGTATACACTATAAATAAATATTATTCTATACAGTAGTTCAACGTCATTTATAATTATCAGCTTCATTCGAGTAGAATGAGAGGGGATAGGGAGAATGATAGAGAGAGATACTAAACTTTTCGAAGCGTTACAGAAAGGTTTTTTCGCCCGTTTCTTCCTTGTAATTTTCCTCATTCATGTTGCTTATGATTCTTCTGTATCTACATGTTTATAGGGTTTTACGGAGAGACGCCCCGATTGCTCAGTTTTTGTATTGTCTCTTTTATTTTACGGCGTCACGCGCATCCGACTCCATTTCAAAATGAAGCAACACGTTCACGGTCGGAAAAGTCGGCCAACTTATTTATTAAGCTAGGAACGGCGCTCGACGCCACTGAGTTCCTCGCGCTCTCTGCTCAATACAACCTTCAGCGTAATGTTACGTCGTTAGTTATATATGGTTTTTTGGCAGAAATCTTGCGAATGAGCAGCATACGATCCGTCGCTTTTTCCCTTAAAAATTTAACTCCTTCCTTCTTCGCCTGTAGTAAATGTTGACGTTGCTTTTAACGTCAGAAAAATCGTTTATTTGGCTAATATAGTTATAAAAAATCTGGTTTAATAATGCCAATCGTGATATATCGCGGGAAATCTTCCCTTTATACAAAATCAATGAATAACACTATTAATTTCATTCCACCATTCTATTCGATTCTATTATACCTGTTTTTTTGTTCGATATTTTAATCATTTTTCGTTGTTCCTGTTTTTTAAAAACAATTATCGTTCCAATATTTATTTCATTTTAATTTACTTCTGTTATCAATGCTTCTACTAAACTGACTTTAACGTTAAAATAGATCGACTTAATCTAGTGTAAATCTTATTGCAGTTCGAATTAATACAAGACGCAGTTCAAGATGTAGAAAAAAAAACGATAACAGCTTTATTTAAGACGCGTTACAGCCGAGTGTCCTTAACATTCTATCAATAAAACTAGAAATCAGAAATAAAACACACGTATATTACAATAATTTAAAAATAAACGTTACAGTCGTAGTAAAACAAATGATATTTAGTGGAATAGTATGTACGTTGTCACAATAACACAAAGAAACTTACAGCTACGTTAAGCAAGTTTGTTGCTTAAAAATTAGTAAAACTAAGTAAATAAATAGCTTTATTTATGAACGTATAAAAATCAAAAACATATTAGTCAATATACTTGATTTTCCAACAAGTGAGGATTCTTATTAGAAAATTTAACCAATGCAGTAAGATTAATATCTCGTTGAGTTTTACACAATGAGCGACCTAATTCGCACTAAAGTTAGATATTATTTTCTTCTAAAGTGTAAATGTCGTAGTTGAAGTGAGATTGTAAATAAAGTTCATAGGCACTTATAATGTTTTTTCGTATACTCACTGCAATATTTCGTTTAGTAAAACCATTTTCTCTTACTTATGATTAAAGTTTGTTATAATTAATGCGCTAATTTCAATTTCGAACAAGAAGATGAGGCTTCTGCATGATTACGATTTTTCATCGAATCGATGATCGGTTAGCGTCCTCAGTTTTAAAACGCAAAGGCGAAGGAGAGCGGCAAGCAAAGTATCGTCGCTAGTCTTCTTCCTGGCAGGAATATCCAATTGATCCGTGGAAGCTCGATGCAGTGGGAAGATTGAGTTTTCAGTGAATGGCTCCAATGTAACTCGGTGTTTACGCACACACCCGCGCACACAGGCAGAAAGACAGCCAGACACAAAAGCCACGACAAAAATGTTGCAACGAAATCGTTAGAACCCCCAGCCTTTAGACTTTGGCCTGCAGTAGCACTAAGCTGTGGATATCCTGCGTCGCGGGCACCGAGCCGGTGAATGGGAAAGGAAGCTTTTCGGAAGCTTCGGTCGCCGCGAGAAGGCCAACCAGGGGCTCGCCAACGTCCCTCTCAGCTTCGGTTCTCGCCTCGGCGTATCCCTTCCCCCGGCCTATCTTCTATCTTTGCGCTCCGTCTTTCCAGCGCCCCCGCCTCCCCCGCCGATCAAGCGTATAGGCACGCAGCCCCTGCCCCTGCCCCTTCCCCTCCTGATTCGCGAGCCACTCGAGCGCCTCGGCGGGCTCTTCCGAGCCCGGAATCTCGCGCGCACCCTCGCGCGCACACCTCGGGGAAGAGCTCGGGGAAAAGCTCGGCAGCGCAGGCCCGCGATTCGTGATTCGTCTCGGCTGGACTCCCTCAGTTAGAGGCAGGCCGTCGTACCGAGTCGCCGAGACGCCCGCGACCCTGCTTATCCGTAAGCGCGAGTCATGCTGCGCCCTCGACCACCAGGTTGAGAGGAACCCCCGTTTATCCTTATCGGTCGTGCCTGCCTGCCTGCCTGCCTGCCTGCGTGCGTGCGTGCGTGCGTGCGTGCGTGCGTGCGTGCCATGTGCCGAGGGTTATAATGGTAATGCTCGTAATTACCAAGTGAGTTGAGAGAGAGAGAGAGAGAGAGAGAGAGAGCGAGCCAATGCCCCACGGGATGTGTTGCGCGACAGGGAATCAGTTGGGGGAGGGGACGAAGCGAGCGCCATTTCAACACTACTTTCGGTTTTTGGGACGGGGGGGGGTGGAGAACTACTCGTTCGACTATTCGGCTCTCTTGGTTACTTTTAAAATGCCTAAGCGTCGCTCGATTCTTCATCGTTTGTGCCTCTTTCCATGAGGTCTTTTTAACGTTTGCGTCACGGGCATAATTATACGTCGCCGTGCTAGAACGAGCTTTGAAGAAGTGATGCTACTGTTGCAGCAGAAATTTTCTTGTTAAACCCAGAATGTCGACAAAGTGTGAGTGAAATTCCCCGGCGACGATAAGTGGATTGCTTATGTCGCACCGTTTGATACCGTTCGAATGCGTATATTTCATGTTTTAGGATACGGCGTTATAAGCCTAGATCAGAAATAGCCGTTTCCCGCTCTCATCTCTAATAAATTCTGTTCACAAAGTTTTTCCAAAGTGTTGGCTTTATTACTACCGTGCGACAACCTTCTCAATTACAGTCTGTACTTGCTTAAACCCTTTATATTTGCCGTTCTGCGCTCGTTTCGTCCCTTACGACATAAGCTATGGTCCTTTTCGTTAACGCAAGTCTAAATAATAAGTTTATCGTTCAATTACTTCATTAATTATACAGTTTGATTATGCAGTTACTCGGATATGTGTATTATATAATATAAACATTTCTAACATTTAAAGTAATATTTTTAAATTACAATTACATAAAATCTATCTAACAAAATTAGAATCTAATTATTTTTAAGTTTTAGCTCATTTTAATTTCCAGCAAACCATTTATTAGCTTTATGATATTTGTTAGCCATTTTTGGTGGATTTATTGTTCAAGGTCAGTTAAATCTCTGAAAATAATACATCGTAACAATCATATTTTTCATTTAAGGGATACTAAAGCTCTGAAATGATCGTAAATAATTTATCAATAAAAGTGATTTAAGATTGGTTTCTTGCATTAAACAATTATTTTAATATAATACGATTCAATAGTAAAACCTATTTATTATTATCAAAATTCTTACATAAAATGTATATTATTCCATATTTCCTTAAGCGCATTTTAACTTTATCTGTAAACGAAAGTTAATTTTATTTTCAATCTTTATATTCTAATTTTCAATCGAATAAAAATATAAATTAGTATAACAAATATATTAATAAACATAATTAGTTAATCATAAAACTGTTATCTCTCTTTCTCTTCCTATTTCTCTTTCTCTTTCTATGTTTCTCTTTATACGCATATTTTTATTTAAATATCAAACGTGATGTGATAAATATAAATTAAGAATGTACATGACTTATCGTATAATTTCTATTTGCAATATTTCCCTACCTTGTCATTGTGCATCTTGTGAATCATCCCTGATTCTTTCATAATAAATTGGTCGGAAAGGTTACATCTTGTAGGCGGGAACTACCTATGAGAGTTGGCACTTCCTCTTTCATGAGACTAATTTTAAAATAATCTTCGATCGTCATATCACGTGGAAGACTAAATGTTCAAATTTTAAAAATTTATATCTTTCGCGTACTCAAATGGATTTTGTTTTTCTACATTCAAAAATTTAGAACATAAAATTAAATTCTTAGAACAACATTGATGTTGTAGGATAATTTTCACATTAACTTTTTACTCTAAATGCTGTTTTCAATTTCCTCGAAACTGGATAAAAATGATACATATTAATTTATAATTATTTTACATTTTTTTATATAATAAATAATTGTTTTCGATTCTTATTATGGATGTAGCTTCGTTATGATTATTTTTGTAAAGCAATGGTTATCTTTTAAATTTTACGTTACTGGAATTTCCATACATTTTTGCAATAAATATGGAAAAATATAGCATTTTAAAATGTAGATACTGTCATAAAAGACGTTTTTTATTGAAAAATAAAGAAAGAAATTAATTGTGGGCATTATTTTTCAAAATTAATTTTTAACATATCTTATCTTCATAAGTTCGGAATAAATATAATATTGGAAATTTATTTTCATTATATATATAACAGAAATACTTAAAAACATTACACAAAGTCATTATTGCAAATAGTTGGTTTTAAATAAAAGTGTCGAATTTCTTTTTCATTAATTTAAATTTTCATTAAAAAAAAGTTAGTTTTTCTAAATGAATAGAAAATTTTTGCATAAAATAGAATTTGATACTATGACATGAAATGTAATTCGTTACTCATTGGTTCCTACTTATACAAACTCACCAACATACTCACTAATCCAAGCTTTACTAATTAATAATGTTAATGATATTAATAATTGAATAAGTATATAGATAGTTCTTACATACTACACAATACTAACAAATAGTTTTTTTTATACTTCAAGAAATCATTTTTGAAAAGTTTTTTTTCGGCGCTTAAAATAAATAAAGCTACAGATTTTATACGTAACATCATGTTTTTGACAAAAACAAGGCTGAACAGTATATAAACAATAATTAGAGCAAGTTTTATGGATTATTTCAGAAAATTTATCTGTTTTGTAATAAATCATCACGCAATAAAATATTAAATTTTTTATTAAAAATATTTGATATAAATTTTTTATAAGTCTATACATTATTATTATATTTGATACTTAAACTGTTTCTGACAAATTTAGCTGAATATTAAAATATAAGTACTCTAAAATACATTCGAAGTCGTAGCGTGTATAATAAAACAATTTATTAATGAAACAGTTACATAAAAAGGAATTATGAATCAGTCGAAAATGATGATACAATGTTATGATTCAAAATTTAAAAATCAAATTACTAAAAAAAGAAATAAACCATTATCTTTATTATTATAATAATTTTTATTAGTTCATTGTTATATTTGAAAAAAAAGAAAAATTTATCGTCTTGTTTAAATGATTTTTTTTCAAAACAATTAGTAGTCGCGATACTCTTTTAAGAAAAACAACTGAAAGAAAAATAAATAATGTTATGTTTAATTAAACTACCTTACATTACCAATATCTTTTCAAACTATCAATTAAAATATCTACCTTATAAATTAAGATTGCTTTTTAATCATAGATATATAATGTTAACTTCAAAATGTAAGCTTTTTTTTAGAAACTTGTTTTCAACTTTTAAAAAATATTTTTCACAGGACTAACAAGTATTTATATAGAAGAATAAACTAACTTTATTTATTAATATTAAAACTAATATAAATTAATCAAATATATTAATTATACATACATGTTACATGTGGTTTATTTTTAATAAAATTAGAAAACATTAGATTAATATTGTATAAGTAACTTAAAATTTTTGAATATTAATTAAATTTTGTATTTATAAAATATTATAATATTCATATTATGTTTGAAAAAAAACTTTTAAAAATAATAAAATGTTTATGAAATCTATAAAATGAATAAATTATCTTCTATTGTATTGGGTATAAAAAAATACAAAAAAGTTCTAATACTTTATTTCATTTACATTTTGTAAGTAATGTTATTCCAAAAATATGAAAAAGTTTTCTTTGGAATGTGCAATACACAAAACTGTTTTATATTGCATTAAAATAATTCGTTCAAAAATTATAACTTGAGAATATAAATATATTTAAAGTCTTTGTTATACTTGTACTCTATATTTTAAAACAATACATTAAATTTTTGTTCTATGTTTAAACATTTATGCATGTAAAAAGTGGGTGATAACATATTAAAAAAGTTAATAATGTTAATCTTAATGTATATAAAAAATGTATTTCATTTGTAAACGTAATATGTTATAATAAAAATCTATAGCATACAATATTGAAGTTTTTTGTATGCGCACAATTTAGATTTATATACATGCTCAAAATTATTAAATGCATTGTTGCCAAGTTTTAATTTCTTATAATAATTGTGTTTCATTATAAAATATTAACCTTTTAGAACTTGTAATTGTCATTTGTTTGAATAAATAAAGTTTGATTTAAAAGGAAATGAAAAATCATATTTAAGTCGGATTACAATCAGATTTAATTTAGATATTAATTTTTCTTAAACTCACATTGGTATTATCTTACTTTAACAACTGTGTATTCAGTTTAGACATTTATTTGGATTACAAAATTATTTTGATTTATGAATATGAATACCTTTGCGTTAAATACATAGTTTATTAAAAAAAATTAATTAATTAGTTAATAACAACACACTTATTAATTAAAGTTTATCAAACTTTTTATTATCTGGTTTATCTAAAATCTATTTTCATATTTTTGACTTAAACAATAATAAATCGAATATGTCGCGGGTCATGTTTTTCGATTTTCTAATAACATAAGCCGCAAAAGACATCTGCCGCACTCCAAAAACTCATTTTAACGTCAGAGTAACAGCAAAAGATAAAACAAAATATTTTTAATATTATAAATATGTATATAATTAACCTTTTTTTACTCAGAAAGCCAATATCGAAACTTCCATAATTCTAGTATGTGGTCAATGTGGATCATAATTCTTTTTATCAGGGTTGGCCTTCTCCAAACTGAGTTGTGGTTAGAAATATCGAAAAAAATTAATTCGAATCGAAGAAAGAAAGGCAAGGTTGGGCTATTCTTTCTCACTTGCTCTATTAATTGAAGAATTTATTGATCGGCAGTGAGGAGGCAGGGTCTGCTTTCTGCTTTTAACTTGTCTATTTCTCTCATGCACGCGTTTATCACTTCTTCCTTCGACATTACCGTTAATCTGCTTTCCTTCGCTCTTTTTTCATTTTGACCTTGCGATCATTCACATAAGCGCCCAACAACACCAGAAGTCACGATGTTTTACGTTTGTTTATCTACTGCTACACGTTTTACACCGAGATCGTCCTTCATACCATCGGCTTGGCTAACGTCCTTTTTCCGTACCCCACTATGGGTGTGCTTACCTTCCCTCCCTCGTTCCGCCGCCATTTTAGTTATAGGTTTATCCCCACCCTTCGGTTCCAAAAAAGTAAATAGCTCATTTGAAAGGTTTTGTTGGCCCTTGTCAGCCAGACCAATTCACACTTTTTAAAGATAAATTTTACCATGTTCCAAACTAAATTTGAAAATAACTTTTAATATTCATGAACAATATTGAAACAGAAAAGCTAGGGCACTACATTTTGTATAATATAAACGTTATGAATTGCTAAAAACTCGAGATGCATTTAATTAGTTAATTATTATTAAAGTCAAATACAACATTGGTTTAAAGTGTTGCTCATGTTTTTTCTTAAATTTGACAATATTAAACTTCTTTTTAATACTTACAAGCTTTAAGTAAATTTGATTATCAGTAGGGCAATACATCGATCAGTATAATTTGTGTAATAAATTTAAGGTTACTACAAAACGCAGAGAATGCGATGTTAAATTAAAAAATCCTATCAAAACTATACGTTATTTAAATGTTTCAATTACAATATATTTTATACTAATAAATTTAATAAAATTGATTGCTCGGAAAACAAGCTAAATTTTTATTTATATAGTACAAAAAAATACAGTCTTTGAAGAACATTTTATTTGAAACAGCTTCCAGTAAAGTTATTCAATTAATCAATACCCCTTAAATTCCCGTATCAATAACGTAAAAATTCCGATATGTTTTAATTTTTGTGCTTGAAATTTATAAAGATTTAGACTTTTAAAGTTTAGTCAAATACGCAAGTATTAAGAGCAGATTAGCATATTTGGATGAAACTCTCTGCAAGGAAAATAGATAGCGATACAAAAGTGTGAAGTACGAATTTATAACAGAAATTTTCCTAAATATTCTTAGCGTAATAAGTACGAAAATAAGGAAAAGAAGACAAAAACAGCTACACTTTTATTGTGCTCTTGCATGTTTTACAATATGTGTGAAAGGAAGAAGAGTCATAGAGAAAGAAGGAGAAAAAGTCAAAGTTGCTCTGTCACAATTTCTATTTTATCCTAACACGTGGATATACACAAAAACAGGCACGAAAATATTAAACACTGGTGCCGTTAATGCACGGATCACCAATATTATAACAACAATATGGTTTGTAAGTCATCGAGCGGAGAGCGCGTGCTGTTAATATGAGGATCGTTTTAAGGTCTACACATTTGCGTACGGCTGACATGATCTAAGGGTAGTTGTTAAAAGTGTGCACAGTCGCTCAAGTTTCAGTTTTGGCAGCAATTGTAGCCTTAAAACCCTGCTCATCACTCTCGACAATTAGTTTCTTGAATCATACATCACGTCGTACGCAATAACCGCACATATAAACGTATAAATATATTTTAAACACTTCAAACTTTTAAATGTAATACATTAAATTTTGTTTTTCTTCCGTACCGTTGAAGTTAATCGTCCATAATTAATATAAATGCATATTTCCACTTCCTGATCCACAGTCCTTATTGATGCAAGTCCCTGTTTCTTGTTATTATTATTAAAATTTTATTATTATTAATATCTTTATCACTGAGTCACCAAACATTTTAAATACTATTTTAGTATAATTTTGGATTCAGTGTAATAGTATTGGCCAGATCATTAATGTGACAGTTCTTCAATCGAGAGGAAAGTAACGAAATTTCTACATCGATTAGTTTGGTATTATTGACTTAATAGGGAGTATCTCTTCAGTTATTGTAGTTCCACACTGTTTTTAAGATTTTTGTGATAGAGGTTTTTGAAGACTATTTACTTGGTTTTCAATTTTTATATAATATTTAAATCATTACTTTTATTCTATTTTAAACTAATGATAAAAGTCTTTTATTTAATTCTTTAATGATATTGAGCAATGCCTTTATAATTTTATAAAAATATATTAATATTTTTATATATAAAATTAATCTAGCTAAATAATACTTACTGCACTAATAACTACTTATTAAGAATATACAATTATATAATAAAACTAAGTCTTTCTTTATGTTATTTTGTCACAAAGTTGAATTTTCATTAATTGCAGTAGCTTTATATAATTGAAAAACGTTTCCATTCATAATAATTGTCTGTTAGTTTAATTATTTTCTTAAATATTTGTCTTAAATTTTCACTTTTATCAACTAAATACAGCTTAATTATATTATAATTGTAGGAAATCAACATGACCAAGTTAATGAATTAAATATGTAAATTTTTTTTTTAATTTATCGTGTTGAACAGCCAAGTTTGTACGCCGTTTTAAAAATAGCAGGATATATTTACTGTATTAGCAAAGAATATTTTTTGCGATCTTACAAAGGTCAAATTAAATATTATTTTGACTGAATCTTAAAAATTTATATTTTGTCAAAAATACAAACTTTTAATCACACAAATTTTTAAAATAGTATCTAATATAAAATAAATTTATTGTATAAAAATAAAATTTGCATCCAAATATACTTTTTTTACTAAAGAAAACTCATTGTAAGAAAGTTACTACCTGGGTTCCCATTATAATTTAAAAGTTTGTTAATAAAAATTAATATTTTCTCAAAAAACTTTGGAGTGAGTAATAGTAATAGGTATTTTCTTTTTTTTGTAAAATGTTTCTTACGCTGACTTTATTTAGAGTTTACGAAAAAATTGATAATTCAAAAGTTTGTCTTTTAGCTTTTTTAATTGAAAAAGTTTTTGCAGATTGTTTGACTAACACTCATATCATAGCCAATGCAAATGCATCATAACTTTCTCTAAATATGTACAATAATAATCATGTAGGCATAATTCACGGAGATTTAAATAAACACATTCTTCATTGAGGGTTACTCTTCTTTATTGTATGTGACTGTCATTGTTTACATTGTTTTGTAAACAAATTACTAAACCGATTGTTTTTAAAACAACTGTTTTATTAAAATGCTTCGAATTTAATATATAACCATTTTTAGAACATTTACTTGATTCATAAAACGTCATTATTAAAACATTTTTATTAAATTATTTATGACATTCATTTTTAAAAGATTATAACGTAATAAATTAATATAATTATCTTAGCAAACAAATAAAACATTTTATGTATTTTTATCGATAATCACAATTTATTTATTTATTTATTTTTTGTACTCTTGTTGAACTGTAGTAAGGTAAAAAAATTACATAGAAAATGAGAACTAGTGAAATTGCTGTGGAGAAATTTTAGAAAAAATAAATTATCTGAAAAATAAAATCTTAATGATTATTTTATTTATCCTTGAAGATTGAGTAATATATAATAGGGATTTGCAAAATTATTAATAATTTCTAAAAAAAACGCAATTTTTATTTTTATAGTATTGAATTACTATTTTAATAAAGACTAATATTTATCAATCGGGACAGAATTGTATTCAGAGTAATTTAATATATTATTTTTTTAAATGTATTTAAGTATAATTGGAAATGTACGCTGTCTGTCATCCTATTTCTGTTTAGTGTATAATTAAATGATATTGCAGCCCATTAGAATAACAAATATTTTTTTTAAATAATATTATTAATATAGTGTATTAAAATTTTAACATTTAGTTTTTGTAAGTGATATAAAAGTTACAGATTAGCTTTAAAAGTTTATAGTGTAGAAATCGATTAGACATTGTGAAACTTTTTAGATTGTTAAGTTTTCAGGGATCATAATTATTCCAAATGCTAGTTTTCCTCTAGATACTTGTAGCCGAAGAAAAATAATGGAAAACAGGAGGAAGAGAAATTTATAGAATGTATTAAAAACTTTATTTTGAAGGAAATGATTCTGTTTGTACACGAGTTTAGATATTTTCAAGAATGGAATCAAGATATGGAAGGATTAAATAAAATGACAGGCAGTGTATAAGAATGAACGGGTTCATTTGACAAGAATTTGATTAGTATGCAAAACCATGAATATTAATTTTGCACGTGCATTTAGAGATGCTTTATTTTCTATACGTTGTTTAATAATGATGTTTAACTCAATTGTTATACAAATTTTTGTTGCTTTTCATGGTAAAGTATTTATAACATCAAGTAATCAACACATTAAAAAATACTTACATCGACTTATTGTCATATTGATAAATGCAGTTCTTTTAGAACAAAATATAAATTTTAAAAAGTGTGAAAAATATAAATAAGAATTTAATTATATTGACTTTTACAATTTCTTAAAATTTATTACAAAAAAAAAAGGCGTAATCTTTTGGAACAAAATGTACAAAAGATCGTCTTTCATTGGTGTGTAAATGTTTATCATAGATTTTCCGTAAACACTTTTAAAAAAAAAGCAACTTAGGAGGGAGAAACAAAATATTCGGATTTATTATGAAATTTTTTTTTATATTTACCTGGATTTATTTGTAATCGTTATAAATCGTTAGAAAATACAATAAGTAAAACCTGTGAATAAAAACTTTTTAATCAAAAAGGGCATTAGTTTTATTAGTATATATATATATTAAATCAAGCCTACGGACGCTTTAATCTAAATTAATTCGTGATATCTGAAATTGGATATTGATGCACTAACGTTTTGTGTAATTTCTATTTGCATGAGTGTGCGATAATTGATACATTCATTTGTTCATAACGATGTTGGCTAGGCATACTACGTAATTTTGATGCTTTTGATCCCTGTACGTGATATGATAGCAGTTTTATTACACCTTTCGTCCACTTTTTTTACCATCAAATACATTTTTATCATTATAGTTATAACTCAATGCTTCTTCATTATTAGTAAATATAGTCTGACTGTGTAGTTTTTATTCGAGTTGATTGTTGTGATTTTAAAAACGACCTATTTTAATTTTTCTTCATTGGTTTTTCAAACGTATTCAGAGATAATCTGATGCAAGTGTTCCTTATATAGAAAAGCTGCTGGATTATTATGGCGGACAGTTTGACGTTATAATTCGAGTAGTATGTGTGTCTATAGTTGAATAACAAAACATAAGCTGAATTACTGGACGTACAAAGTTATATCTGTTGAATCGTAAAAAAGAACTTATATTAAAAATTTAGTATTTAAATTGAAACTTAAGAATTACGAAATTACAATTAGAAGCAGGTGTTAGAAATTGTATTTTATAAGTAAAGTGTACACGTTATAGGATATTAATCGCAATAGTTAATAAGTGCGAAGGTAATCTTGTAAAATATCTAGATCGAAAATAGAAATCAGGCGATAAGAAAACAGTTTATCGAATAAAGAAAGTAAGTAAATGAAAGAGAAAGAACATAGTGATAGCATAAGTGAGCAGTAAAGTAAATGTGGGAGCGAAAGAGACAAAGAAGGCTTGATTAAAATGACGGGTTAGGGAGCGGCTTTAAAAAGGCTTGGCTATTCTTTTTCCTATCATCAGTAGCTTTAATTTTCGCTACTTCAACGAATTTATTCGTTGTTGAGGCAACTTCAAGCCCATCATTTCCTATTTGTTAATTCTGAATAATTTTATGTGTAAATACTTAGCTGCGTCTTTCTTCGTGTTTCATTTTATCAATGTAGATGCTTCATTTCATCAGTTATTTTGATGGCCTAATACGCTTAATTTTGTATAATTGATTTTAGTCGAACGATAAAAAATTAATTGGTATCGTCGATACTATGTTAAGATAATTGTAAAATAATTGTAAATGATTTAATTAGTACAAATAATATAATAATTAAATTGACTTTTTTTTGTACATACCTATTATTATTGTTGTTATTTTAATGACAAGCTTATATTTGCGTTCGCATGCACAATGAAAATGAGAACAACGATTTTTTAGACCAGTTCGTGAACAGTACGAAATATTTATGTAAATAGAGTAATGCGGTTTTTCTAAATTTAATCGATTCATTGCAACACTAATTGTAACAATTCTTCATCCACAAAAAAAAAATTCTCATAAAAATGCAATGAGATTGAAATATCATTCAATCGTTTGCTATCAATTTCAATGAACAAAAATCCTGATGCAATAGCATTCGCACATTAATACAATCTTTAAAAAAAGTTGGGATGGGGTACGACGCTCGGTTTTCACCATGCTGAAAGTTACTTTCGCCACTGAAATATCAAAGGACATATAGGCACTACAGGTTTTCCTTCGTTTTCTTTTGTCTAGCGTAATGGACCGTTCGTTAGAATGTAGCATCGCGTTGTCGTAGGACATTAATACGTTCGGGTATTCAACAACGGTGAACCGAGGAACGTGAGCTCTTGATGAGAAGGATAAAAATCACACGTGGGAATGTTTGCTGGGACGGAGTAAAGGGGCCAACCTGCCAAGTGAAAATTGTCGGCTCCACGGCTCAATATTCTTTATCGTTCTCTTTACCTTACACTTGGTTTTCATTTCTTCGGAAATCCATGATAGAGTGACAATTATCTAAGCACACGTGACATGGACGCGGCATAAGAAACTTTAAATTACAATCGTGGATTCTCGAGATCCCTCCGATTTTCCCTTCGATTATCATTCGAACGGCCTTTTAACGTACACAGGTTATCGAACTTTTGAAGCGCGATCATACATTGGATTATCAATTGAATACGTTTAAAAGGCAGATCAGACCTCGTATAATTGAGTAGTAGCTTGCAAAAAAGCCACGATAAGGCTGCGAAGGTAAAGAAAGGTTCGAGTGACTGCGTTAAAGTGCATGTCATCTATCGCGAAGGAATTTTAATGCTTGAAGAAAAGGAAGGCGCGCGGAAGTGTGAGAAGAAGGAGGGAAGTCTGCTGTAAAAGAAATTGTCATGAAAGACTGGTGAAAACTTAGCCGAGGATGTCTCATTGGTGAGGCTCGTTTTGGTGAGCGTGTCGCAGTCGGCGTCGTTCGAACGCAAGGGGACATGCGGCACCAGGCGCGCGCGGCCTCGAGGAGTAGCAGCAGTGCGACGGAGCCGCCGGCGCCGCAGCAGCGCCGTCGTACGCGTCGCCCCGTTCCCGGGAAGCCGAGTACGAGTGTCGACGAAGCCCTAGAGGACGGCGCCGGTGCCTTGTCGCCCGAGCGCAGGAGTCGCTCCGAAAGGTATCGCGACAAGCCCCCGTTGCCTCCGTTAACACACCGCGGCTGCCCTGGTCCGAGAGCGTACGAGGCTCCCCACGCTTTTCTCAATAAAAGGCCAAGGCCTTCTTATCGTGCTGATGGGAACGGAATTGGGACAGGGGGTGAAATCTATTGTTTTCCCAATACACTGAACGTCTCCTTTTGTTAGGGAGTGAACCTCTTCTATCCCCAGCCGTAGCTGAACTGTCTATGTATATATATTGTGACAGTCATTTTTTGACGCAATACGGTTCATTGCCCACAATGATGTAGAGAGTTAGCGAATAAAATCAAAGCATCGAGTCGAAGCCGTAATATACGAATTAACGCAGAGCCCCGTAGAATGTAGCGATACCTGCAATTAATGATCTCCGGCGTGGATCTTTGTCTTAGAATCGAGTGAAAATGCAAAAGGATAAAAGGGAAGATATCGCGAGATTAATGGCACGGACGTGTGATACACATACAGCCACCGACAATGAATATTATATATCCGTCGTCGCGATACACGACCACGGCCGCCTTACGGGGATATCGAGTAGTGTATGTTCACGGATTTTTATTATACGTACTCTAGTGAAACTTATCCTGCTGGCATGAGCTATTTTACAATGTCTTTCACAATCCTCTTTTTTTTTTATTACACTTTCTATTCGCTTCATTCGACCCACCTCTATAATTGAGACATTGCATGAAGTATGCATGGAATTATTCAGGGGAACGAAGACGCGGGCGCTCGAATGATTACCCGTGCATTACTACAGATCTCGTTACAATGTCCTGCATCATCGATTTAATATTCTTCCTTGACCTCTTCATATCCATCCAGTCTGCTTTTACGTTTTATTTGATTGTAAGAGTTCGTTTATCAGAAACAATCCATAACGAAATATACGACGGTCATTTTCGATAAAGCGGTATCGAAATTAATATAATAAATAATACTTATTTATTGAATAATTGTCCACGTCAAACGTATTCGTTAATTGAAATCAATGGTGATTATCTTATTCTTTTTATCAGCGCGTCCTTTTAATATTGAAATTCATTTTAGTTCAAGGGTTTTTATATTTATTAGTAATGATTTTATCTTAATTGTAATTTTATAAAAATTATCTTTTATAAAATTAAAAAATTATACAAAAATTTATAAAATTTTATGTAAAGAAAGTAATGCAATTTTATATGATGGTATAGAAATAAATTATGTTACTAATTAAGTAGTATAGTAATTTAGTAATTAAAAGTATTATTAATCAATGAAGAATATATTTTAATCAGCCTTGTACTAACTATGTATAAATATTTTATAAACTTCAAACAAATATTTTTATTTTAATTCTACAATTAATATTTGGTTAAAGCACTAAGAGTTATAATATTTTCTGAATCGACATCTAAATAAAGATACAAAAAATGCCAACTATTAAGTACTGAAAAAAAATCTTCAAAACAATATGAAAATTACCGCATTGATTTAATAAAATTGTAAAATTAAAAAAATAAAATTCATATATTTAAAAGAAAGTTTAGAGTAAATCATTTAAAAAAATTTTCCACAGTCGTCCGTTGACATCCAACGAAGCTATTTTACATGTGTGTAATTTTTTAAAATAAAAAAGTTTTTTACCATGAGACGTAATTAAAGAAATTAGTCACTATCGTGAGATTCTGATTTTATTATTCAAGTATACTTTTAAATAAATTTTAGTAATTTGTATACAGTATGCCTGATAATTAGTCATTAAAATGTTTTAACGTTTAGAGTCTTGTCACTACCACAATATTTCAGTTTAAATAATTTATAAGTATAGAATACATTGAAAAACATGTTCAAAACAAAAGTAGGTTAAATTCCGCAATAATGAAAAATCCCTGAAATTTGTGCCAAAAGCTGACTCGACATCAAAAACTCAATTTTAAGTTTTAATTTATTTGATATCCATATTGGTAAGTTAGCAAATCCAAAATACTTTTAAAATACAAATTATCACTGCTGACTTAAAAAATAACTTAATTTTAATTTCAGCTTTATTTGTACAATGAATAAAGAAACGCTTATTTCATTTAGCAGAATTAATACAATTAAACAATTTTTTTAGAATTTTTTAAAATTCTTGTACGCAATATGAAATCGACGATTGTACAAAGAAATATAAAGAAAAGTGAATATTCAATAATAATATGGAACATTGAAAAATGTGTTATACATATATATATATATTATAAAATTTTTACGTACTGAATGTATTTTAATTCTAAATAATTACAATAAGTGCTTAAGAACTTAACTATTATATAGCTCATTAAAATACTTAACAAATGATTGATTTAAATTTAAATGGAAATGCTTGAATTTTGATAGAAATCAGAGTCGCATAAAATTCATGCGAGCTTGGTTGCTGTATTAAGTATAAGATAAATATTTTAACGCTAAATTTCGATCCCGGGTCGAGAAGGCCCACCTAGCCTTATTTTGCGTGAACTTAATAGAAGGATCGTGTTTAGCTGTTACTAGGAGTAAGTAAAGGCTGAATAATGGAGCTTTAGAATGATCAACAAGAAGTCAGGGCAACAGCCACCTCGTACCTTTGCTAATATCACTTATAATCTCTGTCCTTGTTATCAGCGACTGCGATGCCAGTGGTTCGTTTCCCGGCAATTCCGCTGGCAGCTCCTCCAACAGTAGCCTGTCGACTCGAAGCCTCGATAGCCCGAGCACGAGTCTCGAGCAAGTGCATCCGACGACGGCTAATGCCCCCACCTCCTGGGACAGTGACGTGGACGTTGAACCAGATCCACCGGACTGGAGTCACGGGGTCACGGAGGAGGTCCTTGCCAGACTCAGCAACACCGAAAAGAAGCGACAGGAGGTCATAAATGGTGAGTCCTTTTAATTCGAACTAATCCTCACTGTTTTTGATACTTACTTCCGGTGACAAGCATCCTCAATATCTCAACCTTAATTTGATCTTGCCGCGGGATCACGGGGGTTCGATTCACAAATTTTTAATTCATAGGGCTATGATAGCGATTCAACGGGAGTCCGTTAAACTTAAATTATCAAACATTTTAAATTTATGTATGTATGTGTGTGTGTGTGTGTATATATATATATATATATATTCATTCATATCGCGCATGGTAAAAGTAACGCTGAAAAAACAAATCACTTTCCATATGATAAATCCCTTTAAATGTCAATTTACCTTTAATATAATAGGATTATGGGAATATGGGATTGTTTTGATTTTTAGTAAAATAGGTTCATTAATTAAAAACGCCCACTAAAAGTACATATTAACGGTATGTTTCGATCGTAGGTTAGCCGTGAGGGTAAAGCGCGTCAGTTTGATAATCCATTTCTTCATTTAAAGTAGCGTCGATCAAGAGCCACGCTGAAGGATGCGTATCACAGTTTCGAAAACGCTGACAAGCCAATTATTAATTATATTATTAATTTTCGACCCTCAGAGCTCTTCCACACCGAGCGGTCGCACGTGCGCGCCCTGAAGGTTCTCTCGCAAGTGTTCCACAAGCCCCTGCTGGAGACCCAGGTGCTGGCTCTCGACCAAATCCAGCTGCTGTTCTCGAATCTCGACGAGATGGTTACTCTCCACTCGCAGTTCAACCAGGCGATGAAGCGCAAGAAGAAGGAAACCCCTTGCGTCGGGGAAATCGGTGATCTGCTCTTGGACATGTTCGACGGCGAGGCCGGCGAGATATTCGAGAAGGCCGCCTCCAAGTATTGCGCCAAGCAGCAAGTGGCACTGAGGGCGCTGCGCGACCAGAGGCGCAAGGATCCCAAGCTTAACGCCTTTCTGAACGAGGTCGAGGCCAACCCCTTGTGCCGGAGGTAAGTCTCGCTCAACGGCACACAAGCTCAACGTCTGTTAATCGTAGCCAAGTCCTGATAAAGCCAGGCCGCTGCCCCTTGGCCCGGGTAAGAACGATGGAGAAAAGTAATGCCCTTCTTTGAATGCAGGTTACAGCTAAAGGACCATATACTGACGGGAATGTTGAGACTCACCAAGTACCCCCTGCTCTTCGACAACCTCGCCAAGTACACGTGTGAGAATAACGAGGAACGGGCGGCCGTCCTGCGGAGTCTCGAGCGCAGCCGCGAAATCTTAAGTCGAGTTAACCAGGCGGTACGCGAAGCCGAGGACTATCACCGACTCGTCGAGATTCAGCGTACGATCGATCGCTCGGCCTTCGACAAGTTCGAGCACCCCACTGTCCAAGAGTTTAAGAACCTCGATATCACCAAGCGCCGGCTAATTTACGAGGGACCCCTACAGTGGCGCGTGGTCAAGGCCAAGCCCGTCGACCTACACGTTGTTCTGCTCGACGACACGATCCTTCTGCTTCACCGACAAGACGAGAAGTACGCCCTCAAGTTCATCAATCAAATGAATTCGGTGCTCAGTCCGATCGTCAGGGTCTCGACCGTCCTTGTCAGGCACAACGCCGTTGACAAAAACTCTCTCTATCTCGTGAACACCTCGCAAAACGGGGCTCAGATCTACGACCTCGTCGCCTCCTCGTCCGAGGAACGCAAGCTTTGGTACAAGCACATATCCGAGGCTGCGGAAGTGCATAAAGCGAGGGACCGCGAGGGCAGGAGACCCATGCCTCCGAGCTCTTCCTCAAACGACCTCGTCGAAACCTCCGAGGATCAGCTGTTGCCCGAGACGACGAGCAGCACTGCAACGACAACGACGGCGACGGTTGCGACGACCGCAGCAACAGCAGCAGTGGCACACACGGTTAGTCATCGTTGACGGCTAAGATATTGATCTATACTGCTTTTATTATTTTGATAAAACTCTTGCTTTAAGCATACCCTTTTAACGAAGACCGCTATGTGTCCATTTGACACGGCAAGAACAAGCCTTTTCAACCTAATAAAATCCATTAACCTGTTTTTTCTCTTCTCTTTGCTTTTACTCGACCTTGGAAAAATGTAACCTAAATTTATGAAAGAAAACTGCAACGTGTACTTGTCATGAGGATAATAATCCGCGGTTTGAAAGCAACAAATGAATTTTTCATGCTCTTAATAATATCGTATTAATTCTAATTATTAATAAAGTATTAATACCGTATATCAATATCTAACTATCATTTATTATGTATACAGGAGGGTAGCACTGAGATGCGTATGAGCGAAA
The DNA here is from genome assembly GCA_018907135.1 of Kradibia gibbosae. Taxonomy (NCBI): domain Eukaryota; kingdom Metazoa; phylum Arthropoda; class Insecta; order Hymenoptera; family Agaonidae; genus Kradibia; species Kradibia gibbosae. The sequence continues at coordinate 39,569,956 of JACCHX010000001.1, forward strand.
AAACCGACCCTGAAAAGAGGAAAGAAATAGCAGCTACATGCGAGTCGACAACGAGTGCAACAACGCAGCAGCAACAGCAGCAGCAGCAACAACAACAACAACAACAACAACAACAACAATCAGAGACGGTAGACAAGGGCTCGACGAGCGCCCGCGACATCGAGCGTGATGAAGATGAAGAGGCGGACGAAGAGGGAGCGACGGCAAAAATTACTGGGACTAGAAGAAAAATCGAACAGGTGGATTCGGCAGCGGGCGTCTCAACCTCCGCGGACCTTGTGATTCCAGGGGAGCCTCTGAGACCGACAATATGCACGCATTGCACGCTCATCAACCCGCTCGAGGTTCACGTCGAGGAAAGGCTCGTGCACGTGGCCGAACCCGTTTTGACACCCATTGGTGAGTGGTCAGCGATTCGTTTCTCTTTTATACTTATAAAGGTCGTCGTACCTTGAATAATGAATTTATTATTTTGTTGAGTTTTTATGGTCCTTCTGTGTATTGTGCTATTTATAATTTACGAATATCTCTAAAAGACCAACGATTAAACCGACGATAAAATCACGACTATATTTATGATATCATTTTGCTAAGCAAATAGCGGACAATGTGTCAAAATAAGAAGATTCAATTTTATACGTGATAGTTCAAATTTTTTTTTACAGATGTCGAAAAAAATAGATTTACAACTTAAATTATAGAAGGCCTTTCGTGGAAGTTATACTTATTTTTTAATTTGTAAAACTAATTTTACTTCTAGTTAAGAAGCGGGTGCCATATTTATTTAGGATAATTTTAATGTAGTAATAATAATGTTTATGACTAATAAGACGATGATAAAAAACAAATTAATGACAAAGCCCCTCTTCTTTTCATTGTAGAATATTTGCGACGAAAAGATGAATTCATCAAGCAAGCCTTAATTGAAAAGCAAAGCATTGTCGCAAGCATACTGAATATTCCAAAAGTAGACGCTGAGCATATTACAGAAACAGGTTCTGATCTTACAGTTACCGAAAAAGAGCCCACTGAGCTCATTCTGGCAGCTATTGGTCAAGGTAAGCACACGTAAAATAAACGTCCTGTTGACCATTGAATCTTATCATGCGTTACGATTCAGAGTGTTGTTTTGGATTACCCTTTTTAAAATCAAGAGCCAGGCAGGAGCGGAAGGAAAGGGAAGGGAACCTAACACGATAAGACAATTGAATTATTTGTTTATTAATTTAAGCATTTAGCTAATATCTCGACTTGCACTTTAATGGCAATTGGTGAAAACTAATTTATCCGTGTACTTGAAACTATTAAAAGCCTCGCGCTGATTTAAGATAAAAACTTATCGGACGTATAGGGTTGAAAGTTATTTGCTTCGTACCAACCGTCTTCCCAAGTATAGAAACGCTTCAAGAGGGGATAATTGTTGTAGCTACAGGGTGCGGTAGAGTCATTGCTCTTATGATACAAGCGTCGTCATGAGCTTAATTAGATGTTTATTAAGCAATTGCTGGCAGCTAAGCTTAACTTAAAAATAATCATGTGCAAAATAAAAAACTGCTCGCGCTTTTTTGCTAGAGAGAATAGTGAAAGGTTTTTATCAACGAAATGATTAAAAGCCAATTATGGTGAAGCTACGAGCAAACGCGTTGTCTCGCACGCTAGGGTCGACGCGTGCTTTGTTAAATACCTTTCAAGCGTCCAGCGAGGTTCCCTACATGAAATTTAATCTCCATCACAGCGAATCAACTGATCAAACTGCTGAACTCGGCCTTGACGGTCAGCGAGACGGAGACAGTGCTTGCGACGCAGACCCCGAGCACGACCAGTGGCTGTGAGGCCACTGGTTGCCCTACGCCAAGGCCACACCCTCGCACCCTTGAGCCTGCGGTTCCGGTCGCTACCCTCCAGCCCGTCTGCAACTCACTCGCCTCGCAGTTATCTCATCTCCTTGTAAGTCTTTTTTCTTCTTATATAATAATTCAGAATATGCTTATTCTAATTTTGATTGGTAAAGGAGTCCGATCAAGTCGATAATTGGCCCCAAGCTTTTCTCGGATCCCACACAAACCTGGCTTTCCTCACAAATCGTCCTGCCATCTTTGAAATCAGTAGTCTTAGATTTCTATTTTCATTTAATTTAAAATTCGGTTTCGCGAGACTATTAAAGCATTAAAGGTTTGCCTTTATTCGGCATTTGAAAATAAACGTTCCTTTTTATGACTTTGCAGAAAATCGTAAAAGAGAGAGACGAAGAGAGAGAAAGGTTGCGAAAGGAGCTACGACGTAGCCGAGAGCGCCTTCATGTTATCGATGCTGAAGCTCAACGTCGAGAAACTGTAGAAATACCTTCTGCACCCCTTGAAATTTCTACACAAAATGAAACTAGTAAATCTTAACATTAAATACTATTTTTTTTATTTATAAATTCAAAACTTATTATTGATTCTTGTGCAGCAGCAGGAGCAACAAATGATCAAACAAACCAAGAAATAAGCAACGATGGATCTAATCGAGAAGTAAGATTAAAATTCATTTTAATTATACACATTGTATATTAATTACATATTCTTCCATTAATTCACACACGAATTAAATTTACAATATTTTTCAAACAAAAATTATAGATTGTACAGCTGATAATGATTTTTTGAGCAGTAAAGGCGTGCCTAATTTTTTATTATAAAATATAAAAAAGAAGCTTCTCCTATCATTCCATAACAATTCAAATTTAAAAGATATTAATTCTCTAGTTATGGAACACTCTAAATATGCATATTATAACTTTTTGTCAGCTTGATTTTCGCTGCTTGATTTGACGCTCAAACAGGTTTGAGACACGGAGTATTCAGTCGAATTATGAGTATCGAAGTTATGCGCAATTAACTTTTAAAATTATTAAATATTTATTACAAAATGTTTATTTATAAGTAAAAGTATATCCAAATTTGTGTTATGATTCCTCCGCTAATGTGTAATATCCATGTGTTCTTAATGTATCTTTTTTTTTTATTGATCCTTTTATGATCTCAAATTAAAAAAAGTCGAGGCTTAAAAAAAATATGCTTTTAGGTCTTCGTCGATGCGCAAAGTGAATTGGAGGAAGAGTCGTCAGCAACAGACTTCGGGGAAGAGGTGAAGGTCGCATCTAATAATGAAGTCATGGGAGACAGCGTAGGTTGACGCGTTAAAATTCTCTCTTCGAGTCGCAGACTTGATGCATTTCCAAATGCGTTTCCGTGACTCTTCGTTCAATATCAAAAATGCGCGCAAGGCACACAATGAGCGAAGAGTAAAAGTTTTTATTGAAAATGAAAAAAAAGCAAAAAAAAATTAAAACTCGCTCTGAAAAGAAATTGCAGGGTAGTATAACAAATTTAGAATTTTATTTACCGAACCGTGGGGCTTCAGTCTAACGTGCGATATGAATGCTTGCTAATGATTTCGTGCAAAACGAGAGCAAAAACAACTTGGTAATTCCACTAAAATCTATCATTATTGCGAACGATAATTTTTTACAGTATCAGGGTTTTTACAGGTGAGAGCTTTACTATATAACGTCTTCACAATTTATCTTCCTATTTTGAAATATAGCGTTATATAAAGTGCCTTTTTTTCTACATACTTTTTATACTGAAGCTAGCACGTTTACAAATTAAAAAATGGAGTTTGGTAAGATTTATATAAATGCCAGAAAAGCCTTATAGCTTTCAGAACAGTTAATAAGACTTAGTATTTCAATTTTAAAGGCAGTCATATTAGTCTTAACAAGTCATGCAAAGTTTTTAGAGTAAACTGTACACTTTTAAGCCATTTGGGGATTTTGATGTATGCGTATACGTATATAATGTAGGAAGCTAATTAAAAGATCTTGAATAAGTGCATTAATGAAAATTAAGACTTAAGTGTATTAACATCGATAGACTGTATTTATGTTTTTCAACGTACTTTGTGAATTGAAAAATAAAAGTTATGAAAATATTAAGTAGTTACTTTATAAATGAATAATAATTCTGATTTCATACTTTATGGATATTTTCTCAACCTTGACTAATTAAATTTATAAAGATACTTATAACTGTCTTCATTACAAATTGTAGTACATTGAACTTTGTTTTAATAAAACAGTAAAATAATGTTATTGAACATGAGATAAGCACGAAATCATTATGCGGGTATAGAATTATACATATTAACATAATATTCCACAATCATTGGAACAAATATACTTACACACACACACACACACAAATGAGATAAGTATATAAGTAAATATTATGAACATATAAATATAACTAAGTTATAAGTAAATAAGTTAATGAATTTAAAATAAAAATGTAGTACATGTATAAAGGAAATATTTAATAACTTTGTTAGATTCTAGAATCATAATGGCGATTATTATTATTAGCTATATTATTATCGTTATCATCATCATCCTATTACCATTATTTCTGAATTAAAACATATTGAATCAAAAAATCACTGTGTATTTATGTAAATCTTAAACTTTATTTACGCTAAACTGATTTTTTTCATTTTTTATTTAAAAAATTCCAAACATGTACATATCTATGTGTATGTATTAGCAATTTTTGGTAGAAGGTATGCACTTAGTATTACAAACGATTTTAATATTAATTGATGAAACTTTTTCACAATAATTATAATAAAAAATTTAACTTAATTCACATTTTTCACAATAAAATTGAACGTAGCAATATCATAGACAATTTTATTATAATATTTTAATATTTCTGATGATTTCAATGCTTATAATATACATTTATTAGACATTATATATTTGACAACTTGTTGATCGTATAAATTAATATTTTTTAGCAACATATATTACAAATAATAATAAATTTTTAGACATTGAATAGCTATGTAATACAGATATTAATTCTATATGCATAAATTACTAAATTATGTCAAGTTGTAATAAATGATTTATATATATTAAAAAATTTTCCGTACAATAGCTGAAATTTACATTCCATAAAACTGTACTAATATTACAAAAAAACCAATACATGGTATAACAATAGTTAAGAGTATTATGAAATATAAACAAGAAATCTTTAAATATTTATACAAAATTTTAAAATGTGCAACGTTTAAAATCAGTTGAAGTAATTATCTTATGTTTAAAGAAAATTTTATTTTATAAATAAATATATAACTATACAATATTATTAAATCAATACATTATTTTTCGGAATTCTTTTTTCACTTTAAAAATCACTTTATAAGCCACTTATTAAAACTTGCCATAATTTAAATTTTCTATAGTCCTCAATCATGACAATCTGCTATGGAATAAATAAAATTTATTTAACATACCAAATTCAGTATCTTTCATTGATCAATATATATATCATTTATATGTACAAACTATTTAAATATTTATTATATTGATGAAATTTACATGAATTTTTTATTAAAACTGAATAAATCATAAATAATATTAAAGCTCATTATAATGATTAAAATTCTAAAGCACTTTGCAAAATCAACCTGGTTACATATTTAAATTTGGTGCGATTCCTTAATACGCACATTGTACACGTATTGAATTTATTTCTAACCTATAGATTACAATATTATATTGTCGATAATACAATATGAAGTATAAAGTCAGCAACGTTTGTTGTCAACTTGTCATTCAAGTCATAATATGTAAATTATATTACTGTTGTTTTATGAATAAATAGATTTTTTCCAATATTAGTATCAGATACAAAGCTTTCTTAATTTTATTAAACCAAAAAAGCCAAAGTTTTATCTATACGCAATTATATATTCCATATCAAGTATATAATTTTATTTATTAAAAAAGTATTTTAAAATAGCAATAACGAGGTTTACATAGAACTCATTTTTAAAAAGCAATGCTGCAGTCTACCATGAAAAATCTTTTAGAAGGCAGAGTTATTTTAGCTAGTAAGTCACCTAGAAGGCAAGAAATATTACAAAACTTGGTAAATTTCCATGTTTTTATTATTATTTGAATAAAAAAATAAACATTTGAAAGTATTGTTGAATGAAAAAATACCTTCATTATATATTTTATTTAAAAAATAATATTTTAATTTTATAAAATCATACTTTTTAATATTTTTAAACTTAAGGGAATAGTACTGGAAGTAATACCATCAACATATGATGAAAATTTAAACAGGAATGATTTTGAAAACTATGGTGATTTCGTCTCAGAACTTGCAGTACGCAAAGTTAATGAAGTATATAATCGATTAAAAGATACATTAAATAATGATCATCAAATTTCAATAATAATTGGAGCTGATACAATTGTTACAAAAGGAAATGTAATATATGGAAAACCTAAAGATGAAAAAGATGCCTTTGATATCTTGTCAAAGTATATTTAAATACTTTTTATATAAAAGTTCAAAATGCATGTTTTAATGGTCTTGTTGAAAAGTCTTGTAGGAAAAACACACACTGTATTTACTGGTGTTTGTTTAAAAACAGAAAAGAAAGAAGTTAAATTTTGGGAGTCTACAGAAGTGACATTTGGAAATATATCAAATGAACAAATAAAAGCTTATGTTAAGACAAGAGAACCATTGTAAGTATTTTAAAAATTCAATCAACCATGATAGTAAAAATAAAAAAAGATTTATTTATAGAGATAAGGCTGGAGGATATGGAATACAAGGGAAAGGTGGATGTTTTATAAAAAAAATAAATGGAGACTATTATACTGTTGTGGGATTGCCACTTTATTCGACAATAAAACATTTGAACAACATATTTTCTGAAATATGATATGATGAATACATAATACAATAAAAATTGACATAATTATGAGAGTATACATTTTAATCTGCAAGTTATTATACTTTATTATGAATATATTGTAGTTAATAATATTGAATATTACAGAAGTTGCGCAGCTTATAAATTTGACATTCATTTACGAAAAATAAATAGCTATTGTTGTATAAATATTTTAAAGATAGGTTAAAATACTTGTGTAAGTTTTAATTTTTAATATAATTAAATAAATAAGACAAAATCAAAATAAATTAATAAATAATTTTTTTCAAATCATATGCATTAAATATTTATTACAGAATTTTTTTATAAAAAATACTGTGGAATGTTAATTGTTCTTAAAATTTTGTAAATTATAAATTAGACCTTTTATGATAAAAGCACTTTCAGCTTATAAAAACTGTATATTTAATTTTTCTTTTAAATTGTACTTTATCCACTCCTAAGAATACTTACCAAATACAAACATGGCCTACATACTTCTTCACCTCTTTCAATTATTATTGTACATGATTTATGCCTCCATCGATTACTATAAGAGTCTTTATATGCACATCGTAACAAAATATCTTGATTGTCTTCAATATTAGGTCCTCCTTTGCATACTACCATGTTAACTATTTCTGCAAAAGATTGTTCAAAATCCTCTTGAGTATTTAATTTATCCAGGGTTTTTTCTACAACAAGCTTATCAAGAACAAAAGCCTTAAATTTAAGGTGGTCCGTAAAGATGACCTAAAATTATTTAATTAAAACTTTCAAATTTTTACTAAAAATCTTGTTATTTGTTAAAATAAAATTCTACTTGTTTTTTATATGATGGAGACATTGCAACATTAAACAATGCAAATGTTATCTCGGATAAAACAATAGCTCTATTTGGTGGTGGTACTCTATGAATTCCCCATGAACGATTGCGTAATGTTAGATCATAAGGTCCATCATAAAACAGCTCAAAGAAAATATTTGTTTGAATTGGGGTAGGTGGTGGTGGTGGTAAGATCCTTGTCTCAGATACTGGAATCTTAGTTTTTCCATGAAAATCTCTTTTTACTGGAGAACTCTCTTCTTTATTATTAACATTTTCTTTTTCCTTTTTAATAATTACTTTAAAAAAATATATTTATATATAAATACATAGATTAAATATATATATAATTATATTACTTATTAATTAAATCAGTTGTCTAATTTATATAAGCCTTTTTTTTTATTTTTAATAAAAGAGATACTTTAAACAATCAACGACATTGATCAAATACATTGAAATTGAAAAAAGGTGCTTCGATACACATTCTTGTCTGGTATAAACAAAAAAATCTTTCAAGTACTGAAGATAGATATAATGTAATTTAACCTACTATGAGGATCAAAATCCGATGTTTCCTGCGGTTCATTTTTCACTTGGGCTTTATTCTCCATGTTGTACTTTTTAATTACCTTATTTAAATTATGCCACAACCACCTGTTTCTTTCTGCAATTTTGTCTATTCTTTTCGTAGTGAAAAAAGTAGACGATTTCGGTGTGCTGGGCGTCACTTTGAGATTTAATGTTTTAATTATTATTCTTTATTGGTAGGATGTATTGTCATGTCAACTTTTTAACTGAATTTTGCATTTTTCAATAATGAACTTTGAATACATGCGGTAAGTTGAAAAAAAATATACCGCGCTGGACGATATTAGGCTTTTTCACGTCTGACGTCATAGGACAAGATGGCTGAACTCTAAGAGGAAAATATTTAAATTTGCTAAAGTTTATTTATAATTTAACGAAATTGAGGAAATATAATTTAGATAATTAAATACAAATATTAAACACAAATATGTATTAAAAATATCCTTTAATAATTGACTTGAACAGTAGTTTAAAATAAAATTTTTTTTTATGAGTAAATACTAGTCAATAATAACAAAAATTTTTACAGTAAAATGCAAGTACTTTATTCAATTATTTGTAGTCAATTTATAATTTTCGGAATTTATTGAAATTGAGTAGTAATCATTTTTATAAATAAATTTCTGCATTATTAAAGTAGGCATGTACATACGTATCCAAACACGAGTATATGTTTGTGTGTTACACATGTAAACATACATAGTACACAAATTATCTTACTATAAATTTATACGTTTACATATGCGCATTGTGTATATTTTATACGTTTAAAGTTACGTATTATAAATGTGATTTTTTTATAACGCATTCAAAAGAATATATGTTACAGTTTTCAGCAAAAATGATTTGAATAATTATTAGTGTTTCTTATGTATTGTTTTGAATGTTTCATTGGTGTAATGCACATAAAATTCTGCAAACTATTATATTATATGTTATTTATTTATAAAATTACTCACAAATTTGTCCTTGCTATGTAAATTTATATACTAATTATCTAATATATTAATTTTCATTTGTATTGTTTTGTAAATTTATTACGAAGAAATTTTTGGATTATTATTGTATATACATAATATTAATGGCAACAACATTTATATTATTAAATTTATTCAACTTTTTAATATATTTAACGCAAACATATTCATTAATTTCGTGTAATAAAAAAAAGGTTTTTTTATTTTATTTGAAATGTTGTATATATTAAATCATCTAGGAATGCGATTATTATAATAAATTACAGTTCTATTACATTATTAAAAAATATTTTATTTTATTAAAATTAGTCATGTACGGAGTACGGACACAATATTTAAAAACATTTTTAATGCCTGAGAATCTAAGATGCTAAGACTTCTTTTAATATGACGCAGAATGTGCTAATTTTTTAGATAACGTTACAAGTAATGTGACAGGATTGACGATAAGAATCGTTGAAGCAACATACGTCATTATTTTAGTGCAAAACAAAATGGAGCATTTCTTTGAAACGGCTGTGCATCCTGATGATATGAAAGCAAGATAAAATTCAATGATTATAATCTTTCTAAATCATTTTATACAAATATATTTCATCATAGTTACATTTATTTATTTTCATATTTTGAATTTTTCTTATATCAAATGTGTTAATGCATATACGCATATTCCATTGTTATTTTATTTTAAGATCACAAGTATCCAATGATACTTTTTGTTCATAAACATCAATAAAGATTTTTTTTTTATTAATAAAATTGATTAATACAATTTGTAACTACAGTTACATTAAAATTTAACAGTTTTATACGTAAATTATTGGCTTATTGCAATGTGTTATTAAAAATATTAGAATAACATTCAATGTCCAAAAATTAACATCATTATGAATTTTGCCAATTTTTAAAGTTTAAATAATAATTATTTATTTACCATCCTTATATTAATCTATATTAACAAAATATTAAAAAATTTGCCCTAGGAAATTGAGAATAAATTCAATCAAATGTTAGATAGTGGAAAAGTTGATTCGACAGTCTACTTTCAATATGGGTCTTGTTTAGTAAGGTCTGATTATTCTTCAGATGTAAAAAAAGGAATTGGATTGTTAGAAGTTTTATTTAAAAAAAGTAATGCGGCAGAAAGAAGAGATTGTCTTTATTATATTGCAATTGGCAATGCAAGGATAAAGGTATAATATGTAACTTATTTTAATTCTTATATATTTTTTAAGCTAGTATTTTGTGAAATTGATAATTATCATGTCTAAGGAATAGTTAATAAGTGTACCAAGCATAATCTCATTGCTAATTTTAACCAAATAATTGTTTTAAAAATCCATTTTGATTTTTTTGTCATCTTACATTGATATTATGTTTAGCATGAATTAATAAATTTTTTTTTGATTATTTTTAGTAATTATGATAGATTCTACAAAAATTTGATTATATTAATTCTAATTTAGAAATATTTAGAAGCTAAAAGATGTATAGATGAATTCTTAAAAATTGAACCAGCAAATACACAGGTCCAGGAATTGAATAAATGGGTTGAAAAAAAAATGGAAATTGGTAATGTAATTAATTTTTTTATAAATATATTTTTAAGATTTTTTTAAGGTACACATAAAAATTGTCATAAAAATGTTGTTATGTCATTAAACAAAGTTCCATTCAATATAGCTAATTTTTAATTTTAACATTTTTCATCATTGTGCTATATCATTAAACATGTCATTAAACAAAGTTCCATTCAATATAGCTAATTTTTAATTTTAACATTTTTCATCATTGTGCTATTATTGCTATATAAGAAATTTTAATGTATTCTTTATTATGTTTATTATTTTTAGAAGAGGGAAATGGATTCACATTAGTTACTGGTGTAGTAGCTACCATTATAATTGGAATGGCTATCATAAAAACTATAAAATCCTGATAAAAATACAACACAAAAATATGCGATTTTATTATTCTTTCATAAATTTAAGTATATATTTGTATACTGTTAATCAATAGTTTATTATAATGGTGATGTCATGAATTTTTTACGATTATAATAAATGAAATTATCATTTAAAAATAATATATAAAAGTATAAAGCTAACAATAAATGTAAATTGAAAATTCAAAACATAGTAGCTTATTATTATTACACATAAAGTATATATATATAGTACAATTAAATTGAATGTGGTATTAGCGTTATTAATGTAAAATTAAAAATGAAATTAGGGATTATATATAACTGAATTGATACATTTGTAAAATAAAAATCATGAAAAAATAAATATAAACATTAAAAATACGTCTATAATTTAATGTAATTCCACTTGATTTTGAATGGCTTAAAAATGGATAGAAAAAGTCATACGGTAAACTTATATCTAAATTTAGCCCACCTGTAGTATAATATCTTGTAGGCTTAGAAACATCGTGAAATGATGCAAAACTAATAAGATCTAATTTTAAGACATCCGTACAATTTTTAGCAATACATTTTGTCCATTTTAAATCAACTTCTTGAGAAAATGTCACTCTAACTCCCAAAATTACGTGATTTTTATCTGTTGATTTTGGTATGGATGAATGTACAATATCAAACATAACTGAAGTAATTAAACCTGAGCATTGTATTTCATTTTCTATTGTTTGTGCGGTAATAACACTTTGTACAGTCTTTTCAACTAATATCTTTATCCAACTCTCGGTATTGTTATCAGATATATTTCCTGATTTGGAAACAAATTGCCTATCAAAATTCATTTTTGCAAAGTTTTTGAACATCATAAAGTTTGTAATTAATTCCATTGTTTGATTATGAAGCTTGATACAAGTAGATGTTGAAAAATTTTTAGATTTAACAATTATTGAACACTTTAGTTTAATATTTTCTAAGAATTTCACTGGATACCTTTCAAATTGACTGCATTCACCACTTCTATCTGCTAATGGCAATGTTAAATATTTATGAGTTTTATTAAAAACAATATATTTAATTTCTACATCACTGGTTTTGTTTAATATTTGAGTTCCAATAAAAATGTGTTTCCCTATAATATAACCTGGATTTCCACTTCTTTGAAAAATTAAAGATTGATTTGATTCAATCCACTTATAACGCACTTCAAACTCTTGTTTAAAGTTAGTGGAAATATTTGTTAGGTGAAAGTGCGCTTCAACGTTTTTAATGCCTTCACTTCCATTATGATAAATAGTGTATTTGACTTTTTTTACTATGTTATAGCAAAATTGTTCAGAACAAAAGCTTTGAATTGTTTTATTATTTGTACAATGAGTTAAGGATTCTGAACAAAAAAAAGAATTAATAGAATGACAGATATCTTTTGAACAATTTTGAAATATATACTGGGTTTCAATCTTTGATGGTAAAGCAACTACGATGAAATTAATGAAATTTGATGGAAAAAGAAAGAAGTTTTTGGCATTTAAATTATTCTGATAACACGAACTTTTCCAATCTTCAAGAAACTTAATAGTTTTTTTGAATTCACATGCTTTTCCGAAACCGCTTTGTGGTAGTTCTAAAATTGTTAAATTATTAAAATTATAATTAATGATATATATAGTTCTTACATATGAACATGGTATTAATATATGTATGATTGTTTTTCTTACGAAAAGGATGCAAAAAATTTTTATGAACAATCCATAGTGCATCTCCATAACGATATAAACTCGAAAAATTGACTTCTTGATAAGTATTTTTTTGGTTATTCAATTTCCACTTGAATTTTGAATGTTCATTGTCATCTAAAACTTTTTTTAAGTTTATTTCATCATCAATTTGCTAAAAAATAATAAATATGCTCATTAAAAGTTCTAAACGGAAAAAAATGATTTAAATAGCTATAAACATACAAAATGGCTATTAGCATTGTATAATGAAGGAACATTATCAGAAGCTATACAAAATAAACTATCAATAACTTTTTTTAATATAAATCTTGTATCGTTGCGACGAAAGAAAGGATTTTCATGACAATACCATTTATCTTTTTCTTTATCAAGTTTACGATCAATACAGCTAGTAAAAACTTTAAAGTGCTTTTCTGAACAATCTGAATCACAACAGCAATTCACATCGCAAAAATTAGTCTGTAAAAAAAAAAAAATTGGAAAAATAAAAATATAAATGAAATTGTATATGAACTAACATTACTATAACAAAATAACTTACTATCAAATCGCAATTACAAAACTCATTTTTACGTCTGCTCTTTGAAGCATTTTGCATATTAAAAAATTCGGCATTATATGCGTAGTTTGCTTCTTTATTAATATTATCTATAGTAGTAGTATTTTTATTCTTTGTACTTTTTGTAAGCTTGAACACATTTTCAGCTAGTTCCCTAACTTCTATATCATTAATGTCATTATCATTTAGAATTTCTGAAATTGTCATATTATCGCAGAGAGTATTATTTAAACATGAATCAAGTGATTCATCTACTTTTTCACCAAATATAAATGATAAAAATACGATTAAATGTAAGAAAATTACAATCTTCTTAATAATATCCATTTTTTCTACATAAAAAGTTCCAATAATATTTTAAATTGTCATAAATGACAGCCAAACTTATCAAAATTTTTTGCTAATACATGAAGATCGATTTGAATCATACCCATACTTTCGGTAAGTAGTTCAAATCTATCATCGGCATTTATTAAGGCATCTGGAGATTTAAGTTGAAGTGTCGTTCCCAAGAATTTATCTTTTAGTTTATCTTGCCAATTACCTAAAAGCAGTTTTTATTATTTGTAAATAAATTTTTTAAATGTAGATGCACTATTAATACAAATATTTTCATAACACATTTTTAACATAATACAATATATTTTTAATAAAATTAAAAATTTTACCAATGGGTTTCCAAGTATAACACTGTAATGTATGAAATCCTGGTTTTAAAGGAATACTGCAAACACCATAAGCAACAAACAATATTCTGTTAAAATCGTCTCTACAAAATATTTGTAGTAAAACTTTTGGAGATCCTTGTAATGTTTTTGTTGTAAAATGAAGATCTATTGGATGGTCCCAGATTGGTTCATTTGAATATGGATCGTAAGATTCTTGTGTTTGCCCTTCACTACATCCATTAATAATTTTCCATCCATTGCCTTAGATAAATTAGATTTAATGAAAGTTAAAAACACATTCGTGTATGTGCATTTAAATTTATATAAGAAAATGAACAAATTGTTATACAAAAAGGAAACGTATGTGTTATTCTAATACGAAATATAATGAAAATCATACCGGTAGGAAAACTCCATTTGCAAAATAAACGAGGTTGTTGAAAGTGTCTCGCAGATGCTATTGTTCCTATTAAATGCAATTCTGCCATTATACAATCGATGGAAATCCTGAAATGTTTGTAAATTTATGCTCACTCGTCGTCTTGGAAACAAAACAATTATTTTCTTTTCAAATGATTACTAACCTTTAATAAATTCTACTCAACCTTACCTTACCTAAAATAACCGAATTACCGAATACATGATTTTATATGCAATCATAAAAACATAGAAGTACATATTTATATTTTCACCATTTTAATAAGAATGTAAGTTTTTATTAAAATAAACGATGGCAAATCCAAAACGTATACAAAAATTAGACGAATCTGTTGTAAATCGAATTGCTGCGGGTGAAATAATTCAAAGACCTTCAAATGCTTTAAAAGAATTAATTGAGAATAGGTAAATTACATTTATAAACAAGTTGCAGTCTTAAAATATTTTTTATCTATGTTTGTGCATATTTATAGCCTTGATGCCAAATCAACAAGTATTCAAGTATTAACAAAAGAAGGAGGTTTAAAATTATTACAGGTTTCTAGTGTTATAATTAAGTATTTATCTATGCATAAAAATATTTTCATTGCAATTTTCTTAAATAATTTTTAAATTTAAGATTCAAGATAATGGTGTTGGTATTAATATAAATGATTTGGATATTCTTTGTGAACGTTTTACAACTAGTAAATTGCAAAATTTTGATGACCTTAAGTCTATTTCAACTTATGGGTTCCGTGGAGAAGCATTAGCAAGTATTAGTCATATTGCAAAATTAACAGTAACAACCAAAACAGTTAATGGAAAGTGTGCTTATAGGTATGCAGATATAATTTTAATTTTCAGATTGTAATACTTTAATATATTTTAATCTATAAACAACATTTATTTAATAATATAAATTTACTCTTGTATAATATTATCTTATAATTTTAAATGTTGTAAAATAAGATTTATATTTTAAGGGCTTTATACATTGATAGTAAATTAGTAGGACCTCCAGTGCCTTGTGCTGGTAATCAAGGAACAATAATAACAGTTGAGAATTTATTTTATAATGTTGCAACTCGCAGAAAAGCTTTATCTGCTCCTTCTGAAGAATTTGCAAAAATTACAGAAGTAGTAATGAAATATGCAGTTCATAATCCAAATGTAGGGTTTACTTTAAAAAAACATGGCGAAACAATAACTCATGTTCGTACTCCAATTTCATCTACGAAAATAAATAATATACGCCTTTTATATGGAAATCAAGTTGCTAAAGAACTATTAGAAATTGAATTAAATGATAATGTATATAGATTTAAGTTACATGCACTTATAACAAATGCCAATTATTCAAGTAAAAGATTAACATTACTATTATTCATCAATCATCGATTAGTTGATTCAAACCGTAAGCACAAATTAATTTATCTTTCAAATGTTTTGTGTACATAAAAATTTAGTAAAAAATTTATGCACATAAATATATTTATATATTATTGTATTTTTAGCTATAAAAAAAACTATTCAAGATTTATATAATGTGTTTCTTCCTAAAAAAGCACATCCATGGTGTTATATTTCATTAGAAATAGATTCACAAAATGTTGATGTTAATTTGCATCCAACAAAGCACGAGGTACGATTTCTTCATGAAGATACAATTATTGAAAAAATAAAAAATACTCTTCATGAAAAACTCATTGCAAATGATGCATCTCGTACATTTTACATTCAATCTAAACTTCCAAAAGTTGATATTACAAAAGAAGATATGGAAGATATTTTACCAAAAACACAAAAGTTGACAGATAATGAAAATAAAATTCAACCAAAAGATATGATACGAACTAATTCATTAGATCAAAAATTAGACAAATTTAATTTTACTAGTAAAATTGAATATAAGGATAATGTTGCAAGTGTTAGTAAAGAGCAAAATAGGCAGAGCATTAATAAGTCCTCTGTCACAGTTTTACAGGTTGAACCAAATTTTTCAAATGATTCAATTGATGTATTAGAGACTAAAGATATTAATAAGTCAGAATATGTAGAAAATGATGTTTTTAAAACACAAAAAGGTTCTAATCAAATAACGGAAAAATCAAAAAATAGTTTGAATTCATCAAAATTAGTAAACGATGAAAAAATTAATATAAACTGCAGTGAAATTAAGCCCCTTATTGATTTCAAATCATATTCTGTTAATGAAATAAGAATAGAAACAAAATTATTAAGTGTACTAACATTACGAAAAGAAGTAGAAGAAACTTATCATCAAGGATTACGTGAAGTTCTTTCTAAGTTAATCTTTGTTGGATGCATAGATGAATATGCAGCATTAATTCAATGTGGAGTTAGTTTATATATTTGTAATACTCAAAAGCTTGTGTAAGTTAAAGTTTTTTCTTAAACAATAAAAATAAAATTAATCATAATCGTAAAATATCTAATACTTTTTCTATTAAATCAGGGAAGAATTATTTTATGAAATTATGCTTTATGATTTTGCTAATTATGGAGTGATAAAGTTTTCGGTAAGATGTAGTTTTATTTATTTTACAAATAAATACAAAGCTTATTAACATTATTATGACTACCAATTATTTAATTGTGCTTTAATAAAATATTATATAGGAGCCATTATTAATTCAAGATTTAGCAATGCTTGGACTTGATTGCGAAGAAGCAGGATGGTCACAGGATATAGGAGATAAAGAGGAGTTGGCAGTGCGTGTACAAGAACTATTACTTGAAAAATCTGACATGTTAAGACAATACTTTTCAATATATATTGACAAAAAAGGATATTTAAAGTCTCTACCAATCTTATTAGGTATACTTACACAAAATTCATTGAAAGCAACTCTTTTCGAGCTTTATAATATTTAATAATTTTTAAATTTAATTTTAGAAAATTATTTTCCTAACCAAGGAGAACTGCCCTTGTATTTATTAAGATTATCAACTGAAGTTAATTGGAGTAAAGAAAAGCCATGTTTTCATGACATATGTCGAGAAACTGCAAGATTTTATAGTAAAATTGATGTCTCTAATGAATCGTGGAAAAATGTAACTGAAAACATTTTATACAGCGCTATTAAGGAAAGTCTCTTACCTCCAAAACATTTTTTATTCGATTCTACAATTTTGGAAATAACTAATTTACCTAATTTATACAAAGTTTTTGAACGCTGTTAATGAAATATTTAATTTAAAAAATCTTTAAAGTAAAAACAGTATTAATATCAATTCAAAAAGTAGATTTTTAAAAGCTTTTCACTTCATTTAAAAATCTTGAATGTTATCATGAATATAAAAATTATTTTTATTTACATTTAGTTTTTACTACTTGAAATATCTATATATAATTTATTTTATTTATATTTTTGAACAAAATTAATATTGTAAATAAATAAAAAAATAAATCTTTTCTATTTAATATGAAAATGTTGTATAACTGTTAAATAACTGTGTTAATTTGGTGTGAGATTTTAACATCATGTTTTTATTAAGATTTAATAACAAAAATTTTAACTTTGAATATACAATATTTTACATGCTGATAGTTAAAGTTGACATACATTCTGCATTGTGTACAAATTTTTAAAATAGAACATAAGTTAATCATAAAATTCTCTTAAAAAGTTTTTAAAAGTACTTTTAACAGAAATTTTAATCTAGTGAAAAAGTAAAATTTCTTATTATCCCTTTGCAACACCAACTAATGCTGGTCGGACTATTCTCTCATGTAATTTGTAACCAACTTTCGAAACAACTACTACTGTTCCTGGTTCTTTTCCTTCAACTTCCTGTTTGAAACATAAAAATTTTATTGATTAAAATGCAATTAAAATAATAGCTAATCTAAAATAACATTAAAATTATACTTGTTGAAATAAGGCTTCATGTTGATTAGGGTCAAACTTTTCATTTAAAGGGTTTAAAGAAATTAGGCCATGTTTTTTGAACACCTTATGTAGTTGTGCTTCGGTCATAATCAAGCCTTCATAAAGGCTTTTTAAATGAGGATTCCTCTCTGAAATTTCATCTTTTGGTACACTTTCTGTTGCTTTTCCTAAGATATCAGCAACATCTAATAAATCTTTACAAAATCCTTGAATTCCAAATACTTTTGCATCTTCAATTTGTTTTGTCAATCTTAATCTTATATTTTCACTATGAGCTAGGGCTCGCTTGTATTTATCATCAAGTTCTTCATTTTTTTCTTTTAATTCTCCAATGTCTTTACTTAATAATTCAATTTCAGATTTAAATTTTTTTTCATTTTCTAATAAATTTTGTTCTGAATTATTTTGACTGCCTTCATTCTTTTGATTTTCTACTATAGTTCCAAAGTTTTTTTGTATAGGAATTATCAAATTGGATGGATACCTTGTAGGCCTAAAATTATTTATTTATGAGAAATTAATACGATATTTATCAATTAATATTAAAATATTTCAAATAAATAAGAGGGCCACATTTTTAAAGTTATCTATAAAAAATGCACAAAGTCTAATTCATTAATTAGATTAATAAGACAAATAATTGTATAGAAACTTTTAGACAAATTTTGTAAATAGGTTTTGGATCTATCAAAATTATGTTCCAGAAGCATTAATTTTAGATATTAACAAAAAATGTACAAAAAAAAAAATAATTAAATAAGACCTGTGTTTAACTTAAGAAAGCAGACAAAATACATAATTATTAAAAAAAATAGAAATTATCCCTTGGTTCTCTTATAACCTTGAATACTATTTCAAATGAATGTGCAAATACGAATAACAATATGATACAAAGTTAGATATTGGAAAAATTCTATGTAAAAAGATTATAAACCATAAAGAAAATTAATTTGAATATGCAGTGAATCAGTTGTAATAGAAAGGTATTAGATAACACTTAACCTTAAAATTTGAACCTAAAGAAGGAAAGATTCAGGAGCTAACGAAATAATTAATTCTCGCTAAGTATTCGAGGTAGGAATCAAGGTAATTACCGTAAGACAAAACATTTGCTACCAAGGTAAATATTTTCTATTGCAATGCGACCAAATTTGAATATGACCGGCACAGCAAGCGACGTCATGGTTCTACAGTCCCAAGTGTCCCAACTCCCAACAACAATATACTATACTCAGGATAGTTAAGGGCGAGGGGACTTAGAGACCCTGGGCTATGGCGTTCAGGCCTTTGATTTCTTGACTTAAAACTTGAACACGCGGTGTATCTCGCTATCGCCGCTAACACAACGATCATTTAATACGTAGGCAGAGTTGCAGCATGCGCACGTACGCTATATTATATATATTATACACACTATATTATATATATATATATATATATATATATATATAACGTAATCCACGTATAATTTTTTACACACGAGTAGAAGTGACAAGTTATGTGAACCAAGTGAGAGAGTAAAATTAATGATTGTGTTACGTTCAGGATCGTTCGATACAAACGTATGGGTAACTTTTTTAGATTGCTGGAGTCTGGATCTGGAAGACTGAAACACGAATTTTCGAATGTGGACTTGGAGGAGCTGTAAAATGCGGACTACCGACATGCAGCTTTAAAGTTTAAAGTTGTTTAATAAGCCTATAAATTTTAAACATCTATGTCATGAAAATGTCATTTTAGCGCGTCTGTTATGTTTACTGCATTACTGATAATACTGATATACAATTTGAATATTAATTTAGCATCAATTAGCTTATAAGATCGTCTTATTCCTCCATTCGATCCATTGTTAATGAATTTGAAATCAATTAAGAACTTATTAGAATAAATGTTGTACAGTAAAACTATACTCATAGTTATGCGAATCTATATATAATTATGTATTTATCTGTAAATATAAAATGCCTTAATATTACGGTATAAATAATTAATTATACAAATACTAAGCAAATTATTCTAGTAGTTCCGATTGTTGTAATCAGCATTTAGCTTAATGGACGAAAGACAAATTGACAATAATCGTAGAATCGAGCAGTTTAGCCAAAATAGCCGGATCAATAAGAGGCCGGGGATTTCGGTAAATAACTATATCTTACAACCTTAAACATGTATTACATGCAATGATTAACGATTACTGTAAAATTACAAAGAAAAATAAACGTGCACTTTTGAAGCATCAAATTTGATGAAAAATCAGGTCATAAGACATGAGTTGGGGTTGTTGGGGAGCTAAAAGAACTTTTAAAAAACCCGCTGTACAGATCAGCATGTTCAAAGTTCAAATACTACTAAATCAGAATTAAATACAAGTAAAAGTAAACTACTGATTTGTAATATTTTCATGTTTGTGTCATTCTTGATCTGAAATATTACAAAAGGCTTTTTATTATAGAATACCTGTATACCTCTAATACTTTTCAGATAAATCGTAAATCTGTATAATAATTTCAGTCATTTTTATTACATACAGTTCTTTTCTTTAACGTAGGTTTCTAATTCTTGTTAGTAAAGTTTCGTCATTTTTTAATTTTTATATTAATATGAAATGATAGTGTATGCACATTGTGTAACTATATAAAATATCAACTATAAAGAAAATATTTTAGTTTATATTAAAATCAATACCACAATAATGTTACACATAATGATGATTTACTATGATTGTTATCAAGTACTTCTATATATTAATTTATAACTAGCTGTGTAAAATGCATAATTTTGTCATTTTTATAAGTCTAATTAAATGTTTATACAGTTTAAATTAAAGTGATAACGAGAGAATCATGATACATCGAGGTAATAATCAGAGATATCAATTTAACTATTCACTTATAAGATTTTAAAATTATTATTTTCGAACACATCAAATAATAACCAGACGTATTTTTATTATTTTTATCATGTATTATAACTATTAGATTGACAAAAAGAAAAATTACGTGATTATATATTGACATATTAAAAGTCCACGATTATGACTAGCTTATTTTACTGGGTACAAGTTAATATGCATTAAGTATTTATAATTATATAAATTGCATTACTATTGCTTTTAATCAATGCATTGTATTCAAGCAATAAAGTGGTATTGACGGTCAATAATTGACCTATAAAAATACTTTTTATGAGTAATCCACATAGTAAAATTAATTTCTCGCAGAAATTTCGATTCTTTTTATTTTAACAGATCTGATTTTATTCTGTAACTTATTACTTAAATACGTTGTTTCATATTTTTACTGTTGTTTTTATTATAGTATTACAATATTCGTAATATTTAATTTTTTTTTAAATAATCATAATTAAAAATGTAATTGTATTATAGGTTCAAAATATTGCAAAATAGTCAATTTTAGATCGTAAATCAATATTTTGTTTAGTATTTATAATGCTGCGTATAATCAAATGTCTTAAAGTGTGATCAATCTGAAGAAAGATGTAGGTTATTATTAACAATCTTCAAGAATATCCCCAAGGCTTATGTAAGCTAAACGTTTTAAAGTAAAGCGTCATTAAGTTGTATTTTTGACACTTTATACGGACAAAATTTTTATCGAACTTATGCAAAATGTATAAGTCACAGAATGCATTGTTCAAGTAGTTCAATGATTAAATTAAATTGAATATAAATATTCAAGAGTATGTTATGATTAACAATAATAATTCTGTATCAATTTATTTTTATAAAATAAACAAGGTTAAAAAATTATAAATAGTTCATTAAAATAAATACCAATATTAATTTACATAGTAAAAGTTCTTAATCTATTAAATAAAATGCTGTAAATTTAAAGAAAATATATAATTAGAAATTAGACAATATGTAAAATTTTGGGTTAATGTCAATATTACCTGGTTTGTAATTAAATTAAATGCCACCGTTTGGAAAATTTAATTACCTTACTATTTTTACATGTACATTTATACATATATAACTAAAAAAAGGAATAATACGAAAGCTTCTCTACAAAAATTTATTGCAATTCACAGAATACAATATTAATAATGTATAAAATTTTGAAATTTTGTAACAACAAATTCAATTAAAAATTTTAAGAATATATTATTTAAATATACTTTTACATGGCTTCAGTAATATTTTTATTTGTTAAATTAATTTAATCATTTAATAAAATTTAATAATATACTTTATAATATCTAATTCAATCTGTTACACATCATGTAAAATTAATAATTCATCCATATTATAGTTATTTTATTGAAATAGAATATATTATATTATATTTTATAAAATTTTAAAATATAAGTTTCATAATTATAATAATTTTAAGGAAGTGCATAACCAAAGAATTAGAAATAACTTCAACTACAATAATTATTTGAATTTTTTTCCAAATACATGATTTTATATCTCGAAATAAAGATTATTACTAAAAGAATATTAATATGTATAGTTTTATTTATAATTTACTTCTACACTTCATTTATGCATTATTTTTTATCTTTGCTTGATGGAGCAGGTAATCTATATTTAGATAATTCTACCATAGAATCTGCAAAGGAATCCACATGGTAGCAATAATATTCTGGATTTTTATATTCTGTATTTTTTGAAGCTCCAGCAAATCCTACTGCTATAATATATAATATTAATATTTAAAGTGTATTTATAAAATTAAATACTTTATAAATAAGAATTTAAACTATGATGAACTTTAAACTCAAATTTTTTAAAATGATTTTAAAAATTTTTTTTCATGGATAGAAATTATCTCTTTACATAATTTTGATTATAACTTTTGAACTATTTTATCATAATATGAAATTATCCCAAGTAAAAAAAAAAATAAATATTGTAAGAATTTTAATGTTCAATTAGGTCTTTCTTCTTATATGTGATTTATATAAATAGTAACTTACGGGTATCTGGAACTTTTAAAACAGATTCGCTAAATCCTGGTACATTTGGTATGTTCGTTGTACTAGATTTTGAAGCTTGTCCCTTTATAGTTTTTATATCAACATTTCTATTTAATACGATACGAGATCTCTGAAAACAATGTACAAAAAATTTTTTTTTTTATTTTTTCTATGTATTTGTAATTTCAATTTAGTAATCTCCATTCATTAAATTGTAAAAAATATGAAATACTTGAATCGATCTTGAATACGTTAAAATGAGAATGAGAAATCGAAATAATACAAAATGCAACAAAGCAGGTTATAACCAACTTTATTACTTTAATACTAGTTAGTTTCATAATATGAATAGAAATAAATAATCACCTGAACAATAATTCGTGTACTATTACCATAAAACATATTGACAGTAATGTTGTTTTTATCGTTTTCAAAACTTTATGTTTATGGACATATGATGTTGGACCAGAAAAGATTCACATTCAATTTATCCTTTTATTCTCTTAATTATAATACAGGTCGGCACAGCACACCACTAAGGTACCTGATATAATTTTGTATGGCTACTTATACACAGATGCTAACCAGCACACCCACACTAAAATTTGGCGTTGCAACTTGCAACTCGCGACTTGAGAATTTGAGATGGGAAAGCGAGAAACTTAGATCGATGAATACTTACGATTGGCTATAAGTTCAAGAAGCAGGCAAAGTTTAATTTCGTCTGGTAGTGTATAGCTAGAGAACCTAGAACCCGATATTCTCGTTCTCACCTGGTAACATCAAGTAAGGAACATTAACGGCAGTTTTTGATTACCACTACGGTACAGTTATGTAATATTTTTATTCAAACCGACATTATTTTGTTGTATTCTTTAAAAAACTTTTATTTTTATTATATAGTCTATATCATTTTTTTCTCAATTATTCACGTACTCGTTGAATAGAATTACATTCACTTCATTGAAGTATCTTTAAATTTTTTAATTGAAATTGTATCATTAATTTTCGAAAAGGACATATAGGTCTTATTTATTGGGAAAAAATCGAATTTTGTTTAATTATGATTAATACATCATTATTAAAATTTTCGTTACACAGTCATGATAATTTTGTTCAATATAATTTATTGAGTTAACCTAAAATTAATTTATACCCTGTTTATTTAATACATTTTGTATAAATAGTTTTAGGCAACAACATGTTCCCATATAAAAAATGGGCAAACGACTATCATACTGTGAAGTCTCCAGATAACACTGATTGTTCAGAGAAGTTCATAAAACCAGTTAAAAAAGGACTTTATGCAGGCGTCAGTTTAGCAATCATCGATGCTTTTGCACTTAAACAATGTAAATCGTTCCCTCATATGTTTAATACATTTGCTTTTTGGACAGTTCCTATAACTGGAATGGTTTTAGCTCATTCTTCTGTTTCTTATATAGCTGGTAATTTAAGAAAGAAAGATGATTCTGTAAATGGTATTTATGGAGGTAATAAACTTTATTATTTATTAAAATTACATAGATTTAATTATATTAATTATTAAATAAATGCTTAAAATTAGTGAGAAAATACTTATTTTTTATATTTACATTTTACAGCTTTAGCTGCATCGTACATTGCTCATAAATGGCTTAAAAATATGAAAGCTACTGGTTTCATAGCGTTTGTATTATTATATTGCAATATGACAAGGAACCTTCAAACTGATACTAATATACAGTTTTTGAAATTGTTGGACACAGAAAGGCCACCATTTCAAAAATGGTATCATCCTTGGCTTAATGATACAACAAAAAATTTCTACCCTGCATCAAGATATGAATTTGATAGAACAAGTTATTACAAAAATTTTTAATCAATTTAAATGTAATTAAAAAATAGCAATATAAAGAAAATTAAAATATTGTATTAAATTTATAAAATTAGTATTTTGTCTATATTTTTAATACCTACTATTTATAATAATAATCAATACTAAGAGGAAAAAAATTTTATCATAAAAGTAAATAAATTGATAAGAAAATTCATTCTTCATGTTAAAGTTTCTCCTTTTGTTACCTAAAATGTCAATAAAGTTTCAAAATACAGGTATTTTCTTCTAAAATCTTATTGTTTAAATATATTTTTCTTACACAGGCTTCTAGATATTCAATTCTGCGTTCCAACGTTGTTAATTTCTCATTTAACACTGCCAAACGTGATCTGCAGGACATATCTGACGAAAAAGATTGAATTTTAATTGTGATTATTTTATTATAATGTAAATGCGGTATTTGTATATGTTTACCAAAAGAGTTTAGAAAGTCTGTAATTTTTTTAATACTGCCAGTGATTACTTCTATGTACTCGCGGTTGGCCCAATCTTGTTGAATTTGTTTTTGAATTGCTTCTCTATGTGTAGTAGACATAATAAATTGTGTTTTGTCACTTTTATTTTCAAAAGTGTTTAAATGTTAAAAATTCGAACTTAGAATAAAACGATAAAATACACGATGTTTGTAAAAAATTCTTTATTAAAGCATTAGTGGAATACCGAATAGGCGCACTCTAACGCTCAAAATTTGAATTAAAAGTTATTAGTTTTTCTGTAATTTTCCTCCCATTGGTTCAATGTAATCGCATTGTTGTCATAAAATTATTTGAATTCGGATGAATATACAATTTTTCATTATTGATTTTGGCAATATGTCATTTGCAAAATTAAAAAAAATGCATGCATACGTATTTTCTTATAATTAAATGTTACACTACATTCCAATTGCATAATAATTAGAAATCAAATAGTACAAAATAATAAATGAGGGTTTTTTTAATATATCGATTTAACTTTTTTTTTTAAATTACTAACAAATTTCAAAGGCACGCATGCCCAATGTCCGTTCTATTGTTGCACAATTTTATGCGAGATTGTGACTGTGGATAGTGTAGTTTGCGGACTGTGGTTGGGAGACGGGAGCACGGGAGATGGGCATGGGACTATAGTACAGGTCAGAGACTGTATGTACAGAGTACAGACTGTACAGAGTAGAGTTATTGTAGACTGTAGTACCACTAGTACCACTAGTAACAAGTAGTAACCTGTGCGGCCTGTGCCATTGGGTGCCTATGTGGTGCTGTCGTACGGAGGTGCGAATAGTTGATGCGTTAACACTGTGAACTTTTGAAGTTCCTTGGAACGGTCAGGATTGGTACTGCATTGCATAGCATAGGTAATAAGTCCATAAGTTCACGGACTACAGGTAGAGTAGAAGTGGAAGTGTAATTAGTAAATGTTGGTATTATTTAATTTTATTTGTTGTATTTCGTGATGAAACTTTTATATAATTTTATTGCTTTTCAATTTGTAAACACCAAAGGAGAACAAAAAGTAATAACAATTGTTATTTGATAAATACAGACAATTTACCTTTTATACCAAAAGTTTAATTGCCATACTATTTTAATTTCATTCAATTAAAAGTTGTAATTATCAGTAAATAACCTTTATTATAATTAAATGTCTATTTTATCAATGTTTATATTTTATAGCATATGAATTGAAACATCAAATATTTTTGTAAATATATTTAATTGAAATCGAAAGGCTTAGCTAAAAGAATTCATTAGCTGTACAACAGTTATGACCAATTAAATAATAATCTAAAAGCTGATAGAAACTAAAACTTTTTATTTTAACAACAACATTGCAACAATCACTTTTTAAGTTTGTCTTTTATTTAGCTCATGTTATGATTTGGGAACGATGTTGTATTCAAACAGTTCGATTGGGTTTTGACAATTTGAAATATTACATCAATAGTAGTAATAAAGGGATAGCATCAATTGAATATAATGTTAATGCAACGTAAGTATATATTTATTTTTCTAAAATACAATTTGTTAATTTGTTCCATCATTCATTAAAGTTATCAGTTTCTACTCAATACTAAATTATAATTTATAAGCTTTTAATAATATTTTGAATTTTTTTGTTACAAATTTTCTAGATAAATAAATGGCTATTTGTTCATTTTATTTTTATATTCAAAATGAAATTTTAATTTTATTTAAGTTATCTTGTGTAAAATAATTAAAAGCTTAAAAAAGAATTGTAAAAAAAATATGCAAAATTCATTTGTATTATTTAAAGTTTTTAACAATATTATTTTCAACAGTTTTTTTAGTTCAAAGCTAATTCCTTCAACTTATATGTTTTCATATAAGAAAATGTCTTCAACATCAAGTAACTATGATACAAAAGAATATCAAAATAAATTGGCTTTTGAAAAGTCACCTTATCTTTTACAACATGCATCAAATCCAATTAATTGGTATCCATGGGGAGAAGAAGCTTTATTAAAAGCTAGACGCGAAGATAAATTAATATTTTTATCTGTTGGTTATTCTACTTGTCATTGGTGTCATGTAATGGAAAAAGAGTCTTTTAAAAATTCAGATGTTGCAAACATCATGAATAAGTATTTTGTAAATATTAAAGTAGATAGAGAAGAAAGGCCAGACATAGATAAAGTTTATATGACTTTTATTCAAGTAAGACAATTTTAGTTAATTACTGAAATAGGTGAGTACATTTTGTACATTTAATTATATTTTGAATCTTCAATTTTAGTCCATTACGGGACATGGTGGTTGGCCAATGAATGTTTTTCTTACGCCAACCTTAACTCCTATTACTGGAGGAACTTATTTTCCTCCGACGGACAGTTATGGGCAACCAGGTTTTAAAAGAGTGTTAGAAAGTATTGCATTGAAGGTATTCATGACTTTATTTTATTACAAATTTAAAATTTTATACATAATTGGGACTATTGCAAACCAATAATTACTTATTAAAATTATTAAATTTTTATTTTTATAGTGGATTGAAAATAAACAAGAATTAATCAACTCTGGTTCAAAAATGATTGAAGTACTGAAAAAAGCTGTTCAATCTAAGAGTCAAATAGAGGTATTTGTAATATAAAATAAAAATGTTTATATTATTAATAAATATTTGTTTAATTTGTTTAGTGCAATATTCCAACAATTGATTGTGCTAATACTTGTGTAAAGCAATTGTTAAATGAATTTGAACCAAAATTTGGAGGATTTTCAAAAGCCCCAAAATTTCCTCAACCAGTTAATTTTAATTTATTGTTTTTAATGTATACAAGAGATCCAGAAGACGACATCGGTAAACAATGCTTTGATATGTGTATACATACATTAAAAAAAATGGCTAATGGCGGTATTCATGATCATATTGGTCAGGTAAAATTATTAATAGTTTAGTATAAAAATAAAAAAAATAAAAATTACAACTAATTGAATATAATCTAAAATTTTAATCCTATGACTATTAATTATAATGTCAGTGTGATTTGAATTATTTTAAAAAATTTTGTATCAGGTTTATTATGACTGAATTATATATTTTTTTTTGATAAATTTTTCATTTTTAAATTTAATTTCGTTCGTATAATTTTTTTACAGGGATTTTCAAGATATTCTGTAGATGAAAAATGGCACGTTCCACATTTTGAAAAAATGTTATATGATCAAGCACAACTTCTTCGATTATATGCAGATGCTTATTTAATTTCAAATGATTTGTTTTTTGCTGAAATAACTAATGACATTGCGACTTATGTTCTTCGTGATCTGCGCCATTCTGTAAGAAAATATTTCATCAATTTAATATTTTTAATAAATATGTTTAGGAGTAATATTTTAATGTTTTAGGAAGGAGGATTTTATAGCGCAGAAGATGCGGATTCACTTCCGACTTTTACCGATAAAGAGAAAAAAGAAGGAGCTTTTTATGTTTGGACATATGAAGAAATAAAATCTGTTTTAGATAATATTGCATTGGACAAAGAAACTATAACATTATTTGATATATTTTGTTATCATTTCAATATAAAACCAGAGGGAAATGTGAAAGGATATCAAGTTTGTTAAATACTCTTAATAATAAAAATTTTTATATCCTGTAAATAAATATTTTTAATTTTGAAAATAGGATCCTCACGGAGAATTAACAAATAAAAATGTTTTGATTGTCTATGGCGGTATAGCTGAAACTGCGGCACATTTTAAATTGAACATTGATTTAGTAAAATTTCATCTTCAAAAGTCGCTTAATATCCTTTATAATGAACGTAAAAAGAGACCTACACCCCATCTTGATGATAAAATTGTTACAGCATGGAATGGTATGATATAAGAATAGTGTGACAAATTGTTAAATATTTATTTGTATTCATTGATTTTAATTGCGTTTTTCAATAATTTTTAGGCCTTATGATTAGTGGCTTATCACGAGTGGCATCCGTTTTAGATAATCCTGAATATGTAGAACATGCCGAAAATACTGCTAAATTTATTGAACGATATCTCTATGACCAAGAAAACAATATTTTGCTCCGTAGTTGTTACCACGATAAAGAAAATAAAATTCAACAGGCAAATGTACCAATCAAAGGGTTTCAAGTGGATTATGCTTTTGTAATCCAAGGATTGCTTGATTTGTATAAAGTTAGTTTCAATCCTCATTGGCTGGAATTTGCTGAAAACTTACAAAATGTTCAAGATAATTTATTTTGGGATGACAATAATGGTGGCTATTTCTCAACAACAAAGTATGATTCATCAGTGATTCTTCGTCTTAAAGATGGTATGAATATTATGTATACAACTATAAATATTTTAAGACTCAATATGTAAATTATATATAAGTGTATAAGAAACTTCAAAAAATATTCTTTAATAAATATTTCTAAAGACATTTGTTCTATTTTCAAAGCAATTTTTAAAGCAGTTGGTATACTACATTATATTTACTGATCTTACTTTTAGATTTTATTTTTGGATGTAGTTATTTAACTATATTTATTTCTCAAATCGAATTTAAAGTACTTTAAAGTTTTATTAGTATTTCTGTTTTATATATATTTCAATAAAGATTTTATGCATTTTATACAATCTTTTTATATAATTATATAATCGATATTTATAACATGAAACCAATTTTAAATGTTTCATTTTGAATACTTTCATTATTTAATTTTTATTATACATTTGTACTCAAAATATTTTAGTTGTATATTAATAAAAAATTTGATTATTTTAATAAATATTTAATATAATAATAAGTTTTAGAATAAACACACTAAGTTATGTTTTTAGAACAAGATGGAGCTGAACCATCTGGTAATTCAGTTGCATGTGGAAATTTAATAAAACTTGCTTCATATTTAGATCGAACAGATTTATTTGATAAGGCGAACAAGCTCTTAAATTCAATGCAAGACACGTTGAAACAGTTTCCCATTTCTTGCCCAGAATTAGTAACTAATTTAGTGAATTTTATTGATTCTATTACACAAGTAATTATTAATATTACTCTTTTTAAAACAAATTATTCTTAAATTAATATTAAAAACTACAATTTAGTGTATATTATTGGGAGTTTGTAATCATTTTATTTAAATCGTATATACAATGTTTACGTTAATATTAAAAAATTTTAGATTTACATAATTGGTAAAAAAGATGCTGACGATACTAAAAAATTATTAAAAGTTGTGCAGAAAAAATTTTTACCTGGAAAAATAATAATGTTAGCGGATGGAGAATTCTCGACGAATATTTTATATCGTAAAAACAAAGTTATTGATAAAATGAAACAGCAAAATGGTCGTGCAACTGCCTACGTCTGTCATCACCATGTATGTTCATTGCCCGTTACTGATCCTGAAGAGTTATCGTCATTGCTTGAAAAAAAGAGAGCTGATATCAAGATGGCTAAAAATTAAAATCTAAAAGTTCTTAAAAAATGTTTGTTTTTAATAAGATGTTTTTTATGTAATCATGCATCAAAATTATTTAGCTGTAATCAATTTAAAAAATTGTAATGTTACAATGGCTGTGAAACATGAAGCAAAAACAATTAAAGGAAATTTTGTTTTTTACATGTTTGATTTTTTAGTCAAAATTTAATAAAAACTATAAAAAAAATTTAAATAATAAAAAAAATATATTTTTTACATTCTTAAAACGCAGGCAGATTAATGTATTGTTAACAACTGAATGTAGCATCTATTTAAAGAAAAAAATAATTTACTTACATAAATTTATAACTATACAAATATGTGATTTTAACTCCTGTTTTTCCAATAGTTATGAGAATAGTTTTTGAGATTTTGTTTTCATTATTTATAGATATTTTAATACTTATTATTTATATTATATTTGTAAAACATATTTAATAATAAATGTATTTATAACATTTAATTTTTCTCTAAATTTTAATCATAACCATATTTGAAAAATTGCTTCATTGATTAGTAATTAAATTTGATATTTCTTATTTTAGTTGATATTTTCTCGAAAATGAAGAAATATGGGGTTTCAAACATTTTTTAAAAGGACTGTACATGTTATATTTTTTTTTTTTTTTGGTAATGAATAATTTGTTGAATCACAATTGATTGGCTGAGAGAACAATATTTTTTTAATATTAAATAAATATGACAAAAGTATTTTTACAATACAAAATGAGATCTAAATATTTAAATTGATTGCATTATGTAAAATGAATATTTTCTAAAATAAAATTAATAACTGTTTTCGTTTTAAAATAAAATATTTTATTCTGGTTGAAAATTAATTTGAATAGATTTCAATTCTTGCTAACCTTGGAAAAATGAAAATTTTCTTATGTTTAAGTGCTACTTCATATGTACGAGAAATTTCGGTAGTAATCTTTGTTTTAAAAGTTAATATTTATTAAATATAAAAAAGTCGGGATTACTATTGTATTCTATAGTGTCATACATTCGAAAAATAGGCACCCTGGTGTATATTTTCAAGATAGAAATTATACTTTAATATTTCACGCTTAAGCGATTAAAACGTTAAGAGAAAATTCTATTCTAACAGCTTACGAGAATGATAAAAAAGCGGTAAATGCATGAAGTATAAATAATTATTAATTATTAATAAGGTTACAGTTATATAATTAGTGACGATATTTGATTAATTTAAAGATCAATAATAACGTTAGGATAATTTATAACGAATACCAGTTTACTGACACATAGTTTAAAAAAAAATAGCTTCTAAGATTGATTTTTAATAGTATTCATAATTCATACATTAAATGTTTTCGTTAACGATTGAATTGTTTGGCGTCAATAAAAATAATCCTTAAGGCTTATCATAGCATATGAAAGTAAAATGCTGTAATTCTTATACGTATGTTTAAATTTGATGTAACCCAGTTTTTAAATATTTTTATTAATTATCGCAATGAAGTGGCGAGTAAATTAAATTAGTAAGAGTAAAATAGTAAAATATTATGTCATATTATTGAATTATTTCAATGATATAATTGTTTTTTATTTTAGAAATCTAGAGAGTAAAATTGTATGTCAATCATTTCCAAAAAGCAAATTTAAAATTCAAACACTACATGATCAGGGATATAAATTTATTAATCAAATATAAAAATAAGCAAACTAATTTTATAAATTCAATTAAATTATAAAATAAAACTTTTTTATTTCAACGCTATTTCGTAACTTTTATGGCGAATATATATTGTAAAATGATATATATATATAAGCTATTATATTTTTACAGATAAAAGAAAAAACTTACCGCAGAATATAGAAAAAAAAAATATTATTGTAACGATCTTTGATCTTTTAATGTATAAAAATCAACGATACAGATTTATTCTACTTTTTGACACGTGAACATAACGATATAAGTACAAAGCGTACGAAGAATAGTCGAAATAATGCAGTTTGATAAGTGGAGAGCACGTATACGATTAGTCTGTAATGGTAACATGAAAAATCCTACAATTAGTAGAATATTATAAATATTAAAATCCCTGCTTTCGTTCAATTTCGATATTTTACAAAAAGTTCTTATTGATCTTCAAAATCAGCAGCAGTTAAGTAGGTGATAAAAATATGAATCGAAGTTTTGAAAAAATAAACTAAGTAATGAAATCCGGCTGCCGAGCTTTTGATTGTAGCCCATGTGATTAACGCCTGCACGCTCGAGCTTTATATACGAAATGCAGTACGTAAAAATGATCATTAAGTACGCATATAGATATTCGTGTGCAGATTTATAAGCGTGTCACTCTGAAATTGTACTTCGATACAATAAAAATGTGTGGTGGTGAAGGCTCACGTAATTATACCTTGCGTGCTTGACGAAAATAGACAGGGAATACGAGTATGCTTCCCTCTCTTGTTATATATACGCGTACATGAATATATTAGACCGCGCGGGTGTATATGTGTTAGGTGCTACAGAGCTTTAACCAACATTTAAGACCATATTCCACAATGTTTGAGAATTTTCGTATTCCGATATACTCGAATTCATTTATAACAAGAACGTCATTGAACATTATTTAAGAGGCTCTTTGCTCATATTTTACCATGCATTAAACTGGCATTATATAAAAAAAGATACTTTGATTATTATTGGCTATAATTTCATGTTTGGTTGATAAAAAAGGTTTCGTCATTCTAGATGAGTTTTCAATGGGTCTATTCTTTTATTATCGAATCCTTATTAAATTACGATATAGTGGGGTAAAATGTATTATTGTTGGAATTTCTTTTAAAAGCTACGACTTATCATTATTGGAATTTCGTGAATACGTGTGCGAACGAAGCAGTTGCGTTATGTATGTAGTAAGAGTGTTAATTTCTAATATGATCAATAAGAAGACTGACTGTGCAATTGACGTTAAAATTACGAGGTCATACGATTTGTTGAGAATAAGTCTCCAGAATGTTAGAATCAGCATTATCGGGAGTTGTTTCTTTTTATTGAAAAGTACAGAAATACAAAAAGTTAAAAAATTCTATTTATTGAGAAAATTATACAAATTTTTTAAGATGAATATGATTCAATTGTCATTTAAAGTCCAAAGTATTCGACTTTTTGATAGAGCGGAAATTATCATATTATTTCTTATCCAATTGAGCTTTATGTTGAATTTTTATCGAAGCAGGCTTAAAAGTCATGGCACGTCTAGGACGTATTGCATTTATTTTAAAATCTTGTCTACAATGGTCGGTTTATTCAAGCCTATTACAATTGATTAGATTAATCCTCATATTGATGGAGTAAGTAAATGCGTTTAATTTTAAATTCTAACACTGAATATAATTGATCAGGATACAATGAATCCGAAGTTCAAAGAATGAAAATAATCGATTAGCTAATAGGTGGTAGTGTTATGAATGGAATACCCAGGGTAAAAATTTTATCGAGTAATCAAGTACATACATTGGATTTGGTGAATAAGAATTTTCAGTTCAAACTTAAGCCTTAAGCGTAAACGTTAAGATTCAAAGTCCGTGAGCCGGCTTGCTTTAATGTGTCAAAATGAGGGGAAAAATGCAAGATAATCAAAGCGAAGGGAGCGGAAGATGAGAGTCGCGAAGGAGAGATTAAACAAAAATGGATTACAGGCTAAAAATAAAAATAAAAGACCAGGGTAAAGAAGTAAGGTGGGTGAGGGCGCACGGCGCACAGCTTACTTCGTTGGTTCAAATTAGAGAAGACGATGGATGGGAGGAGGGCTAGAGTGCGTGGCCGAGCCGAGGGCACCGGGACTCAAGAAGGAAGAAAAAAATGTATCAAGGTAGAGCCCGAGGAAGGTCGACGCTGAAACATCACGTATGTCCCTTGCTTGCCCCGATGCGAGCTCTGTACCTTGCATTAATCGCAAATTCCTCTCCAAGCTGCTCAGAAATAGCATTTATGATCCAGAGCCACGAGGTTGCGGCCGGGAGTGCGCGTCAATTTTTCCTTCTATAATTTTCTCGTTAAAAATAAAATCCGAAGAAGTCGACAACTGCCACGGACGCGCACGTATAAACATCCCCCCCTTCCTGCCCTCGCTCCATGAATTCTGCCCCGCGCATAATAAACGCGCGCGCAGCCTAACGCAGGAGCCGTGCACGCACACGCGTACGCGGGCTGGTAAATAAATAAGGAGAGAAAATGAAAAGAATAGAATGAAAAGAAATGAAAGAAAGGAAGAAAATACGCGGTTCTGTCTGTGATGTACGCTGCTCGCTTAATGCGTAAACGAGATACATGAAGATATGCACGAAGATGGATTTTTAAAAAATTTAAAAAAAAATAAATTCTACCGCCTAGACTGCTTATATTATAATAAGTTTCGCCTTTAATACAATTACATTATATTATATACATTTTATGCTCGTGAACGAATGCTTACTTCGCACAATGTCAACAACATCTACTGCGCTTATTATTTTACCATGAAGGCGATAAATTATCATAAACTTTAGGCAAAAGGGAATTAATTCAACATTCAACATAATTATGAAATGTATTATGGTATATTTTGACATTAGATCTTAAAATATTTCATATCTTTTTTAACAGTTAGATCCATTGGTTTATTTATGTACAAGATTTTGGTCGAATCTAAAACACACCAATACAGAAACTGTTAAAGTAATTGTCTTGGCATTGTAGAACATTATTCTGCATATACTGTTAAATTCGATAGTGAGGTAAGCTTTCAATTGTTGTCATTGTATTAGGCGAATGAGTAATTGACCGATCTATTGCTGAACATGTAGCCATTATATTATAATACTGTTACTTAAATTTAAATATGGATTTACAGATTACATTTGTGTATTGGCTAATACAAAATGTTTAAACTTTTTTATTAGCGTTAAACTTTTAATTAATAATAGTATTGCAACTAAATGACTTACTAAACTCTTATGCTTCTTTATAATTTATTAAAATGTAATTTAAAAAGATGTGATCTAATTTACAAAGTGACAAAAAACATAATTATCTTATAAATACTAAGTACTTTTATTTGTCTCCATAAGCATTATAATTGATATTGTAAATAAATATAAATAAAATAAGTAATAAATCCTGTTGTTAGAACATCAATATAAAGGTAATTAATGTTTAAGAATACGTAATATGTTCAAAGTATTCAATGGTTCGAATACAAATAAAAAAAAATTCATTCAGTTTTTAATTTTTACATTATTTATATGCCATTCAATTAATTTTTAGGTCTTTTAGACATTATAGGCGAGGTAGGATAATTTAGCTCGCTAAAAAACATGTTTAAATTTTAGGTTTATTAAATTCTCATGGAAAAACTATTGGTTCAAATCTGTAAAAAACAAAATTTCTTGAAATTAGTTTTATTTGATGTTATTATATCAAGTCAATGAATTACTTTAAGTTACTTTCATTTAAGTAAACGTTATTCTAATTGAAAATTTTTTTTGAAGCGAGCTTCAACGTTTCGTTGTACTAAAGATTTTATATTTATTAATGATTTTAAAATAATTATATATTAATTAAATTATGGGTAATTTCATTGTACAGCTAATTTTAAAAAGGAAAGTAGAAATTGATGAGAAAATATTATAATAAAAACGTTACATATTACGTAGCAGGTATTTTAAATATTTTTTAATTAAAAAGAAATTTTTCTTATTATAAAAAGCTATAAATGAAAACAATTAAAATCATTGTTATAAAAAATGTGATGTAAAATAAAATTGTATTGGAAAATTTTCGAATGCGTTTTAAGGGATACGAGTCGATGCAACGCTGCTACTTAAAATATAGACTCGTTATGCTTTCTTTAAGCTTCTTTTTTATTCTGTTGATTTAGAGAAGAAAGAGAGTATAAAGTAACATCTATTAATAAACGGCATCTTGCTTATCATCGTAAATCCGGCGAAGGGTTGCAATAACTCGCAATAAGGCAAGGAATCGCGAAATCTAAATAGTTTAAATCCAATAGTTTAAAGAGGCATGAAACCGTTGCGCGGCTGAATAAAACCATTACCTTGTGCACGTAAATTATCAGCGGACGAGGGGAACATCGGAGTGACTCGTCGAAAGCCGGACTTTTCTCTCCCTCTTGGGTGAGCTTTTGAAAATCACCCGTTGCTGACCGCTGTTTTCAAGTCACGCGCACGTCGTGGTCGCGCAATCCCCGCTCGCACCTATTGATAGAAAAAGTATGGCGAGCGGGGGTGAAGAGTTAGAAGGACGTACGCGGGAGGGAGTCCTCAGGCTGTATATCGAGAGTAGAGCACGAGGCGCATGCGTTCCCGTCCACCCCCGTGCGCGTGCCTGGCCTCTTCCCTTCAGCTCCTTGCCACCGTCGGAGTTCGACGTTTCGTCTCGCCTTCTGTTTTCATTTCCTCTCGCCCATCGTATTCTCAGTCACCGGTTGACGCTGTGCCGGGCTCCGTCGTCGCCGACCCCAAAGTGCAGGCGTAGCGGGAGCTAGAACGAGAAGTAAGCCGAGAGACGGACGGACAGCCATAGAGAGAGAGAGAGAGAGAGAGAGAGAGAGAGAGAGAGAGATAAGGCTTTGGGTGAAGGCGAGGACGCGGACGAGGGCGGGGGCGAGTGGGTCGGGGGTGTCGAGGTCGAAATCGGGAGGGAGGGAGGGAGGGTCAGGTAGGGAAGAGAGGCTCGGCCCCCGGAAGCAGAGTCGAGCCGGAGGACTCGGAGTTGCGCGACGCGGCCGCGGGGTTCGCGAACGGATCCGGCGGCGCCGTTGCGCCTGACATGCAGCTGGGGAAGCCCCTACTGGCGGCGCCCACGACACTGGCGACCGCGGTCCCCGGGACCGGAGCCTCGCAGGGCTCCTGAGGCCCCGACGTCGTCCTCTCCATGAGGAGTTCCCAGTGACCGAGAATCCGTTCGGTCGCGAGAGATCCGGAGAGTGCGCGCGAGCCTTGCAGAGGGAGACAAGCGCGGAGAGACGGACAGGCAGGTGAACGGCAGGTGACGGAGGAAGAGAGAGAGAGAGAGAGAGAGAGATAAGAGGGCAGAATGTCGCTGCACTACCAGCCGCAGGCTTACCGCTACCGTTCGGCGACGAGGACCAGCGTCCACGGGCCTTGCGAGCACCTCGGCTCCGACAGCGACGTCAACGAGTTGAGCGACCTCGAGGACGACGAGGAGGCCGATGAGGACGAGGACGGCGACGAGGAGGAGGAGGACGACGACGACAGCGACGACGACGAAGACGACGAGGACGGGGAGGAGGAGGATGAGGACGAGGGGCCCGAGCTTCCCTATCCGGGCTTCGTCCCCGTGGCCCTGCGCTACCTGGAGCAGAGCACACGGCCGCGCAACTGGTGTCTCGCCCTCATCACCAATCCATATCCTTTTTATCGGACTTGGGTACTCTGCTCGGGGCTCGCTCGTCTACCGAGCCGAGTCCCTTCTCGCCCGAGGCGGCTAATATCTCACCCTAATTAATGCTCTTCTTGGCTACTACAACAACAGGTACCACTACCGCTAGTCCGTGAATTATCGTCGAGTCGAATAGAGTCGAATGTCTCTTGCTCCCTTCAACGATCCAACCGCACGGCGACACCCCGAGAGACGGGAGAGGGGCCGTATCGTGCGTCTCTGGCCCAATGACAACTGTTGCAACCGCGAGGCTTTCTTTAATCCGATAAACCAAGCCTCACAGGCCTCACGCGTATCCTCCACGAGCCACCATTTCTCCTATTACGAAATTATTGCATAGAATCGCCTGATGATATTTAGTCTGCCTGATATGGGCCCGATTCCTCTGACAAATCTGCACGGTACCGTCCCACGATACGTGTCGCATATTTCACTATTTCAATGGGGAATCATAAAACGATGGGCTTTTTGAGCAATCCTGTCCAAGTTAGATTCTTTCGAAATATTTCTTTTGCACTGTTTACATTGCACATAACGCAATTATGCAATGGACATTTTTTACTCTTACAAGTAATGCAAGACGATTCAAAAACAGAATTTGTTTTCTTCGTCAAGTGTACTGTCAATAAGATATCTTTGATTTTCTGAAGAGTTTCTTGAATAAATATTTTTTTTTTTTAATTTGATCATGTACTTCGACAATGCGATTTGCATATTACAATCAAATCATTTTTTAAGAAAATAAATTTAGTCCTATTAACGTAAAAATATTATTTACAAATTGATTATTCCTTTTTAATACTCAAAACTTTTAATACTCAACATTCATTATGAATAATTTTGAATCATAACGCTAAAGATTATTCAGTTTAAATTAAAAATAAAAACTATTCAGTTTACATTAAAAATAAAAAATTATTAAAAGGACTACTCTCATGCTTAAAGTAGACTAATTATTAGTTTACGAACTACGTCGAATGTTACTTTATAATTTTACCTTATCTTTGCACGTCAGCTTACGCTATTAAAAATATTTATATTTAGCGAATCATTTTCAACTTTACATATTTTGTCAAGTGTGCAATCACAGCACATCTCACTTACACATCTTAAAATAGTTAAATTAATATTTTCTTGGCTAAAAACGTAAAAAAACAGTTATAGAGTATAAACGTGCCGTGCCTTAAATATCCATTTAAATTGTGTTTCAAATAAAATATAATAAATTTTGCAATTCAAGCTCAAACTTTAAAGACAAGAGTAGTCAATAAAGCATCGAAGAAGCTTTATACTATAGATCAATTGAATCGATAATGTTATTTATCAGATAAAATAAAGTAAACATTTTCACTGAAATAAAATTTGAGCATTGCTGAAAAAAATACAAAAAGCTTACGTATTGTGAAGGTTCCGCCTAGAAATTGAATTTAAGCATTATTACTTCACCCAAAGATGATTCAAAATTTTCGCTCAGGTAGATGTTCTAGGATCTCTCGATTATATTATTAAATGAGAAGTGGATTTTGAGTCGAGATGTATAGATAAATAGTTATATAGAAGGCAAGAATAGATGGAGACAGAGAGAGAGAGAGAGAGAGAGAGAGAGAGAGAGAGAGAGAGAGAGAGAGAGAGAGATTTGAATACACCCGATCTTTACTTGTAAAATTTAAAGTAGTACAACAGCTTAAGCAAGTTTCAGATAGAAATTTTGTATTCACTTTTGAAATTTAACGCCTTTAGTTGTACCTTTTTTCACACGATAGGTCCTATGAATTCGGAAGAAAATTCTTAATTTATTATTTTATTAAAATTTTTAAATATGAAAATATTTTTTTATTACAGACCAGAATAGTATAACAATGCAATTGAAAATTACTAAATAATATAATCTTATTTCTCTTTTATGCTTACTCACTTTATTGTTCACGCATATTTCAGGGGAAAGTATATTAAATTTTTATAATAAAGTGTTTATAAGAGTTTATAAAAACAATGTTATTTTTAAGGATTCTACAAACTTTAAATTTAACAATCACATACAAATTTAACAAATCACAATAAATTTTTATATTTAAAATTAATATGTTAAAATATTGGTGAAATAATTACAATTTCGTTAAACTTAAACATGTAAATACACTATGATTCACATTTATGAATTCATATTATATTGAAATATATAATGCGGATTTAACGACGAATTATCTGTAATAGTCGAGCAGAAAATAATTCACGCTATTTAGTATTTTTATTTCTGGTATTTTATTTGATATTCATTAAAATTAATTGGAATGGCGAATGGGGTAGTATATTATAAATTCGATTTAATAATTTATCAACATAATTTGGTATTTTTCATTTTAAATGTAGGTCATATTTTGCCTTCTTTTTACATAGATTTTACAGAATCAAAATTTATTTGTATCGCTGCTTTTAATATAATTTAACTTCTTTGTAAATTGAGTTCTTTGTATTTATTGAGTGAATAATTTCTATCTAGTTACAAGTTAGCGTTTAATAGCATTTTTCGCTTGCATGAGGATATCATTTCTTTTAGCATCACTAAATTAATCATAAGATATGAACTGTACATTGAAATCAAATTTAAATCTGTATTTAAATTTTTTATGAAATTTCCAGTAGCATTATAAATTTCCAATAGCACTTTATAAAGTAAAAGTTATAAATAATTTATGTACATGAATTTATAAATATGATACAAGTTCATAAAACATTACTTTATTAAACTAAATATATATATATATATATTTATGTATGATTTTATTAATAAATAATCAGTTCATTAATTTAATAGTAATGTTTAATAATTCAAATTTAAATCTCATGAGAACAAACCGAAACACAATAGTAATTTTACTGAAATATAAAATTATTAGATACAAGAAAATAATAGCATATAAATATATCATGTAATATATTAATATCATTACTTGGTACTTATTTGCTGCGAATTTTTAAGAAAAATATTTTTTTATAATTTTATTACTTAAAATAAATGATCAATATTTATAAAACATTTTATTCTTATGTATAATTTTAATATTAATATTAGTAACTATTATTAAGATATATGCATTTTTTATTTCTTATGTAAGAGCATTAATATATCTTTATGATTTTATTAAATTAATTTATTTCAATCAATTTAATTTTTAACTATATACAAAAAAAATCGAGTTTTAGTAATATATTTGAATGAATATTCACAAAACAAAAAAACTTAAAATAATTCACCTATCCTTCTTTTTTACTCTCGAATTAGGTTATGTATATGTACAACTGTACTAGTAATAAGAGCAGCAGTTCTTGCAAATCCCTTCGACCTCGGTTTAAAATAAAAGAAGTAGAAAAAGAGATACAGGTCCTAGAATACCAGAGAGTTTTAAACTATGGTCGCCTCCCTTCAACAAGGCTAACTGAAAAATTAAACGGAGTCATGGCCTTTAGTATTTTTATTGTTCTTACTCCCGGTAGGAGGTTGGGCATACTACTAATTATTTCTATGCAAATTTTTATTCACATTAATTGATAGTTTTAGGATTCTGTGGTATGTAAAGAATTTTTCATTATAAAGTTAATTGGGCTACGTTAATATTTGCATGTATATTACAAAGGTCATTGAATGCTTCGAATAATTTCATCTGTGTTTCATCTGTGTAGCATTGGATAGGCTTATCTCATAAATAAATTTTAATTATTTAACTGAAAAATATTAAATATGATTAATCAAACTGCTACATTAAGTTAAGATTAAGACAAGTTCATTCAAAATTTTTTGCTAAAAGAATAATGTATACTTGTTATGAAAAAAATTTTAATATTTTCACATGTAAAATGTATTATATATTAAAATTATTTTATATTAACGAGTATGCATATTCTGTAAGATTTGTGCATTCCTAAAAACAGAAAGTTGTAAATTATTATTTTATTATAATTTTAATTGAAATATACTTTTTTTAAAACGATTCCTAAGATAATATGGATATAACATATTAATGTAAAAAATTTTGTCTTCAATCCGTTACATAGGCCCAAAATTATTATTCTTTCGAAATATAGAAAAAGTTTTATAATTTTGTACAATGTACCATGTAAATTATTAAATATATAAAATTCTTGATTATTTGATGATTTATTCTGTTTCATCACTCATTTCATGTAATTCATTCATACTTAAAATACATAATAAATTACTAAATTTTAAATATGCACTTTTTTCAATGTTTCGACAATAAGTATATCATTTTTTTTGAATTTATATTACGTTAAGATGCAATAAAAATATTATATAATACAATTAGATTAAAAAGATTAGATTAGAAGTTTTGAATGAAACAAGTATTTTTTTTATTTTATCGGGAGCTTTTATAATATTGATGAATATTTGGAAAAAATAGTGATTTTCAATATAAGTATTCAAATTAAAGTTTTTTATATTATTTTATTATTTGTAAACAAAAAAATTTGTTATGCATATGCTTAAAACATCTTATAAGATGTTTTAAAAAAAATTTTTTGATATATATTACAAGGTTTCAACTGCTTTTATATGTAGTCAATATTGGCTTAAAGTTTATATGAGGTTATTAATTCATACAAAAATTTTATGATTGATTCATAAATTGAATTATAATAAGTGGATAAGATAAAAATTATTGAAATCCATAAGTTTTAAACACATGATAAAAAATTATATAAAAAGATGAGACAATATTATTTTTTAATATAATAATAATAATAATAATAATAATAATAATAATAATAATAATAATAATAATAATAATAATAATAATAATAATAATAATAATAATAATAATAAGTAAAACAAAATTCTAAATTTTTTTTATAATATCAAATTTTTTTCTGTACGTATGAAAAGGAATCTTATAACTTAAAAAATTTTATCATAAATTCATGATATTAATATGCAATTTTATATCTTGCAAAAAATGTAAAGAAACATTATTATTCTTAAAAGATCATTAGAAAAATTAAAAAAGAAAAAATTATATCTTGCATTTATACTTATACGCTAATTATACTTGTAATATTAATTACATAAGTA
This sequence comes from Kradibia gibbosae, assembly GCA_018907135.1. Lineage (NCBI taxonomy): Eukaryota > Metazoa > Arthropoda > Insecta > Hymenoptera > Agaonidae > Kradibia > Kradibia gibbosae. The sequence goes on from JACCHX010000001.1 coordinate 39,613,636, forward strand.
CAATAAAAAATGAGTAATTTTTATATTATGAATAAATACGTATATAAGTAGTAGGTAAGCATTATGTGCAATATCATAAAATTAATCTATAATTATAATTTTTCATTATTTATTTATATTATTTTAAGTACGTTCTTAAAGCAAAAAAGTGGTGCCGGAGTATTTCATTACATCTGCACTACTTAAAAATAATGAGGATTTGATGAAAATTTGATAAAGTTTGGTGGTAATAAAAATAAGTCAATTAATCATGAAACCATTAATCATTTTCAATAAATGCTTCTTTGCTCAGTCATCAAATTTAGTTTTTCGCGGTATTGTTAAGTTTTTATTTGAGATGAAACTTTACGTTAATATTACATAAATTAAAAATAAATTAAATTCAATTAAAAATAGTTATGGGTACGATGTATATTTTAAATGTTAATCTTCTTATATAAGATAGATCCTATCCTAGATTGAGCGAACATTCAACGCGAAATTCGTGTAATACTAAACATTTTAAAGTAGATGGAGCGCGAATAGGGCAAAACATCTACTTGACCCAGTCCACTTTTTCTTAAATTCATATATATATTTCTGAGCGTACAATTGAGCGGTTAAAGATGCTTTTAATAAAGGCGTCGAATGCCGAATGACGCGGATAAGGGACTAATGGAACTTACGGGAGAAAAATTAAGATGGTAAAGTAATGGTGCGTTAGGTGTTGATCCGTCACGATTTCGCGTCTCAGTTCAGTGTCTCCCGTGCCGTAATTAAGCCAGTGCGTCGTCGTTGTCGGTGAAGACGAGACAAGGAGGCGCCGCTCACTCTTAGTCTCGGCCACAGGATAGAAGAGAGGACAACCTAAATACTCCGCCAAGGCCGCAAAGTTTTCTGGGTCAGAAGCGCGAGAGAAGCAATATACAGCAATGGGCAGCGTTAGGAAATGGTCGATGGTGAAGAACACCATTTGCGAAGCCAGTGGAAGCTCGTTCACTACTGGGGAGAAATTTTCCTTTGGTCGAATTCGAGAGAATGGGCGGTCTTTGCTGCTAGATTCGGGCTGTCGGGACCTATAGAATTAGTCCTCGGTTCTAAGTCTTTATTTTGGCCGTTCCAATTGATTCTGTTAGTAAAGCGGTGATTCTTGTGATAATGACGTTACTGTTGAAACGAGAGACCGAGCAACTTGGTATTCATGGAAACAATACCCAATTACGAATTGTTATGTTTTGAAACGCACGAACTGCGACGAAGAAAATATCCGTTCCCCGGACACGAAAATCATCTTTTTACAACCAACATCCGTATGTACTTTGTGACCTCGGATTTACGGCGCATCAGATATTTATGAGCCTTCGCTCAAATTGTTTGGAGGAGTTCCCGCATGCAGTTGACCTGGCAAAACATTTGTTTTATACCGCATCCTTTATATTGCAGTTTCCTTCTATATAATACTTAATTATGGCGTGAATTGTGAAAGTTTTTATATTGGCTCGATGCACCGAGTAGACAATAAAAGATAATATTAAAATGACCTGTGTAAGGTGTACAGGAGTGACGTATAGCCATGGTAAAAATTACTACAAGCTGGAAAGTGATCCCATTCTTATTTTAATGATGGGTACAACGATAATAAACTTTCGCTCCTTGAAATCTAGTAATAAAAATAAATAATTAATGATGTCGATGATGATAATAATTCTTATTATGATTGCAAAACAAGAACAATGTCAATACGCAAACCAAATTAACGATATTTACTAGAGTATCAATTATTTACGCGTCATTTATTTATACAAATTGAAAAGAAAATTTGGGTGTATGCAAAAATATTCAGCCTAAGTAGTCACATTATTTTAAATTATTTATATTCCGATGTGATTTCATGGTAAAAAGCTATTCGTATTTGAAATTTATGAATATATTGTAAAAATTTTGAATGCGCAAGTAAAATTGTGTATGAGATAAAACTGTATAAAGGATGAATTGTAATGATAGGAGCAATTAGATGAACTAATTAATTACAAATCTTAAACGTATTTTTCTTGATACTATAATTTTACACTATTCTATAAAATAAAAAAAAAATCAGAAAAAATAGCTTAACATACTATTTTACATAAGTTCAATATAAAAATAGTTTAAATGGTGCTTCTCGTTCACATTTATTTTGTATTATACATTTTATCAAATTACATATACCATATAAATGTTCATGATTTTATTATTATTTTTATCAGTTTCGTTCATCTTATACTGTTATAAAATTTAATGTAATTTAATTTTATAATATTTATAAAAGGTAAACAAAAACTTAATTAAAAAATGACTACTTTTTAATTTTCATTTTATTTAAAAATTGTATTTTTTTGTACTTAATACGTTAGTTATTATATTTAGATATAAAATTGTATCGAAATTAAGTTAAATCGATTGAATAAATTAAATATATCTGAATTACTCTTTTATTTAACTACTAATTTACTGTCATTCGTGACCTTCAAATTATTTTAACGAACGGCATACGGAGTGGCCACAGAAATGCACAAGGGAAATGACTAACATTCGCGATATTACGGCTACGAATTGAAAGCCTCACTGCTGTAAAAAGCTTATTTTATAGTTCTCTGAGTAATAAAAATTTATGATTATAGATTAATTCAATTTTATGATTCTCTTACGGTGTTAGGCATGCTAATGCATCGACAACCCTCGAAAGTAGCTTAAATGCAAGTAAATAATATTAAAAAAATTTTTAGCCACATGATTAGAACAGTATAGATAACGGTTCATGTTGTTTTGTGCAATGCTCTTTGGTTTAGTAAGTAAATTATAAGATTTGACGTCAAAATGTCTCTCGAGTATAGCTCAAATGTAAAGTACATTGAATTTCTTATCGACTGATTTCATTATATAATTATTATTATTTTTGTCATTTTCATTTATCAAATTAACATTGAAATAATAATTGTTAAAGCATCCAATTATTTAGGATTTAGTAAGCTATTATTAGTAATGAAAAAAACCTTTATATTTCGGTAACGACAAAATCCAGCACTAATATTTTTCCTTGAAATTCGTTAAATGATTATTTAAGTAAAGTTAATGTAACTTATGCAATTAAAAATATAAAAATTAAGGAAATTTTAGCTTTGAATCCTTTTCTTATTATATAATATATTTAAATTTGTTTAAAAAATATTACTTTAACAATTATTGGCTCTTTTATATTATAAAAAGTCTTTATCCATATATAATTCTAGCCATGAATAAGCTTTATTTATTTCTTTTTTAGATTTTTGTTATTAACTTACATAGGTATGAGGTAATATTTATCTAATTTATGAATGTTTCGAAAAAAAAATTCATTTAATACTATTACATGTTTTAAATTTATTACAAAATACAATTTGTTAAAGCTCGCTCAAATTAAATTTTTTTTATCAAAATTAATTTGGGTAAACCTCTATTAAAACTATAATTAAAAAATTCGAGTACTGATTTTATGTAAATTATATTGTTATTTGTTTTATTATTACATTTGGTTTATTTTATTATACTATTGTTATGTTTCATATTGAAATAAAAGTATGCAATATCTCATAAGCTTATAAATTATTTGCATCGATTGGTGTAAATATCCAATATCAAATGCTAAGTAAAATATACAATTTTTATTACTCATATACACTGGTTTTTAATTATATCTTATAATGAAAATAATAGCTTTAGTATGAACTAATAAAAGCGATCACTAAAATTTGAATAGTAATGTATTAAAACGTATTCTTAGTAATGCACAATGATTGAATATGACTTTAAAATCCATTATTTACCTATATAATAAATTCAAAAAACCTACTTTTCTACTTTGTATTTTTTACAGTTTTGTTATATTTTATAAATATTTTTAACTATTTCTGATCGCATGCATTTTTCAAATAGACCGAATGATACATAATAGAATTTTCAGTGTATCGGTTTATAGAAAATTTCAATGATTGTGATTAAAATACAATAAGTGCTTGATATGGCTTAATATAATTTAGAGAAAATTATAGGCAAAACAATAAGTATTAGCAATAAATATCTTACGAATGAAATTAAATTTGTTGCGGCTGCATACATTATAATTAATATTGAATGTATTGTACGTGATATTGTTTAATTATTCGAATGTACTTTCTTTATTATTGAATCAATTTAATGAAAAAAGATAATTGTTATTACATTGCAATGTTATTTAATTTGTTTGAACGTCAAGTAATTTTTATTTACGTAATTGAGTTAAAAAAATTTTACTAGAAAATCGTCGTTGAAAAGTGTCTTGTGCCTTTTTATTACAACTCGTAAATTAAAATGAGGTAAAATCAATCAAACAAAATTTAGTGAATAGTCGTGGTGTACGGGAAAACTATGAAAATCTATATGAAATAAAAGTTCTTTAATCGGATCGCGTACTGCAATAATTGTCGCTGTTATTTTTGTTTTCATTGTCATTAACGTTATATTTACAATTGTAAAGACGTAAATAGGATCCCATATTGTATTAATAATCCCCGTTGAGAAGAAGATCGTTTTTAACGAGAGAAACGCAAATTTTACAAACCCTGTAAAGTTACAGCATTATAAAGGTCGCAAAGAAAGTACATCGCGTTGAGTATGAAATTGGCGATAGACTAATTGTTGACTATTATAAAGGATTGATGATTGAAAATAGCAAAGTATAGCCCGACAAGCAATGGTACCGCTATGTATTATTATTTCGTGCATAGCCGTGCCGTGCCTTGGGATTCCTTCACCAGCGCGACGTCATCCAAGCGACGGGGCTTGGCTTATAGGGAGCGTCTTTGCCCCGAGAATATATTGCCCGACGCTTGTGCGTTTTCTGATGGGTGGGTGGAGGAGGAGGAGGAGGAGGGTAGAAATAGAGAGCGAGAGGGAGGGGGGCGCGACAGCCCGGTGGCGTTGGTGGTGGGAACGACGACGATGTCGACGCGTATGTTTTCTTACGAGTGGGAGGGGAAGAGGGAGGCTCAGGATGGTTAGACACGTAATTTAAGAAATCCCTCGCGACTCAATCGCTTCCCCCCCTCCCGCCCTTCTCAACTCCCAGACCCGTAGCTGCGTCTCCGGCGCCGCGGTGCTCCAAATAGGTCATTGATTGACCTGCGCGCCCGCGCTCCACCTACAACCAGACCTGGAATCACGCGCAAACTCTTATCCGCAGCTCGGAAAGCGCCCTTTTTATGGCGCGTAAGCGCGATCGCTTATCTCCTGGTGCCCCCGCGACTGGAAATTCAGCTCCCCTTCCTCGCAACCAGCCGAGCGCCTCCTAGTCCTGGTCGTTGGACCTGCACCATCGACGCCCAAGCTAAGCGGGACTTTGGTCGTTACTCTCCCATCACCGCCTATTCGAATCGAGATGCACATCCTCCTCGGTCCCTCTGCGTCCTCAGCCGCCCTTCGCGCCTTCGTCGTGCCCTAAATTTTAACTCCATCCGATTCTCCCATTATGGCCATACGTCGAAGTCACATGTGATACGTGTTCGGCTCCATTCTTACGCGAGTCATTTTTTACCTTTATCCCACTGCTTTCAAGATATTATTAACAAGCATCTGAGATAACCCGAATGATATTGCATTTTACATTGATAGGCAGTCCTTAGCGGAAAATAATACGGCTAATAAATACTTGTTAAATTATAGTCGGCCAATTGGTTTTACCGCTAAAGCGAAATTCCCGTTCTAAATAAAATTTATAAAATGCCAAAAACTTATATAAACCCTTACTTGAAACGATATTGGTAACGAAAACTTTTATTTATATTTTATTCCCCTTCATTAGGATTATTTTTTAATTAAGCGTTATTATTATAGACCTCTAACTGACTTCACGCTTCTTAGTAATCGGCCAAACAAATATATCTCTCGTTTTTCCTAATATTTTTCTAAAAAATCAAAGCTTTCCCATAAATTTAAAACCTTTTTAAATATTACTCTAGTATAATTTTTATGATATTAATCCAAATAATAATTAATAAAATTTATAAGTGACCTTTTAAATTAATTATTCTTTGATAAAAATTATTGCTTATAAAATAAAATATATTCGCATTCGAATCTTCAAAAACTCTACTTAAAACCAAATTTATTAAGTTATTTGATTTTACGATTTTACTTACTTTTTTATTTAAAATAGAATTTCTTTTATGACTTCGGATTATAAACTTGATTGTAATTTTTATCCGCAAAAATCCAAAATATGCATCTTAAAAAAAATATGTAAATAAATATCAATTATAAAAACAGAGTTCTACGAAATGATTAGGTATTAAAATTATTAATTTTTAATGAACTACATTAATTTAATAGCTAGCCGATAAAATATTCTTACAGGTAAATAATTTATGTATATATTTTTTCTTAGTTATAAAACAAAATAAAACTAGACTTTCTCAATATATAAATTACTTGTACTTGTAAGCAAAAATATAGAATACTAGCCCTTTTTATATTTCATAAAGTAAATATTTGAAAAGCGCGACGTCATGTAATATTATATCTAATATTCAATAAAATCAATAAAATCATATATAATGTAAGTTTATGTAGAAATACTCTATTATAAAATAAGTAAATGCTTCTTTTACCACATGAAATATATTTTTATAAGTACAATACATATTATTCAATAATCAGTAATCCCATGGCGTCAACAGTATATTATAATTGTTGTTTACGTAAGTACAGTCTGAGGCAAGATTATGTAAAAAATATGTTGGAATAACTTAAAATTTTAAAAAATGAGCATAATTTTCTTTATTAAAATTTGTTGTCAAAAGAAAAATATATTTTAACCTAGAGTGAATGAAAGAAGTTTAATAAATATCATTTATAATTTATTTCTAAAATTTCTGTAAATTTTTTGCATTATTATATAACAACAAAAGATGTTTGTATTAATTTTTATGAACCTGTAATAAAAGTATATACGAATGGAAAAGATGGAATATGAGAACTACTTGCTCTTACTGAAAGTGTTATTATGGTTTTAATATCTTTCGCTTTGGAATTTAAATAGCAAACACAACAGGAAAATTGTGGACTAGATATCAGAATGAATCAAAAATTATATTCATACCTGTAAAATTAAAATAATTATTAAATCCTAAAATTAAAATAGTTTTTTAAATCTATGACATTAAGTCAAATGAAAAAAAAATCAAAAAAGTTAACCACATACCTACACGCTTTAATTTATTAAGGTAATTTTGCAAATAAATATTTATCTTTTAAATTTTTCAGAACAGACGTTCATATATATAATAGCTTTCGTGTCTATATGTCTTAAAATTCTTAATAATTAAAAACGACAGGTTAATTTGTTACAATTGTTTGAATCAACGTGTATTGTAATTCATAACTTCTAATTTAGAAAAATTTAGAAATTTCTATTACAATATATCTAAATATTAATGCGTAGTAGAATAATACATTATTATAATTAATAATATAAAAAATATTTAATTTATTAAATAAATTTATTTTTATTTTTTTTTTATTAAAACAGTTAATTAAGAGTATCTATCTTTTTTTTATTAATGTATACTTGATTTTTATATTTGACACGATATTCAGCAATGAATTTTTTGAACATTAAATATCACATAAATCATCATTGTATCTTATTACTATTATTATGTAACAAGTTGCTAAGTAAGTACTTTTTTATATATTCATAGTATGTCGTAACTGAACTTGAACATAGGAGTACATTTAATTTTTCTATTAAATACGCCATAATTGCATTCGAGGATGCTTTATGTTATTGAAAATTATAAATGCTCGAAGTGAAATCAAAACAGCATAAGAAGAATTGGGTGGCTTACCTTATGATTCTTCAACTTATGATGAATGCTCGTATCCAGGTAACTTTAAGAAGCCTCAGTGTTGATCAATTACTTTCCTGAGTGCTTTCGAGGTCAAACGAAACCACCACTACACTCAAGGACCATACCGATTCTTATGAATATACATATGGTTTTGCAGGAGTCCTTTGTTTATCCCCGTTGCTAAAAGTATATTAATTTTGTAGCTTTTAATCTTAGAATGTTTTTAGCTTAGCAATTTGTATAATTTAATGGGCGTAATAGTTGTAATGGGTTATCAAATTTAATTAAAAATGCTCTAATACATTTTTTTAAATTATTAGGTACTGTAGTTTGTTTTTATATACTTGAAATTTACAGTTACTCTAATGAATGATTTAATGAGTATAGATGTTTTTAAACAAACAAATTAACAATGACTTTAACAATTCTGGTAAGGCAAACCAATTATTTCAAAGTAAAATCTTCATTTTCGACTAGTAGACCATCAATCTATTGGTTCAAAATTGAAAAAAAGATTTTTTAAACATAATTGAAATAAAAAATTTATTTTAATCATTTGACGCTTAAAATGTTTAAAAATAAGCAACGAAAAATCGGAATGGAGTTTTCATATTATCATTAGAGTTGTCATAATATTCAGTAAAATCTTTTGATAGAATTTTTTTATTTTGTAAGGATATAATACAAGCCAATTGTTATTGAAAACTTGGAATCAAGATTACATTAATATTAAAAAACCATTTATTTTAAAATTGTCAATGGCTAAAGCTACAAATGTCATAAATTAAACGAATACGATTGTAAATATATAATTTTGAACGCTCGACACGGAAATTTTTTCTTTAAACAAATATTTTTTACTATACACTATTTCTTAAGTGTCTCATGTAGTTCACGTTATATCTTAAGTATTCACGTTTTATTGAATTAATTGATAGTACTATTGTCAAAACAATTGTGAAGGACACTGAGGATGTAGGTTATTATGATATATATATAATACAGAAAAGAGGGATAGGACAAGCCTATTATGAAAGAAATTGGGGGCAAAGATTTTATTTTTGAGGAAAATAGTAATAGGAAGAGAAGCCTAAGTATAGAGGTTTAAAATAAAACTCCCATAAGTTCCTCGAAGAATAAAACGACACTCGACATGACTAATGATATTCAACTTTATTTTTAATAATAGTTTATACACCACCATAAAAATTGTGAAACTAAATGTCATTATTCAATTCGAATATTCAAAATAACCGGGTAGAAAATAATATTTTTTGAATTTTGGTAAAAAATAACGTTAAATAGTTGTTCTCACCCTTTAAAATTTTGTGCAAAATAAGACACATTTTTTGTGAAAAAATAAAACACAAAAATATCAAAAAATGAAACATTTTTTTACGGTTTTTAAATCGAAAATTATAATGTCATCTTTCATAAGAAGTTTACAAATAATAGTTTTATGTTTGAATGTTGAAATATCAGGTATTTTCAAAATTGATATCTTGATTAACCTCTAATTAATATTTTACCCAGTTTTGTCCATGTTTAAATGACTATTTACTAATTCAAATAAGCATGTTTCTACAATAGAGGATACATTACTAACTTCTGAATATTTTTTATTTATACATTTACGTAAAAATTCAACTCTGTTACATACGGTCAGATAGTCAAATTAATTTAAAAAAAATTTTTTTTTTAATCCTTAGACGATTTTGTTCTTGCTTAACTTAATTTTTTTTTAACTATCTTTCTACACTATAGTTTGCTTTTCCATTTTACCTTTTTAAATCCTTCATCGATACTAATGCACGTGTCATCATAGATAAGTATTTTGTTCTCCTTTCTATCCTCTTGGTTTTCTTTCTTTCTGTCGCTTGGTTTCTTAATTGGGCTTGCAATCGTCGAAAGCAGTAGTGTAGGTGCTAATTTTATAATAGAATCGACTAGATGGCGGATGTTAGGAGTCGATCGAAACAATTTACCAAATCGTTGATTGTCAATTAAGCGGGATGGAAATTACACAAGAAATTGATCTTGTAGCGTACTTGTGTAATAACTCTTGCACTCTTTATATCGGGCGGAAGCGTAAGTTATTTTCGTGAAAATTAAAGTGTCAATTTACCCCAGTCACTTTCATGGTTTTTGCACTTAGTCCCTTTATTATTATGTTTATAGTTTGGGGATTTTTTTATCCAATTATTTTATACTGTCAATTTCAACGTTAATTCAATGCATTTAGAAATTGTTAACTTTACTAAAAAACAGAATGATCCGTTTGAGATGTAAGAAATAAGCAGTCATGATAAATACATTAATTATTATAACGTTTTTTTTGTAATAATTTTATAAATTTTACTTTTCAACGTCATACTAGTTTTGAGAGAAATATATTCAATAGGCATTAAGAGAAATATAATTGCAAGTAATAATTATTATATTATAATAAGTATAATCTGTTAATAAAGTGTAAATAAGTATATAAAAAAGTTAATTTTAATATCATCGTTTTAATTAATTTTTAAAATCTAATTTTGAAAGCATTGTTAAAATGAGGTTACTAAATTTTTTTTATACAATAAATATTATGTGTACAATGTTTTCATTATTATGTTTAGTAATGTTTTTGGTATAAGAGATTTTTTACATTAATATATGTTAAGAATTTCCTTTGACTTTTCGAATAAGATTCAACTTAATATTCCGACCTACAAATCAATTGTATACTGATTTTTGTAATAATTATTCTCAACGTTATATTATGTTAAGCTTAATTTAATGTTCAATATTAAATCATAGCGATGAATATTTTAATCACACGTAATTTAATCTAGTAAAACATAAGGTTTAAAGTCAGAAAAAATTAAAAAAAAGAATAGCCCTTTTTTTAATTTGACATAGGGTATTTGATTTAGATTATAACTAAATTAAGTTTTTAACGTTGATTTCGTTCATTAGTAAAATAACAAATATATAATATGCATTGTCACGACGGTTTCTCTTGCATGGACGATATTTTGTCGTCAATTTGTACTTTTTGAACCTATAAAACTTGTTACTTATTTATGTCAAATAATTACAAGTTCTAAAAAATAGTTTAATGACTGGGATTTACATTCATCAATTTTAGATGATAGAGCTTAATTATATCTTTTTTTTAATCTATCGCTTTTAGCCATTTAAATGTAAGCAAAATAAAAAAAGTTTATTGACTAAACAAAGCAAAAAAATTAATTTTTTTATTACATATACTGTGTAATTTCAATAAATATTTCATTTTCATATTGAAACATACACTTTCTTGAAAAGTAGAGTATTGTATAACATTATTAACTGGAGAACTCGATCTAACCTGGACGGGTTAAACAATTACAATACCATAAAATAATTTATTTGATACATAGTAAAATATATATTCTTACAATGTATAAAGATTTACAACTATTGTAAAACCATTTTCATTAATCATTATTTCATTCTAGTATTAGCTGAAGTAAATTTTACGCAATCAATATTTATAAATTATATAACAGTATTCTATTTATCTTTTCTTTTTAAATAAAATTTAAAGTAAAATTATTAGATATACGATTCATTCATGCAATTTTATAATTATAATATATTTTCCTTGATATTTTAAATAAAAAATGAGACCGAAATAATAACAATTGATATTATAAATAATAATTGATATTCTTACAAGTATACGAAATAATAATTGATGGCTTTATAATTTTTGATATTTTCTTTAATACTTTTTAAAATAAGTTAATATATTTTATTAAATCTAACTATTTAAGTTTTACATTTATTTTCATTAAATTTTGTAACTTTGCAAGAAACTAAACGTTTTTTCCTTTAATCCATGAAACTGTAAATAGAGAAAGAAAAACATTTTTTTTTTATTGTACGTTCGTATTCTCTGAATTATTTTGACAAAATTTCATTATAAACAAATTTTTTATAATAGAATTTTGTTTTTCTATATTTATGAGATTACAATTTTTATAGGAAGAAATGTATTATAGGTGCCAAAATAATAAATTGGAAAAATGTATTAATGCATAAAAATGATAAAAGTAACTAAATATATATTAAATGTTTAAGTAAAAAATATAAATAAGAATATATATATATTTAAAATAAATTTCCTTTTTCAAAATATTGAATTATTTTATAAAATGAAGCAATTAAATGAAATATATAGATAGAGAAAATTACAAAATTATTAGGCTGAAGAAATTTGTATTTTATGACTATTCGAATTAATCCGACAGATTAAGATGAATAGATTAAGACCGTATAAATAGAATTGAACATTAGAAAGTCAGTGTATAAGATTTCAGTGAAATAATGAGTCGAGATATATTTAGTGCAAGATAAACAAAATTGACATTTTTATATTTGGAAGAAAAGAAATTTATTATTTTTTTATAATTTGTTGAAATAATTTTAATAAATATTTAATCAAATTTTTGGTTTCAAATAAATAATATTATTCGCAGTATGGGTGTACATTTTTCATAAATGTACACCTTTTTTTAACCTAAAGTTCAAAAACTTGAAGTTTAAATGCTTGAAGTTCAAAAAGTAAAAAGATTTTGGTTTTAATGAGTAAATTGTATATCAAGATTTTTAGTTGGCTCAATTGAATGAAATTAGAATCGTAGTCAATTACTTTTTTAACCGTATAATATATAACAAATTAAATATCATTACATTATACTTGTGTACACACTTGTATAATAAATCATTGCATGCTTAATAAAGAGTATAAATACCTTAGTTATGTTTAAGATTACTGCAGTGTTGTTGTACATATATATATTTAAACGGAAATAATGTTTACTGAACTATTGATGACATTTAACAAGAAACTCTTATGCTGCTTATAGCGTGCTGAATGTAGAAAACCCACTTGACTTCTTGACCCATCCCTTTTCATTTTATCCATTTCTCTCTCTCTCTCTCTCTCTCTCTCTCTCTCTCTCTCTATTTTTCTCTTTCGTTATCTTCACTCTTTTACTTAGTCTAACTTTAAAACTTCCATATTTGAACAGGTGGATAGTAGTTTGGAACGCGATGGATTCGCCAAATGCGCAGATCGATTTGCACCCGTAGGTTGTAAGTTGGAGAGATTCAAGAGTATGAGCACTTATAACTTTCCTGAGTTTTCGCATAATATTTGGTTTTTTTCCATTTTTTAACTATTTGTCCAATGTATTTTCTTCATACATTTTAATACTCTCTCTTCGTCCAATTCATCTTATTAATTACGGTGGTATATGATAATAAATATTTTTTAATGTTTTAGTTAATCAGTCGTTTAAATCAATTTTATGTAATTACTCTAGTATAACCTTTTTTTTTTAATTTTGTACATGTGTAAAACAACAGAAATAATATTTCAGCTTCGAGCTATACTTTTTATTCAATCAAGGGTATCATACATAATGGTAAAATAAGCAAAACAATTTAAAGCATAATGTTCAATATTATATTTAATAGTAATAATAGCATATTTTTTATGCGAATTTTGATTTTAGTTGTAAGAATTAAGGTAAAAAAATTTGTTGTTGTGGCTCTCTTGTAAGGAGCCAAACTAAACACTCAATTTAATTAACTGTAATTACTTGTCAAATTAAATTAACGTAAATAAGCAAAAAAAGAATGATAGATTTCAATTTCTTGAAAATAATTAGTGAATTTATCACAAACATTCACGAAAATTTTTTGTGAAGGATCAACTCTATTTTCATAGTTCAAAAAATTGCATTCATACATCATTTTTATAATATTCCTTTCACGTATCACTAATATTCTCTGTATCAATCTTTTTTATATTTTAGACCGTATATGTAGGCTTGCATAAGAATGTTAGCAAAAGTTTTTGATAACACTCTTAATGTAATATCCTTGAGCTGAAGCAAGTCTCGATGGTAATCTTTTCTTATATTTTATCATTATCTTGATACACGCATGCGTGTAAGCATTTTTATATCCATCGTGAGGGGTATAATGAATACCTTAACAAAAACTTAATTTTCTAGTACTGATCAGTTATGATATTATACATAGATTTTTCTCACGACTGACCGAAGAGTAATGTTTTATATTTTCTTATTCGAGCATAATATTGTTAAATAAAAATGAAGTTTACAAACATGTGTTTTTTTTAATCAAATTAACTTTAACTCTCAGTGCTTCTGTATAAAGCTTTGAAATTAATCTCAAAATGATTTAAATTAATTCATGTTATTATGTAATTAAAATTATTAATTAAAAAAATGTTTTTAAATTCAATAAAATATTTTGTATCAATCAAACCTCCTACCGTGTTTTATACCTGTTGCATCACGGTGTACCTTTTGTAATTGATTATTAATACATTAAAATAAAATAATATTTGATGAAATTATTATAATAGAGAAAAAAAAATCAGCGAGTAAATAACTTGATATTTCTTTAAGATTTATTATATTATATTATACTTACTCTTATTATATTTATTCTTACTACTATTATATTTACTCTTTGATGATAGTCTTTACTAATTTCATCATTGATGGAAACAGGTAAAATGATGGGAACAACATTCTACAATATTAGCTTGTACTTGAATAATTGCCTGTATGAACTAGAATTAAGTCGAAGATCGCACTTGCAATTTTACACAATATTTGTGACGCACATTGATATATATATATATATATATATATATATATTAACACACAACCCGAAAACACGAGTAATCGTTTATCAAAAAAAACCTTATGTTAATATTATAAAAGTAGTTGTACAGTTTTACAGTTTTGTAAATAATATATGTTTATATTTATTTCCTATTAAATGTATTTAAACATTAGCTTTAATTATAAAAAACAATATTTTAATATATATACTACGTATTAAAAAAAATATTGTTATAACTGCGATTTTCATTTACAATTCTACTATATATCACCAACTTTAATTTGTTATATAAATAAGAAAAAGGATGAAATTTGAACATTTTTTTTATAAATTTGTTATTTTTAATTTGATATCTTAAACTATCGGAAATAGTTATATAGATTATATTTAAACATCACAATAACTATATATTGACAGCTGATTATGGATAAAATAAAAAATTTTTTTTTTAATTTTTATATAAGTTTTAAGGTAACAATATTTAGATATAATGGCTAAGGCAAAATATATAATAAATATGTATATATATATATATATATATATATATATATATATAACTTAGTTTTTATTCTTTATAAATAAAACTTTATAAATAAGAATCATCCAATTATTCTGTACATATCAAATATAAAAATAATCAAATATTATTTTTAATATAATTTATCTAATTTGCTGTTATTTTTAGAAATATTTTACAACTATTTTACTATTATTCGAATTCACAAAGAATTAGTATATTAGTCTAATTACTTATGTCATGCAAGTGTTTTATATTACTATAAATCTAGATATAGAGTCTGAAAATGTTAATTAAGCAAATTATGAAATGGAATACACCGATTTCTTACCGTTTGTTATTTTAATCTAAAATATTCATCTGTTTCTTATTTTAAATATTTATGGGTCTCTTTTAAATTCTTTAGTATTTTCGTCATTAAAATATCAAATGTGCAATTTTTATAACCAAATATCCTGTATATTAATTTAATTAATATGAAATACAATTTTTAGTGATTAACAATGTTGTTTGCTCTTTATTGTACAATACTTAATAGCTATAATACACAGTTCGTAATATAGTTTTATATAAAGTATTTAAAATGTATTATAGTTAAATCAAGACCCAAAATATTCGTTAGATTAAAAAGTACATTTATAGGTTTAAAATTTTACATCTTACAAGTAGCAATTAATTAAACGTTGTCGTTTTCGACACAATAAATCTAAAAGTAATAAGTGGTGATTTAAAATTTTTTAAATTTATTTCGCGATAACATCAAGAAACAAATAGTGAAATTTTACTCTTTTTTTTTTATAAAATATAGTTATGTTCGCAGAGTATGTTCCAGTTTATAAACAACTCTCTATGGACCTGAAACAGATCCGAAAAACGTTCTGGTCGTATTTGTCAATATTTTTAATTAAATTAGCTTTTACGATAGGTAAATAAACGAGTACAGCAGAAGAACCCTACCCAAATTTGTTAGCAATTACGCGCATATAATTTCAATTACGCAAAAGTTGGCAATTCGGATCGCTACTGTAGAGGCTAAAAAAAGTAGTTTTACCACAGTGGAAGTGAAAATATGAATAGGTGTACCAAAGTATGTACATAAGAATAAAGAAAGCAGGAGAGTGAGAGAGAAAGAAAGGGTAAGAGAGAGAGTTGGAAAGAGAGAGAGAGAGAGAGATAGGGAAATAGAGAAAGAGAAAGAGAGAAGAGCAGATTGAGAATGAAAGCCTGACTATTGATCGGAGCGCTTTCATCTATCTTGCGGTCGCTATTTTATTTCAATCTTGTATTCAGATATCGTCATTTTCTTTCCTTCTTTCTTCCTCTTTTTTTTTATTTTTCTCAATGACAACTCGCTCTTTTAATACTCTACTACACCTTTTTTCTCTTTTTGTTCGTCGGTAATGTACCTTTTTTATCGTTGACAAGGCCTCGACTCTTACTATGTGTAACTTTAATAGTCTGCCAATGTTTTTATTCTATTTTAGCTGCTCATTATTTGTCAGTTCGTTTTATTTTATCAACAGCTCTAAAAGTAAAGTGCTTAGGACTTTAGGTTTCATACATACAACCATTAACATATGAATTTGTATTTAGGCTTAATATCACAAATTACTGTTAAATTCATTTTTATTATTATACACGTATATTATATATAGGATTTTACAAATTTTAATGCAGTATAATAAAATGATCAAAATTACTGTGAATATTAATATAATACACCCAGTATTAGAATATTAAAATTAATGTATCTTATATCTAACATTGATCGTTATGTTGGCTTAGTGAACATAAATTATTGTTCCCTAGTAATAAAGGATTGATATTTACGACTGATTACCACAGATTAGCACTGATTTTGTTTAAAGGGGTCTTTTATAGTAGAGGATAAATACATAAATATCATGCTTATTTTCATTATGATTAAATATATAAAATATAAATTCCATCAAAATTAATATACAGCCTTAATAAGTTGATAAATTACTTTTTTAAGGCTTATCCTGTATATGTACAGCATTTTTAGTGTTATTTAGATGTTTAGCATCTCGAGATATTTTATTAAATAATAATTCGATTTCACCTGTATTTTAATTTTTAATCAATAACTTTTTTTTATTGAAACTACAAAGTATATTAATTTTGACGTGGAGTATTTCTATTGCTAATCGACAGCAGGAGATTGTGAGTAAGCGGACTCAAGATAAGTCAATAAGAATAATAAACATGTAAAAGCGAAAGAAAGGCCCGAAGAAAAGTACAACAAATGGTCCTTCTGACATTGAAATTAAACAGAAGCCTTTCAATAAAGAATTAACGAATATATTAGTAAACAAAACTGGAAACTCGCCATATGCTTTAAGGGTATTTTCTCCAAGAAGTGATGTTGAAAACTTAAAGAAAATCATAAATTTTGATAACGATATCTGTGCGGCAATCGGCGTAGACAAATTAACTAATAAATTTAAGTAATAATATTGCTCGAGTTAATTTTCTTATTATTTCATATTATTAATCAATCAACGGCAGATTTCGTGTGTACACAAGCATTGGTGAAGATCCGTAATTATAATTTTACAGCGATATATGGGTAGATCGCGGATGAAAACGTGAAAGCCTAATTAAACAAATTTCTGTGTGTCCATTAAGTTTAACGTGTTAGCAACAGCATTCTATAGGTGTTAAATAAAGCAAACGGAAAGGGGAATAAATAAGCGGAGAGTTGAAAGTGACGCCGAACCTTGCTCGAGTCTCCGGATATTTGCTCAGGGCAACTCAGATAAAGGACCAGGCTTTTGATTCGTATAATGAATGGGGTAAATGTCACGTGCACTCGTGGTCGACTAAAAGAAGCGTCAGGGCCAACAATTTCTAATTTCCCAAGGCGCGCTTATCAACGCTTTAATTACAAAGAGCTAGACGCTCGTGGAAAAGTACACGGGTACAAGCAAAAGTTGCTCACGCGTAATGGCATTAGCAGCAGTGGGTCAACGGTTTCCCGATCGAGCAATGCGAAATTTTGTGCTCACCTATTCTTAACCTGGCTTCTTCTCAAAAGGCACGACTCAAAAGGTGCGGGGCGAAAATCATCTCTAACCATTCAGGACTTGCTAAAAGTCGGACCTTTTTTAAAAGCTTCTGGACTTACTCTCCTTTTACAATGTTCAAGAAGTCAATCAAGGATTTACTTGTTCTTAAGAAACACGAGTGATTATTATTATTGATTGATTGCGGGTGGGCCTTGCGATGTTAAAGAAATCAGCCCCATGGGACGCATGGGTAATCATCATACCCTTGGCGTCACACACCCTGCCGATGCACCGCTCTACCACTCTCCCCAGAATTAAAAAAAACCCTGGGGAGTGGTGAGGTTGCACCACCTCTTCGGCCTCGAGAAGAAGAACGCCAAACATGCGCATCCTTCTCTCAAGCGAACCCCTTGGAGCTGCCCAGGAGGTGCTTAGGGGTCGCCTCTTCCTGACAGCCGAAACTTGCAAAAGTTCCGGTTCGGGCTCGGATCATACCCATTGCCGTATCTTCCCTTTGATGCGGCTCTGGCATAGTTCGACTCCCGACCCCAAAAATCTGCCATTGGCTTCTTGCTTCGACAGTTCGTCTACCGTCGCCTTTCCATTAACACCACTGCGGGCAGGGACTCCCGTGTCAAATATATTCCAGAGCCGTTGGCTAGTCTATCGAGGGCCTGATAGCAGTCCCAAATCAGCTTTGATTTCGTAGTTGTACCGTAGAGCGCCATTAAGGCACTCTTGCTATCCGAGCAAATGTGCACCCCGGGGTGTGTGGCTTATTCGATCGCAGTCTTTGCAGCCCAATGTATTGCCATCGGCTCACCTTGATTTATGGTGGTGTGTGAAGCCAGTGGCAGAAAAAAACTTGTGCCGCTGTACTTGCGATACGCCCTCGCGCCCGTCCTGTCTGTAAGTCAGCTCGTGGTCCTGGTGTCCGGTGCATCTTTAATGTCACCCCTCCATCCAGTCCCTTGAGGAGTCTGAGCGGCTTTCCCAAACCCTCCTGCATCAATGACTTGGTGACACTGCGCAGGGCCAAGCGTTATCGCGACCTTCCGGCTCACCATAAATGGTTCGTCGTGAGTGATAAAAAAAAATCATTTTTTTTCTGGCTCTTACGATATTTTAAAGAAATGTTATATATTAGTGGCCGCAATAATGACCAAAGAAATGGTTTCGCATATTTGGTATAATTCTTGAAAACTAAATTGACAATTTTGATTTTTTATAATTTTTTAATTATATTTTCTCTTTTCAATTTAGTTAATCTTAACGCATTTAATAAAAAAAAACAATACAACATATACAATATATAATACCGTATATTGTTGATTAAAAATTGAATAATTAATCTATATATGAATACCAATATTATCTGAAGATATTAAAATATTCTTAGTAATATTTAATAAACTTGATGGGTCATTGGAAATGCAAGAATATTCAAATTTTATTCAGGCATATAAAAAATTTGCATATATCCATTAAGGTAAAATAAACTTTTACGTACTTATTTAATCAATCAAACAATACTAAATACTTTTAATTTTCTTATAAAAAGTGAAGATAGTATAAGTGAGTAAATATTAATTTATAATACAATTTATCAATAGAATTTTTTAAGTGGTAATTGAAAAGTTATTTTTTCAATTAAAAATACAATGTTATTGCGTATAAAAAAGTGTATAATCACTATTCCTGGAACTTTGATAATGAAATTCTATCATTCTTTACTTCTTTTCTCAATTATGTGGAAAAACTTTCAGTATTTCTTTTAAATTCCTTTTTTACTAATTTTATTTTTATTCAATTTGCCTAATTGATAAGAAAATGCGAGTTTAGAATCATTAAAACTTATTCATGTCATTGTAAAATCAAAAAAAAATTTTGATCAATGACAATTAATTTAAATCATTAAAAGTGGTTATTTGATATTAACCTAAAGGTGCAGTTTTTAATTAATTTTTGTACATAAACAATTTTTCAAGCGAAATTAAAATTATACAAAGAAATTGATTAAACTGAAATTAAATCATTTTTAATTACGTACGTATCAATTGATTTTTAATAAATGAAAGAAAATACAATACGTAATGGGATCTCAAATATAAAAAAACATTTTATTTTCATAGAATTCTTACATTTATTATTCATATTTGAGTACATGATTTGATACTTAAGAAATGTTTTTTTAATGTATATAATAAATTGTCTTAATACAATAGCAAATGTACTTAATTTGGGCTTAATGTGCATATAACTGTTATTTGTATCTGCTTTTGTTTATTCTGCTATTCTTAATAAGTTACATAGAATTGTATTGTATTTAATTTGATTCATACATTGTACATTATCACATTGATTACATTGCTACATTGTTTCATTGTTACATTGTTTGTAATCTTTTGTATGAAAATAATGTATTTCATACAGTAAAAATTTTTTTTTATTTGATCTGATATATCTAGTAAAAGTAAATATATCAATATAGTTCAAAAAATTTCATATATTTTTTAATTGCGTTTTTTTTGCAACTGGAAAAATAAAAAAAAAAGTATTAAACACGTTTCATATGCCTTTATAGAAAATATAGTTACATTTTTTAATATGAATGTAAAGATAGAATGTAGGTCACATACAATGTCTAAAGGTGCAGCATTAATTACACAAATAATTAAAAACTTAACAATTATTCAGCTGGTTATTCAGCTGTTTACATAATTAATTACTTTCCTTTACATCGCGGTTAATTTTTAAAGGTATATTAGTCTCATGAATGTAGTAAACATAAAATATATTTTATTGAGCTTTAAAATAAATTTGGATTAATATAACATTTTCCTTAACATCGAGCATTCTGTAAACACGTGGTTCGAAAGAATAAGTATGATGGTGATCCTGTTAAACTGCATCACTCTGGGGATGTATCAGCCTTGTGTCGACGATCAATGTGTCACGAATCGATGTAAAATTTTACAGGTAACGTTATGTTTTTATCTTTTGATTATTTAGATAGAAATATTGTAAGCGATTTGAAAATTGTTACTTTATTTCATATTTTTAACGCTTTCTTTTTGTAGGCGCATCTTGACTATGTTATTCTTTATGAATAACAAACATTATTCAACTTTTATGAATTTAAAAATATATTTACACATAATTAATATTATAAACAATAATTGTAATTTTAAGGACATGTTGTGAAAAAATTTAATTTCATAATCAATTAAAAAAGTTCAGTTTAAAAATATTTTTAACCAAATACCATAAAAAAATACACAATAAAACACATACTTATATAACGTTTAACATGATGTTAATTTATAGAATATTTAAAGTATATAAACCTGAATTGTATATTAAATTTTAACGCACTTTACTAAACTAGTAGTAGCTAGTAATCAAATTCATAAAGCCGTTAAATAGACATTATTCTTTTTTATTGCTATGACTAATGTAAAAGTTTTGTTAACTACATTAAACTGTTATACCCTTATTATTAAATTATGAAGTGCATTGATTTTCTGAAGATGGATGAGGTGTAGTAAATGAAATTCAATAAACAATGTTAATTAATAGCACAACCGATTACAATACCATCAGATTAAATTGACTATTAGTGAAATGTAATTTAAACGCGTTAACGCGTTACCGGATCTCCTAGTAGTTCAATATAACAATCCAGAGAAACAAAAATATTTCCTATATAATGTTAATAATAATAATATTCCAATATGAAGACGATAAAAACGACAAATTTTTGAAAAACTCCACAAAAATTGACTATTACATCAGATACCTTGAAAATAGAATTTCTTTTTGGCAACGCCCACATTCCCTTTCTAAAATATATTAAAACATTAGTGGATGCTTATTAGTAGTGAATGCTTAATAGTAAATTTCGGGTAAAATCTTTTCCATTTATTAATTTTTAAATGATCACAATAATTACGTAAATGAACAATATTTAGTAGTATTGCTAAATTGGCAGTATGTACGAATAAGCATGATTGGTAGGTGGCACAAAGCCATACAAGGAATAGATAGATGATATTTTACGGAGTTATTTTATGGGCTGATAAAAGTCAGCAATGCAGCACACATTGTCTATATAATAAAAAACAATTGAACTAATTGGAGCACTTCTATTATAAAGCACCTTCCATTACTACACACCACATAACCTACGCATATCGTCGATTCCTAGTAGTGGTAAAGAAAACCACTAATTGATGGCTCAATTATAGACGCTGGAAGATCGAACGCACTTTTGACCGCTACTGTATATTTAGAGAGATTAATACCAATTTTAATGTACAGATTTTTATTTACATCTCTATCGGTATTATTTTTAAAAAACATAATTAATAAATACCATTAATAATTAATATCAGTTGGATTGCAATAAATAATCAGCCATTGACTAAACTTATTTCTTGTGAAAACAAATTGTCTCTGAAAAATTACATGCATACTTTGTCGACTACAATATAATAATAATTATTCATTATAAAAAAATATGTGTGTTTAATTAAAATATTGTTTACTATCGTATTATATTAATTTTTAAACAACATCGAATGTATTTGAATGAACTAGAAAATATATTCAGAATTATGTAGAAATATGTAGAATTAGAAAATCAAATAAAATCAGCATATGTTATACCTCAACTCACTAAAACATTCATAAGTAATTCATTTTTCGTGTAAATTAATAATCAGGTACACTTATAAATCAATAATATTACGGATGATCTTTACATTTAAAATATTGATTGTTATTGTAGAAAAAAAATTATATTTAGACTTTTTTTGAATAATTTTTTTAATAATTGAAATAAAAAGTGTATTATAGAAAAAAATTATGAGCAAGCAAATTTCAATGTATTACTATTATTATTAAAACATAATTTTATTAATTTATATTTATATAAATATCAATAAATATCAATAAATTGCGTTATCATTTATCTACATATTATTAAGAAAATTAATGAAGACAAAACGCAATTCAGAATACATAAGCAAATTTAATACAAAACAAAGCATAAAATTAAAAAATTGACTTAATAATATGTATCATTTTTTTAAATTTTTATAAGACAAGTCATAAATTCAATGCTAAAAATTTTTTTTTTACAAAACAATAAAAATATTTACATATTTACATATATTTAAATATTTACATATAACAATTTTTTCTTGATGCTTTCGAAAAAGGTCTAATGACAGTAGTTGTAAATTCAATATTGCAATACATATTATCACTGTACTCCAAGTAAATAAGATAGAATTAAAATGAATATATTTAAAAGAAACTGTAAATGCAATATACCATAAGATAGGGATCTGATATTTAAAATTGTACGTTACATCATAAACAAACTGATAAACAAGTTCCATTAATTTTTTTTTGTTAGAAGTTTATAAAGATCGACCCCTTTTTTTGTTAAAATAACATACAAATAAAATACAGCAATCACAACATTATGTACGTATAATTTTAAACGTACTAAATACTGATGAAGGGTATGACTAGATCTATTTATTATTTTTAATTAAACTACAGCACTCAAGAAACGAAGGGAAACAATACTTCGCTTCATGCTTTATACCTTTTTTGATATCATGTTGTCCAACACTCAACGTATTTATACGAAAATAAACAGATACATACACTAGCCCCTTTTAACGCGCCTCTTCCTTTCTAGTTCATTTCAGTATTTGGAAACATCTCCATATCCACATGATTTCTAAGATTCTTCACGGTTATTCCGCAGTTTGCAGCTCTGCAAAACATTTATTATATTCAAAACATTCTTATAATCTTTATATTAAATTTCGTGTTGAATAGTTGAAATAAGCTATTACAGACATACATTTACAATGTTTTTTTTTTTATTTTTTTATTGTAATTTATAATACAGAATGACACTCAAATTAAAAGAAAGAGTACTTTTTAACTACGATTGTATTTTTTAGACATATACTCAGAAAAATTAAATTTCTTTAATCTATTTATATCCTATTATTTTGTTATACAATTTTATAAGTAAATCATGAACTTTATTTTAAATCATTTTCTAAAATAATTTTAGCTGTATTCACGGTACATAACTGCAGAATTAAAATTTTGTTACACTTATAAAATGTTTACACAATAACTTAATAGAACAAAATACTCAAAATTAATGTAATGAAAGAGAGAAATAATTATCTGAAAGTACCTTAGAGAATTGAATTTAACATTTTATTCGATTTAAACTATGTACTTGAAGGTAACTGAATTAAAAGTCACTGAGAGAAATTTCACACCATGAGTTTTAGATTGAAGATAAATTGCGACACTGCTTTTTCTGAGAAAAATATCTTACACAAAATATTTATTTTATATTGTCCCATTGTTTTTATCACATCTTTATGTAAGTGTACAATAGTTTTGGATCAATACTCTGAGATCAAATATTTTCAGTTTCATTATTTAAATTATAATAACTGGAAACATATGTGAAAATTTTTACTTCATATTCTGATTTACGAAAAATTCAAGCATGAAATTAATAAATTTTTATAGTATCATAAAGTTCAAATATAATAAGGATATTTTTTTAGTATTAAATATATTTCACAATTTATAATTAGTAAAAAAGTTTTAAATATTAATTGTATTTGATCTAAATATTTATGAAGCATTATGAAAACATTTTATTAAATGCATTCATATAATTCATTAACAATGTTTTCATATCATTATTAAAACTAAAGAGGTGATTAAATCGAACTTGAACTACAATAAAATTATTTTCGACTTGTAGTGTACGAATATAAACTTTCCTTTTTATCATAAAAATTTATGATATTATTTTTTGAGAGTTGTATACATATTTTCTTATTCTTCATTTTTATAACATCTTATATATTTGAATACTATTTATAATAAGAAATCTATAATAAGGCTGTATCAAATTAGTAAGATGGCTTTTCTTTACAGAAAAAAATATAAATTATGTACAGAAATCGAACATCAAAATCAAATATCATTTTGTAAAAACAAATTTTATTTGCTTAATAGTTCACGTTTTAAAATAAAGCAATGTCATTATTATGAAATTATGATTCCATAACAAAAGTATATAACGTAGCAAGACAATTTTATTTACCTATCTTACTTATATTTTTAAATGTTTTCAATTTTTATTATTAATTAATAACGATATAATTTATTTATAAATAACTTTATAGAATTTAAGCTTTTTGAAAATGTTAAACACAAATATCTATAGTTATTATTATAAGTATATTGTACGTTATTTTTTATTTTTTATCTTCATTAAAAGAGATAAATTATAAATTGTAAATAATTTTTATAAGTTTTACAAATATTTTTGTTAAAAATTATCTGCTTCAAAATACAAATTGTATTAAATTTTTACAATAAATTTTAAGCTTATAAGCTTTAATATAAAGAAAATTTATACAGAGAGCCAAATTCAGATTAATAATTGTTTTTAACAAAACAAAAATATTTTTCATTCTGTAATTTTACATAATCAATTTGCATTTATTAAAAATATACTTTATTTATGAAATATGACCATATTAAAGACTCAATTAATAAAAGGGTGTCAGTATCAAACTATTAATTAAATAACAAGCATGTTAAGTTTATACTAACTATATATGGATAAATTTTTAAAGAAAATTAAAAAATCCATATTTTTTATCAGCATTGAAGTATTGTAAAAAAAATTTTTTACAGGAATATTCATAAAAGAATTAAAACACTAATAAAGAAGAATGTTACATTACTTATAGCGTATAGTTGAACATTTTTATAAAATAGAAAAGATTTTTTATAATTGACGATACGAAAAGGTAGAATGAACTTATTAAATACACTATTTTGACTATTTGTTAGCCTTGTAGTAAAGACTTTTATCATTCTTGTCTCAGTTTTTTTGTAATATATTTTAGACAAAAATCTTACTGTAATTCAATCATCAAAGCATGGACGCCTGGAATAAAGATTTGATTATCATTACTATTCCAGTTCTGAAATTTTGCTGGAATTTTGATAGAGATTTGTTTTACTAGATTTGTTTTTATTTCTTTTATTTGTTTTCAAAAATCGCATACACCCATAAAGCTATCACTTTCAGAAGTTACGTATTGTTAAAAACAGCTAATTTGATTAAATCAGTTGATTTGTAAAAGTGAGTATATGTGGGTATTTTTTTAAATAATCAAAGTAACAACAGCCATACGATAATTAAAAGTCCAGAAAATGAAATTATTAACATTTTTTTCTTTCTTATCCAGGGTTTTGTAATGTATTTAATTCCGATATATAGAGTTAAATAATAAAAGTTTTTTAATTTTCAAGTTACAATAGTGTTTTTTCAAAATAATCCTGTATGTTCTTTACATTTTATTGAATTTTTTATCCTTCATTATTGATGATTAAACTATAGACTATGACAATGTAAATTATTTTTGTATATTTATTACAGTTAAATTAAGAGTGTATCTATTGAATAAATTATATATGATATTCCTTTTTCCGTTACAATAAGAATATTATCGATAGAATAATTTTCATTAGTTTAATTAAGTATGTAGGGAAACTTTTCTTTATTATTAAAAGCTAATCATTAATCCATATAGGGTTGCATGCACGTTCTAGATCGAACTTATATTATATATATAAATGTTTTTGGGAGTAGCTATAACAATTTAAATAATCGTGTAAGACGCTTGCTTTTATGTCAATATCTCAATTTATTTTAAAATTTAAAATTACGGAATTGCTGCAACGGAACGATGGCTCTCTGCGAAGGTTGAATGGAATCTGATTTCGAGGAAGTCTTTGAAAATCTTCGATCGGTACAATTATCAGAACTGTCTCGTTACTTTTTCTGGGCGATGCCGTTTAGGTTTACCATTAAAAGGTTTAATGACCATTTATATAAACATCATTGCTAGTCCACTGCATCATCCCTTCATCAGTGATAAAGGTTATCTGACATGTTTACATATTTTTTATTTATTTAGATATATGTATGGACGTGCGCTCTACTGGGTCATAAATTGTAAGAGCCTCGCTTGTCAACGATCGGAAAATCGTACCCTTCTATCTGCCCACGATGCTAAGAGATTCTCGACCCTTTTAATTAGGTATTAGCTCACTTTTATCAGATTGATCTAATTTTTCCCTGGTCATCATTGGTCGCTTTATAGTTCATCGGTCAGAATGAATAGAGTTATTATAACGAACAGGCCATCGAAAGGAGGATGTAGGGCTCTCTAACCAAATTATGGCGCAAAAAACACAAGGATAGGTTTTCAATTTCTTGAAAAGGAAAGTTTTTTGTGCTCCATGGCACGTACCCGGGCAAGCTTTGCATCTCGGATTTTCTTTTTGAACTTTTTTGCCAAGTCAGAGGTAAAATTCTTGTTTATCGAATGCGCATAATTCTTTCGGTGGTAGCCGTAGGTCCGACTACACCAAAGTTAAGTTCGGCTGTTGTTTCTCCTAGATTTTATTTAATCGTATGCCGAGCAGAATTATCACCAACATTTCAGACAATAGTGATATTTCATGGTCGCTCTTATCTGTCGATATGACCTCTCTTTGATCCCGTTAGCTTGCAATAAAAGATTTAGTTTGTTGCACAATGTTGGATATCTATTTCATGTGAAACAATTAAGACTCGAATTGTCGACCGCGTCCCGTAGCTATTTTTAGCGTTACAACGTAGGGAGATATCCATGTATCGATGAATATCCTCATCACGGTTTTTGGTTCTTGTCGGTTATTGGGCTGGCTTTCCGTCATCTAGAATATCTGTCAACACATATTCAATATCGGTGTCCGTTTGAGGGTAGAAGTGGTCCCACAATGTCCAAATGAACATTTGGATGAATTTTCGGGCATAGTGTTCATGACCGCGAAGTTGACGTTGGGACTTGAGACATATCCTGAGTTTTTTTATTTTTAGCATTTTATACAAGCTCCCTCCTATTATCGCGGATTTTTGTTAATTTTTGGCCACAAAAATCTATCGGTTAATAGTTTGCGTTGGCGCGAAATCCCGGGAACGACAGTCAGTCCAACCAATAATAAGAGTTATGAAGATGAATGCATTCAAAGCTTCCTTCAATTTCTAGTCTTAGCCTGTTCATTTTTAGACTGTTGCCGACGAATGCCTAGTTATAGCTGATATATTTAAAAAATAATATTTTCAAAGCCTAGGCTCGCCGCCAAAGGCTTTACCGCCATGTAAAGTTGCTGGTCTTTTAAACAAATCACTTGGTCTCAATAATAATAATAATAATACCAGTAGCGAATAAGGAGTAAATACAACAATAAAATATGTATAAATTAAGCAATGGAAAGCTTAAATAGCACTCTCCGCTTCCTCTAGTTATATTCCTCGCTCGCCTACTCTAGCTACAAATCGACCATTAACATAGCAATTTTTGGCGGTTCCCACCTATCCGCCATACCGCGTATGACTGGTACGTTCGACCGCTCAAGTTTCCAGCAATCGCTCTTTTCCTCTCTCCAACAATTATCGCGCCGTCCCTCTCCCAATAGGTCGGGGTTTTCGCATACGAGTCTCTTGCCATCGCGTCAGACTATTTTTCAACGCACACGGTCCTAAGGTATTGCCCAGCCGTGCGTTACTAAGCCCGCTAGTACCATCCCTCGAGTAAAGCCAGCTTCCGGTCACAGTTACCCAAATAATATCCCCGCTGGCCCAGCATCCAAGCGACCAGTCGATCCAGCTCGATCCCCGATTTCCTAGGTCGAGACGCCTCTACGCATTTGGAAACAAGCGTCCTTGTCCCAAAGAATGATAATAATACAAGAGATGCTTGTATTTATTTATTTTTAGTTTTTGTTTTTTTACTTTTATTTGTTCACCATTTCTTTTTAGATATCTATAGCGAAAAATTAGTGCTTCGATGCACGGCAGACAATCTGGTAGGGCGTTTTTAGCCTCTTCAATACATTTTTTTTCTTACTATGTAATGCCCAATTATGTCAAGGTAGCGGAATTCTCCTGGCAGACGTTTGTCGAGGCCCTATTTAAGCGCAAATATTAATGGTACACGCACTTTATCCGAATACTGCAAAATCGCTACCTTGCAGCTAGTGCTTAAAAGCTTGATAGACTGGTAGATAGCCAATAATTTGCGATCATAAGCGGCATATTTACCTTGCGCGGGAAACAAAGCTTTTGCAAAAAATGAGATCGGAACCCAGTTGTTTTCAACGACTTGTTGCCAATCGTATAATTCGAAGAATTAACAACAACGTTTAAAAGTGCTTCCGCCAAGAGGTGCGTTACGGTAGTCACCCTTTAAGGCTCGTCTTTGCCGGGTCAACGGCCCTTTCTGTTCGTCAGTTCACATAGTCGTTGATTTTCACGATTTTCTTCCCTTTAGCAAATTATTTAAAGGTAATTCGCCTATAAAAAATTATCATTCCCAAGAAACTTCTGAATTGCTTCATGAAAAGCAGTCTTCGGGAATTCCGCGATAGTTTTAGTGCCTCCTCCGTGAGTCGTATATCTGTTTTGTCTATTCGGTATCCGAGAAATTTAATTTCTTCAAAACCAAATACACGTTTCGCGTGTATGGAAAGTTGGCTAATAATTAATGTAGTTTAAAGTGAAAAAAGTAGTACACTGCCGCCTTTGCTTGAATTTATAATTCTGTCACGCGGTCGATTGATCGCTTGTTTCGGGTATCAACGAACCTATAATAATGGGTCAGAAAATCCATGCTAATTATCGGCGTGTCAACGTCGGCTACTATAAAAGTCCAGGTAAAAATTCCTCGAAGATTGAGATGTATGTTTATATTTTTACAACAATAGGTGACTATACGTGATCGATTGGCAGCGTACAGGACACATGTTTTGTTTTCGGTTTGTCAGGCAGTTGCGATCGCGGCAATCTGCACAAATCGAATCCAGTATTCACGAGAATTGCATATTAGATTCTTTATCGACAATGAAAATACGGTAGTTTTTGGGACCGCTGGCTTTTGCCATTATCCCCAAAGGTCTCGCCCATTTCCGGCCTGAATCCTGCTTCACATAAAATTGCAGCGTGTAGATCTTTCACCTTCGTGAATTATTCGTGAAACCAACAAAATCCGCGGTTAGGGCTTTTGCCGTGGCTTCTCCGATGGTTGCGTCGGGTGCGCGATGGTTCATGAAAATTTTTTCTTTGTGAAGCTTGTGCAAGGACGACTCCGACCCATCGCGGCGGAAAGATGGTTGTAAACCATAAGCAGGCTTAATTACTATTTGTACAAACGTTCTTATTAGCCAGTTACACATATATATGTATCAGTATGTCTATATATACATATATACATATCAGTTTAGTTTACTTATTCGGTATATGGTTGAATGCAGTGTTTGAAACTGAATTAGCTGTTAGGTGTGATGTTTTCTTGTTCGAACTAATTAGAGACTTATTTATTGTAGTTTCTGGAGAAGAGATCAATTTTTTTATCAGTGTAATGTTTTTTCTTTTTTTCACTATTATGGAAAATATGAATTGTTTTATAAACTGTTAAAAACTCTTGCGTAATTATAAATTATTTTTATGTTGATTATTTATTACAATTTTACGTTTTTAACTGAACGAGATATTATTTAAATTATTGTAAATTTCGTAAAATCATTTAACGTGTTACAGATTTTAAGTTGTAAGCTTTTATTTGGTATTTGAAATGTATTTGGTTTTAGTATTTTAGTTAATTGAGCGCCTATTTTTTTTTTTAAAGTGGAAAATTGTTAAATTCGAGATTTACACTCTAAATTCATTGATTTAAGTAGGTGGTTTTCATTAAATGTAAATTGATTGTTGGTATTATTAGGAGTGCTATTGTTGTACTGTTTTTTTTTATAAATATCTCATTAAATCCAAAATATATTTTTTGTCATTATATGTTAATAAATATTTTTTTTTAGTATACATTATACAAACAATTTACCGATGTGAAATCTTTATAAAATCAATTTTTATTACATTCAATCCATTTTATTTTTTGCGGATTCTTAGTTTTTATTTAATTTATTTGCGTTGATTAAACGTTTGTTTTTCTATAACCATAATAAATGGGTAAAGCATATTCCTAAATTATGATCCCTTTCTTGTGAGACCCTTTTCAAAAGAATCTGTATTTTAAATGTGCTGTCTTTTTAGGATATTGTGTATATAATGTCTTGATTTGAAATAGTCATTTTATATAAACGGATTTTAGTCTTTAAGATAAAATTTACAAAATATTGTACTTTTTTCTTGAAGTAAAGAAATCGTTTCATTATATTTATATATGTTGAATATATAAATAAAAAACCATCATAAAGTTTTTTATTGTTTTACCTTTTACAAAAAATTAATACCATTGAACCATTGAATTATTGAACTTCTGCTAATATTTCATTTTTAAAAAAGTTATGTAATTAAAAAGAGCATTACGAAGGAAGCCAAAAATTTGAATAAAAAGAGAGGCAAAAGAAATCAACGCTACGCGGGATTCCCAAGCGGTCACCCATCCAAGTACTAACCGCGCCCAACGATGCTTAACTTTGGTGATCGGACGAGAACCAGTGAACCATCGTGGTATGAGCGTTGATGTTCACTTTTAATGCCAAATAGTTTAAGTATCCTAACTTGAATTATTTAAATGAAACAAAAGAATTAAGATGAAGTGCTCCAACGTTTGAAAATAATCAAACTTTTTATTCCAACATCGTCGAATGGCAGCTTCACATTTTATCATTTACTCCTTGTTGAATATTCGTAGAAAATCCCGATTGCAATAGCTTACGCTTTCTTGTTAGTTTGCTACAAGTATAGGACAAAAAACATCTTTACATTGTATATACTCTCGAGAAAAATTATTCTCCTGCTGTTGCATCGATTCATCTTTTCTCGCCTAAGGTTATCGAATGAAAATGAGCATAAGCCAAAAATTTGAAGAAAAAGAGAGCAAAAGAAAATCAACGCTACGCGGGATTCCCAAGCGGTCACCCATCCAAGTACTAACCGCGCCCAACGATGCTTAACTTTGGTGATCGGACGAGAACCAGTGAACCATCGTGGTATGAGCGTTGATGTTCACATTTAATGCCAAACAGTTTAAGTATCCTAACCTGAATTATTTAAATGAAACAAAAGAATTAAGATGAAGTGCTCCAACGTTTGAAAATAATCAAACTTTTTATTCCAACATCGTCGAATGGCAGCTTCACATTTTATCATTTATTCCTGTTGAATATTCGTGGAAAACTTCGATTGCAATATTAACAATAAGTTGGCAATTGAGTGGCTTAAGAAAAAAGTGAAAAAAACTGGAAGAATAACATTTACTTTTTATTGTTGGGGATGTGTAAGGGGTATATGAAGTTAATCTGCTTTTTGAAGCATGAGAGAAAGTGAGAGGGAACAGAAATTACCTTCTTCCTTCCCTTCGTCGATCTTTATATAGTTAGATGTTTAAAAGCCACCAAATTTTTTTTGTATCTTTTATGTGTTTGTCTTTTATATCTCTATCGTACCTCCATTCGATGTTTTCATATCGCCATAAGATACATCGCCAGGATATTGTTTTCGTAGATAATCTTTCTAATATATTTATATTATTTTGTGTTTTTTATGAACTTTGAATGAAATACTGTTACTAAATTCACTAATTTTATGTTACTGTGATTATAAAGTATTTTTTAAGATGTTTATTACGAGCCGTAACTTAGTATGGTAATTTTATTTTAGAAAACTCTGTGCTTGATGTTGTTTCAATATGTATTTAAATACATTCCAATATATTTTCATTTACCTATTTTTTTGCTTCCATATGAAAAGATGCAATATTTTACCTTATGTATGTACTATACCATTGACGTGATTATTTTATTTTTTTTCGAAGAGCATAAGATGTTAGATAATAAATAAAAATTGTTTATATTCGGATAATTTGAGGTATTCGTTGTAATTGAATTAAAACGCAAGATTCTGGCGGGGAAAGGGAGTGGGTTTTATTTTAGAGATCATATTTTTTATTATTGTCGTGACGTAAATGGAAATTTTTTTTGTATGATTTTGAACGACCGTTTATTCTGACTGTATCGAATGCGTTTTTGAGGTCGACAAGACAAGCCGTTACTTTTTTTTGGTTCTTGTTTATATTCGGTTAATGTTAGCTGTTAAGTTATGTTTTGCATGTTTATTTGAATGTTTGTATCTAAATCCGAATTGTTAATTAGATATGATTGTAGAGCAAAATTCATTAAGGGGACAGTTTATATCCGTTTCAAGTACGTTTTTTACTTGGTACTTATTGATCTGGGGTTTGCAAGGACAAAACCAACTTTATTTATTTTTTTTTAATGACATGACCTTTTCTTTTTCCATTGCTCTGAGAAGTAGGTATTGTGTAGTAGGTTATTGAATAATATTGTATAATAAAATATTATTTTATCTGGCATGTTTTTTAGTATTACATAAGGAATGTTGTCTAGTCCCGATGAAACTTTAGAGAGTGAAAATTTTTGTACTTTTTTAAAATTCAAATTTAAGTATAAATGTCGTCGGGTAGCTTAGGTTTGACAGATTTTATTCGTATAATAAGAAATTGTAATTGTAAAGGTGAATCATTTTCTAATTTAAATACTTTATTTTCAATTATGCGTGATAATTATTCGTCATCCTCAGTTTTTATTTTGTTTTATTATATTTACGAAATACGCTCCTATTGTATTTAATTATATTTAATTTGTCAGATTTATTATTATTGTAAAGTTTCCTGATACATCTTTGGCTATTTAATTTGATTTTATTTTGACCTTTTTTAATAAGGATATATTTTCGGAAGATATTTTTCAGGGTGTGATAATGTTGCTTGTTTTTGGTCTGAATGTTCTGTTTAATTGAGAAAACATAGCAGTAGAGTGGTCTAGGGGGATGTTTTTTATTTTATTGCTTCAGTATGAATTTATCGAGCATTTAAATCGTACTTGTAGTATGCTTCTGACTTTGTGCAAAAGGTATTTTAAAAACGCGAGTCTTTGTTGTGCATTATATAATGATGAGAGATTTTGTAAATTTTTATGATTAGGAAACTTTTTTTTATATACTTATTTACGTAGCATTTACAAGAGTTTTAAAATTTTTTTGATAGTTTCATCAATTGCTTCAAGTATCAATATTTTGTATTTGGGATAGAAATACATCAATTTCGTTGTTAATTAAATTAATATTATTTTGATATTTTTATAGTCCGTCATGCATAGATCTAAGATTAACTATATGAAGAAAATGTAGACTATCTGTGTTATATATTTTTAATTTATAATTTAAGTTATTATTGTCTCTACAATTTCATAACATTTTATTTCTAGTATTATTAGTTTTTTCCATTCTTGTTATTTTGTTTTGCATTTAAATCCCCTGTAAATAAATTGTAGTTTTATTTGTATAGAGTTTTAAATAAACTACAGACTACGTTTTCAAAATTTCTAATGTATGGTCAATATAAGGAAGCAACATTTTTGTTTATTAAACATTAATTAAATTATGGATTGTATAAATTGGCGCAGAGTTGGTATTTATAGTAATTGTTTTTAATTTAAGATTTTTTTATTAATATTGCTATGCTACCTCGTTGTGTTGCATTTTATCCATCATTTCTTATTATACAGTAGTTTCGAAATTCCACACATAAGTTTCGAAATTGCATACATAAGTTTAATTTCAGATCTAAATTATTTGTCTCAATAAATTGACGTAAATATACTTATTCACTAATAGTATCATAATTACATTAATAGTTCAAATATCAGATGAATCTCTTTTTTTCTTCCAATGATTCTCTTTTTTATCGCAATTGGATAATTTTTGCTTAAATCTATTGCAATTATAAATCGCTTGCTACATAAAATTGGCTGTCAAGTTTTGCATTATATATTGTAGTTTTTTCATCGTAGTGGTAAATCATTCATATATTTTTTGTGGAATAAAAGGTTTCGTAGTATATGAAACTCTTAATTGAGGTATTGTGTTGTATTTGGTTTCGATGTGTGCTTAATAATAATCTGTATTCAGTGGTATTTGGTTACTTTACGAAGTGGATTCTTATTAGTTAACATACTTATGCATGATCCGATTTGTTTTTGCTAAAATTTTTGGGGATGGTGATATATTGAACAAAATAGTGATACTGATAAAATAGTTAAATTAATAGTTAAATTATATTGAATTTCAATTTCGTATTTTAATAATTTATTTAGTTTCCAGTTTATACTTTTTTTGATTAATTTTTATTATTGATTATTGTTTATTTTATGATATTAGACGATTGTACTCAAGGTTTTTTGTATTTTGCATTTGATGACTACGGATTGCCCGCCAATGTCAATGATTTTTATCATGATACATGTTGTTATAATATACTTAATTATTTTTATTTAATTATATCTACACAATAAATAGTAAAATATTATTAAAATATCGGAATTGTAAGACCACTGACGTTATGTATAAATATACGTTGGAACATATTGGAAATATAATTAGAACAAGCTCTGATTATTGTATAATTATTATTAACACATGTTTTACGTTGATTGTTGTTATTTTTTCATAAACAACTTTAGTTCGTATTTTTTAGAACTATCAACCATTTGATTTATTTCTTAATTTTTTTTATTCTGAATTATTGTATAACGACATTTTCCATCCGAAATATGCAAAATAAAGTGCTTGAAAATTTTCGTTAATCGATTCCACGTTCTAAAATTTTTTTGAGGTTTTGAAAAAAAAACTTTTTGTCTATGGAAATTTCGATGTTTTTAAATAATATCAGACCAAGCTTAATAGTCTTGATCAAACGGATTAGCGCAAGCTTTATTTACCACATTACCTAAGCACCCATTTATAAATGTATATTAAGCATAGTAAGTCAATAATCTTAACAAAATTTAATCTAAGACTACAATATTTTTTCATATTGAAAAATGTCTCGTTTTAAATTTTAATTGAATAAAATATAATTATATAATGTCATTAGAAAATGTTGAGATTAATTTATAAATGAGCAATTTATTATAACAGTGAATAATTATTCAGAGAATTAGAAAGTTTGTAGAAAAATATAATATATACCAATACTAATAGATACTACAAAAACTTGTTAACATTTTTGCTTAAACATTAGCACGATATAACAATACTTTTTATATGTTACCTTAACCTCGCGAATACTATAATTTTCTGTATATTATTTATAAAAAATATTATCTTATTAATTTTTTGGTTAAACTTCTTTTTATTTAAAATTGACCATTTCAGTACCTATTGTTGTATTTGATGCGTGCTTCAAACTAATAGTAAATTATTATACGAGTATAGTAGATATCTGTATTTGTAAAATTATTTGATTCTTTTATTTTTCGTACAAATTGAACATACAATTTTATTTATTGACAATATTTTATTGATGATTCAATAGACCTTTCATTTAAATATAAATTAAAATAATTATTAATTATTAACACTTCACCTCTATTTATTTGCAGATGTTCGATGATATTATTTTCGCATTTTTCTCTTTAGAAATGACAATTAAAATGGTTGCGATGGGTATTTATGGAAGGGGAACCTACCTCGCTGATTCTTGGAATAGGTTGGACTTCTTCATAGTCCTTGCGGGGTGAGTACTTTATAAGTATTTTACATAATATAATTGTATAATATTGAAGTTATTGATTTTTGTCTTTTATTTGGATAAATTGATCATGGTGAACTATGAAAACTTACTTAAATAAGTTTCATACAGGCTCTAATTAAATTGACAAGAAGTCTAAAATATATAGACTTGTATCTAAACTAAGTTTTGAATATTTTTTAAAGCTTGCGTACTTGTACTAATATACTTGTATTGAGTTGATTATGTGATATAAGAAGCTTTAAATTGTATAAGAATGTTAGATTTATCTATTAATAAATTTCAAATCTTATCTGCTACTTTGGGATAACTCAAATACAATTTAAATGGACCTTAGTAGCCAAGAGTTTGATTTTATATTCTAAGTTCGGTATTAACAAAACAATCCTTTATAATGACAACCAGGAATAATTTTTAAAATAAAAAATGTTATATTGTGTTAATGAATAATTCAGCATATGTTGTAATTTTATCTATATATTAAAATAATTTTTAAAAAAATTTTTAATTTAAACAGTATTATAATTAAAATAAAATTTTTTAAGAAACGTTATATACCTAATACACATATGAATAAAATGCATCTTAGAAGTGTTATTCATGTTTAAGGGATAATTAACTTTTATCATTTATAATATTAAAGTAATACAGTAAAAAGTAACATTTTTAGTTAAGGAGGTAGTTCATCATAATATATTAAAATTAGTATATAAAAATTATATAAACATCTAATTTCTTTTATTGATATTTAATTTATGTAAAAGAATCAACCCGATCCTGAGAAAATTTTGTTATAAACCATATTATTACTATTAATACTTTAAGATTAACCTTCTTCATACAATGACTCATTTATATATATATATATATATTTAACATGATGTTTAACAATAATTTTTATACAATTTCTATCGATACTTATAATTTTATATTATAATCGAGATTCTAGCTAATAATTTGCAAAATTTAAAAAAAATCCTTTTGTCGACAATTTGATCAAATCACAGAGAAAGATAGGCTGAATTTATCTTCATAAAGCCATAATTTTATATATGAAAGGATGAAATAAATAATAAAAAAGATTGAAGAGAAAGAGAGAGTGAATGAGAGTGAGAGATACAGAATAAAGTAGTGAAAAATGTAAAAAGGATGAATTTGAATATGAAGTAAAAATAATATATAAAAATTTAATGAATGCATTGTTTCTTTTTTATTCTCTATATGAATAAAGCTGAAGTTTTTTTTAAGTTACTTTAGCTATTTGTTAATGGAAAAAGATTTTTTATACTTTGGGTATTGAGAAGGACGTGCCCACTTATTATATGCAATCAATGATTTAAGTTTTACGATAAAAAATATACGCGGATTGTTGAAATTGTTATAATGTATTTGTCTCTGTTTTCAGTACTGAAAAAATATAAAGACAAATAAAATATAATAACGAAGAGAGTAAGAATATACTTTTTTAATTAATTTTTTAATCATTTCAAGGTATGATTTTTTCATTTTCATGGGTATATTGAGACATGCTAGAGGATTCGTTTTCATTTAGAATCTTTTTATCAAAACGAAATACCTTCAATAATATAATTTGAAAAAAATATAACAATTAATGTTTTTTTATATCATTAAAAAAACTATTGAAAATTAAATAATAGAAAAATGTTTGATTTTTTTAACTAATTCAAGAAAATCTTTACTCTCGTTTACATGTAGTCTTGTAATATAACAAAAAAATTTTGATATTTTTTTACTTTAACATAATTTTTTGTTTAGTAAATTATTTATACATAATAATGCTACGTACGTATCACGATTATGCTTGCTATTTTATAATGAAAAACACGTTTGAGCATTTGAATAAAAGATAAAATATTTATGGAATCTATATAAAATGTATATTTATATAGATGTATTTAAAAAATGTAATTCTACCAATTCATGTAGAGAATAAAACTTTCAGATATTTATGTCTATTCAAAATACAGTTCATTCATTGATTATGAAAAGTAATCTACTTATATTATTCATCCTTGTAACTTATAATTATATAAATTCTCACATTTATTGTTAAGTTTAAATTAATTGTTTGTAAAAATACATAATTTTTTACGATAATATTAGTATACTATTAAAATAAATTGTATCTGTAATTTGATTTATTCAATTCAAAACTCTACGGCGCGTACGTAACAAATAGTTTTGTTATTACAGCTACCAAATGAAACAGTATTTTATAAATTTACATAATTTTTAAATACGTGATATGACTCTAAAAAATTATAAAATTCAGATATTATTTTATACTTGTACCAAAATTTACTATATTACACTTTGTGACGCATTTAACTAAATTATGTATCTTATTTACATTTATAGATTTACTAAGTTTGAATAAAATTATATTTAACTCTTATTATTATGTTTTTAATGAATTTTTCAGGGCACTGGAATATTGCTTGAATGTCGAGAATATGAATTTATCGGCAATACGTACGATAAGGGTGTTGAGACCATTACGAGCAATAAACAGGATACCAAGTGAGTTTAATCAAAGATTTATCTATCTATTTTATAAACAATCATTTTTTCATTTCGTCTACATAAAATATATTCTCATAAATTTCAAGATGAACTTTTGCAAAAATTTGTTTCATTCACTTTCAATAATTATACATATAAAAATTGCAGCATTTTGAATATTTTAATCGAAGTATCTTCAACGTTTTAATAATTAATTGCGAGAAATATCTGTTCATTAGCATTTTTTAGTTTACTTATCAACACAAATCACTTTAACAAAGAGTTATTAATTTAAAAAATGTCGAATTAATGTAGTACATGACCAATGTTAGCAAATTTAAAGTAATTGTAGGGAAAAAATGAAAAAAATAAGTATTTTTATTGATTTATTGGTTGATTTAGTTTACTAAATGATCATTTATATATTATTATTATCAAATAACGATTTTGAAAACTTATCATTTAAGGATATATAAATGAAAAGCTGAAACATAGAGTAATGACCAGAACACAACTTTAAAACTTAGAGCTTAGGGAAAAAATGTAGAAATACTGCAATGTATTAACACAAAAATTAACGGATTGCCATTTTTCGAACACAGTTCGATGCGGAGTGATTAATTGTTTCATGCATTCAATGCAGATTTCGTAATAAAAGATACGTATTTGATGGTAAGAGACTTATTATATCACGATGAATCGAGCGCATCGTCAAATGTTCTCATTATTCTCCTCACACAGACACGCACTTTCTTTCTTTCTCACTCTCCTTCCCTTTCTTCTTCTTTTTCTCCTTATCTCTCTCTCTCTCTCTCTCTCTGTCTCTCTGTTTTCTTTCCTATGTCGTTACTGGTGTTCGTGAGCGCGGGAGAGTTGACAGTAAAAAGATGACAAAAGATGGAGAGTGTAGGAGATTGGGGAGGTGAGGACGGGAGGACCCTGACAAAGACGATGTCGTGCAATTGCTCGGTTCTTGTCACTTTGATTGAAACCATTGTAAATTTTACACACACACATACGCATACACACACATATACATATAAATATATATATATATATATATATATATATATATATATACATATGAGTGATGGTGCGCCGAGGGTTTAAGGTATGCTTCTGTAACCGCAGGCATGAGGATTCTCGTGATGCTGCTACTCGACACGCTCCCGATGTTAGGTAACGTATTGCTGCTCTGCTTCTTCGTCTTCTTTATCTTCGGGATCGTCGGCGTCCAGCTGTGGGAGGGCATACTGAGGCAGCGCTGCTTTCTCAAGGCCCTACCAAACGTCAAGTATCCCGAGTGAGTCAAGGCGAATCCTCTACTCTGCAAGTCGCCCGCTATTAATGTTCTAATAAGCGCGATACACTTTTTTCCTTTATAATTCGCTCCCTTATATCTCAATCTTCAATTTTCTGCCTACGACTCCTGGACTGCGGCCTCCCTCTCGCTTCGGCACTTGCGCGATCCTTTTCACTCGCCCTCCTAAAGAGTGATCTAACTTTCCCTTTATACATTTACCCTTTCAGCTTAGTGCTTTATCGGCTGCAATGTTGTAAGTTTTTAATAACGATTTTCACATTTATATGAATACTTTAAGTTGGGGCGATTCAACAAGCTAGCCGAATGTTCACTCAACTTATTTATACAAGAGTTTATCGAGTCATTTATAAGACATCTCTACCATACCAATTTGTTTTTCAATTGCATCGCATTTTTAATTTGATCGTAAGCGTCTGTCTGAATGATACGATAAATTCCGCAAATACTCGCACAACTTTTTAGCTTATATCAACGAAATTTATATTATTGATTATTGAAGTATATAATTTTTATTTACAACGATTCAAAAAGATAATAATTTTAAAGTCATTGTTGCTAACGTTTAATGTTCAATAAAATTACCCTGGTGCTATGAGCAGTCGCAGGAAAATCTTAAATATCATAATTTCGGCAAGGCAAGGCCGGATATATATCAATTATTCTGATAATATCTAATTGAAAAAATATTAATTTTTAAAAGAATACATTGATCATAAGCGGATCTTTTTAATAAATCAAAACAAATCAGCATTCATTTAAAAAATATTACATTTTATTACAAACGCTGCATCTTATACAAAAATTTCAGCAATTATAAGCCTTAAGTAGTTTTTTTTAAAAAACATAAAAATTTCAGCAAAATTAAATGGATTTAATAATTTTTATATTCTATTTCTGTACTAAAATTAAGCATTTATTTTACAAAAGTAGAAGAATTTATATCCAAAATTACATTTATCTTCTGGGAGAAATATTGGAGCATATATTTTATTTTAATACTTATATTTAAACGCAAATATTTATTTTTTTATAATATATATAAATAAAAAAGAAAAAAAGTCAAAATTTTATTTCTTATTTTACAAATCTTATATTTCAATAAATATCAATCTACCCCAATTATGCGCATTTTGCAATATTTCAATTTTAATATATTAATGTTAAGCATATAGGTTTAACTTTTGATATTTATTATAGAATATAGTATATCTTATATCATTTAAAATTGTTTTAAATAATGTTTTCAATTTGTTTAGTATTAAATTTAAATTCATAATATTCAACACATTATACAAGCAAAGTAATCTTTCATCTAATAACAAGTGATATGATCACGTATCTTTTTTTATTGCTATATTTACTCGTTCTCATTTAAAAACATTTCTAACTAATATACATACATATATATTTCTATAAAGTCGCTTTTATTGTTTTACGTATTAAATATTTAAT
This sequence comes from Kradibia gibbosae, assembly GCA_018907135.1. Lineage (NCBI taxonomy): Eukaryota > Metazoa > Arthropoda > Insecta > Hymenoptera > Agaonidae > Kradibia > Kradibia gibbosae. Next base: position 39,655,803 of record JACCHX010000001.1, read on the forward strand.
TAATTCAACTTAAAAATAAAAAAATACTTTGTGAATAATATGGTCATTTTATTTTTATTCAGATTCAAAAGTTTCATTATTAAACATTATTTTAGATGTAAGAAAATGCACATTGAATTTTTTTAAGCAAAACAAATATAATAAATATTGAAAAGAGTTATTTTACACATTTTAAGGTTCATCTACAATTAATTATGCATCAAAAAATTAAATTTAACCAAATAAATAGAAAAAATAATTAAATCATTGTAATAAAAGATAAACTTTAAAAATTAAAAAAACAATAATATGTAGATTAATGATAAGATGTAATAAATAAGCGTTATACCAGTAAAATGTTTCATACAAATTCTAAAAAAGCTTTTGACAATGTTCGTAATTGAGTTTATAAGAGGATTTTTGAAGATTTCATGAATATGTAATAACTCCCACTAGAAAACCTTCAACAGGTAAACGTGTCAAGCTTTACATATATATTGTATATCATTAATAATGTCTACAAAAATATATAAATAACTATATGCCTTACACATTAGTAAATATTATATTTTTAAATATATTGATGTTTAAATAGTACAAGAACAAATTAAAATAATTCTGATACATAGAAAAAAATTTATTATATTACGTTGCATTGCTCTGAATAAATTTGTATTCTAATATGCACAAATAAAATGTCTAATGCTGAATATAAATATAAGAACTTATAATTTATCTAGTTCGAAAATATTAAAAGGTTTTTAAAATTATTTATAAAACGTGATTAAAAATAATAATTCGGGAAACTAATATTATTTTTTTTTATTTAATAAATCACATCATTAACAAGATTTAATTACTAAAATTACTAAATTTTGTTGATTTCTGCTATAATTACGGTTAGGGTATAAGCAAAAATTTATAGAGACTGAATTTTTACTTTAGTCAAATAACATGTTACAATAAGTTTCTGTATTTTGAGAATAAATCAATTAACTAGTTTGATTTATGTTTCAGAACACTTATAGGAAAATTTTTGAACTAAAAAAAAATTCATTGTTAATAACATGGATTTTAATGAGCATTAATACGAACGAGTCTTTGTTATTTATTTTCAGTTAATTTAAGTAAGCAGTGAAATAAATATTAATACTAAATGAGTAAAACATTTTTTTTGGTAACAAATTATAATAATGATGTATTTACAAAAAAAAATTTCTGAAGAACTAATTCAATTTATAATTTGTATGATAGTGTTGTCAAAAAAGTGTTATTCTAATAGTAACTTGTTTTGTTATTGTTAATATATTAATTCAAATAAATTTAGTATTTTATAAGATACGTCACAAATTTAAACATATTTTTTAAACAATACATAATTAATTAACAAATCAGTGTTTAATAATTAAGTATATCCGTGATACATTTACGTAATAAAAACGAAATTACAAATGTGTTGTATTATTGAACGTTAAAAATATTGTAAATAGACCTATAAGTAAAGTAAGAATAATTTGTTTCAAATCCATAAATAAGTGGGGACATATCTTATGGTTATGGCGCGATAATTAGAGAGGGGACCCGAAGCGTTTTTATATCACAAAGTAAAACACAGTAGGGAGCGCTTGTAAAGCCAAATGAGCCAGTTTATCACCTTATTATTGTCTCTGTAGAGTCGAGCCTAAGCGAAGCAAATTCAACTTGATTACACGTCGGAGCGCGATATAGCAGTGCGAGTAACCCTTTGGTAATGGAGTCCCAGATGCGTTAAGATCGGGGAAACCGGCCGTGACATTATCGACGATCTCGCGGGTGTGTACTGCATCCATAAAGTGATAATAGCCTCGATGACTAGATGCACTAGTTAATTCTCGTTTTCCCATTCAAGATTCCAGTTACCGAGCATTAACCTTGGGACGAGTGAGCTTGGCCAGTATTTACGCATGTTTATTTATAAAGCTGAGCGCGAAAAATAAAATTGTTGAAGTAAAATCAATTTAATGGATAATGGACGATGTTATTTTCATCTCGCAGCTAATAGCACGTTCCAAATACCGTAGTTTTTGATCATTCGGGGCGCATACGTGACACGAGGCGCCTTAGCATCAGCTATTTTAAAAATCTGCATCCGCTACTTACAAAAAAAAAGATACTTACTTTGTTGGCATCGGTACTTCTTACTTTATTCGAGAAATTTCTACAATTGAGCTAGTGCAATTATTGTACATGCAGTCATTCGCGTGATTTTTTTTTATTAATTTAAAGTTATTTTCTTTCATTTTAATTTTTTATTAAGGATTTCCTTTAACGTAAAAAATACGTTTTTTAAAGATTAAGAAAAGCGCCATTTAAATTTTTCAAAAAAAAAATCAAAATTTTAACATTAATTCACACGCATCACAGCTTCGAATATTTTCGAAAAATGTAAATATAATAGCCTTTAAAAAATTGCACGATTTGAATTTTAATAGTTGGTTTGCTTAAAAGAATAAAATTTTGAATTTTGATTTTTTTTCTCAGTAAAATTATAAAAATATGGTCTGAGTACTTAATTGTTGTACATATGCATACGTCTGTATTAAAAATTTTAATATGCTTTAATTTTCAATAAAAAATTATTATGTATAAAACAATAAGAATAATACCCTTCAAGCGCCATCTCAATGTAGAAGTTTATAATTGCATAAAATTTCATAATTTTTTTTAATTATAGGAAACAACGTTTTCAAAGTTAAAAGCATTTAGTGGATAAATTAAATTTTTCCTTTTTTAAAAGCGCTTGAATCATGTTATTACATTTAAGTATATATAATTTTTCAATAAAAAATGTTTATTAATGTATTATTTAGATAAATTATATACATTAGATCAAATTTAAGTAATTTTATATACATTTTTTACGTCTTCTATATAAGTATATTTATAATTTTAAATGAGGTGATTAAGACAGTTTTGTATCATTTAAAGCACATTTCTACGTACCTACATTAAATATTTGTAAAATGTAATTAAAATTTACAGAGATTTTTAAAAGTTGCTACTAATTTTATTGTTGAAATACTAATAACATAAATTATTTACATAATAAAAAATATTAACAAGGCATTCCAGAAGAATAATTTAATAATAAAGAAAAGAAGCTAAATTCGTGGGATTTAAAGTATTACAATTTTACTTAATTTGATGTACAATGTTCATAAAGCAGCTTAAATAAATTAGATGGAGCTTTTTGAAATGTTTGCCAATCTAATATATTATTCAAAAAATAACAAATCACAAGTATGAATATAGTAGAGGAATTGAATGACATTAAGCAGGTGAACGATTTAGATGAAAATATTTATCGGTTCGAAAGAGTTGTCAGTTTATTTTAACTTTATGTTTTATTTGTGGAATTTTGAAAAGGCATATGCTATTATTTATTGGTATTAGTTAATGGATGCTGCATTGTTTATTTAGATTAAAGATGCAAAAACTGGTCTGGGAAAAGAAATGTTGATTATTATACAAAGCATACATAAGTAAGAAATAATAATATAGAGAAGTAGTTGTATGTATTTATTGGTCCATGAAAAAGGGGGGCAGTGACCGGCTATTGTTTCGTTGTTGCAGGTTACTCTCGGACGAGTACTCCGTTCGATCACGCATTTAGTAAGCTCTCAGTAGAGGACGATGTGCTACTGTTTATTCAAATTTCCATATATGCATTCTAAATAATTATATATATATATATATATATATATATATATATATATATATATATGTATATAAATATAAATATAAATATAAATATGTATATATATACCTATAAATATTCATATTTTATGACAGTGTTTAAGTTAGTGCACAGTGTTGTGAATATCTGCATTCTTTTGGCACCCCGTTGGAATGGGAAAACTCGTTACTTGAAATTCACTTAAGAAATGAGGGGCCTTGAGAAACAATGCTCCGGATAAATGTCAGTTTAGGCATTTGCTGTCATGATTTCACTATGATATTGTATAATTAATATCGGTTTTAAATTTATTTGGACGGATAACAATATCGTGATTACATAAAAATAAATGCCGAGTAACTTGAAAAACTTTCTTTAAAGAAAACCGCGTTACTAAGTTTCTAGAGTAAGTTCTTACATTTCCTTCTTTACCAAACAGCCTATAATTTATTTTTACAACTACAGCTTACGCGTACAGCAAATTGTACAACAATTTTCATTCTATACTCATGTAATGATTGTATTACGAGAAACTATAGACGATTCTAGGCGACTATAAAAATATAAATAATCACTGGGCGAACAAAATACCACATGTACAAACAAAAATCTATAAATGGATGATATTTGTAATAAGTGTAACAGCAGTAAAACGGTAATCTAGATTCTCGAGTAAAGCTTTAAATTATCGAAAGTATTTTATGTAGCTGCTCTTATCAAGTTTTGAAATATGTAGACTCAAATAATGATAAAATGCTGCTGATTGTAATACAAGGGGATCATAAAATAGCGGGGCTGACCGAACGGGGTCTACCCGCGCTAAGCCGGGAGCGTAGGAAACGACACGGAACACGTGTCTCGAGGCCCGAGCCAGATCAAAGTCGGGTGACTCGACAAGGCTACCAGGTAAATTTCAAGGGGAGGACGACGTTCCGATTCCGAAGGGGGGTCAAGAGCTAGAGCACAAGACTCCGGGCGTGACTTACCGGGGCAGGGCAGAGACTCGCGCGCGCCGTTTCCGACCCGATTCGATAGCCGAGCTCGATTTCCCCTCGGTGCTCCAGAGCATCTGGTGCGTCCCAGCGGCTGGAGCCACGTGTTCCCGCTTCCTGGTAAGAAGCTCTCGAGCAAACCGCTCGGAAGGGGCGCGGGCGTATCCTGGCCCTTCTCTCTGCTGGCCCCCGTCGCTTGTCAGGCCAAGTTCGCACAGTGTGTCCGAGTGATTGCCGTTGACACGAGCTCACGATTCCTCGGCTTTGGTACCGCTCCTCTCTACTCTCCACCCCACACCCGCCGACCAATCGATGGCTCATTCTTAACAACTCACCGTCTTAATGTGACTTAATGTCACCGTCAAGCCTTTGCAGGCCTCTCTTCCGTGACGAGTTCATAATCTCGGTACTCCAACCCATGGCCTGCTCTCCTTCTTCGTAGCATATATGCTCTCTAAGCACTGAAAGTCAAATAAGCGAAGAGAGAAAGAGAGAAGGAATGTGATTATTATTATTAAAAGCTCTGGAAGCCCTTCGAGTATATCATTATCAAACTCTTTCATTGTCCTTTCAAAAACGCTTTATTTCTAAATGGACACACTGTGCTTGTTAATAACACTTTTTTACATAAAGTTATCTAATAATGTAAACAAATTTCGCATAATTCTTATATGCAGATATGAAGTGTTTCGAGATACTAAGAGAAATAAATATTAAAGCTTTTCAGCGCGTCAAAAGGCATCTTTGGATTTTCTTATTATGTATGTATGTGCACTGATCAAAAATGATTTTGATGGCAATGGTTAACCGATAACTATAGGAATCATGTAATCATCGCATTATTTTTGCACAATAAATTTTCACAATAAGAGAGCAAGTCTTAATCCTACAATACAGTCTCTAATGCAGTAATATCTAAGCAGTAATCTAGTTGTGTTTAATTTTTCAAGTGTAATTAATTTCAATCTTCAACATCTACAATATTATTAGTTAAACTTCATTGTTTGACAATTTGACTTTTTAATTATATCTCTTCAAATTTTCTTGCTTTCCTTAAGAATATATTTGATTCTTTTGCTTTTTTGTTTCATTTATATCTATAAAATTTAAACAAAGAAATGATGGAATTTTTGTCTGCAGATTATTTCATAAATTATAAAAACTTCTTCAACTATTAGCTACTTAATTAATAATAATTAAATAAAAATTAATTGAAATTTTTGTTTTATAAAGATATATTTAAATTTTTACTATAGTGTAAGAAAGTTGAAATTAATGCATTATATTTTAGAAATTTTTCTTCGCTATTATTAATCACATATATTATAAATCACTTGAAAAATATCACAATCAATTATCTTAGTAATTTGCAACACTAGATTGCTTGACAAATTTGTAGAAAAACAATAAAAACTTCTAAAACTCTCAAAATCATTTTGTTATCAATGCTTACATTGCATACAAATATAATAATTCTATCCTTTGCTTTAGCTACTTATCCAAACATACATTCACTTTGCTTCTTGTGTATAAGTAGTACAAATCGTATTTTTCGTGACATTTTATTTTTCACTACCATCGTTCACACTATCGTTCCACAGATATAATCTCTATTCTCTCTTCCTCGTATTATCTTTCACACGTGGGTTTGTAATTTTTAAAATTCATTTGCATCAACATTGACCGGGTTTATATGTAGGGTCATCGCGCATTTATTATATTTAATATAATTACGCTTGACGATTAACAAACTAATAGCCTTTATACTTCCTGTAAATAACTAACCCATTTTTTATGTATATATATTATACATACACCTATATGCATATATATATATATTATACATACACATATATGCATATATATATATATATATATATATACATATAACAAGGATTATTTTTTTTATACTTGTTCATTCCCATTTCGAGTATACACATAAAAAAAATTTTCGCTTCATTTTTTATCGTGTCCAACTTTTTTAATAAATCCTGTTCATACCTTAACAAAATTCAGAATTTGATATTTATTTAGCAAATATTATCGTCGATTTACACATTTTTTACACGAATTTTAATAAAAGTAAACATTGCAAATTAATTATGAAATTCTCAATTTTTAAATGCGCTTTCTGAAGTCGACAATTTTATAATGTCTTATTTCATGAATCGGCTATAATAGAATCATACTCACATTTTATTTGATTTGTATTATACATATCTGGAACAGAAATACAATATTTTTAATGTATATAAAATTGCTAATCACGATACCAACACAACTGATATTCGTTATAAAAAAGATTTTATAAGCAATAAATTATCAATTAATTTTTCACCTATCGAAAAGTTTACTTAAATATTAAATATAATCTTATTATTATTAAATATGTAATATATTAGAGACTAATATGTTATGTTCAAGACAATAAAACAACAATAATGAAATTGTCAAAATTATTAGTAAATTAAAAAATAATTACTGTAAATTAGTTTACAATAATATATAAAATGTGTATAAAATGTTTCACTGAATCAATATACTGTTTTATAAACATTGCATACAATATTAGAAGTGTTTCATAATTCATTTTAAAGTTCTGAAAGTTTTTATGAAATTAGATTTTTCTTAATTAAATATCATTTTATAAAAAAAATTTTATGAGTCATTTAGATTTATACGTAAATAAATATGTTCATTAACATTTTTTTATAGACTTCGTATACAATTTAAAATTGAATGTATCTAAGACAAAGAATTTTAATTTTTTTTATTTTAACTTGCATTCATAAATAACCATCAAAATGTTCATTAATGTTTGCGATTGAAATATTTTGCATTATGACTAATGTAATACTTTTGACTTAGTTTTAATTGAATTAGTAACTTTATTATTACATTTGATTTCAACATTTATACTCTTTACGTGTTTTAATGCATAGTTATAAATATGAAACTGACAACATTAGATAAAATTGAAACGAGAATATCATAAAGTACTTTATAGTTTTTATACTTATTCAATCTATTATTTAAAATCAATCGAAATTTATTAGTTTGAATTTATATTTTTTTGTCGTTTTTCAGTTTATTCAGATTGTTTCAGTGTAACACGAGTTATAATCCTTATATTACAGATTTTCCCTTGATAAGAATATCATAAAAAAATTAATAATGGGACATTATGGCAATTCAAAAGGATAAAATCTGTTATCGTACTCAAAGTACACTTATATTTAATTTTTTTGAAAATGTTCTAAAAAGTAATACAAAATCTAATTTTCATCTAAATTAGTGTTAATAATTATTTTTTTACAGAAAAATTAAAAAATATTTTTTATGTATTTATATTTATTGGATTAAAATGTCATGCAATTGTTTTAGTGAAGCAATTTTCGGTTTAAATTGAAAAATTATGCGCACCCCGTGCTTAAATATTTCTTTATGTAATTATAAAAAATTGTTTTAATTTTTGTATTTTTCAGCCGTCAAATAGTTAGATAAATAGTAAATTACTTGAAATTTTATAATTACTTATTTTTTTTTTAATTATACGAAATTATATAAGTTGAATAGCAGCTCATCAGAAACGTATCCTTCTCCATATTTTTTTTCGTGTTTAAGTGTATGTTATCAAAAAGTAAAGTGAATGTCAAATAATGAATACAAAAGCTTTGAAAGCTTATAAGTGTATATATCGTTATAATAGCGGTATACCGTAATTGTTACGAACATGATTGGTTATGTTGCCGAGGCGTCGCAGAGCTTTTATACAAGAGCGTTTATCCTTGCTTGGATACTTTCCAAGAAGAGTATCTTGAAACCCAACACTCTTAGTGTTTATCTATATAGAGCACAGAGCATGCAATATCTGACCTATTTTATATTCATATATACACATATGTGTATATATATTTCTACGTCGTTTGTGAACTTTAAGCTACAGCAACTTTTGTATCACTTAAACTGTGCATATTCTCGATGCAACTTGCAACATTATATTCGCGCGAAGTTTTAAGTTTAATTGATATTGAATTGGTCGGAAAAAATCATTTTGAATTCGTATACTCATGGTGTCATATTCTCGTTCAATGTATCAAATTCTTTAGTTTCCTTTAAGCGCCTTAATAATACTCTTTTTTTAATATTTTTAATACAAAAATTAAATATTCGTTTATGTTTTTTTTTCAATTTTAATTCACGTTTTTTTTGCAATTTACGATAGCATAGAATATAAAGAAGAAAAGGAATGTGTTTGAACGTTATATTTCATAATAAAGTCTTAATAATCATCGCTTAAAGATAAAATTTCATTAGTTAATTTTTAAAAACCGTAACTATATTTTAAGATTTTCTATTTTAGTATTTTATCTTAAGATGCATGAATGAATGTTTATTAAACGTTACGCATAGTGTTATTCTACGTTCTTCTATCAAAGTCTATCTCTATATTTCTAATGTACTGCGTCATATTACTTTTCTTCTATTTGACTATTCTATTTTACATTTTCGATAAATGAAGAATTTTCTTTAATTTCTATTTATCATTGTCATATTTTATATGTATATTTTTGCATTTCCATAATTAATGATTAATATTGACATAGTGCCATTCTATATTAAAATATATACTAAAGCTTCTACAATAAACTACTATACTTAAAGATATTAATATAATTTGGAATATGTATTATTCGTCTTAAATTAAAATATATGTTATTTATCAAAATTATTCGGGTATTGTCTCAAATTCCTAAATGAAAAAAATGCAAATTTTTATTTCTTATATGTTGTAACTATATTGATTTCTCAGATTATTCTCTTACCTTTAAAATCTTATTAAAATAATTTATGTAATGCCATAATGGATAATAAATAATTCCATGCACAAGTATCATAATAGATATTTAAAAAAGTTATTTTTACCAGAATAATCATTTTAAATAATTGCTCATTAGATAATGATGGTCAAGTTACAAAAATTATTTTTCGTGCAAAATAAAAAAAAAAAATCAACTAATACTGCGATGAAAATCACGTAAAAGATTAAATTTTACTTATACATATCCAGACATTCCATAATAGCAACACCGTTAATAGTAATGCAAACAAAATATATAAAAACGAGTATGTATGTCTTGTATTCGTAAGGTGAAACAACCGAAAAATCAAATTCATGTACATCAGCCATGCTGATTTTTTTGGAAAAATATTATTGTAATATAAACAGAAAATTTTTTTAAAGCCAACCATTTATAATCAACTTACACATCCAACTTAATTAATATGTTAGAGAATGTAGCTATTGATTTTTTATCAATAGCTTAATTCTTTCGGTAAATTGCAATGAACAGCATGCGAGAATACAGGAAATCGATAAATGAAAAAAAAGCTTGGAGAATTAACGTCGATATATATATATACTCTAGTATATATACAAATATACATCTGCTGCACATTAAAATTTCTATAAGTTCTAGATGAAGTTTTTGCCTAAATTGCTATTATAATTATTCACTGTCTTTTTAAAAATACTTTTGGTTTATTTTAAACTAAAATTTTTTACATATTCTATCTTATAGGCAATTATAATTTTTCTCGATTCCAAGAATGAATACTTTTGTTAACAGTTGATGATAATTTTGTAAAATTTGAAATAATATTTTCTATAAAATGTTTTATAAAGTAATTGCATTTTTTTATTAATAAATTAGTTAATATTAAAGTAAAGAGGATTTTCTGTTATTAAAAATATTTTTTACAAAAAGGTTAATATGGTTTGCTAAATTGCTTTAAAAAAATAAAGGATTAGATGATAATTTGTAGGCGTGTTAAAATTGAACGTCGCCAATATAAACATAAATAGTCCGTACTGTATATAATCAAAACGATTTATCTATAAGTTAAATGAAATATTAATTAAACGATAAAATTCTTATTAAAACTTATTCATGAATAGTATAATATCAATTGTATATTTTTATTGGTTTTACCCGATGAAGTTATTATTCCATTACGTATTAAGAATAGTTATTGTTTTTATACAAATCTTTTAAATATGTACAAGGATCAAGTAATTTATTTGTGATTAGGTATATTTTAATTATCTTAAAACATTTTAAAGGTAATTGGTAGTTTAATTAATTTATTATTGAGTAAGAATAAAATTCATTATTGATTAAATTATTATTAACTATTCATGTCTTAGCAATTTCACCTAAAAAAAATTTCTGATTTTAAAATTTCCATTTGAAATATTTCAATACGTAAAAAAAGGTTAAGTAAAATCACGTAGAAATTACTTTAGAAAAATAAAATACCGCTTATACTAGCCAATCTGGAGAAAAGCAACATATTTTAATTGATAGTATTTCGAATTATATAAAATTTATTTGTATCACTTATGGTGTCACAATAATTTATGAATATAAAACAATACAGTCGTACTAATCCAAATAAAATTTGATTTCCTGTGAGAACGTATAGACAAGGTATTTTATGAGAACAATAATTGATGTTGGGAGCTCATACGTACATAAACGTAATTTTGATTGGCATTTATTTCCCACGATTTATGTCAAATTAATATTAAGAACTGCAACATCATTCCAGTTACGTACGATCGATAAATCAATAAAAAATGGCTGTTGATTTAGGAAGTAAGGACCGGCATTGCAATGGTCTCAATGTGTATGCATCCAAAATATAGATAAGGCAATTTTATTCGGATCACGCATTTTTTTCCCAACCAATGTCAATCGAACCGTAGTTGAGTAAATACGTGTTACTAATAGTTGATTCATAAAAGAGCATTGAAGGACATTCGCATAGACTATAACACTATAAACATTCGAGAACCAGTATGACACGATTAATACTGGATCGAAAGAGCTCGGCAAAGATGTTTAAGAATCATTTGCAGAAACAGGACTTCGGCATCGGTCTGCCATACAAAATTATTAGTCGAGATGTTTGAGTATGCGCCGGTATACTTACACTTCGATCGTTGCTCTCTATAAATTATTTTCGAAAAAGTAACGTAATCAATGGAGCTATAAAAAGATGAATATCGATTAACGAAAAGAAAAAAAACAATGGTAACTTTTATAATAAAAATATTATCCACTGAGTACTCGACAGAGATAAAATGAATCGGTGCAATCGCTTTTCACGAAATCCGGGTTTTCCGGAGGAGTAGGAATTTCGTTTACGAAGGGTAAAATTTTCGTGACCCCTTTTTCTGCTCGTATGTGTTCGCTTATATGGTGGTAGTGGTAATGGTAGGAGTGGTATGTCTGCTTCAAAGTGATGGCGCTAATGGATCGCACGGTACACATATCGCGTATCTCGAGGATCGTGGCAGGCACTCGCGCATATGAAAGAGTATAGGCGAATGTGCGATAACCTTTTGAAAGAGCTCAAATTACTAGGCACGTTGTGACAGGAGTGACGCGAAAGTCTCGAGACTCGATTACTAATGCATTAAGGCTGCAGGCGGCTTCTTTTATTTTGACTTTATTACGCTAATAGTTGAAAAATACAATAAAAAAATATTTTCCAATCCCAAGGATAATAACTATTGGAAATTCACTTCAATATTCAATTGGCGCTTAAAAATCATAAGGATAATGGTTGCATGCGTGGAATCTTGTCTAAGTTACTGTTCTAAGTTATTTCAAAATTAAGCGGAATATTTTGAGTAAATAATAATATTATTCGAATTTTTATACATTTTTATAATAATTTACATTAACCGTAATGAAATATTTAGGATGTTATTAATAAGGATTTTATAATCTCTTTTCTTCTTAAGATTTCGAATCAAGTTTGCGTATAGTTTGAAGATTATTCGCCCGGATAATTTAATTAATTTTTGTTTTTTTTTGTGTATTTCCTGGTATTTTAAAATGCTGTACTCTAATATTGGCACTTGATTTTATATTTTTAATGAACATTATTGAATAAAGACTTGATTCATAAAATACGTGTGCCTTCTAAATTCACAAATTAAGAATCGTTTTTAATGTATAAACAAATTTTTTTAATAATAACCTTTAAAAATAGTTTCTATAAAATTTTGTATATAATAAAATGTAGCAATAGATTTCAGCAAATATGGAATGATTATAAATAATTTTAATCAGCAAATGCTTGAATAATAATAAAACAGAGGAATGACTTTTTATATTTTAAATGTAAATATTGCCTGAAAATAATATAATAAAAGAGAGATTATAATAGTTTAAAATAATTTTAATACTAAAGCAATCATTTAAAATTTTAATATTAATTCGAAGGTTAGTAAAATACATTTCATTGGAGCACGAAACTATTAGCTTGATAGATGAGTCTATTACAGGAGATTCAATTTCTTCACACATATGTAGCGAATAATCGTTAATACTGAAACACTGTATAGATGGGAATTAAATTACTCAGCAAGAAGTAGAAAATTTGTGTCACTACAAACAATGAGCAATTATCCAATTATGCATCCATTACACCGAACTACTAATATTATTATTAACATACAGAGATACTGGTGCGGATGTCATTGTTTGTGATTCTTTCAGCATCTCATGCATGTAATATATAATACACATTTACACTAATTCAGCGTTTAATAGATTTTGCCTATGAACCATTTTTCACAGCACTGAATCAATTGTGTACATAATTAAATATCTCAGCATACATCGTTTGATGTATTATAAATGTGCACTTGTGTGTGCGCTTGTATGAGAATCTGTATATATATATTTATATATATATATATATAAGCATGCTATGAAATTGAGTGCATCCATGCATATTCATACTCGTACATGCGCGCGCATACACATGCAAATGTAATCACGTATCCAAACGTCGCATTGCTTTGCTATGTTAAGGAAGAACTATATTGTTGGAAATGGAGCCGTCGTTACATTAATGCTCACGAATTTTGCGCTTGCAGCGACCTGGAAAAGTACTTTGAGTACCAGGGCCAAGATTACATTTGCTCGAGGCCGGACGACAGTGGCATGCACAGTTGTAGCAATTTGCCGCCGCTCAAGATCGGCAAGTGTTTTTTTTATCATTGATTTACGGATGCCACAGACAAGTAAATTCAGTTTTCTATTTTTTTCACAACTATTTAGAAACATTACCGAGCATTCGTTTCTTGTTTCTATTTCAATTTTAATGATTTCATTCTGGCGAGTATTTTTCAAATTCTCAAATGACTGAAGTACTTATAAAATTACTCTCCTTTTCATTTTTATTTATCAATGAAAACGTGTATATTTCTTAAAGTTATCAACACCTATTAGATATTATTATTTTATAACATACCGTCTTTCATTTTTTATATACCCTTTTCTTGTATTAAATCAAATACCGTAGATACAAAAAGAGTAAAATATTATTTGTCATAATAGGAGAAGAATTTGAGTAATTTTTTATATTCAACGATACTAGTAATATGCATTGGTTGAAATTTAAATGCACGATTCATTAAAATTGTGACGTCGAGCTGAATGAAACATGTGAGCACAGGTAACTTGGAGTGCAATCGCACAGCACTGCCGAACAATAATGCTACGTTCATCAGCAACGACTCGTGCGTCAACTGGAATTACTATTACACGGAGTGCAAAGGCCAGGGGAACAATCCTTTCCAGGGCACGATATCCTTCGACAATATCGGCCTTGCTTGGGTAGCCATATTCCTCGTAAGTACGAAAAGATATTCATTTCTCTTTATGATTGTTTATTAAAGCGAGCGAGCAGAGACAATTTTTGAAAATCTTCCAACCCGCATTCAAGATTAAGGACAATTATTATCGTTCCCAGAGTAGCCTTGCTAACTTTCACATTTCTCTGACTTAAACTTTTTATTACAGTTTCGAATCATGTATTTCGTTTGCACAGGTAATAAGTCTCGAAGGGTGGACGGATATAATGTACTACGTGCAGGATGCTCATTCCTTCTGGGACTGGATTTATTTTGTGCTTCTGATCGTTGTAAGCTTAAACTTGGTTTTATGCTCTGTAAATAAAACGTTTACTTTCTTATATTGAGTTGAATGGTGCTGTATGTTGTATGGCGAGTTATAAATGCTATGGTCTGCATACTGTATTTTCCATGTAAATCTTTAAGGTTTCTCTCAAAAGTTACATATTTGATTAATTCTTTTTATTACTATACGAGCAAAATTAATAATGTTAATAATAAGTACTATTAAGCATGACATATTTATACTTGACTCAAAAGCATTGATAACAATTGTTACCAGCAGGTCTAACAAGTTGTTTTTTTTTGAGCTAGTACATATTAAAGCGTAAAAACTTCTTGTATTGAAAATCAGTTTTTATTGTTGCGAGAAAGAATTGTAATGGCTGAAAGCATTTTTTCAAAAGGTTTAGTGTGACGTTAAATACAAAAGGACAATCCATCATTACCGAAAGATAAAGAAACTTTCTCCTTCGTTATAGATTGGTTCCTTTTTCATGATCAACCTCTGCCTAGTTGTAATAGCGACTCAATTCTCGGAGACGAAAAAACGGGAAATGGAGAGGATGCGCTTGGAGCGGGCTCGATTCCATTCCACCAGTACTCTTGCTTCTTCCACCAATACCTCGGAGCCGACCACATGTTACGCCGAGATTGTCAAGTATGTGATTCATTAATTTTGTAATTTTCAAGTGCAATTAAGGTTTTTAAATCATGAGCTCAATGCCTACGAGGAAACCAATCATGACATCGATATATCTTTACTTTTATGATTTCATTAATATTTTTTAAATATTTCCAATTTTTATTATATATTCAATACACATTGCAGATATATGTATGATATACATTGGTTTTAAAGAGCTTTTATTCAAGATTTATTAAAAAAAAACAGCAAATTAGTCCTATATAAAAAAAATTGGATTTTTTTGATTATTTGGATTTTCTTTGATTTTTGTCTGAACCGGTTAAATACAAAATGAAATTTTTCCCATTATCACTTAGTTTACTTGATTGAATGTTAAACTCATTCGATATAACGAAGTTTACCTCTAAATGTTCATTTAGTAAAAAATGGACATGAAATAACAGTTTTAATTGCTTGTTTCATTACTACCAAGTTTGGTCAAACAAGGCATGAAGCCAAATGTAATTCAACGAAGATTAAAATATGATTATTAAAAATGCAAGTATGCACTGTACCCAGGAATTTCTACCATACATGAATACGTATAGAATGCGTATAAAGAGTCAATTGTCGGGCGATAAACTGCTTGTAGACAGTGTTCCGATCACAAAGAGGTCGTACATATTGATTTTTTCAGAAGCGGAAGATAGTGAGTGTAGACTATCATTGTACACTTTTGAATTAAGTGATGAGAATCTAGAAACTTGGAACTGCTCGCTTGTAAAGTCAATTCATCTGTAAACCAACCATAAATGCCATATTGCCATATACATTCGGAAATTGAAATGATGCAATCAATAATCGTGAAATTTCATACTCGTTTAGTATATATCAGTATCAGTATACTTCTTACATTACTTAATATAGTTTTTTCTATCATTTTTATTTTCACATGAAAAGTGAATTATATAATGAAATATTAAAATTTCTCAACTATGGAATTATTCTGATATAATATATTATACTACGTAAAACGTGTTTTTCTTAATTATTATTAAAAATTATGCAATAAAAACTAATGTTCTATTTTTGTTAGTGTCATTAATTGTATACATAAAAAAATAGTTTTATATACTAAGATTGCTATTAAAGAAAGCTGATTTTTTTTTAATTATAAATATTTTCCTAAAACGATATTTACTGCTATTGAAAAGAGGATCATAAATGTTTTTTATTTGTCATATTTTCAATAAAAAATTTTAATTTAATTATCTTATTATTTTTCCCACAATCTGCTAATTAAAGTAATTGGAATATCTGAATACATACAGTAAGAAACCACAGAAATTATTTACTTACGATAAATAAAAAAAAGATTTAGATTAAACATATTTTAATTTGCCGAGTTTTTGTTAAAAAGTTTGATATAATATATAGTAAATATGACTAGTTAAAAACGTTTTTGTGTCATTATTATTCATTAAAAACTTATATACATTATAAACGTATAAACGTACATAATCTTACAAATATGTAATAAAAAACACATGCGCCTACTAAATTATGATGATTTTATCGTTTAAGATTTTAATCCATTGTTACAAATTTAATCTCAAAACTAAAATTTGTACATATTCTTTCTGCATATGAAATCATTTTTTAAATTTATCTCAAACTTTTCAAAATGTAGTTTTTGTGTCAAATAATATGTCACAACAATTACTGTTAAATGTAATCTTAAAAAATAGTTCTAGATAGTTCGTTATTCTAAATTTATTTAGGTAGAAAAAAAAGAAATAAACTATAAAGAAAAAACAATTTATTAATAAGCTAATTTATTTGCGTAATACTTTTACTCACTTGCTGGATTATATAGTATTTTAATTCCAATTTAGAATACATTATTTATAAACGAAAAAATTCTTTTAATATTTTTCACGCAATTTATATCATCGTATTCACGCTAATCGAATACTACTTTAATAAGTGTTTTTTAGACTTATATATACATACGAAAATTGTCTTGTTAAAAAGACATATAGTGGCATTTATGAATTTATAGACAAGAAAATAATTATCACGGTAAATTTTAATGAAAATTTTTTCTTTGTTCTTCAAAAAAAGTTTTTTGAGATGTGTGTTCTTACTAGTAATTGTTATTTAACAGTATTTTTTAAAATTAATTTTTATAATGCTGTTAAAGATGGAGTTTTGATAAATAATGAACTAGATATATTATACGTATTATTTTGATATTAACTTTTTAAACGATGTTAAAATTGTTATAAAAATTAAAAATTTTCCTAATATTCAAGATCGATTCAAATTCAAATATTATTTCACTGAATAAAATCATATTTAAAATTAAAATAAAGTATTTATAATTAAGTATTTATAAAAATAAGTATATTACACAAATCTTGTAAAATAATTTATAAATAAAATTCTTATTGCCTCTAATGTTTAAGCAGCTTATAAGAAATTTCGTACAAAATGATTTATTATATTTTTATTTTATAGATATATTGCACACCTTTGGAGAAGAGGAAAACGAAGATTAATGAAGAAATATCGACTGTTTTTGTATAGTAGACAACAAAAAAGGGAGCAAAATTTATTAAAAGATTCTCATGGTCGAATACGGACTAACGTTTTAAGGTCGACAAGACTACTTAGTAGGTTTTAAAACAAAATCTTTTTATAATTTGAATTTGTATTATATTTCATTAATGAGTAAACATTAGAGCCTTTTAATAATATTTAAATATGATCGTACACAACTTTAAAAGAAGCTTTAAAATTAGTTATTCAAATTTCAATTATCTTTTTCTTAAATTTATATGGTGAAAAATATAGATTTTTATTGATAATTATTTATGTATAGTAAATAATATTTAGTTTACAGTTTCAGAAATTTTATAATGAGATATAAAGTATATGTCGGGCTAATAAATTATTGAGTATTCAATGTTTCAGTGAATGTCACATTAAAAAAAGGAATATTAAAGTTTACTATTGTCTAAGAAATAATTTCTAATCGTATACAACGACAAAGATGTTGATGTTCAAAGCTTTAAAAAAATATAATCGATTCATACGTTGTGAATAATGCCTTCCTATTGCTAATGCTATCTTATATTATTAAGAAGGAATATATTTAATAAGTCTTGAAAAAAGACAAACAAAGGTAAATAGGTCATAAAAACTTTAATATTTTTAAGATTATTGAATGATTCTGTATCGTTTACTTGATTTACAAAGACAAATACGACTAGTAGAAAAATAATATTGTTTCTTCTGTTCGTGTGTATGACTTCTACTAAATAGATTTAGTAAGAGTTAAAAGTAGCGATAATTTAATAGCATAATTATTTTTTAGACATGCCTGTATATGGATTACGTATTACAATTCCGTATTTATAATTTTTAGTAAAAAAGTATGCATGTAAAATTATGCGTAATCTCCTTATTTGAGCAATGCTCGACTGAAGTCAAAGTTCGGAAGGTCATGCTAGGAATAATCGAACAATTGTAGTGATAATATTGGAAGCCGTAACGGAAACAACACACCCAGATATCAATATTGATAATTCTTAAATTTGGCATAATGATCAGTGAAGTAGTTACTAATTGAAGACCTTTTAAAAAAATCACTCTCGCGTGCGAAAATCATTGGCTCACGTTCGCGCTGAGAATCGAGAGGTGGCGGATAATGACAGGTTGATAAGAGTCTTTGAGGAGTATGAAAGTTCAATGCGCAGAGGGTAAGCTCCACCACAGCCGATGCCCCCGATTGATGGCAGCCCAGGAGTCAGAGCAGCTGGGAAGCTTGAGCGGGGACTTCGCGAGGGTGAGCGGCTTGGGCGGAGGGAGCGGCTCCGGAGTGTCGGCCCTGGCTCCACGCGCCAGCCCCGAATTGTCCGAGACCGAGCTCTCGGTCAATCAGTACCAGCAGCGATCGAGCTTCCATCGAAACCTCGCCGCGTCCAATGGCAGTGACAACAACGTCAACGCCATGGAGGTGCGTTCAATCTCCTTCTGAACTCAACTGAGCTCACCCTGGTCAAAGTCATACTGACCAACTGCTTCTCCTTCCTCTCGCCTTCTCCTTACTGCGGCAGCAGCTTCTCGAGCCTAATTTTTTGTCAAACGATCATTCGTTAACAAAAGCTTCAATTTGTCGTTTCAATTTACGACGAAATCATTGTTGGATGATTATTCGGCTCCCTTTCAATTATTAATTGACAACTTTTAGTTCGACGAGCCCCGGGATTACATGCAAATTTTTATTTCGTATCAATGCACACTCGTTGAATACAGATTTTTTTTTTATTTAAAAAAGTATATTTTTTCGTTATATTCTATTCGCATGTAAACGATGCCAATTTTTTCTTTCTTTCGTTACAATACCTTTACGCGCTATCTGCAATGATAAAATAAGCATTTATCAAATTAATTACAGGATTCTGCTTACTTCAAAAATAAATATACATAAAAATTATCTCTTGAGTTTGTTCCTGAGATTGATTTATAAATAAAAAATTTGAAAGTCTTACGTCGATTAAAATGAATTTCCTACGATAATAGAACTTATGTATGCATGCTTTGAAAGAGAAATTAATTATATTTTAATATATAATCTGACAATATGAGTTCCACTTTTTCATAGCAATTTATAAGTTGTAATGTTTTAAAGTAAGTAGTACTGAAAATTGATAATCACAGTATAAGTGGACATAAGTCTGGCGTATAAAACGTATACGGAGATTTTCGACATATAGTTTCATAAATTCATGAGATGACAGTTTCATCAAGGAAAGAATGTCGCGTATAATTACATCATAACAAATCTGCAATAATGTTCTATTTCTTATTTTGTGAGTTTCAGCTTTTAGTTAAAGTATTGTTTATTATCTTATCCAAAAGTTTTCTTCTGTATTTATTACAAAGATAAATACTTTCGAATAAGCAAATAATAGAAGAATAACGCTCATTAGAACTTTAGCAGGGTTAATTTTGTACAATTACAACTTTGATACATTTTTATAGAAAACATTTAGTGCTAAGCTAGCTAAGCTCTTCCATGAACTTTGAATAATTAATAATTTAATGTACATTTAGGAATTGTATCTAATTAAAAAGAAAGATTAAGTAAATAAATATTTGAATATGGATATGATATTGTAAATGTTAATTCTTATTTTTTTTGATAATTTGAGATTGAAAATTAATAATACGAGATGTATGACAATTGCTCATGCATATACATAGGGGAATAAAAAAAATACAAATAAAGGGATGATTATGGTATTGCAAAAGTATAATTTTGTTTAAGACGTTAAGATTTGTCATTCATTAAAGAAAATACAAGAGCGTATAGGCGCATGTAGACGTAGTATTACAATGTAACTAAGAATTCGTGTAAACGTGAGTTTACTGTATAAAAGAATAGTAAAAAAAAACTAAATAATAAAAGCATTCATAGTGCTGAAGACAAAAATAGCTCCAGTAAGTGGTAAAAGTTTGGGATCGTCGGAGAACGATAATAATTGTATAAGCAGTAAAGAGAGATTATAATACCGTCACAGAGCCCACAGTACATACAAGACCTATAGAGGTACGATCTACTCAAATTTTCGTGTTGCATCTCGAGGAGAGCTCGAGAATCGCGAAACCGGGCGGAGACCGGTACGAAGCAGATGATCGCGAGTGAGGTAAGGTCGGATGTTAGTCGGTGGGCTCGCGAGGCCCCCAGCAGGGGCTAAGGGGGGAGGGGAGGAGGTCCCCCGCCTCTAAGGGATCGGAAGCGGTCGCAGCCCCATCCACTAGAACCCAAAACAACCCCACGGCTTGGCCGGCTCAGCTTGGGCGAAGCTTGGGCGGGGGCGGCCGAGCGCGTGACAAATGAGTATGAGTGAAAAGTGTTGTCGTGACGCAGACGCACGGCCCGCTTTTGAGTCCACCTTGCGCTCAGCACCGGCGGCGCAGTAGCGTCATGTTCAGCGAGGTCATTCTCCTTCACGGGGCTAGCGTTAACACGCTGCCCGGCTCGATCGGGATCCCCGGCGAGCGAAACATTTGCTCCAGCGAGAAAATGACCCAAACGGGCGACGGCAACGTCTGGTCGGCGCCGCAGCCCAATAACCTGCAAGTATGTGCTCGACTTTCCTTAACTCTTTCATTGCTCGCCGATGTTCGGGAGAGCTGAGCCTTCGTTTTCTCTAGCGGAGGCCACCGCCGATGTACCGATCGATCCCTCGACTCTACTAACACCGTCCCCCCCTCTTCTCCCCGCCACAAGCATTAGCCGCTTCACACTCTCGCTCGCCTCTGTGCGTAACGTCCTTGCAACGTTGTCACGACTCTCTCGCTCTATCGTGGCTTCTCTCTCCTTACCACGTGGACTGCGCTACGGCTCGGGCATCCCCCGCCTCTATTACTTGACGGCACGCGTCCTTCAGTCGAATCCCTCTGGCTCTCATGGGATTCGAGAGCATCGCCCAACGGCCCAAGCCTAATAAAATAAACGACAGTTCAACAGTCATGCGAAAAAATTTTGCTTCGCTTAACCCCCCCCCCTCTTCTTTTAACACCTGTAACATGAAAGGGTTAAGGAAAAGCTATTTCCTTTCATTGTTTTCGATAATTTAATGTTTTCTTGCTAGTATCCTGTGATTCTCTAGTTCGCACTTTCGCTTTTTAAATATTTTTCAATGTCTTATCCAATACATATCTATACATTACTCATGTATAATGCATGAATATTTTTTTAATTCTTCAGACGGTGCATTTGAATTTTCGAGTTTGGTGTCATACATTATTTTTTCTTGTGTTTATACATATCTCTTTATTCAATAATTGTTTAAAATTACAACTATTTTATACATTCGCATTATACTGTAGACTGTAGTCATCTTTTCAAACTTCAACTAAATTCTTTCTTTATTAATATATTTTATGTATTACCGGAAACCTTTGTTATATGTGCACATTTTTATATTTATTACTAATTCTATTAGATTTTATTAGCGTATGTACTTATAGAACGACAGCGTTAGTCTATTTATTTAAAGCAGATGACCAGTTGGACCAAGTTTAAACCTTGATGATATAAATTGATGTATAAAAATCAGTGTGTTTTCTTATTTTCGTTCGAAATAAACTCCGTATTTCGCGCTTACTACTGTATTTCTCTAATTCGTTGCTGCGATGTGAATGTTCGAGTCCATTCACCATAACACAAAAATTTGAGTGGAACGTCTGTGCCTTACTTTCGTCTCTCTATCTTTTTATATATATGTATATATATAAACTTAAATAAAATATGTATATATTTAAGTTTCAATATTAAAGTTACGCATCAAATAGAATATCAATCGTACAGTTAGTGTTATTAATACTAGTATTTCAATAGTAATAATGATGCAGTAATTCAAGTATTGAATTGAATTTAGAGTATATTTTACACGTTAAAGAAATAATGGCATTCCCGATCTCCAAGTTTAAAAGTTGTTAAGACTTTATATGCATTTCATTAAAAATTTGATATAAAAAAGGGATAGTCACTATTTATGAGTAACTAAGTAATGAAATGAGTAAAGAAAGAAGAATGGAATCAATCGAAATACTAATGCTCGCTCTCGAAGTAGAGCTTATCTTTTCGAAAGAGTGCCATCTTAAAATAGGAAAAAGGAAGCAAGCAAGAGTAACCGGGGTAAGCCGGACGAGAAAACGTCGGAGGACGTAACGGATGGGTAAGGATAGACAGTGGCAGTGAGAGTTGGGATGCACCACGAAGTTGACGCGACAAGAAAGACTTGGGGAACGGGGATGCGGTCGCTCGGCATTAGCGGAGCCCATTATTCGGCCGGATGGTCGAGGGGCTTCGGGGTGGCGCGACCGAGCCGAGATCGAGCAATCGAGCATCGGTGCCGTGGCCCACCTGGTATTATTTGCATTTGCAGGCCGAGCTCGGGGCCAGCGAGGCGATGACCTGCCAAGAATTACTCGCCCTGAGCGGGGCTCTCAGCGCGGCCCTACCAACCGGCCAATTGGCCCTCGACTCCTTCCTCAACTCCCTCACCAAAGGTAAGCATTCGCCTTCGGAGGTCCGCGACGATCCGCCTCGGATCCACGGCACATTACTATCGTCCCTCTCCACCTGTCCCTCCCACACACCTATCGAGCCGGTTTGATGCTCTGCGGCCTCCACCGGCACGCGCTCGTAGTTTTCCCGACTTGCCTTCTGATATTAAAACTCTTTTACGAACTTCGACATTCGCGACTATACTGCACCCTTACTTACACTTCTCGAACCATCCCCTTCTCTTTTCAATTGGCATATTATGTCAATTAATTAATGTATTGATTAACTGAAAATCATTACCTAAGCTCTTCGCCTATGACAATTTTTCATATTCGTTCTAGTCCATATCTGATACTGCCATTGTTAAATGTTTATAATAATCCATTTATGACAATTAATTTATATTTATTATTACGATATTTCGAACTCCATTCAGTTTCTTTTCCTTTCTCTTTATTTACTAATAATATTATAAAATCTAATGGACAGATGCTTAATCCTAAAAATCAATTACCTTTAATATAATTATTTTTATAGCAATTTTTTTCCTTCTCCTACACCCTTAAAATACATTTATGGAAACAAAACTAAAATTTTTGAGTGTTGTATTTTAATGATATATAAACATAAAAAAAATCCAATAAAATTATACAATTTAAGTAAGTAAAAACAGTTTTTTATCATAAAGAAAAGAATTTACGTATAACAACAGGTTGTGAAGAAACATAGGAAAATCTTTATGTCAGAATAGGTTTATTCGTTAGTGAGGATGTTTGTTCCGTTTACAGGGTATAACGATACAATTCATTGATCTATGTTTTCGCATCATTTTCTTCTGACACATACGCGAATAAATAAATTTCTTTTTTTGATGATTATTAATAAATTAAGATATTTCATTTTATTAGAAAACAGAGATAATCTTTTGACGTTAGTCTAAAAATTTTTTAATAACAAGTTTTTACGCTTTTAATTTTTTTACTACGTACAAAATCAGCAAAAAGTACTGTAACTTGACCAATTCTTTTAATTAATATTGATGATTATTGATAGATCATAAAATTTTTTAACAAAAAATTCAGTACAACTTAATTTGTATATAAATTATCGTTAATATTTATGAGTGACACTTTTAATATCTTAGGTTAAAACATTTTTATTTTGTTTTAAAAATGGACGAATGAACTAGTGTTAAAAGTAAAAAAAAGAAGTAGTTCTTTTAATTTTGTACTCAAAATTATAAGTATAGAAACAGTTTCCGCATTACTTCACAGTACAAAATTTAGATTTTTTTTAAATCTTTTTTTTCTCAAATAATAACTAGAAATTATAAAAGATATTTCAGTGTGCAATATTTAATAATATTAAAATTTTTTTTATATTAATTAGTTAAAAAATTAACGCTTCGATTCAGATTTAATGCATGTATTTTCTGGAAAAAAGGTTTGAAAATATTATCTTTCTGTAAAATTTTATAACGTATTATGGTCAACTTGATAAGAATAAAAATGAAAGTGCTGTAAACTATGTACATTAATCAAAAAAATGCGAGTGTACTAAGAAAAGAGAGTAAAGTGAATTTGTAATTAACAGTTTATTTTATCAGCTGGTTTAATGGAATACGAAAAATAGCATTGTCTTGGGAAAATTTTCTTTAAAAAATTATTGCAGTGAAAATTTCCTTATGATCAAGCAAAATCCGAGAAAATCAACGAGAAATTTTATGTAGCATAAATATTAAATTCAACCAATTGTCAATAAGTTGAGAAGCGATTTAGTAGAATAGGTTTGCATATAATTTCTTCCTCGATTGGCCTGAGGTTAAAGAGGGCGCTCTTTCGTCACTGATCCATGATAGTGTCAACAGACAAAATATGTGGACAAAAGAGGATCGTCAGGAAATGCCGTGCAGGTCGCGGAGCGTAGAATCCAGGGTAAACTTTTTCAGGTATAACGGAGCGACACATGAACATGGAGGAGCGGTCACAGTGGGCAGAAAATACGGATGCCGACAACTGCTCCTGCTGTTGCGAGATGGGGAGTGAGGGACTGGAGGAGCGTCGGGAGAGGAGCGCACCCACGAGCAGGTGGAACAAGTCGAGGGTAAGGAGGTTTCTCAGGGCCACCGGTGGCTGCTGCATCTGCAGCTTTCGCTGCATTCGTCGCTGGACAAAGCAGATCGTTGATCACAAGTACTTCCAGCAAGGCATACTCTTCGCTATCCTCATAAATACTCTCAGCATGGGCATCGAGTACCACAATCAGGTTCTCAGCTTCTTCTCTCAAATATAATGCCGCACTGTCGTAACTACCCCATCTATGAGGAATTTTTTCAGCTACGCATTGCGCTTAAAATTAAGCTTAAAAGGGCATATCGCGTGTTTCATCGGGAATAATAAAGCAATTACCCGTACATTCAATCTTTGTGTGTCTCATTTAATCCTTTAAACCCATTTTACCGGCTAGAAGCTAAGTTACATATTCAATCAGTCGATTCGCGGGAGATTCGTTAAGACGTTTTAGTTTTGACTCTCTAAGTGGATAAGGTTGAAATCAAAGTTTCAAAATAAAAATTTATTTTATGGTATGCCTTTTATGGTAATACAAAGTAATTCACATATCCATTTTCGAAACAAACCTTTCGGTTTGCTACTTAGGTCAAGGATTGATCATTTGGAATGAAAAATTACAAATTTTTTAATGTATAAAAATATTAATGTATAAACTAGATTGGATAAATAGGTCAGATAGATATTGAAATTAAATTATATAAAAAATTACATTCAAATGATCTTCTGAATATATAATAGATGCAAAATTTTTTATTAAAACTTTTATAAATTGTTAGCCAGAAGAACTGACAGTCTTGGTCGAGATAAGCAATATCGTCTTTTCCGCCGTGTTTGCTGTTGAAATGTTAATGAAGATTATAGCAGAAGGGCCCTTTGGTTATATCAGCAATGGTTTCAACGTCTTCGATGGCATTGTTGTTGTTTTAAGGTATTGCCCTGATTATTTTATTATAAATTAATGTTTTTAAAACCTTCACATACTACGCGTGCATAAGTATCGAGACGTATGATTTTTAAGAGAAAATAAATAAATGATTGGCTAAATAAACAGAAAATGATCTGTTGAGGGAGATGTAAAAAATGTATACTCTTTACTGAAACTTTTTTTCTGAATCTAGTGTTGTTGAACTATGTCAATCATTTGTGGAAGAAAGGAGTGGTAGCTCAGGTTTGAGCGTACTAAGGACTTTTCGCTTGTTACGGATTTTAAAGCTCGTGCGTTTTATGCCGAATTTACGAAGACAACTGTTTGTTATGCTGCGTACAATGGATAACGTTGCCGTTTTTTTTTCCCTATTAGTATTATTCATCTTTATTTTCAGGTAAGATCAAACAAATTTAATTTTATAATATTATCAAATTTGTTTATAATTTTTAAGGGATAAGGCTTGAGTTTTAAAAACTTTATTGTTAAGAAAGCAGCTAGCGTTCAAATGGCCACGAAATCATTGATTTTAAACAAACGAAAATAGTAATAAAAACAAGGGAACTCTTATGTTATTAACTTTATTTGTAAATTTGTAAATATCCATATTGTATTTTATAAAATAAATGACTTGGTATGACTTTACTAGGTACAATAAAATAATAATATAGCCTATATTTTACAATACATTTAATTTGATTGAAAGTATTTTAAAAGCAATAAAGAAGTACGATTCTTACAGTGTTCACAAACTATTTGGAAACCACAACTAAACTATTCAAAAACTTTAATCGAATAAGAATGACAATAACGAATTTTCAAACATTAAAATTTCTATCTTTCGGAAGCTTCGGTATCTGTATAATAAATTCTCATGTAATGAATAAGTCAACATTTTTGAAGATTTATGTAAAATCTACCAATAAATTGAAAATTGTCTGATAAAAGGGAATGATAAGGATAAAAAAAATTACAGGCATCGAAGGTGTTTCAATTTTTAATGATATTGATAAGAAATAAATATTATAACAATTAATATATACAGATTAGATTTTTAGTACGATTACTTTGATGCTTATGGTGTGTGGTTGGTTAAGACGATGTTATTGGCACGTTTGGGATAAGGATAATACAGGTTTGCGTCGGTAAAATTGTCTCATTTTGTCAAGTTATCCTATTACATAGCTTGAGTCATCGTGTATACGACCAATATATTTTTATATAGATACCTATAAATGTATGTATATATAAATATATTAATATATGTATGCCTACACATTAGGTATTTATCAATGTGTGCATGGTGCTTTTAGTTGCTGGAAATGTCTAGCGACGAGCTAGATATACGGCTACACCATACTGAAATATATTGCCATTATTCGTACTACTTCAAAAAAATATACCATTTCTGACTCTCTTTGCTATATTAACATATTTGAGAATTCATTTTCGAGAAAAAATTTTACCTCCCTTACTATTGATTTCAACGAAAGTAATTGGAAATAAGGAGAAAATAAGCAGTACTTTTAAGTAATAATAACTGCGCACACAACAGTTTTAATAGTATAATAGTGATTCTAAATAAAAAAATATCATGTTGACATTATTAGTCATCATTTATTAATTATGTACGATGTAATCGTGAGATTTTAATTAATTTAAGGTTTTTTGATGCAATATGTCAAGTCAATAAAAGTTTAAATAATTTACATAAATTCATAAATATTAAAAAACATAAATTTCGTACTATTTTTCATATTAAAAAGATAAATAGCCATTTAAAAAATACAAATAATTAATTTTTTATATTGTCAGCTACAGTTATAAATAAATATAACAAGTCACGACTAATTTTCTCCTTTTACCTTTTAAATGTTTTTAAATATTAAATTTTTTTATTAAGTTATAAAAACTAAAAAATTACTAATTTTATTTTAAACTAAGAGAAAGTTTTGTTGTACATAAAAAGTTAGGTCAGAAATTTTTTTTCTCGAAAAAAATATGTACCTTTTAAGTTGTGTGAGCGGTTGGAAACCGCTTTACCTTAACTATAATACCTCGGTTTGATCGTCGATATTAGAGAGCTTGTAAGTGTTCGTTTCATATTCTTTATTTTTTTTTCTTATAGATTTATCTTAAGTTTCTTGTCTGTGTACGTGCAGTATCACGTGCAAAAGTCTTATTTATTTAATAAGAAAATTCTTTAAAATGAAATTAATATACACGTTGATTATAAAGAACTTTTCCTTCCCGATTGTCATTCTTTTCTTTATGTCTTTTCAGATCATTTTTTTTTTATCCTGCGATTGTTATTATTGTTTTAGCAGCAAAATTTTTCTTTTTCTTACTAATTAATTTGTGTTAAGAACGTTTATTCGTTAGTAGAGCTTGTGATAATTTAGTTTGTTGTGTAACCTTTCGACAATCTATGCTGATCGACGAGTAACTTTACAATTGACGTTTCAATCGAAGTTTAAATTTAAATTGGGATAGTTTATTGTTTCTTATTATTCTTATTTTCATTATTATAGGCATTTCTTCTTTCAATCATTTACAAATTTTAAGTTTAATTAGCAAGATATGCATGGTTTAATTTCAATGCAAAGCATACTTTAATTGAATTATTAGTCACAATTACAAAATTTTTTTGTATAATTTGTAAAAAGTAAACGGAATTTTTTAATATGTATTTTTATTGAATTTTACGATTTTGTAAAAATGAAATTAATAGAAATATGTTTACTAAATAAATCATTGTAAAAAATGTGTTTAATTATATTTATTAGAGAAATATGTTTTTATCAAAGTAATAGTGATAATAATAAGCAGTAAGGAGCTAAATAAATTTTAGTTAGCAAAACCAACAAATACGTTTTTCTAGCATGTAGATGCATAGATTGCACCTGAAATACAAATTGTATAAATACATGATAATGATTTTTCTAACAATACTGATTTTAGTCGAAAAAGGACACTTCCAATGAATGAAGAAATACATCGCACGTTTCGTTGTGTTGTAGTATACTCGGGATGAACCTCTTCGGTTGCAAATTCTGTGAAACAATGAGTGGCGGCTCCGACATCGAATGCGATAGAAAAAACTTTGACTCGTTACTCTGGGCTATAGTGACGGTGTTTCAGGTACTTAAAGCGTAATTTTTCAAAAAAGACTACTAATAGTAATTATAAAGAGATTTTATTATTTCGAATATCGCTCAAAATCAATTAATTAACAATTAATGGGCTGTATGAACGCCATTTTACGTTTAACTTAATGAGATTTCGTGAGTTTACGAGAGGCAGACTTTCTTATAAAAATTTGGTTAACTCTTTTTTAAATAGTGTTTTTATAAATAAAGCTTCGAAATTATTATCGAGGGGTATGCCACTTTTTGGTTTATTATTAAATTTTATTATTATTAATTTGTGCTTATATAATACTTGACGTATGAACTTTTGCATTATAGCATGAAAATTTTTTTATTTTTTAGTAATAATTGATTAAGTCGTTAAATACATTATGGGACATAGTTTTTTTTAAATTTTTTTATATTATATATTTTTTAATATAATACGCGTTCGAAAAAGTATAAATCTAAAAAAAAACTCCAAGTTTTTAATGAAAGCCCTCTCTAGCATTAATATTTTGAGTGACATAAATTTATTATTAATATTGAGAAAAAGATTACGTTCATACGCTCCTACGAGACTCGTATGTTCTTTCTATCAGACTTTAACTCGTGCGTCTATGCTGTATGATTAACTAAGCTAAGGTAACGTATTAGTCTCTTGGCATGTTCTCGTTCGTCAACGAGAAGATAGAGCTAAAGAGAGAGAGAGAGAGAGAGAGAGAGAGAGAAAGAGAGAGAGAGAGAAAGAGAGAGAGAGAGAAAAAAAGGGGATAGAGAGAAAGGGAGAGAGATGTATTTGGTCTGAGAAAAAGAGGGGGAGGGATAGAAAGAAAGAAAGAGAAAGAAAGAGAGAGAGGGGGGGGGAGAGAGGGAGAGAGAGAAAAACAAATATTTTATAGCAGTTTTTAAGATGTTTCTTGCTTTTATTATTAATGTTGAAGTATTACTTGCATTTTCAGCGCTAAGTTAAAACAGCAGCGTGGGGCTAGACATTTGCACCCGCTGTGCTTTCACAAACCCATTCTATAAAATACACGACACGAGCAGGCACAGCGTGCGCCCGACACACGCTGTACACACTCATACGTACGCACCGCATAAGCACAGCAAGCATACATAAAAGAGCCTTTATCTTATTATCCTTGACCTTTGTTTTTAGATTTGGTTAATATTAATTTATTTGTCCGTATAAACTTATTTGTTTGAACACTCGATTGTAAAATGAAAGTAAAGATGTTGAGGATGCTGGTGTAAGCATGCTGTTAGTGGCTTTGTTCGAGGAGAAGCTTAGCCCAGGTGCCGCCGCATTAGTTTTGACGGGTGCGAAGGACTGGGCTACGCATTTAGGCGTTGACCCGCCGTGGATTGACATATCCGAGGCGGCATGGTCTTTGACGCTCCGAGGATAGGTCAGTCTTCAGGGCGCCGGAGAAAAGGCTGCGAGAAGTCCTCGGTGCCGCCTGCATATCGTAGCCCCGAGGACAGAGCTCGTGAATCAATAAACGCGGGTGCGCGCAGCATTTTCGCCGGCACACAAGAGCCACCACCGCTTAACAGCGAGCCCCTCGCTCGCACCTCAGGGCTCGAGCTCGACTTATCTTGCACTGCTCTCTTGCACTGCTCTCTTGCGGCTCGCGCAACGGCCTGGCAAGTCTCGCGTCTCGAGTCCTTCTTGTTCTCCAGTCCATCAGTTCTCTTCTTCTTCCAGTCTTGCCAGTCGCAGATCTCTCCCAGAGCTTCTCGAGGCTCGCCTCCTGCTTAGCCTTTCCCAGCTGCTCCCTTCCTCGCTTCGTGCTTTCCTCTGCGTCTGCTCGTGCTAACGAACGGTCGCCTCCGCGGCTCTCCCCCCTCCCGGCTCTGATAATTTCGCTCAACGATCCCGCGTAAGCAACTACTTGCCGGGCTGCGTGGACTTCGATTCCTCGTCCCTTCGACGGCGCCTGCACTCTAGAACTAACTTGCGCCGTTGCATCTGAGCCGTGAACCCTTGCTTTGGACCGAATCGAGTTCTCAATCGTTTCTCACCTCATTGTGCCTCAATGTCTGTATGCAATGTCGTTATAAGCAACCGCTGGTAACTAATGTCAATGTTGCATCGAGCTACAGCTTACGACGCCGAAGCACATACGAGAATCGTACGAACAATTATGATGACATTTTTGTCCAACGCTAATTGCTTTTGCACATTTGCCACTCGATTATTTCGAACCCGAGATTTTGATAAATTTTTAAACGTTTAAGTAGCAAGTACCTTACTTCAATGGGATTACACAAGTAGTTTATTATTTGACCATTCAACTACTACATACGTAAGATACGCGTCGAATTCATATGAATATTCCATTTAATTTCTATTTGTAAGAGGATAGCGCCCAATGAAACATACTTGATATTTTTTTATTTATACACGCATAGAAACGTACAGCTAAAACATAGTCAAGCTAGCAGCATTACAATATTCCAAAAGTAAAAATTGTATGCCTTTGATTTTTTAATATGCATCATTATTCTATAACCGAAAAATTAATCTTTCTGTAAACTCCTACTTCGAAAAGCTGCAATACACAGGTAATTCTAAATAGAAGCGGATCTCCAAGATTATTATATGAAATATTAATTCGGGACTGCATTGGATCATTCCGAGCACAATGCAGTGCCTTATCTTACCGTAGATCTTCCGCAATATAATGTTATATTTAAACGCTTTGCATGTATGTGTGTGCATATATTTATTATTATTATATATATATATATGTGTGTGCATATATTTATTATTATTATATATATATATATGTGTGTGTGTGTGTGTGTACCGTTAACGACGTCGACATCTCATATAATCGTTATTTACTATAGCATAATAATAAGATTATTACGGCATCTTTTGAGTATTATAGCTCATCTCAACTGCGCGATAAAGACATTTCGTTACCATCGAATCGATAAGCTAATATTATAGAAGTATATTTGAAATATACATTAAAATTTGTGTATCATAAAAATACACGAGAGCAAAATATAAAGTAGCTTTCTTAATCAATGATAATTTCTTAGTTGACCAACCATAGTAAACAAACGCCAATAACAGTACAACAATCATACAATAAACTGTGGTAAATAATTGAACTTCGTTAAAATAAAAACATGTATGATCTAAAAAAATTAATGTAAAAAAGCAAAAGCTGAAATATCTAGATTATACTTTAATATTTATCCTGTAATATTACTTCTTAGCAAAATTCGATTAAAGCCAAATGCTTACTAAATACATTAGAAGTGGATTGAGAGCTTAACAGCTTAACACAGTTATGTACATATAAACTTATGTATATACAAATATACGTATGCCGGTAATAAAATGCACGCTCACATGTTTAAAAAATATATAATTTTATCATTCGATAGGTAGTAATTTTAAACTTAGGTCAAGTAGCTAGTAAATTATTAAAACAAGTTTATATTTTTAATAAGTCAGTTCAGTTAGAAGGCGATATGAATTAAAATTAATTTTTACATTTGTAGTGACTTATTTAAGATATGCAAATTTAGATTGCAAATTTTGCCAATAAAAATATTAAAAAGCTGTGTCGCATTCTAACTGCATATAAGAGAGTAAACGCAGTGTATATGCTGCCCTACATAAATTATCGAAATAGAGTGACCATTTGTGTATATATATATATATAGAGAGAGAAATATAGTTTCTTACTTTTTTATTTTCTTTTTAAACTGACGGTGAAAAATGAATCCTTTATTACTTAGAAAGAGAGTTTTAATGTTATACTCATAGCTTCTCTACTTCCTGCTGTGAATTCTTCACCAACATTCTAAGAATATTATCGAAATAGAAAAATTCTGGCTTGTATACTTACGATATTGTGAATTGAACAGTTCTGAAAAATATTTATTTTACGGATTTTTATAAAACTAGAATTATACCTGTAGTTGCTAATTTTAGTAAATGCTAGTTACAATATAAATTCAGTATTGCAGTTCTATAATCTATTTCAAAGATAAGAATATTTAGCTTACATTAATTAATTTTTATAAAATTCTGTTTCATAGAGAGCACACTTTTATTTATAAATTTAAAAATACATTCTCATGCAAGAAATTTAAAGATAATAATTATTCCTGTTGAGAATATGTAACTTCATTTACACATTTAAAACAAAACTTTAAAAAAAGAATGTTGAAAAATATTTTCAATGTTATTATTTCAATATTATTCTTAAGTGCTATTTCATAATTTTTTTAGTTAATGTTTTAAGTTTTTTTTATGTATTTGCTTAATTTTTTAGTAAAAAATTAAGAAATTTTTAAGAAACGGAAATAAATTTATTTTTCAATACTATAAAATATCTTTTAATAATGTTACAATAGATTGAAATGAAAATAATGATTCTTATCATTTGAGTATTAATATTGTTAAAAAAGATTAAATTAATATTTTAGCAAGCTAGTAAGGAATATAATTCGATACTTTATATAATAGAAGCTGAGATAATTAAATGGATCTTGTCTTATCTTTGAAGTATTGTATAGAATGATAAACAATACTATAGATAAGAATTTCAGTTATTATAATTATGCATATATTGCATTTATTTATGCTTAAAAATACTATAATTTAATAAGAACTCTTCTGTTTACTTGTCGTATGATTAATTCATAATTCAACATTCTGCAATAGACGATTTTTACAATTCTTCTGTTATTGAACCTATAGTAAAGATGACCATTAAAAAGTTACTTTAAAGACATTTGTCTAGCAACAAAAATAGAAAAATAAGTATTAATCTGTAAAAAAAATTCAATTTTACATATATTTACATACTTCTGTTTTCTTATGTACCCGCTTAATAATTGTGTGTGTAAGTTTCACATATTTTTTTAGATAATCGTAACTAATATATGAGTAAATCAATTTTGCAGAATGTTATAGCCTCTAGTTTTTCAAGGGCTACAGTTATTTTATTAGTAATCTTTCGCTTAATACTGCTGTTGGAGCTCGTCCATCGATTCATATGAATTTTAAAGAAATTTGTTTTAACATATCTATCACCAACTTTGGAAAAGTTTGAATATTGCCAATTTTACATTTCTCTATATCTTTCATTAAGAAATTCTAATTTATATGAATTTATTACGAATCTACTGGTCAGAGATTTTCACATACATAAGTAATTAAAATTAAACAGAGCGCAATACTTTTTTTTTATATAATTTCTATTTTTTTAATACATATCAATGTAAATTACTAGACTTTCATATAATTATCAATTTATCTAAGCTTTTCCAATTTCTTTTAAATACGGTATAAAGTAGAAAATAAATTATTATTATTAACACAAAGACTATATTAGCATGTATTACTGAATCAACTTTTTGTTAATGAATGAGGCTGGTGAGTCACATAAGTCCGTGATATGAGTTAAATATAAAAATCTCGGGGTGCATTTTTTTTTGAATGTGAGTTGGACGTTCATGAAACTTTGATAAGCATTGAAGATTCACTTATATCGTTGGAAATGGGTAGGAAGCAAATACACAAATTAGCAGTAACGTTTGAAATAATATAAAAAGTAAAAGATAAGAAGTTTGAAGGGTGACTAGGGCAAGGTGAACGAAATTATGGCCAAGCTGATTTTCGTCCCAGAGCATCTATTAGTGGAATATGACAAAAAGTTGAGTTAATAATACGCAAAAAGTAGAGTTAGTTTGACCTCTTGTAAGAGGCGAATGGTCTGCTAAATTTTCGATGGGAAAGAAGAAAGGCAAAGTCACTAGTGTCCGTAGTCGTGCAGGATTCGAGGTGGGTTTCGGGTGTCGGGAAGATGGGCGAGCTCCGGTATAAAGTGCGACTCGGTGCGTCCTTCTGCTCCTCGGAAAAAACAGTTGTATACTTTAGGCCTTGGGGGATTCTGTCTCGGTTGCAGCATCCTAGGGATGTACCTGTTCGGGGGTAAGTTTTGCATGTGGGCGGACCGGAGTCGGCCCTGTACCTGTGCCGAGGTGGTCTCGCGCCACCCGTTGTGTCGCTGTGATCGCAAACATTTCAACGACATCGTCTGGGCACTTGTAACCGTCTTTCAGGTACCACTGTTCCCTTTTTTCACTTACACTTTCTCTCTCTATCTATTATCTACTCATCTTTCTCTCTTGCTCTAACTCTCTTCACCTTCGTCTTTATATCTCTATGAATCGCTGACTCACACATGTACGATTAATTCCGTCTCTCTTCTCTCCCAAGTGATCTTTATAATACACACTTCAACAGTATTTCTTGCGCCAAATGAGACCGCATCGTTTTATCATATGTAAAATTTGCCTAATTTAATCACGCAGATATTATTTGAATATATTGCTATTCGTATATTATGAATTTTGTAAATTTTTTCTATATTTTCATTTTTAGTATTTTTCGCCCGACAATAGGAAAATGCATTTACCGATAAAACAAATCCATCCAATCCTTCTTAATTAGAACCTCATTGACCCTATTAGAAACGCGTATTCCATTGCAGTTATTCATATTTTTGCAATAATTTATAATCATAAGGCGATACAATATTTCTATATTCATATTAAGATGATCATGAATCTTTCAGTCTTTTCTCTCGTTTCAATTTTTCAATTAAAGGTGCTTACGTCTGTTTAAATACATAACCATAAGGTAAACTTTATTGAATTTATTTCACTCAAATTGCAATATAATTATCAAATTATCACTTTTCACACCCCACATTATGCAATTTATATCAACTATTATATTCAATTGAAAAATAAAACGTTCTTTTTCATTATTAATCATGCACAAAACTAAAGTTTTAAATATATATACGAAATAATATGTGATTTTTAGGCTTATGTTTTCCATATGATGATTAAATTATTATTTTGCAAACAATTTACACAGATAATTTGCTCAAGTTTTTTACATATACGCGTAAACAAAAACAAAAAATTTTTGTATTTAAAATGGAGCTGAAATTCAGTACGATTTTTATTGACTGTATATATCGCGCTTTATTCTTTCTAAAACTAGAATAATATTACAAAAGGACTCTCGTGAATGTGTTCTCTTACTTTTATTCTCTGTGCTGTTTTATTGTACTTTTTTATCTTATGATCATTAACACGAAATCTTACTCACTAA
This sequence comes from Kradibia gibbosae, assembly GCA_018907135.1. NCBI lineage: Eukaryota > Metazoa > Arthropoda > Insecta > Hymenoptera > Agaonidae > Kradibia > Kradibia gibbosae. Next base: position 39,692,484 of record JACCHX010000001.1, read on the forward strand.
TTTATATATATATATTTATATATTCGATATTTTGAACATTTGGATACTTCATTTTTATATTTTCTTTGTTATAAATTTTGCTTTGTAAATAAATGCTTTGTCGTGCTTATTTTTATCTATCGATATAAAAAACCAAAATAACATTCTGCTGCTTGTATAACATTTTTATCTATCAAAATTAAATATAAAAAAATTGTACAATTATTTAAAATCTTCTAATTTTTCAATCTAAAATTATTTCAGGGGCAATGCGCTTACTAGACGCTCAAGTTCGGTTTATCTTATCAAATATTTGGTTTTAATTCTAATAGTATGTTGATAAATTTTGCACAAAATTGCCATTATTTTCAACAGTTATCGGTAGCGTATTTTTTCAATTGTATTAAGAAGACAGCAAAAAAATTAAAAAACGCATCATCATGTAAAAAAAAAAAATATTTCCATTATGCCATATGCACTTAAATTAAATATTTTGTAAAACTATTGTGACTTCAAAGTGTCAAAATTCGTATGACTAAAGATAAGTCGAACTTCACAACACCAAATACCAAAAAGTTTTAATTTGAGCGTTGCACTGTCTTTGTCCTCTTTTACTCAGATTCTGACGCAAGAGGATTGGAACGTTGTTCTATTTAATGGAATGCAGAAAACATCTCACTGGGCGGCTTTATATTTTGTTGCTCTGATGACCTTCGGTAACTACGTACTCTTCAATTTACTAGTTGCTATTTTGGTGGAGGGCTTTTCTTCCGAGGTAAATCTATATATGTTTAACTTAAGTATTTTATTAAAAAAAAAAATTAGTATTCTATCATAATAGCTTATCTCTACACTCAATATTTGTTCTAATATACGTTAATAATTAATACGTAGAAAATAATAATACATTTTATAGATATGAAAATTTTTAAAAAGTAATCCTAATGCGTGATAGAAGATTAAAAAAGCCTTCGCTTACGAAAAACGTGAAAACAAATAATATTTTATTTGACAACCATATGTAAATAAAAAAAAAATTGGATAACAACAGAGAAATGAAAGGCGCGAACGAGAGCAACGGGAATTGGCTAGGCTAGCGGCTAAAGAGGCCGGACTTGGCAGTGAAGAAGGATCATCAAGAATATCGCGATCTCACTCTATTTCCGACAGCGATACTTACACTCAGGTACAAAGAGCCGTCACATAATTAATTGCTGTTATTTCTCTATAAGTAACAAATATAATGCACGGAAAAAATAATAATTATTAAAAATAAAATGTTTTTATGCATCCTGTCTAAGAGATCTTACAAATATGTAAGATGTAAAATCGTAATTGAAGCAATAGCATTAAAAAAAGAGAGAACAGATTTTTTAAGATTTCAAAGAGGTTTACCTTTAAAGAATCTATTAAAGAAAGTGTCTTACGATAAATCCTTGATAGTCTAACTAATCCAAAGTAACAGAGGCAGTAGGCAAAGTATAATGGCAGGTGTGATTAATGCTCCTGCATGTAAATCAATAAAATGCATCGTTTGAGGAATAAACTTTTGTGCGAAAATGTTTTGATCTTTAATAAACATCCCTGCAAGGATCAAAAGAACTCTTGGCAGAGTTGCGAGGAACTGCGCAAGTACAAAGACAACTACAGCAGAGAAAAGCGCAATCAGCATGTGTGGAAGCATCACCCGTTCGACGAGCCCAAATGCAACATCCAAAAAGAGAGCAAAATGATGGGGAGTAGTGCGGGAACACAGCCTCCTATAATTACCCACACTGCGGCGACACCCCAGGACTCACCCAACACAACTCTCGACACAGGCTACCGAGACCTCAACTTCCGGGCCATTTACCCGACGACCCTTTCTATTGAATCCATCGATCGATCATCCGTGAGTCTACCCAGTATACTATCTCCGTATTTATTACTTAAATTTATAATTTATCTTTAGTTATGCAATGATATATTAACTATTAATAATAATAATCTCTACAAATTTATTTAAAATAACAATATCGTATACGTTTGAAACTGCACTTCTCCTGCAGGTACCCGACTTAATTTAATGTATGACTTAAAGGATCGCCCATAATTTATGGAAATTAAACAATACAGAACAAAACACCTTTCACTTTCTCCTCGAACACTCAAATCCCCTAAAATAATCCGTTGCATCATTGTAAAGCTTCGCTTACCGACATATAGTACTCGTATAGTACTCTTAGTGTATGTGCTAAAGACAACTCTATGGACTGTCATTTATCCAAGATTTAGCCTCTTTTTTACTTTATACTTTGTCTTCTCTAGTCCTTTAAAATTATCGTATTCTTGTCGGCCTTAAAATTTTATTTTGGCTGTACAGTAGATCAAAATTCTACACTTATTAAGGAGCACCTTCTTTAACCTTCTTTAAAGAGCTTGATATAAAAGTATGTTATGATAAACTATGATAAATCCAAAAATCAATCTTTATTTTTATTAGAATAGATCTATCTCCATGTAACATATTCGTATAAAACTAAATACAACTAATAAGTACTGTTAAACTATATATAATTATAAAACGATTTTATTTAATATTCCATGTATAAATAAATGTAATAGAATATTGTATTAACTTTGAGCTTGTACAGTTGAGTACACTCAATTTTTTAATTATTACAAGCTAATAGCAGTTATAGTACCCTTATAAAATTCTGTTTATTCTATTTATAATAATTCATAAATAGGAATCTTAAATACTAAAAAAAATTAATTTCTTAATTATATATCAATAAATACAATTTAGGTGAGACATAAATAAGTCATTTTCTGATTCGATTTAATATGATTATTTTTAATGCCAAAGCAGAGCCAATGCAGTATTTATTCTGGCTTTTTGAAACCTCCAGACAACAATAATAAAATTACAACAAATAATTTGGCCAGCCAACCTTCAAGGCGCATTAGCCTTGTTACTGCCGCTGCTAATTCCTCCATACCTAGAGAATCTTCTAGTTCAAGGTAAGATAACATTCAATATCAATCGATTCAGCTGCATCGAAAACTTACTATAAATTTGAATTACAAATAGTTTTTTCGTTTTCATAGAAAATGTAATTTATAATATTCAAAAAGTAAAATTTTTAAAAACAATACGTAATATAGCTAATAATATATTAGAAGTAAACTGATTTAGCATTCAAGCTTTTATGAAATATTCAATAATATACTAATATGAAAGGCTTTTTTACTCAATTTAAAATTTTATAGAATTAATGGTAAATAAAGATTGAATTTACATAAAAATTGCAAAGATAAAACTCATATTTTTTAGTAATTATTGAAATCGTTAATCAGTAATATATTGTACTATCTTAGTCCGCCGAGGATTCAGAGAGGATATTCTTGGCGTTTGTCAAGGCCTTCCTTAAGAAGAAAAAGGTGGTCCCAATGGGAGGAGGAGTCACCAGGACGAGCAATGATCCTCAATAACGGAAGAAGTAACGTCAGCCATAAGTCATTGTATGTTTTCTTATCATTTTGTTCTGTTAAAACAAAACTCTTCGCTACATATTTATTATTTCTTTCACAGTTTTAAAATTAATTTACAAACTGTAGTTTCATTGTCGTGAAAATTACGAAGCTGAGTAACAACTTTTATATCATAATTCAACAAAAAAAAAAATGCGTACCACTTAAATTTTCTTGAGTCGAATCTCCAATAATTAAAATGAGTCTCTACGAAATTGAATTTATTCTTCATAATTTAGAAAAAACAGATATGTAACTCTTAATAGAATTTTAGATAAACAAATGTTAAGGAAATTTAAATAACGAAAATTTCACAATGCTTTTATTTTTTTTTAATTATGTTTTAAATAAACAAATTTATACATATGTATATACATAATATAGTATAATAATAATTATTATTATTATTATAGTGATAAATAGTGATAAAATAACTTAATGAAGCTTACAAATCAAAGGGAAATTTAATAATTGTTATTTGTAAGATTAACATTATGTGTATTTATTGTTTGAAATTATAGAAGTTGCGGAGATTATACTAATTATAATGGTGGATACCTTCACGGCTCTATAAGAAATGATACTCAATGCGATGTACCGAATAATCGCACAACTGCCATGACAACTAATAATTGTAGTCTTAGTCCGAACAATTCAATAAGAAGTCGAAGATCCTCTATTAATAGGTACACGCCAACGCCCAATCAAGTAAGTGCCTTCGCATCGTTCTCGAATTTTGAATGCGTTTATCTCGCGATTCAAGAGCGACAAATGCTAGTAGAAATTATAATGATAAAGGAGAAAATAGAACAGAGTCCGTTCTATTTTTTAGACGCGTTGGACTGACGATTTGTCGCGACAGAACTCCTTGCTCGGCTATGAAGGTGTCCAGTTGAAAAAAATCCTGCCCTTCGACGAGGTGCCACTGAGCTCGACTCCCAGGACAATCAACAATTTGAGCGTAGAAACCGGGCCACTGCCTCGCATAAAGCGCCTTCCGGAGGAGGAGCCCGAGCTCAATTCACGTCCCGGGGAACAGTCGCCGTCGTCAAACGGCCACGAGAGCGTCGGTAGCATCGAGCGGATCAAGAAGATTTTCATGTTTTTTGAACCCAAAGGATGCCTCAAGGAGCGCGACGACTTCTCCCTTTACTTGTTTCCGCAGAATAATAGGTTTGCCTTAGCTTTACCTTCTCATTATTGTTGCTATTTACCCCGCCTCCTATCTTAGCACCTATTTGCCAAACTGAAGTCTATAAGTGCACTAGGTCACTATTGTACGATAGCCTTTCCCCATACCTTTAAGCGTTTGGGTGCATGTACACGCAAACAAATTTATGTAACTTCTGAAGATGTGTATATTCTTGAAATTTTCTCACAATCGGAGCATTTCTTCTAATATTGCAACGAGGCTTTTAAAAAATTCTCAAAATCAAACTTTCGTATTAAAATTTCTTAAAAATATATTTTTTCTTAATAATTCTGGGTGATGGCGAATACGAGACATTCCTCGTGTCATTCATGCTTGAAGCATAAGTAAACACAGGCGAATAACATCGACAAATTTATGCTGTATCAGTTAATGAGGTAGATGAGATTATGACGAGAGACTAATTAGTAATATTACAGATGAATAAATCCGCGATTTGCCAATGAAATGTATGTTGGATCTAATTAATGTTTATCTGCATTTTTTTGGCTTTTAGAAATCTAATGCAGTTGATCACTAAATTAGATAATTTTTTAAACATTAGCTCCTTAAATATATTTGAAGTAAGTGCGTAAATAGAAGCTTCACAAGAATAAATAACGAGACTCTTATGCGTGTGAAATAACTAAAATTCATAAGCTTAAATCAATATATTATACTTTATTTTAAATATTTAGTCCAATCAACATATTTCGAATGTTATTCAAATATGAAGTGGGTATAATATACTAATTCTAGTTTTAGGTGCATTTTGCTATTTTCAAATTGATTATTACTGTTTTTAATATTTTCTACTTCACGTTTAAAATTTTGTTTAAAGCCATTCACTGTAATATTTTTAAGAAGTATGATAGTTTCTGATAAAACTGAAAATCAGTGAAATAAACTTTCAATTCATGGCTTACGAATTTTACGAGTTCTTATAAAAAGCATTATTGAATTTTAAGTTCGATCTCAAAGCTAAGAACCATCATTCAAATAAAATGTTTTTATCAAAAGTACGATAATTACAGATTATCAGATTAGTAATGAAAAATACATGGCAAATGAAATTAAAAAAGTATTTCAATGAATTATAAATTAAAAATATTTCAAATAGTTATATTTTTTAAAGTTATATATTTTCAAATTAATTTAATACAAAAATAAACTATTGAATATTATCGATTAGATTTTATTATATATTATAGCCATCGCAAAGGCCTAAAAATGATATCCCCATGCATATATTTTTCTTTTCTCTCATCTATACCATAGGTCTTGTTAAGCTTATGAATTCAATATCGACACATCGCTGATTTTGGCACTATTTATGTCTTCTTGAATAATGTCTTCATTACAAAATCTTTTGTACAATTTTTCTAGGACCAGCGTTAAACTAAATTTTAAAATTAGTAATGCACGAGAGCTGTAGGAAAAAATTGAACCATTCGAAAATTCTTTACGAGAGAAATTGTCTCATTTCTCGTGTCTAATCATCAAATCGGTATTTTTTTTACTTCTTTTGTTCATACAAGAGAAAAATAAAAACAATTATTTTTGCTATTTTGTGACCATAAAAAATATCCAGAAACTATTATTGGACAATTTAATTTATTAAATTAATTAAAAATCAAACTAATAAGAAATTTAATAAGACGTGTCGTCATGTTTTAACAAAGAAAAAAAGAAAAAATTATACAATAAAGAAGATCTTTTCACTGGTTTTATTTGCAGGTATTACAAAACGATATTTTATTTATTATATACATAATTATTATTGCCTATTTATAGCCTTATTAAAAAAAGATATTTAGAAAAATATTTAAAAAATAAATTTTCATTATTCTTAATTAAATAAATGATAAATTTAATTAATATATTATTCTTCATTTGATTTAAGAAAGTTTAATTTAACTAATAAATAAAAAAACTTTTTTTTTATCATATTTCATCAATTATTGAGCTTTATTATTTTAAAAGTAAATTCAAAATTCATTGACCAATTAAATGATCAAGTATTAAATTTTATTTAGTCTATAAAATGATTGTTTCAATTAATATTAAAAAGTTTTAATAAATAAAAATTAAAATATTTGTTTAAGTTAAAAATAAATTGTATAAAATAATGTAATTGAGCGAATGATTAAATCCAGGTTTTTAAAATTTTGTGAGTGTTTAACTTAATATTCTTCTATATACATATATATACATTCTATATACGTTTAGGTGCATAGGCATAAAAAGTATAAACTTTAGTAGTTAAAAATTAAAGGAAAATATATATAATATATGTTATAAAACACTGAAACAATGTGTAAATACGTAAATTTATTAGTTAAAATTTTACAGCATCTTATCACATATGAAAATTATTATAAACGATACAAAATTCAATGTAAAATTTACAAAAAAATATATTGTATATTTTGGATATATATTATTCAAATTTAATTCATTTTATTTATTCATGACCGATTCCTATGAAAATATAAAATGTCTTATAATTATTCTAATATGTATCATATCATATTTCGTTTTAAAAATTAGTTTTATTCAATGCGTATTTGTAAACTTATAAATTGCATAATAAATTTCTTTAAGATAAATAAAAATTTTCACTTTTTTAAAAGCTTATTTTTAACTAAATTTACTGTTAAAAGGCGATGAAAAATAAACATATATTTAAAATATTTTTTGTTTTCAATATTTATTATATATATATATGTAATACCATAGGAGAATTATATATATATGTTATAAAATTATATCTATATCTTACAATGTTTAAGAGATTTTATGCTGCATATGTTTATATTTATCCTGTACAATGACGCATCTGACTTTGAATATTACAATAAAAATTACAGCTACATCTTTCATTAAATCCAATATCATTAAACAATTTAATATTATACGTTGATTATTTTACAATTTTTCTCGAACTGTACCAAATGTTTATCATTAAATTAACCAAATTCAAAGATGAAAGTACTCAATAAATATAAGCATTATAAATAATATACAATGTATTATCTATTAATATGAATGTTTTTTTGTAAAAAGTATTTGAAATTTTATAATTATTTAATTAATTACTATAAAATATTTACAATTTTGTTCACAGGTTTCGAATCTTTTGTCATTGGTTTGTTGAACAAAAGTGGTTCGATAATGTGGTGCTGTTATTTATCGGTTTAAATTGTATAACATTGGCAATGGAACGACCAAATATTCCGCCCGATAGTAGAGAGAGAATTTTTCTAGCAAGCGCCAATTATATATTTACTGCTGTTTTCGCTATAGAAATGTTTGTGAAGGTAACATTAGTATATAAAGATACACATTTAGGTTGAGAACAAAATATTTTTTTATTTACCTTTAAAATTTATTCATTTTTTATAAATTTTTTAAATTATTTTATAAAAAAAAACTTTTTCTTGTCAAATATATTAAATATAGATTACGCAAATACATAATGTTTTTATTTCATTTTTCATTTTTCTTTATTGGATTTCTATGTATATAAAAATAAACTTTGTTGATGATAATTTCTAAAATGATTCCATACTATATTATTATTGCAAAAAAGTTTTTTCAATAGATCTCAAAATGTTTAATAGGTATACAAGGTATAAATTTTTATACCTAAATACACCTTAAAAAAATATATATTTATTTATAGTCAGGTATATTCAATTTTGTCCTATTTATTGAATTATTCATGAAATTTAAATTTATGAAATTTAATATTTTTTTAAATTTAAGTTTCTAATAAAGATCATAAAAAAATGTTTTAAATAGATTGTATTAAGTTTACCTTATTTAATATAAATGATATTCTGAAGCAGTTTCAATAAGTACTTTTGAACACTTTATTATTAATTCATTAGTTATATAAAAAAATCCCAAATATTATATATTTATAGTATTACGATAGATATATTTAAAACTACAGTAATGTAATTTTTGATGTTGTTAAATTATTTTTTCTATAAAACCGTAACAAAATTGAATTATGTAGTGTCTTTAATGGTTCAAGATATATTATTTTTATTCAAACAATTTTATGCGCCTTTGAAAATTACGAGGAAGAAAATAATTTTCTCTATTCAATCTATTTGTCTATTTTTCAATGTTATCATAATTTAAATAGAGTTATACTCATATCAAATATAAAAGGAAAATATTGACACAAGCGCAGTTTATATACGTAGGTACCAAATTTTTCTGACATTAAATATCCGTAATAAATCAATTTTCTTAAACTAATAAAGACACTTCAGTTTTATTTTATTTATTGTATTAGCACACTGATGCTTACTTTTACACATTTGGCCGTCAAAATTTGCACAAAAAATTTACTTGAGAAAATTACCATAATTTTTTGTTAACGCAACTAATCAATACAGCTGTAACGTACAAAAAAATTTCAATATTTATTTTCATTTACGAACAGAATAACTGCTATTCTGCTTTAACAGAGTACTATATGTAAATAGTATATTACAGTTATAAAGAATTTTTTGGAACCACAGAAAATTTTATGCAATGATTCGATTATTATTTTTTTTCTTTATTTAAGTGCCGATTATTCGTTCCATTTAAAGGTAGTAGCAACTGGGATGCTTTATGGAACAAATGCTTACTTTACGTCGGGATGGAATATAATGGATGGGTCACTTGTAGTTATTTCTATAATCGATCTTGGCATGTCTCTTCTTTCTTCAAGCAGCCCACGCATATTCGGTATATTGAGGGTAAGAGCAATATACTCACCTATTATTTTCAATAGAAGGCGCTACCATTTTATATTTATATAAGAATGTTGAACATTTTTTTGCAATAATTCCGATAAAGTATATTCAAAAATAATTGTTACAAACGTAGTTTTGTTGTACACGTTAGTAACCAATTATGAGACTTTATGATTTTTTGTCGTATTCCTAACTATCTACTTTAAATTGTTCTATTTTACTTACTTCACATTAAAAAAATAACTGCATTGTTTAATATTTATACGGTTTTTAACAGAACAATATAAATAAACAATCTTTTGTTAATTTATATCTGTTTGAGATTTCTGGATTGCAATACTCTTTTTTATGTTAGATAGGTTTTGTACGTTTGTAGGAAAAAAATAGAAAATGATCAAGAATTTTAATCTGAGATAATTAAACTATTAAAAATCCACTCTTAAAGAGTATATGTTATCATTTTCGAACAAGAAAATAATTTCGAAATACCCTAATTTATAAATGATTAGCTGATTTTTTATTACATTTGAAGAATTCCGATAAAACTGTTAAAATTAAATTTAATTTTAAATTACGATGTAGTGCAAAACATAAATAACTGATACCTGGAAGAATTTAAAACTTTTACTTTATACTTATATTGTAATATTTTTTCAAATTAATTATATTTTTTTATTGAATTTATAAAAAGCGAGCAACTGATTGTATAAAAAACGATTGTTAGTAATGAATTTAGGTAAAACTTCATCCTCCTCCAATTTAATTGCTTTCTCGTGAAACATTGTCTGCATTTTAGCTTAAACTTTCAAATGATCAGCTTAATTGCGCGGAAATTTACGTCGAGTTTTGATCGAGTAGGATTACTATTGTTTTATGTTATGAATGTAGCTTAGCTTAATACGAGTAATTCGATTGAGTATCGGTCCATTAGCATGACACAGAATTATGCATTGACTAAACAATGTAACTACGTGTCAAAGTTGAAATTATGCCCAGGTGTTCCGGCTGCTAAGGTCACTGAGGCCTCTGCGCGTGATTAATCGAGCCCCGGGCCTAAAGCTCGTGGTGCAGACGCTCCTGTCGTCGTTGCGTCCTATTGGCAACATCGTCCTCATTTGCTGCACTTTCTTCGTTATTTTCGGGATCCTTGGAGTGCAACTATTCAAGGGTGCATTCTACTACTGCGATGGTCCCGACATCAAGAACGTACGTAACAAGACCGACTGCCTCATCGATAAGCGCAACCTCTGGCTCAACAGGAAGTACAACTTTGATGATCTCGGCAAGGCGCTCATGTCTCTTTTCGTTCTTTCTTCCCGCGACGGTTGGGTAAACATTATGTACACGGGCTTGGATGCCGTCGGGGTCGATCAACAGGTACGACTCTTTGTATTCCGCTGCCTTTGTTCCCCTTATCTTCGCGGCAACACCTCGATTCCTATAGTGACAGCACAGCCGACATTCCAGCCGCTTCTTACTCTGACGGCATGCAAATTTTTAGATTCAACTTTTAGAAATTAGCACGTTCACTTATTATTCTTTTTCTTTTTTTTCTATTTTTCTCAATTATTATTCGTATTACAGACATTCAGGCTGGATCTTCTCTCTAAGCTACTAGTTCTGTCGACTTACTTTGAAGCGTAACAGAAAAATAATACAAAACCTAATTTTTTCAAAAACAAAATTCCTTATTTATCATTAATGCTTCAATGTCAAAAATATTAACTAATTAAAATATAAACTAGTTTTTTTATAATACAAGCGTGTTTATATTTACCGTTGAATCAGCTCAGTACACCCTCCCACACATACAGCCACGCATATATACACATTTCATTATAAAAATTAATTCATATTATTCTTCTGTTAAGGAGCAATTCATGAATATTAATATTTAATTTATAAATAATGCAAAAAGCATTAATAATTTTAAACAATTTTTTTTTAATAAATTATGTAAGAAATTAGTTTAATTATTGATTTATAATATATGATTTTTTGTAGCCAATAGAAAATTATTCAGAATGGAGACTGTTATATTTCATCGCTTTCATCTTATTGGTCGGATTTTTCGTTTTAAACATGTTTGTCGGTGTAGTAGTTGAAAATTTTCACCGTTGCCGAGAAGAGCAAGAAAAAGAAGAAAGGGTAAGAAGGGCTGCTAAACGCGCATTACAAATGGAAAAGAAAAGAAGAAGTGAGTTATTTCATTTATATTCTTGTATTATGACGTAGGATATTTTTTATAAATATATGAATTACTTAATTTAATTATAATTGAGTTTTGCAATTTTCTGATTAATCATAGCTTTTAATCATTTGTTTTATTATAATATAATTCATTATTGTATATTATGTTGTCTTTGTATTTTTTTTTAATAAAATGTCAAAATAGAACAACACATGCCAGTTAATTACAAAATTAAATTAATAATATATAATTAATATGAAACTGTATGCATTTTACTACTTTAATACTATTCGTGTTACAGAAATGCACGAACCGCCTTATTACACTAATTATTCGAAATCGCGCCTCTTTGTTCACAACGTCGTTACATCAAAGTACTTTGATCTCGCAATAGCGGCTGTCATCGGCTTGAATGTCGTTACGATGGCGATGGAATTTTATATGATGCCAAAAGCTTTGACCTACGCTTTAAAAATATTTAACTATTTCTTTACGGCCGTTTTCATTTTGGAATCTTTTATGAAGCTACTAGCACTTGGGCTTCATTTATATTTAAAGGACAAGTGAGCAAACAAACTTAACTAAGCGAGCTAATTTTGTTTTAAGAATTTGTAGTTAACGGGCTTATATTTACAGATGGAATCAATTGGACATTGGTATCGTGATGCTATCTGTCGTTGGTATTGTTCTCGAAGAAGTCGAATCCAAAATCATTCCAATAAATCCAACGATAATTCGTGTCATGAGAGTCTTAAGAATAGCGAGGGGTTTGTTTTCATTTTATTAAAACTTTTTTACTAAAACTCACGATTCCCTTCTTTCAGTCTTCTATTAACTTCTCTCATCCTTGATCGCCAAAATGGTTCACATTACTCATTCGCCATAATTCTGTATTTGTTTTTTAGTGTTGAAGTTGCTGAAAATGGCCAAAGGTATACGCGCATTGCTGGACACAGTGATGCAGGCATTGCCACAAGTCGGGAATCTCGGCTTACTCTTCTTCCTACTCTTCTTTATATTTGCTGCACTCGGAGTCGAGCTCTTCGGTCGACTGGGTACATTATGTTTCCAATATACGTATCTATTATGTGCTTTTTTTATAAGCTTGCCTAGCGTGCTCACATGGGGAGTGAGGGGCCGGGGAAGTGGGGGGGGCAGCAGTGTAAACACGTTGATCTTATGCAATCTTATACCCCAATGTCTACAGAATGTAGCGACGAGATGCCGTGCCAAGGTCTCGGGGAGCACGCGCATTTTAGCAATTTCGGCATGGCCTTCCTCACCCTCTTCAGGGTGGCCACTGGCGACAACTGGAACGGCATCATGAAGGATACGTTGAGGGACAATTGCGACGACGCCGCGGACTGCGTTAAGAACTGCTGCGTCAGCAATGTCATAGCTCCGATATTCTTCGTTATCTTCGTACTCATGGCCCAGTTCGTTCTCGTAAACGTCGTCGTGGCTGTTCTCATGAAACACCTCGAGGAGAGCCATAAGCAGGTATAAACTTATTGGCAGAGCGTCAGTCCCACGATATACGTATTTATATATATGCATATTAAACTGTATGATCGCGTAAAGATGGAGGATGAGTTGGACATGGAAACCCAATTGGAGCGCGAGTTCGCAGCCGAGCAAGAGGAACTCCTCGAGGTGGAGGAGGAGGAGAACGAGGAGGAGGACGCTATTAAGAAGGAGAGGGAAGCTTTGGAAGAGAAGTCGGAGAAAGAGCATGAACTTGATCAAGATGGTAATGACGAGTTTTCTGGAGCGCGCGCGGGCCTTTCCAAGGTCCGATCGTTGCCCTCGAATTTCACATATAATCCACCTATACAAATAGAAAAGACCAGCGAAGGTACTTTATAATGGCATTTTAAATTAATTCATTGTTACTTTTTACTATTTTTCATACTAATATTAACAATTGTATTTTTCAAAAAGTTATCATTTCATTTTACAGAAAACTTAATTTTCTTAAAAACATGTGGACTTGCGACTTCGATGACAGATTTTTATTTTCTAAATTTTATATCTTTATCCAAAAAAATTCAATACATACCAGACTTACTACTGATGATGTCTTTCACAATAAAAATAAATCAATAAAGTCTCGTAACCAATTATTTTGTCGATAATAATTTTTATAATTTTAATAGACTAAGCAGAAACAAAATTTTAAATGCATGTTTATTATGAAAAATTTTTGAACACAAACATTCATTAGCCTAAAAGATACGCTAACGTACGGTTGCAAGCTTGCGCGTGTAAATATTTATTATAAGGGAAAAAAATTTTGATTTATTGCATTTATTTAAAATAAAAAATCCAAATAGACTGGAAATTAAAGCTCAAATAATGGAACAAGTATATTGCTATAAAACTTATCGAATAAATACGTTGAACGAATCGGAGAAGCACATAAACGAATGCGACTTTGTAAATCTAATAAGTGACGACCGTTTTAATAATATTTCAGATTTGTATTATGAAAGTAGAAATCAAGGGAACTTTGGGGCGGGGGCGGGATATGCGTTTTAGTGATTCAACAAAGTTTTTTTATAGCAAGTAAATCGCAGTATAGGTACGCGATAGAATAATCGAGCGATCACGAGAACGATTTCAAGAGCTCACATCGTCACTGCCTGCACATCGTACATTTTATTTAGGGTCTCGAGTAACCGATGCTGCTTTATGAATAAAAAACAGATGCATCTGTATCAACAATGGACGAGGGCCGGCGCTCAGGTAGGCAACAACAGCAACTCAGTCTCGCCAAGCCTTCAAAGTTCAAGGTTAAGCGCCGACAAACCTTCCACTCGCAGCACCACCAGGCCGGGATCTATTCAACGGCCCCCATGCACTTCGAGGTCGCGGAACTGATCAGGAAGCCGGCAAACAACTTGAGCGTGCCCCGTATTATACCGCAGCGTGGCTCGATCTCCTCGTCGACCTCCCCCAGTGCGGGGAGCCCTCGCTATCTCGGGAGCCGATCCTTCCTCAGCGTCGGCAGCCCTTCGAGACCCGTCTCCGTCGAGTCCGTCCTCCAGGGCAGAGCCTACTGTGGCTCCAACTCGAGCGCTCCCACCGACAGCAACCTCAGCTCCAAGTACAAGAACTACCTGTGCCCTATCGCGGACCTCGGCTCGGCCAAGGCCAGGATACCGACCCCCGAGTGTTACTCTTCCGAGACCAGTCCTAGGTTCGTTGCTACCCCTCCAGTATCGCCAAATCATTCTTAAATACTCCTTATCTTCCCTTCCCTTTTTAGATTATTAACTAACTCAAACTCCTCTGATTTGTGCCAATACTACCTCTTCGCTATCAATTTTTTAATTCGGCCTGTGACAACCGAATTGTACCCTTGTACTCAAAAACATATCAATCCGTCGAAGAACAATTGAAAACTCTTGAGGTAATTCTGAAATTACGGCTCTATGCGGCCGTAAGGTGACAATTATGCTTTTCGCATAATGACGCATACTACTCGACAAGCTTAATACACGGAAAAACACAACACACTAGTCCAATATACCCATTGATAATGTACATACTGGAATTGTTTATTCTCTTGAATGGTGATTCTCGTGCACTGTTCCATTGTTCCCTAGTAATTTCTAAATGACCCTTGTAATTGAGAAATGTCGGTTAATTACAGCGGATCAAGATCGCCAAGCATCTCGAGTTATGGCGTCGGCAGCGCGACGTACGTGCGCCGGGACGCGGTGAAGGAGGAAAAGCCGAGTGGAACTGAGTCCGCCGCCCTCGAGATCCTTGATGTTCAGTCGGTGATAAATGAGAGGCGACCCTCGAGATTCAAGCCCGTTATGACCAGTGCGTTCGCCTATGGAGCCGAGAACTGCGACGAAGAAAAGCCAGAGTTCGAGGACAAGCAGCAGTACGTAAGCGTCGGGGTCGGACCCAGCAGTGCTGAGCTGTGCATCCTAATGGATGAGACTCGAGAGGAAGAAGCTAGGCCCCGAGAGTCCGATCTCGTCCTTGACCTCGAAGAACCCAAACCCAAGGCTCAACGACACAACAGCCCCGACCTACCATGAACCTAAGTTGGCTTCTACCCGCCCGAGCCTTCCTTTGCTTTTCATCGAGCAACTGTGCAATCATTGGCTACTGACCTTTACGGCCAACTATGATGAGCTTGTTTCTATACTTATTTTATCCAATCATCTCAAGTTTCTATCCACTTTTCGATTCTATCGGTCTGCGCAACTTGATCACTAGCTCTTTAACGATAGTTTCATCTTACCCTTTATTTAATACGTCTGAAAATTAAGAAATCTATATAATGCTGAGCTTGTACTTCATTTTTCAACACATCTCGCAATGTTTTATTTATCTTTCCTCGTGTTCCTACGATTCATTCGCTCGGTCAATTGAAAATGAACCAATCTGCTGTTGTACTGTAGGTAAACATCGTAATAGAAGTTCTGACTTTTCCAAATAATGCTTCGGCTTTTCAAACAAAAGAAGTATTTTACAATTTCATATTATTCTACTTTTAACTTTATTTTTACTTTCATTGTAATTATCACAAAAAGTACAAAGTTTGACGTTATTACGTAGATTGATAAATAAAGAGTTCGACTCCTGTAATGTTCAATAATTGCTTGAAATTAGAAATTAACAATTTTTTAAAAAATATAATATTACTTTATTTATAAATGCATAGGTAATCTTTGTCTACTTTTGTACTCACATATTATATTTTTTAAGCATTTATGATACTGTAATCGCATAATTTCGAAGGATCGACAACTTCAAAAGCTGGTTCTTATTAAAAATATTTCTACTCTTCTTTGTTGAATAGAATATCCTTTTTTAAGAGATGCTATCTCATGTACTCGATAATGTTATTGATTTTTTAAATGAACCATATTTCAAACATAAAGTTCTTATGAATATGCATAAAATATGCCAACAAGTTTCAAATAGTTGTACAGTTTTAAGCTTAGTTGAACAGGCCTTCATAATTTATAGTGTGTGAAAAAATTTAGATCTAATTATATTATATTAATATTTCACATTTTTTAATTTGTGAATACAAAATTATGGTGCATTCAAATATAAAAAAAGGCCTTAATAAAAGATTCAAGAATAAACTTGAAATAAAATTAATGACAATTCATTAAAAAGAACGTAAGTTATAACAAAAATTTTGCTCACGGGGTATCGATTAAATAATTGCATCTCTAAAAATAATTGATGAATAACAATTGAATCTTGCATTTAATTGAGTATTTTATAAGAAAATTAAAATTTTTCTTGAAAAAATATTGTATTATGAGAAACAATAATTTTTATTTGATTATAACTAAATTTTTTAAATAAAAATTATAATCAATTACATCAGTATTAGATCTTTTGACTATTGTATCGAGGCACATCCGAATTTCACACACTTTTCTTCTTGAGACAAAAAAGCGAAATCTCCATGGAATGTCCAAGATAAAATTGTGTAATACATAGATAAATCTGTCTTCGTAGTGATAATTTTTCACAGTAATCAATAAAATATAAAATATACAAAGTGGTCAAGAACAATCACAAGCATCTTGAACTTGAGTCTATCTTTCGCTGTTCTGTCTCACTTGTGGACTCTTCGAAAGACTGTAGTGCATGACAATATAGTTGTTGTACATACATACCTTCTCTCACCTTTAACGCGTTTTCCAAACTGAAGAATAGTAAAGTGGCTGATTAAAGGTACAAATTTATGAATTAAAGTGTGTTGATTAATGGATGAACGGTTTAGCGTAGCTCCTAATATGTTCAGTAATGAAGGTGAAAAATATTGGATAGAACTTTCTATTATATATATTGTTTGTACAATAAAAACTGTTACTTACTCATTTCAACAGTAATTAAAAAGTTTTTTCTTTACATGCGTTCATAAAAAATTTACGTATTATAAACGAGAACAAATGTAATTCTTGAAAACCAATTTCCTGTCTATTATTTTAACTGTTCATAAGCATTTACGTACATTAGCAACGATAAATGATTTTGAATAGCTTTTTGAATAAAAGATGAAAATGAACTAGAGAGAAAATGACCTTCATTATCAATAGAACTCGTTATTGCGGTTCGCAATTGTTAAACAATAACACTCATGACAATCTGTATTATTATATTTAACGCCAATGAGAAAATATTTTAGCGATTGCGTCGAGAAAGTACATAAGTTTATGTAATTGCAGGAACTTGATGAGGAATCAAGGCTCATTCATAATTTAAAAGTAGGTATAATGGAAATAATAAATAGCGTTTAAATATGCCCACTGCAAGAGTAATTTTTAATTGTATATAATTGTAAGTGCGATTTTAGTGTTTTGGTGAAAAGTGGCACCATGTGTGTTGACGTGGTAATATATTAAGGCAAAAGTTCATTTGTATAAATGTAGTTCTCCATTTTTCCTACGCTGAGAAAAAGTTTTAATATTTTAAATACGAGCAAATTGAATGCACATTGAGAAAAACGACAAAGTATTTTTGGCCAAATAATTACGTAATGAAAAATGGCGATTTATAAATTTGAAAAATGAAAATACTTTATAATTAAAAATAAAAAAAATAAAATAAATTATTCCACAAAGCAAAATGAAGTAACAAGTTTCAAGAAAAACTTAATTTTATTAAAAACAAATTACAAGTAATGTGCAGTCATATCTTGAAATATCAAAATACCCAAAACCTCTCCAAACAAATGAACGATAAAATAATATCATTAGTGAAGAAAAGAGGAACCTATGTGATGAATAAGAAAAATTTACTCGAGAAATTTATTCAGTTCGCAGCAACGTTGACCATCCTATAGAAAGATTTTCTCTTTATGAAATTAATTTTTGACTGCACGCGAAATCATATAGCTTATCAGTATGAGTGCAAACCTGGCAAAACCAAAATTCTAATAGTTGGAATTTTTCGACTACCTTTTTCCTCTTCGTAGCAATATGCGCGAGCACTCATAGTCTCGGGATTGGTTTTCCAAATAGAAAACCTATGGCCAAATACAAATAAATAAAAGTAAAGTTTTCACTAGGAAATTTTCTATTGTAACTGAAGTAGCGATATAATCTCATCAACAACATCGCATGGATGGATTTATGCATTTTCCTTTCTCTAATAGTAATCATCTTCTTGGTAGCCACTTCTAGACTTTAAGCCTTCACGATGATATTATATTTAATATTTTATAATGTAATATAGTCGAAAATTTGTAATAACTATTACAAAATATGTACAATTTGCTTTCAGTAGGTGTCGTACTTAGCGAATGATCATGAGTTTGAATGTTTCAGGTAATTACACTGTCACTTTTCTACGGAATTTTTGAAACTTTTCTGACATTTTACAAATTTACATAGAGGAAAAGTACTTCCGAGACTTTGACGCAAAAATTTTAAACTTCCTATGAATGAAAAACGAAAATAAATAAATCTGACACAATTTGCACGCTATAATAGTTAATCGAAATGACTAGTTCAAATTGTTTATTTTACTCTACTTTCACTTAATATAGGACTCTTTATTAACATCTGTGATATATTTTAATTATAACATATTTCCTTGTAAAATTAAAAAATGAAGATCTTATAATGAAAAGGCATGAACAAAATTAATGTCAGACAAGTAGATATATTAGCTTAACTTTTTCATAAAACTAAACCTAAATAATTTTAGCAACACAAAAGGGCGATCTTGAGGATAGAAATTTTTCTGTACACATATGTACAATATTCTATTCTATACACTTGGTGTGATTTATTTTGATACTATGTATAGCATACTTAATGATTGTCAAGTATAAAAAACTGTATGCCTTCAAAAACGTTGACGAACCTTCGAACGGTAGTGGTGCCATTAATTAAAACAGTCAAATCTAAAGATTTTTTTCGTGTTAAATTAATAAAATAAAACATTGATATTAGCTGGAAATCTTAACAAATAATATTTCTTA
Organism: Kradibia gibbosae; assembly: GCA_018907135.1. Classification (NCBI taxonomy): domain Eukaryota; kingdom Metazoa; phylum Arthropoda; class Insecta; order Hymenoptera; family Agaonidae; genus Kradibia; species Kradibia gibbosae. Next base: position 39,712,085 of record JACCHX010000001.1, read on the forward strand.
TTTATTCTCTATAGCTAAATATTTGTTCACAATCCTTATTAATTTAACGTTTGCAAACTAAAATATATATTTCCTAATATACTGCAAGTGTGAATGCGTTAAATTCCAAATAAAACTACGTAAAAATTTTGCAATACCATGCATTTTACGATATTAACAATAAAAGAATCGCCAAAAGTAAATATTTTAAATTCAAATAAAATGTACTTACAATCGATAAAGATGTCATGAGATTCTTCTGTAAATGATCATAAATCTAATTTTTTTTCTCTAAAAATAACTAATTTTATATAATAAATTCAATCAGTATGATATTTCAATTATTTATAATGAATTCGTTTATGTAAAAAAGATTTTTTCGCTTTTTAATAATCGAAAAGTCCAGCACACAAATATTTGCATTCAAGAGAATATGTATCCTGTTTTGTTAAGAATTGAATTTTTAACAAAGTTTAAATATTTGGTAAATGTGTGTTTAATATATTTTTTATGTATACAAAATAATTAGCTAATTAATTAGCTAATTTTGAATTGCCATGAATGACGAATACATTAATCAAAATTTATTAAAAAAAAAAAAAAAAAAAACTAGAAAACGGATACACAAATTCAGCGAATGTTCACAAATTCTGTATTTTATCGTATTTATAATGGTTGAGAAAGACTCATTTTTAGAAACCTTTACTATGTCTTAAAATAAAAATGCAGATTTTTTTCAATATTAACATTGTATTTTTTTGAGTTATGAACTAAAATAAAATCTAATTCCACAATTTTGTCAATTTAATTATTAAAAAATAAATATTCGTATTAATCATACTGTTCATTTTTTAAAGTTAATTCTACAACTCTACGAATGTTGTATTTATAAACATTGTGAATAAACACATGCTTTTCGACACATTAAATATTAAATTTATCACCAAAATATTTTGAAAACCATCGCCTTAAACTACTATTTAGTTAAAAGGTGATAGGTATAACGTATTTAAAATTAAACATGAAATATTAACTTTTTAACGGCTTCTTATACAAAATTCGAATACTTATTTCTATGCAAAATTTATATATAATTCTCTAAAAATATAGATGTGACAAAATTCACTATTTGGCACCACATCCGAATTTCGATAGCTCGATAGCGTTAGACGACTGACCTCCGAATTATCTACGGTGTGATCTAAGTGCAATCTACCGACGTAGTACAGTTATATTGTATTTCAGCTTCATTATAAATAAAACATCTAATATTTTATTGGATACTTGAGCTATGTAAACGTGCCTCTGCAGCTATTCTGTTTCTTTTGTTATAACTATTTTTAATTTCTACAGCGTTTTGAATAACTCAATAAGTAAAAAAATGGATATCGTAATAATAAATTTAGTAACATGCATTGGATATTAGAGAAAGGATGAATATAATCGTTGGCCTGTGAAAAATAAGATAATGTCAAAACACTAAAGTTATTCAATACTTTGTAGGTCTCCTTCCGAAAAACAAAACGTGCTAAAAAATGAAGAGGACCTATGAAATAATGCAAGCCCCACGAGTTATATAACATCAGCTATACTATTTAAGAAAGAAAAGTCAATGCATATAATAATAGAACATTAAACGCAAAGTCGTATTGCACTTTTGTTGGAACGTCGTTTAAATTTTATCGATGAAGTTGAATTAAATAAATAAAATAAAGGGTTTGGCTAAAAATTAATAAAATTATTAACACAATAACAAAAATATAAATATATGTATATTTAAAAAGACAGTTTTACTAATGAACTGCCTTGCCATTGCAGTTCGCGCACTATTTTACGTACGTCTAGCGAACTAATAACAAAAAGTTAAAAAAGTCGTAGTTTCGTTTGATGATTAATTGTTTAAGAAGATTAAAACTACTACATAGAATAAGCGGGATATAAGGGTTCCAAAATTTGACAAATGGGGTTGATAATGCAAAGTAAGAGATAATTAATTAAAAATAAAAGAAGAATGAGTGACAGAAATATGGGAGCCGTAAAAAAACTTAAAACAAACAAAATAATTGATAAATTGTATGAATTGTACAAAGAAGAAATATATTGAATAAAGATTACGTTAAAATTCAACTATTTTGTAGTGCCTATCTTACTTTAATAGTATTAAATACAATTTAACAAAAATAAAGGGTTTTAATAGCAGATGATTACAATTATGCAATTCCAATTACTATAATGTGATTGAAAGTAAATATTTTGCATCACCTGTCAAAATTCCTTCAATATTTTATTATCTTTATCTTACTACATTATTATTATTATTGTTATCTTTATTATTTATCTTATTTTATTATTGTTGTTGTTGTTGCTATTATTATTATTATTATTATTATTTAATTTGAAGAGAATTTCTAATTTTTAAATAATAGAAGATTTAAAATCATTTTCAATAACTCGTTGCTATTCCTTTTTTTAATTTGCATTCTCATTGTTAACGATGTTGAAGCGTTCCATGAACACGAACTCTATAGATACATGTATAGTTTTTATTACCATTATTGGAAAGAATGTTTAGCTCGACTATTTCAAATGGTATATTTGATATATTCTGTAAATTCGTTTAATAGAAGAATTTTAATGGAATAATTATGTTCTTAATTCAAAGGTAAAAGAAATGAAAAACAGATGATATTACTTCAACTTCGAAGTATTGAATAGGTGGTCCAGAAGTAGTGTACGTGAAATAACCGAGTGCCAATCCATTATTGTCATTCTCATTATGTAACCCCTAAATCATTTAAAATTATTCAATACTTTAAAAGAAAAAATTTTTGTACGAAATATTTGATAACAAACAACTAACCCTGATTGAGAAATCTTTCGGGGCACTACTTATATCACCATTCGGTGAAATGGATTGCGGTATATGCTCAAGGCTAACTCCAGAAATAAGCACATATCCGGATAATTTAATTACGACTGTACCATTACTACCTTTAAAGGCCCAACACTTTCCGAGTTGAACATTTTTCTATTAAAAACAATAAGAAAAGTATTTTAAATACTATTTAGCGGTTTGTCAATCAAATATAAAACTAAAAATTTGTATAAAAATCAAGTATAAAACTAAAAAAGTGTATCACATTTGTAAATAAAAAGGGATATTTATCATACTCTTGTACATGATGAAAGATTATAGTTCCTGCTTACTTAATTCATAGATATAGTTATTATCTATTATTAAGAATTAAGATTAATGAGAATATCGAAAACTATTATTTTTCAAATATACTGAAATTACTAAATAATCTAAGATTTACTGAAAGAGATTGAATGGAAACGAAATGGAAATATAAAAGAACTAATTCTGAAAGAAACTGAATGGAAATATAAAAGAACTTAAAAAAAAAAATTTTTTTAATTTGGTTTTAATTTTGAATAATACACCGAATCAAAAATAAATTTATAGCTAAATAAATCTATAAATGACTTTAATAAAAATCTTTTTTTTATAATAAATTATAAACTATTATTTATAAGTTTATCACAATGGATTGATAATATATATTGTAAGACACAACTGTATTAGGTAGGAGAATATTTTTACATATTACTTTTTATAAGAATTCGAAGCGATAATAACATTAATTACATTTTTAATATTATACTCACTCAAAGCATAAATTAATTTATTAAAACTGTTTTTAAAATGACGATAAATTTCCATAAATAACTTGGATTATAAGTATACAAATTCTCATTTCTTTGAATAAAAATAACTCTAAAAACCTGACTTTAATTTTTTATGCTTTTAACATATACTAAGTCAGAATGTTTTTTTTTTTATTTTAAATTTACAATAATTTTAAGAATAATATTTAAGATTCTAGACAGCATTTAATTAATATGAATATTATGTTGTATAACTTCAGTTGCCTTATTTTTACATTAATTTATTATTTTTTAAATATTAAATACAACAAAAATTGACAATTAGTTACCATAAGAATAAAACGCATATTAACTAATAGATAAGAATTGCGAATACTTTTTCATAAATATCTTCGAATGTTTTATAGTACGTGTTGTTAACGGGATTTTATCCTTACTTGTGTGATTAAAAAAGTGTCGTACATAATATGAATACGAGCAATTTAATGCGACATTTTTATCAATTTTTAACTTATATAATTATTTAAATATGAATAGATGAAAATAGTTCCTAAACAGTTGAAATTAAATTTTGAATCCAGTATATATTTGCCTATATTATTGGTATAAAAATATATTTAGCAGAATTAAGCATTCAAAAATTATTTCTGCAAATTATTGTTTTTATTACCACATTTTTATATTTAAGTAATCATATTTTTAATATAAATGAAATAATATAAACAAAAGGTAAAACCTGAATGATTATTCGTGGAATATTTTGCTGTTTACAAATTGGGATTCCAAATATAGTCATAGATGGTACGCCAAGAAAATAAGTTTCTGTATTTCTTGTCGAAATAATTGAACCACCTAAACAAATTTGTAAGTTGTAAAATAAATGAAAAATTAGCTGCATTCTTTTCAGACCTGAACTTTCTAGTGCATAGTCTGTTCTTCCAGTTTTATCAGCATCATAAGTTTGCAATTCGGTTTTCACCAACTCTTTAACGCTATTCAGTGATACGGTTTCTAATAATATTTATATAAGTCAGTTTTAATTGTCACAAAAATAAATACTATAGCTTTAATAAAATACATTTAATTATTCGTTATTAATTTTTTTATTATTAATAAAAGTAATGATTCTACCCTCAGAAACTTCATTTCTAAATTTAAGTAATGATTCTGATAAATTGTGCAGTCTACATTTTATTTCTTTAAAATTATTTTGAAATTCATTATTCGATCCAATTACTACTTTTACTTCTGTCTGTTTGAAAATCATAATTTAAATTAATTTTTATCATTTAACATATTTGATATTCAAAAATACGAGTGATATACCGTTAATGAGTTCAAATTATTCCCTAATACGTTGAGTTTGTTCCTTAAGCTATTCAAATCTGCCTTTATCGTATCAAATGAATTACTGCTTGAGTATTTCTCACAAAGGTGTGACATTGACAAAGCTGAAAATTTATAAAATAAATAAAAGAATATTTTATACTTATAAATTTTTTAAATTTACAGAAAGTGTTTTCATACACTATTTAGTAATATTAAAACTCACCTAAAATCACCGAAAATGCAAATGAAATAAATGGTTTGATAGATACATGGTACCAAGAAACTTTGGGGTTGCAATTTGGAATCGTATAATTTCCTGCATTTAATTCACAATTATTTTGATAAATCATCGAAGACTTTGCATTATAATTTGATCCAAACAAATTTGTCTTTTTGTTCATTACACACGGTACAATTCAATCATTCAACTTAACTTTTAATCAATGCTATATTCATGTCATTAAAATTTACATGCTATAATTAATTTTTTTGTATATTTATTGAAAATCTTAAGATTATACAAAAATTTTCTTATAAATATCTACAAAATAAAAGCAATGAGCATTTTTTATTACTTTTTTACATAAAAATTGCAATTTATCAACATTTTACTTTTTTTATTGCGGCATTTTAATGCGTGCGCACTTTCATACGTATACACGGTTTCACACTTAAGCATAAATTTTTTAATTTTTAACTAGTAAATGCATTAGGGCAAAATTTGGAAATATTATTTTACACACACACACACACATATATATATTATCTAATAGAGAGAAATAAAAGTAAATATGTAAAAAAAATTCCATTGAACAAATAAAATTTTTTCATTTTCCTTGAATTTAATTTAATGATAACTATAATATTTGTAAAAATATTCAGCAGTGAGTAAATAAATAAAATTCTTTATTTATTGAAATTTTGTTTATAATATTACTAATATTGTGCTAATACTAATATTTGCAATACTTGTAAATTTATTCATTATTGATACTCTTAAACATAGTAAATATAAATTTTATTAAAAGTAAATATAACATATAATTTATTGTACAATAAAGCTTTTATTTACAAAAATCATAAACCATAATATAATAGTACTTATAGTAGATTATTTATTTTAGTACTTGATCATTTTTTTTTCCTTATCAAAAATATTTGTACATGAAATATAAAGAAAAAAAAATTAAAAATTAAAATATATAATTTTTAATTTTAATATTTATATATGAATTAAAAATGAATAAAAAATATTATTAAAAATATACTTAAATGAAAAATTTTAAGCCCCTTATATAAAATAAAATAACGTAATCTATTTACTATAAATTGAATTCGAATCTTAAAGAATTGTTTCTTATACAAGGTTGGAAATATATCGATTTACTAAATCAAATTGAATTCGTAGAAGTTCAACTAGAGGAATCTTTTAATCGAATAATTATTTATTTTAATAACGTTTTTTATGCTAATATAATTAAAAATGCTCACAAATTTTATATGTTTTAGTTAAGAGAAATATGTACTGAAGCAGCAATAAATAAAAAAATCTGAAAAAGTTATATAATATTTCATAAACTGATAAGAAAAATGTATCTAAATCAATCTAAAAATGATTATAACATTTATTCTGTCATAAAAACTGTTCTACAAACTTTTTTTATAAAGACAATAACAAGCTATTATTAATATAGTAACAGCAGCACTTCTTAAAATTTCGAAAAGGGCTAAAATATTATTACTGTACAATCTTTAATATCGTATTTTATTAAAACTTGCATTTACAAAATTCGGTTATCAAAATAGCCCTCAATTTTATTTAGTTATTAGGATACTTTTTTTAAAGCTGCATGAATTCTGACAGTTAGGCGATTTTCAAAATCATAATCTTTATATTGTGACAGTGCTCTTTGTAATATGCATCGTCCTTCTTCCATATTCTGTAATATAAGTTTTTGTATATAAAAAAAAACTAAAGTAATTAATTGCAATAAAAATATTAAAATACACCAAAAATAAAAATCATCTTAAATGCATATGGATTTTCATTTCATATTAATTATTCATGTAAAATATAACATTCAGTTGCTATATAATAGCTCGAATTAATTTTTGCAACCTTATGAATCTTTTTTCGGCAGTCTTAATAAAATAAATAATACATCATTTAAAAGATTTTGGTTTTTTCATGTATATTAAATTATAATGTAACTATTTGTGTTTTAACATTTCACGCGCCTTATTTATCGTCTTATTATTGACTTGTTTCAATATTAGTAATTTATTGAAAGTAAAATGGTATTTTTGAAAGCACAGAGGTAAACTTACATTCTGAAAATACAAAGTATTACCAAGTTCGTAAAGTGCAAATGCACTAATATGTTGGTCCTCAACATCCTTGGATGGTAATCGACGTCTTAAACAATTTTGGTAGCATCTAGCAGCAGCTTCTCTATCTCTGAGGTAAACATAGGCGCTTCCTTCAATCAAATCTGATAACCCGTCCATCGGCTCTTCAGAACGATTATTTTTGCATTCTAAAATGATCAATACTTACTTTTATACTATTATCTACGATCTATAACCTAAACTAATTCTATTTTTTTGATGATATTATTAAACAATTATTATTCACTTTAATGAAATAAAATTTACTGCATAAAATTAAAAACACATATTCATTAAATTATTTAATATTAAAAAAATATATTATATTACATAAATTATTATCTTTCAAATAATTGAATTTCGGTTCAATTGTATAAAAAAAGACAGCGGTGATTGAACATGTAATTAGACGTATAAAAATAAGTCCTTATTATAATCTTCACATGAGTTTTTTTTTTTTTGCTTTTGGGGTAAATACAAACCAATTAAAATATTGTGGAGTGATTCATTAGAGCAGGAGGGTAGAGCATTCCAAAGATAAAGAAGCTCATAAATAAGAAATCTATAATGTGCCGTACTATACGCATTTCCAGCTTCTTGTTTAAAAAGTTTTGGCGTTCGCCTAGAAATAAAGAAACCAAGTTGGGTTTCTTTCATTGTACCTTCCACAAAAAGTAAAAGCCTTTTATAGGTTATTAATAAACTATCAAAGTTGCCTTCTGCTCCAGAACAAACTAAATAAAACGTAAATTTTAATTATTTTATTATATTCACTGATATTTTATTGCAGTAATAAAAATATAATTATAATAAATATAATGATAACAAAATATTATGAATTAATTTAGAAAATTCTTATATGAATAATTTATAAGCTTATTAGATTTAAATGTGTTATTACATAAATAACATGTATGCGTATATAGCATGCATAACAATGAAATCAAGATGTATTCTGTAACGAACAATTTAAAAACTTTTTTAATGATTATTCCAATAATTGCTCATCAGTTACCATAAATTATAAAAAAATCTAAAAAAAAATTTATTTCTAAAACTATTAAATTTAAAATTTCTTAAAAGAAAATTAATATTTTTATGCCTACTATATTATCACATTTAAGATTAAACTATATGAAGTGCGTTTACATCTTTTTATCAATAGTATATTCAATTTGGGCAAAAAACAAGTTTTTATTTATTTTAGACAGTACTGTTATTTAAAAAAAAAAACATAATAAATTTTAAGACTCAAATTTTACCAGCAGCAAGATATGCATAGAAGCTCTTAGACCAACGAGACTCTTCCTGCAGCATAATTAAAGAGAAATGAGCATCTTTATAATTAAGGCAAATTAGGTGACACCAAGCAACTTCGTGCAAGCACAGTATTGTGACTTCTCTTTGCGTCGACATTGTCACTGCTTTTTCATAAGCATTTAATGCTTGAATAACATCGGACTGCAAATTCGAAAAAATTACTTAATTTTAATAAAATTCAATCAAATAAGTTTTAATAAGGATATTATTGTATTTTTACAGCCAATATTTATCATCAATAGACATTAATCAAATACGTAAAGTTATATTTATTACCTGTAGACGTTCAATTCTTCCAGTAAAGAACAAAAATAGAGCTGAATTTTCAAATTCAGGACAACATTCTGCAATTAATTCTTGAGCTAATCCAATGCCAGCTTTGATGTTTGAACCGTCGATAGCGAAAAATGGTCTTGCTATAGTATGATACCATAATAAAGCTAATCTATAATATGGAATATACGTGTCTAAATATTTAATAAAATTTAAATTGTGAATGTAAAAATATACTATTCTTTCACTGGTGTAATAAATAATCTAATCAGATGCTTAGTGGAATCTAGTCTAATATAATCAAGTTTAATATAAAAATTTTCTATAATTTTAAAATATTATGAATAATAAAGCAGTTAGAATGTTAAAAGAAATGTCGTAAGTTTAAGATAACACATACAAATATATGTATAAATTTTAAACCGCCCTATCATTATTATGATTACAAACTATTTTTATTGGAATATAATACACTTTTAACTTAACAAAAAATTAAAGTGCAAAATAAAGATTATTTTAAAATAATAATTGCAATTCAATAACAGAAGGATACGTCAAAGCGAGTGATTTATGTGATATTTGAACCTTGGATACTTATCATCCGAGACTAGTTGTAGCTCATTAGTGAACGGAAAATAAATTTATGATGTATCTTTCTAAAATTCCATTGAAAAATACAAGTAGATACTGGTTTTTTAAGGAAAATACGAACAATCCTATTTAGAATTTAAGTATTCCCTAAGATGAATACGCTTACGAATTAATTTTAACTTCTATACATTATTAGTGTAATATAATATTAAAATGTATTTTATATAAAAATTTACATTAACCTTTAATTAAAAGTTTTTAATAATTAATTATAAGCTATAATATAAAATAACCTATGAATTATATTTGATGCCTAAATATTATTACAATGATGAACAATAATAACTAGATAAGTTATCTTACGTAGCCAGAGGTGCTCTCATATCTTCACTTAATCGCGAATACATAAGCGATGTTAGACCAGCATTTCTATCTCCTTCAAAGCCCAAAAAATGGATGAGTTTCAATAAAGAAGGAGGTAATAAGCTGATGGATAATTGAAATATTCCATATCCAAAACTCACAGCTGACATTAATCTTGTGACTTCAGACGGTTCAACGAAACTAGAATATAAAAAAAACCCTGAGAAAATTTGCATCGTTAAAAAGAACAAATAAGGAAAAGCTGTTTAGATATCGTTAATGTGTCATATGCAGTTTTAGTAAACAATTTGTTGAATTTACTTTTAGTAAGTACGTAAGACATTTTATTTTTATCTTTTTTTTTAACAAAGGATCATAATCATTTATATAGATATTTTAGTAATTGTCTCAAGTGGTTGTCCTATGACCAAATGCATTCCATTATATGTGTTAAGCTACCTATTATATACTAAACCTTTAAACAAACATATTATCACTTACTTAGAAAAAATTTGTTTTAAATTAAATTTTATGTTAATTTAAAATTCTAAGTATTTTTTTTCCCTTTTGATAAGCTTGACGTTGATTGCCCTTTTTAGTTTAATATTATGTTTATGATCATTTAAAGAGCCAAAGAATGAAAAATCTCGTCTCATGCAAAGAGTTATAATACTGAAATATTTCACAAATGTATTGCATCAGTTTTTTTTAATAATATTTTTTTGAAGATTATTTTAATAAAAATAAGAAATTTGTATATGCATAGTAATTTTCTAATAATCCCATCTTAAAATTAAGACCTTAAATTTTAAAGTATGAAAGGTGATTTGTTAGTGGCTATAAGAATGAAGTAAAACCTCAACACTTTGGCTTGTGATGTTTATGAAAAATGTGTTAAATAGAGTTAAAATCATCCCATAAAAATTTAGAATATTTACATTAAATTCGCTACTAATGCTTAAACTATAAAGTTTCAGTTTAAGTTTAAGTATTCAGTTCGCTATCATATATGTATGAAAATATAAAATATGAGAGCCCATTTGTTATATATAGCGTAAAGGTCGCTCAAATTGTTTGTCTTAAAAAAAATATAAAATATCCTGCACAAGTTTTTATACTTATTATAAAAGTAAAATTCATAAAAAGATTCAATTTATTTAACAATTTTTTTTAAATTTTTAATAATTTCTTTTTGTAAATATTCTGTAGACATCCTTAATATACGTTTTAATATATGCATAAGACATACAACGACATAAAAAATAATCTTTTCACTCACTTAGACTAAACAGAATGAAAGCAGGATAGAATATGACTTTTATTTACAAAAGAAAAAAATATTCATATTTTAAAAACGATTATTTACTCTTAATACATTATTATTATTATCAATATTATTTGTATTATAAAATAAAAGTAATTATTAGTTATTTAGTAAATGGTAAACAAATTAAATGGTTTAGTAAACAATTAATATTATTGTAGTTTTACATGAAAATAATTTATACGTATCAAAATTTATGTTCATAAAAACATTTGGTTCTGCTATTTGAACATGGATTATGGTTGTTTACAAAAGTTCTATGCAGGTATTATTACTATTTTATAAGCAAAATTTTTTTGGGCCACATTAAAATACCTTATGTACTTATATTTAAGAATATCGAATTCCTTACATTTTTTTTAACTTCAATGTTTACAGGAAAAAAGTAAAATTTTAATACTTTTGATATTTTTTTATAAATATTTTATAAAATTTCATTTATAATAATAAGAATTTTAATAAAAAACAAAAGCTTATTCTTATACTAAAAAAATAGCCTAAAAATAGTTAAATACTTAAATTAGCATAAAGCTTTAAATTTGAATAATTAATCGTAATTCATTACCTCTATAATTATTTTCATAAATTTTTCAATGCATTGTTTTACAAAAATTAAAATTTATCTCTTAAAATTCAATGGAAATGAATAATTAAAATCTAAATGAAAAAAAACCAAACTGGCATAAATTAGTCAATCGTAATAAATAAAAATTATTTAAAAGTGCTACACAATATAATTACAATTGTTTTCTTTCAAATCTTAAAAAAATGCATAGATAAAATTAAATGTTTCTTATTGTTACGTGCATTTGTAGGTCCTTATGTTTATGTGCTTGCATTTATGTTGGGTGCGCGGTCGTGAGCGACATGGATCATGCGCGTGAGTACATACGCGCATGCGTGTGGGTCATATGCTTACATTTGCGTACGGATGTGTGTGTGAACGCATGACTAATATACCAATGTGTACAGCATACATAATTTCATAATATGCCAAGATTTTATTATTGTTATTACTATTGTTGTTGTTGTTGTTGCTATTATTTTCAGTTGTACTTTATGGAAATTTACATTAAAATAATAAGAAAACTGGCTAAAGATTCAATAGAAACTGTAAATTTATCATCTTGTTATTGTAGTTTAATCCATAAGCAGTATTCAAATATAATTATAGAAAGTTCCGAACTTAATAAATACTGATAAAATATTAAAAATTTAGTATTCAAATGTATATTAGAAATTTAGAAAGAGCGATAGTAGTTTTGTTATATATTGCTTGAATATGAGATTTCTCTTGCAAGTGCGCGCGTGATTTGGTTTATGCGAGCATGTGTGTGGGTATGCGCTGCTGTAATGAAAAAAAAAAAATTACGGTAGATGTTGTTCCGTTGTGGCTCCAGTGAACGAAAAGAGCATCGATAGGGAACTGCGCAAACCCGAGGGCGAAGGTACCGCCGAGGACATCGTGGACGAGCCATTGTCGGACGGTATCGACCAATCGGAGGACGGACTTACCGGACTCTGCTGCTGGGACACGCTGCTGGTGTCATTGGCATTCAAACTAACGTAGGCTGAATGGAAGCCTAGGAATATTATTTGTCTATGAAATTCTACAACGAACAATATTGTTTGATAGGTGTACATTTAAAAACTTAGGACAGCAAGGTATTGTGAAAGAGAAATTAATCTAAATGATTTTTTTGTAATTGTGTGCACGATATCTTAACAGGTCTCAACAGATTTTCAATTAAACGAAGCCTTTTTAAATCGCTATACGGAAATTGGTCTCGACTGCGTGGAACTTTTAATATCGTAATTGTGATATAATGTTTTTACTATTACTATTATTATTATTATTATTATTATTATTGGCATTATTTTTTAAAAACATTGTTGTCGTTCTTGTCTCTACCGAATTATTTTATACAAGAGCCCGAACAATATGTATACATATACATATATATATATATATATATTTTATTCGCATAAAAACATAAGCTCAAATTAATTAAAAATATTTACCTCGATAAGCATATATTATTATGAAGGTTTGCGTGTGGGGTTTCTCTGAAAATCTACTACTACTAGTGGAGCTCTTTTATTATAGTAAACACTGAAAATCGTAAGCATGCTTAATTGAAGTGTCTGTGCGGGAAACGGGGAGGGACCAACCGGAGGGATTGTTGCCAAAGGTTCGTCGATAGAGTTGAAGTATCTGGTTATAAGTATGCTGATAGACCCTCCAAGCTTTCCTCAGCATCCAGCCGCCCCTCACGTAGCCGCTTAGCTCTTGCTGGAGGAATGTCAACAAGGCTGCGCAGAGCTGCGAGTCCGCCAGCACCACCTGACGCTCCAAATTTGTCACGTAGTCCTTCTGCGTCTACGTGCAAACAGTCGTTCGTGACTGGCAAGGGTAATGGATAGCGGCAAGGATGCGCGTTAGAGCCGACCTCGATGTTAGATGATCTATATTAACGTGCCGATTCTATACATAACCGGAGGACCATCCGTAACGCCGACCCCTCTCGGTCCTTTGCCTCCCAAAAATAAAACGTTGATCTCTTGCTATCGAACTTTCGTACGATACGTTCGCGATTAAAAAACTAGAGATCGAGCTTCTTAATAAAGCCTCGATATACTTGATTTTTTTATCAGCCTGGACGAAAGATTCAATATTAAAAGTAGATGGCTGCTTATAATTTAGCTTTTCGAGAAAGCAATAGTCCTTGAAAATATTATCGATTTCTAACTAAAATGCTTATGTTACTTATTTCTCTATTATTAAGGCCCTGTTTTTAATGGTCTCAAATTTTAAATTGGTACGTATCTCGCTATTTTTTTATCATTATAAAAGCATACTTGATATTGAAAAATTACGATATTTTTTTCATCATTTTTTTCGCAGATTTATTCATACATAAATGTATGAAGGCCATGGAAATGTAAAATTCAATTAACGATTCCTTATTTCATTAATTCGTAACTGTTAGTTGTAAACAGTAGTTTGAAAGCAACGTGATTTATTATTGTCTACAGATAGTAATGAAACTCATTTATAAAATATGTCAATTGCTACTATGTCTCTTATATATTGTAGTGTAATTATTTCAACAAAGTTTCCTACCCTGTCTCTGCTTCATTCGCTCAATGCATTGTCGATTTCATGAAATTATGATGCAAAACGTAGATATTGACTTTGAATGTTTGAAAATTATTAAGAAACGGTTAATATTTTTTTTTATTTTAAATAAAGAGAAGGCAAAGCAGAAAACTTATCGTTATTAATCTTTTCAATTGTAAATGTAAATTTAAAAATAGAGTAAAAATAGGAATAAACAAAAGGACATTTTTAAAATGCAAGTCAAAAATAAAAAAATTGCTAACATTTTAACTTAATATATTTTACCCGTTTTTATTAAATAATATTATGCGTAAGAATTTATAAGGAATAAAATTTTAACATACATCGTGATCAAAGTAAGTTATACATTTTAAAACCAAGTATCTAATTTATAAGTTTATTACGATTTCTTTCGTTAAATTTGAAGATTTTTTAAATTACACTAAGAAAGTAAATTGAATTCAAAATTATGAAAATGTTACGAGAAGCACTTTTACAAATTTACAAATATATTATGTGAACGTGAATTTAAAAATAGTCTTTTGTTTTTTTTTTCTAAATTTTAATTGTAAGGCTATATCATCTTAATTATAACGTAGAATTAACGTTGAATAATTTGTCGTGATTTAAAATTCCCAATCATTGTATAATTTCTAGTTATCGGCAATAAATAATGAGAGGAAGAAAATTCGCTCACCTCGGTGACATTGGCCCCGAAAACCTTGGTCCTCATCGATTTGAGCCATCCAATGTCGCTGGCGCATTCTCTCTCCATGCCTCGCAAAAATTCCACAGCTTGCTGGAGCTTATCATCCTCGAAGGTCATAAGCGCATTCTGCACAAGATATTTAAACAACAATTCATTGGCTTTGAGTATATAACCAACGACGATGTATTTTCTTTTTTTTTATTTTTTAACAATTTTCCAATAACACCCGTTAATTCAAAGTAAACAGGCATTTACGTGGCATATTCTGTATACCTCCATCTAACGAAATCACAAGACGACTTTTTTATTTATTAATGTAGTTTTGTATTATTTTTCAATTAAAACAATCATTTTGAATAATACAAGTTATAAGTGTAAGGCTCATACCATAAACAATAAGAAACTTCTCCCGGTCTTGATGTGAAAACTGCATGGATGTTGAAAAAACAAAGTTTCGGCCTCTTCAGTTTTATTATTTAGAAAAAGAGAAATTCCTTTTCTAGCTAAATACCGATCAGTCTCTGAAACTGTCGAAGCCATTTCCTTGACTTCTCTAAAATATAGAAAAACATTATGTTCTGAATTTATAAAACAACTTAAATATACACACATATATACATACACGTAAACATTTAAGGATGCACATACATACACAATGACACTGATTTTAAAAATTTGTTTATAACTTTGATCGTTCGTATATAGCAATATATGTACATATATTTATTCGATAAAATGCATACTAATCTGAAAATAATTTTCCAAAATTTTGCATTTAATTACAAAAGTAAAGACTGCCAACTCTTGAATTAAATTGTTTCAAACAAGGTATATTTATTGTATACATTTTAAGTTTTTCAAAAATATTTAATTAAATTACAGGTTCCGGTGATAACTTAAGAGTCGCAGTTGAGTAGCCACGATATAATAATCTACCTCAAAAAAAAATCAGTCTTATAATTTTGACAACCAATTCTAATGGAATGAAAAAATTTGTTCTTCTAATTATCCTTTACGCAACCAACTTAAACGAACATTTTACGGTATATTTATAATTCATTGTTACGGATGCAAAAGTACGATTGTTTAATTGTTTTCGTCAAGTACATCTTTCAGAAATTATTCGTAGCCTTTTAGAAAGTATCGACTGATGATTAACACATTTAAAGCTTTATATTGCAAATCATACTTATTGGCGTACTTTTTAATTATTAATTATTTATACAAAAATTAATAAAAACAAGTTTTTAAACTCGATATAGTGATTACGCTTTAAAAATTGTAAAAATTCTGAAAATATCTAAAAAGTAATGCTTTACTTATTAATGTAATTTGTCATCAGGTATGTAAAAATAATTCCAAAATAATTTTTTACACACTTTGTAATTTCAGGTTTTTAAATGTTTTCAAAAATAACCTAATATAAATATATAAATATAATAATTATTAAATATTGATAACGCACACATATCTAATTAATAAAAATACTTTTACCAGATTAACAATGCTTTATAATCGATTTGATTAAAAAATGCCTTGTTATCTATAGTATTGTACAGGCCATCCTATAATATTAACTTTCTAACATTTGTATTATCTAAATATTTCTAGAGGCTTACAGCATAGAATTATTATGAGTATACTGATAAGAATACAACTATATCGATAGATAGTAGAATATTTCGTAAAAATAAATGCATAAGCCGAATAGAAATTACAGGACGGGTTTTGTCTCTAATGTTATTTTAAAATAAAATTATAAATTGATTAATATATCATTATAATCAAAATACAACTATTTACATCAAATATAATTTTTTGTTAAAAAGTCGTAATCATCAAAAAAATATTGCAGCAAATACGAATACATTATTAACGCATTAAAGCGATGGCCAAATCATAGAATAATGAATCGTGCAAAGTCAAGTTTTATTTAAAGGCAAATTATGAAGAAAATTTTAAGCATCATTCAGCGACCAGTCAAAAATGTAAATAATATAGAAAAGTTAAAATGGGACTTTTGTTAAAATGATAAAAAGTTTGTAAGGCTGTATGATTTTGAGGCGAGTTTGATTTATAAATAATGTAGTCGTGACCTTCCTCAGAAGTCATAATAGTCCAGTGCTGCAATGCTAATTGAATTAGAATTGCCGTATTAAAGAACATTAAAAAAAAGCTTGGCCAAAAACAGCAAATTGAATATTAAAAATAATCGGAAGACGCATCACCGCTCGTAAACGCGGATCCGATACGACGTACCATTAGCACCTGAACAAACATACTCGGATAAGCTTCTCGACTGTTTACATTTCGACGGGCACGCAAAGCCGAATGAAAGTTCCGGGCGAAGGTCGAGCGAGCAGTAGCGTATAGAAAATTAAGAAGTGTCGATGAGGAGCAAAATACAAGGCGGCAACGATTGGCAACAGCAGCGAGTAAAAATCGCGACACCGACTAATGGCGAGTGAAGCAGTCGCGAGCAACTAAGCGCTTCGAGCATCATCGCGGCGTCGCCTCGTGCATCTCGTCCTCGTGCTGCACCACGTGCTGGAGGTACCTGACTCCCTCTCACGGCTGGAAGAAAAAGAGCCGAGCTGGTCTCTTCGTAGAGAAGGAGCATCGATGCCTCTGACATTCCCGCGCCAAATCAAAGAGCTTTCTTTAACATTGGCTAGCGGAACAGCGTTAGGGGGGGGGGGCAGATGGGTGGCTGGCAAGAAGTTGGTTGAATTCACTCGTGGCTGCTGTTCCAATATCCAGGCACGGGGAGCTTTTGTGTTCGTAGCGAAAACAACGAAACTTAGAATCAGATCTGGGACTATAGTGGGCAAGAACCTCTTACGTAGCCTTTTTTAACGTTAACTTTCTCTCTCTCGTTTCCCCTCAAAACCCTCGTCCACCCTCTAAGCAATGCAGCATACTTGGCTCGGCGCTAATTACTCTTACAATTGACACTACACGCGCATTGACTCGTTCTGTTTAATAAAAAACAAAGCATTTTATGTACATGCCTAGTTACAGTATATTCACAAATCCTTCGTGTTATATTTTTCTCTTTAATCATTACTCAAGCCCCCTAGCCTCAAAAAATAAACTTCAAAAGCATTGAAACCTCTCTGACGTATCATTTCTTTTTATTTAATATTTTTAATGAACTATAAATGTTAAGGTAATCGTTAATTATAGCTATTGGTGAAAAACTAAGAAAATACTCGCATTTGCGTATATGTAACGTGGATTTTAATTTAATGACAATTTCCGCATGACCGTTTAATATTATCATCCATGAGATAGAAATAAATTGACGTGAAACAGCTTAGGTTTCGTCTTCAGTCCTTCTATTTTTATACTTTTAATTGATTGTACAAATCAACGAAATATTATTCATTGTTGATTCTATAAAGAAATATTAAAATTAATATGTCATTAAAATTATTTTATACTACCAATAAATCTTTTCTTATCCTGGACATATAGATCTGATAGGTATTGACGTATTAATGAACTAATAAGAATTCTGCTTAGTTGCCAAAATGATAGTGAAATTTTAATTGTGTTTTGTATTGTGCTCCTATCGTATATTTTACTTGTATATTATCTCTTCCTACTCATTACAAAAATAAATTTTTATAACGAAAAATCTTATAAATGCTTACAATGAACTAAATGTAAATTTTTAATTCTAAACCTGAATACTAAACCATGTATACATTATATAACTGTTTTGCTTTTTTTATCAAACAAATAAAAAGTCAAATATAATTTTCAATATATTTTATTATAAACATTGAAAAACTTTGGTTTTCTTTTAGAAACTTTCTTTTAATAAATATAATTTTGAACTGATTTCAACAAAGCACCTGATATCTTAGAATTCTCTTAATCGAAATATTCACCATTCAAATATTGTTAAAATAAAAATTTATTATAAATTTTTTTATTTATTATGCAATTTCACATATGTACTCATGTGAAGTTTTTTGGATATACGCCAATAAACATTTTTTTTTAATTAAGTCAAAGTAGAATAAATCATTTTTATAAGGTCAAAGGTTTTGATCGAGGCCTTCTTAATAATTTTTTTTTAATCAATTTTAGTTTTAATTTTATTACTTATTAATTCTTTTTTCATTTTCTCTTTAAATTAAAACAATGCAGTTGATTTTAAAAAATTAAAACGAACGATTTATGGAAATCTAGCATCAAATGTAAATTGCCTGTTGTGCATCATAATGTAGGCTTTTCGAAGAGATAATTATTCATTTTAAAAAGTTAATTATTATTGAATGATATCTAGGATTTTTTTAATTTAGTCATTAGATAAAAGAAATATTAAAAATGTTAAAGAACATCAAAACTATCTAGTCACAGACTTTTAATGTAAGAGTAACTTTACAAGAAAAAATTGTTAATTTGAAATACTTTAAAAGTTGTTCCTGGAGTAAATCATGGACCATATTATGCTTGATTAAAAAAATTATTCAAACAATACATGAAGGTTGTCAAATATATAAAATAATGTCAACTATTAAAAACAATTTTCCTATAATACAAGATTCGAACTGCGGATATTGTATTGGTAACATAAAAAGCGCCATAATGTTAACTCTATTTCAAAACTTTTTACTTTCGTGAAAAAGCTTGAAATAGGATAATTCACAAACAACATTTCGGCAATACAGAATTGAGGAAAGAATTATTTGAGTATCAGCATTTTTTGTAAATAAGAGAATGATGAATCTGGTTTTTCTTAAACAATAAATACAAGCAGAGTATCGTGTAAAAATTAAAAGATCTACATATTAATGTAACAAAGTTATAATGTAGCGATGAGGATTAAGAAATTGCTTTGCAATAACATGAAAGTGGAGTTTTTTATGATATTAAAATTGCAATTAGTGCTTTTGAATTTATTTTTAAAATTTAGCTACAAAAAAGTGAGTGACAGTAACCCAATGATGAAAATTGGCTTAAGTGCTCATTTAAAAAATGCTCGAGTCCTTGAACAATTCACAAGTCTTTGATACTGCAATATTTTGCGTTTTACAAAATTTAATTTTCAAGACTAACAAAGTCAGATATTTGGTGCGATATATCATTATTTTTTGGAAAAGTCTGGTGTTGATATTGGCATATGCTATTTAGAGTTGTAAACATGTTTAATGCTGATAAACGAATACAGTCGTTGAAGCCTTGTAATTTTTAAAAATTATACTAATATTATCATACTTGTCTTCATATTATGGTCATCTTTTTTATTAAAACATTTACAAATATACGCAAACACATATATTCATAAGTAGTGCAAGACAAAAGTAATGTAAAAACTTAAACACTGTATCTAAGCTCGTCACCAGAGCACAGTAATTAAAAAATGTATAATCCGTTACGTTTGAGGGCATTTAAAAATCAATACCTGCTTTTTAGTCACGGCTAATCTATATATACTCTGTCATACAAAATAGTACGCTCAGAATTAAATACAATCTGCGGGTTAGTAGATATAAAAATAATGAAGCAACGATGTAATGAAGAAGTAAAAGGTAGTAAAACTTGTGACGTGCTAACGATTGAATCAATTGCGCGAGGGGGGGGCTTCCACTAGTACAGTAATAAGGGTGTTCAAACGACGTTAGTTCAAACCAGCTTAGCTTTAGGAGCGAGTAGCCCTAGCAGTAAGAAGGCTCCAAATTGCTTGAAAAATTAAGAAAAGTCATACCCGAGAAGCGACGTGAGGGGCTAATCGGGCGAGATCGAGGTAGACACGAACGAAACAGCGGGTTAAAATATTTGGCTGGGAAAACTGCGCAGGCTCGATTACTCGTCGGCTGGTAAAAGCAGTGCGAGGAGAGCCCGAAGACGAAAACGGCGAGTCGGGGTGCCAGCGAACGGACGCTCTTTCCCGAGCTCCCAGCTTAGAAGGACGACGGGGCGGGAAAGGCGACCGCCCGAGGTCGACTAACCCTTCCCGCATCGAGCGACGTCCCGAAGACTCCGACGCTCGGCCGCGGTCTGCCCGTCCGTTAGGTTCTTCGCGCCTTATTGATTTTCACCCTGGAAATGCCAGCTCCTCTGACCCTGAGAGGCTCACCGCCGGCTCCGCTCGGCTGATAGAGGACATCGTCGCGATGCGCTTGGCATGCGATCGATTCGCGTGGCGAGGGTGAGGCTGCCACCCACGGACATTGTCGAGCTTCCGTGTGTCCGGGGATCGATCCCGCCGAGCCAGCCGACAAGTGCTTATGCAACGGTTTTGACCATCTTTTTGAGCTGATCGCGCTACGTCATTACCAACGTCTTTACGGGCCTTCGAAATCTCGCCTTTCAGCCGTGCAGAACAACTTAGAGCTTCCGTTAAAGGCTACTCGACTGCTATTGACGTTCCGTAGCTCTATCCGAACGCTAAGAAACTCCGCGAATGTCTCCCTTAGCTTAGCAATTCAGTCCCAGATCAAGATGATCAATATTTTGCAAGCTCTTTATATCTAATGTTTACTACGATGCTTAATAAAAAGTGATGAACAATATTAAGATTCTCATAAAAATTTTCAGGCTAAGTTTCTGAAAGCCAACTTTGACAATGCACCTGACATGCTATTGTCAATAAATAAATAAGTGCCCATTTCAACCCGCGGACTCCGTTGTTTTAAAACAATTATACAATATTTTTAAAAATTTGTCTTATAATTGTACGGTTTCTCTATTTTTGCAAAACATGCATTCTTAGTTTTTTACCCAACATATTATCTTAATTGATATTATTAATATTTTTCATTCCTTATTGAATAATATTTACCTATTACAACTCACAATACATATCGTTAAAATAAAATGTGCACGATATACTTTAAAATAAAAAATTAGCTTGTGCCCTGTAAAAACAAGTAGGTATATATTCATAAATATTCATGAAAATATAACTTCATTTATAAGATTATTTTTAATTATTTACGTCCAGATATTTTACAAATTTAATGGTTCATTTGAATTTTTTTTGCATTAATATTATTAATCAAAATTTCCATTACCCTTACTTAAACTATACACAAATATCCGTGACAATTTACAAGCTTTATTATACAAGTGAAACAAAATTTTAATTTTAATAACAATTTTTGTTTTAAATAAATGTATTAATAACTAAGAAAACACCACAACTAATTCAATTATATTTTCAAATTTAATTATAAAAAAATTGTTCAAGAAATTATTTTCGTATAGAATTTAAGTATTGCTTTTGAAATAAATGATTTTTAATTTGGAAAAATAAAGATTTCTATCAAAATTAATGACTATATATCAATTAAATGTTTTAGATATTTTAATTTAACATTCATAAAACTATCGATGCCATCATACACAACATATAAGAATACAAAGGTTTCCTATTATTAATGATCAGCATTTAATTTCTGTACAAATAAAATACAAAATGTATA
Organism: Kradibia gibbosae; assembly: GCA_018907135.1. Classification (NCBI taxonomy): domain Eukaryota; kingdom Metazoa; phylum Arthropoda; class Insecta; order Hymenoptera; family Agaonidae; genus Kradibia; species Kradibia gibbosae. Next base: position 39,734,590 of record JACCHX010000001.1, read on the forward strand.
AAATACAATGATACATTCATTCACTTTAATTATATTTCCTATTTATCACTTTTTATTTATTAAAAGATAAAATTTATGTAATAAAAAAACTCAATAAAAGAATATTATTGCACTATTGTTTAAGGTCTATCTTTTAAATGAAAAAGAAAATTAATATTTGCATACAATTATACAGAATTAAATAATAACAATTTCTGTTCAACAGAATTTTCAGAGCTATCTACTTTTTATTGTAACTATTTATTTTGTAATTTACTTTTTTGCTATTTGCATTGAAACTATAAAATTTCTATATCAATCCTTTTTTATCTTAAAGATAAAAAATGAATTATTAATATTTTGTATAGACTGTATACAATTATTTACACTTTATACATAATTAAATATTCACTTAATAGAAATTTTTAAGAAATGTCATACAAATTCTAAGCCTTCAAATTTTTTGTCTGATACTTTAACATCTGGCATAATGATTTGACCATTAATGTTGAATGCTGTTATATAAGTAGCAGTTTCCCCTTGGAATTCTTCAGTCTTCAAGGCAACTATTATAGTATCTTTAGAGCCAGGTAGGAACTTAAAACTTGAATATCCCCTAATGGGTATAAGCTTACCAATATATGTAACCTGTAAACAAATATTTGAATTTATAATTATTATAACTATTTTTAAAGTTTTGTCTTATTAAATACAAGTTTGCATATAAATATATAAAAGTTTATATTTCAAAAATTGTATCCCATGCCATTTTATAGTTCCTACATAAGCAACTAAAATTTGAATATTGCATTATATAAAATATTCATAATAAGTTCATTTTTAATATAGTAAAATGAAATACTTAGGTCAATTTTAAAATTTCAAAAGAAATTACAATTTATTTGATTAGGAATGAAATTTTTATTTGTAAAGTAACTACTTACCTCAATATTTACAAAAGTTTCATCTGCTGTTAACATTACATTACAACTCATCACTTCATCTTTGGTGTCGTTGTATGATTCTTTTGAACATCTTCTTGGTATAAAAAACCATTTGTGATGAATATCAGACCATACACCAGATTCATGAATTACATAACCTGCATGAAAGAAAATCAATAATAACCTTCTTTTGTGATGATTACTTTAATATATACTTTTATACATATATACATATGTATATACGTATAATAAATGTTTATGTACCAGGATATTCAATATTTATTGCCTCTCTCAAACGTTTATAATTTGAGATCCAATTCCAAGAATGTATCTCTCCATGAGGTGAAATCACTTTGATCCATTGTGGATTATAATTTTGAATTACTCCACTATTTGTCGTCCATTCTTTACCCATACTTCCAACGTACAATTGCTCATCTTTTACGGCTGCCCATTCCGATTTGAAACCTATTATACAAAAAAAAAAATGAGTTAAAATAAAAGCTAAAATAATAGAAACAGAAACAATAGAAATATATAAACCTTTAGTATTTTTCCCATTTCCATCCATAAGTATAACCCATGGATAAACTTTGTCCCCTTCGAAAAAATAAACCATTCCTGTTCTATCATCAAAAGTTAACAGTCTACCATCAAATGTAACAAGTTCAGAAAGTTCCATTCCACGACCCTTCATTCCAAGTGAAGATGTTAAAGTAACGAATCCTTCATCCCATGTGACCGATATAAAATTTCTGGATGGCCTCCATTCTAGATGACCCTTCATAAGATAACTTTGCCACAGATTTTCTTCAGTTGTACTTTTTGATTTCTCGTCTAAATCACTGACAATAGCTATTGCATAAGATATACTATTAAATTGTTTTACCGGTGGCGTCAGAGGATATGTTTTATTATAAAAATAATATTGACACGGAGGTAATGTGGTTTGTATATGAGCTGAACAAATAACATGGCTAACCAATGGATAGCCATAGTAAAATAACACAATCAAAAATAGGAAAAGCATGAAAACAAGAAAATGGCTCTGCACTCTTAAAGTACTATTTCCAACTCTGTAAATATGTGGAGTACGTAGTGCTTGCCTCCAATCACGAGAAAGCATCGTCCCCGCTCCCGAGTTCTGTGTTTTATACTCAAAATTCTGGTCGTTTTGCAATGTTGTCATCTCATTTTCAATAAAATCTTTATCCAGCTGTTTGCCAACACGACGACTTCGTCGAGATCTGTAATCAGTAAATAAAGCATGAACTTGGCGTATCACCTCTTTTTTTAATTTGTATTCACATAATGTAAAGCTAATAAAAGCAATTTATAGACATTATGTGCACGATTGACAACTGACAGAAATTATATTTATATTTAATATTAAGTACAAACTCGTTATGTGGTCATTTTAAATATTAGCAAATAACCTCGCTTTTAAAATATCGCCGTATCTCAAATCCGAAACATCTTTCATTGAATACTTATATTTCATCTTTTGAATTTCAGATTCATTGTGTCTCAATACAAATGGTTTTAAACAAATTAATATAGTTCCAAATAACGATAACAAATTATTATCGTTTCCTCACCTCAGTGAAGCACTTCACTCGATTACTACACCATTTTCAAGTGGACCTATCATATGACTTGTCTGATTTTGATCTGGATCTAATTTTTATCAAATATTTTACTCATAGTCTTCCTACATTCGTACAGAATACTACCGTACATACAGACATATTATATACAAGAAGAATACAATTTTACCCACAATAATACTGTCGATAAAACAGAATCAAAAGAACAATTTGTTTTAACTTGTAATATTGTATGCTTACATATATTTTATGCATTATTTTAAAAATGTCTTCCAAATGTTTCTCATAAACATTTGTTTTCAAATAATGAAAATAAATATAATACACGCCATGGATCTTACATCCTAAAAAGATTTGAAATACGTCGGCTTATCTTTCTAATATATATTTATTAAGCTTAAACATTGCCTATAAAAAGGCTTATATCTAGTACTATTAATATTTTATTTAAAACAGTCACATCCACTGTGATGGTATAAGTAATAAACCATAATCATTCATAAATGAACGTTGTATTCTTACTATTGAAATGTTTAATAATTTTGGAATTTTTAGAAGCTACAACTATGAATTTGTATATAGTTTTTTGTACACTCAATAACACCAGCTTATTTTAAAATATCAAATGTCTTAAAATTTTTACATACAAGAAATTCCAAATAATGCTGAAGATGATAACAAAAATTATTAAAATATCAAATTTAAATTCGATAAAATTAAACTATTATTTTATCATGAAAAGTAAAAAATATCAAAAAAGAATATTTTTCCTTAACGAGAAATTTCAAAATGATTGAGTTATCAAAGTAAACATCCATACGATTACCCAATTAACAAGTTCGAAGTAAGTAGTTTAGTTGTGTTATGCGTATGATATGTATTAAAAAACAAATAATTACACATGGTTGATAAATATGGTTCAATATATCAGTATATCCAAAATTGTAAGCGAAAATACATTGGTTCGTACAGGAGATTTAAGCAAGAATTATCTAATAGAGATAGAAAAGATAATTATAGGAAAAAAAGATATTCAAATAATATTTGATATTACATGTTCATTTTATTTAAAATTAATTAAGTTAAAACGTATGTCAGTACATACGACTTGAATTTTTATCGTATTATCATTTTTTAAAACAAAACTGATAATGATAAAAAAAGATAATGGAAAATTATGACAAAGGCGTGATCAAAGGTCAATTAACATAAAATTGAAATCGCCATTTTGTATAAATAAATAAGTGACTAATTAAAAAATGTCTTTAAAAGGTATTGTATTACTAAACTAACCACATTTGTAAAAATGTCTTTAAAAAAAAAAAAAAAGAACTGAGAAATAAAGAACGTAATCTATGAAAGTGCACTCCGTAAACCCATAAACTTAACCAAATATTTAGGACACTAGTTACAAAATTAAATATAAAACTAAAAACTACACAACAAAAGTATAACAGAAAGAAACACACGCTTTTTATGTACCATATAAAGTAATATAAATAAACCTGATATTTTAAAAAAAACCAACGCAATATTACGTTAACACTAAGCATCAATTATCATACCATGATGGAGCGCTTGCTCTCGTCCAGTTAGTTGCAGCTCCAAATCTTATTAAAAATTTTGAAAAATATAAAAACAACAATAACATCAGCAAAACAGAAGGAAAAACCGCAAACCAAATTTTTGCTGAGTTCAACAAGTTATTAAATAAACTAAAATTGTACAAAATCCGATATTATTTTTAATTTGCAGGGGATTTAAATGCAAACACAAAAACTGGAAAAGTGAAGACAAACAAAGGGAATATATTAAAAAAATTGGGTAGACAATAATGAATTAAATTAAAAGTTGAAAGTATATTACTCAGATAGTCCTACATTTTCTTCATATAATCCTTAAGATTTGTGCATTACTGACTCTAGAACCCATCTTTCAAATTTAGAGATTTTTAATTTTTCAAACGCACTTCATTTTAATTCTTTTGTTTCATTTAAATAATTCAAGTTAGGATACTTAAACTGTTTGGCATTAAAAGTGAACATCAACGCTCATACCACGATGGTTCACTGGTTCTCGTCCGATCACCAAAGTTAAGCATCATTGGGCGCGGTTAGTACTTGGATGGGTGACCGCTTGGGAATCCCGCGTAGCGTTGATTTCTTTTGCTCTCTTTTTCTTCAAATTTTTGGCTTATGCTCATTTTCATTCGATAACCTTAGGCGAGAAAAGATGAATCGATGCAACAGCAGGAGAATAATTTTTCTCGAGAGTATATACAATGTAAAGATGTTTTTTGTCCTTTACTTGTAGCAAACTAACAAGAAAGCGTAAGCTATTGCAATCGGGATTTTCTACGAATATTCAACAAGGAGTAAATGATAAAATGTGAAGCTGCCATTCGACGATGTTGGAATAAAAAGTTTGATTATTTTCAAACGTTGGAGCACTTCATCTTAATTCTTTTGTTTCATTTAAATAATTCAAGTTAGGATACTTAAACTGTTTGGCATTAAAAGTGAACATCAACGCTCATACCACGATGGTTCACTGGTTCTCGTCCGATCACCAAAGTTAAGCATCATTGGGCGCGGTTAGTACTTGGATGGGTGACCGCTTGGGAATCCCGCGTAGCGTTGATTTCTTTTGCTCTCTTTTTCTTCAAATTTTTGGCTTATGCTCATTTTCATTCGATAACCTTAGGCGAGAAAAGATGAATCGATGCAACAGCAGGAGAATAATTTTTCTCGAGAGTATATACAATGTAAAGATGTTTTTTGTCCTATACTTGTAGCAAACTAACAAGAAAGCGTAAGCTATTGCAATCGGGATTTTCTACGAATATTCAACAAGGAGTAAATGATAAAATGTGAAGCTGCCATTCGACGATGTTGGAATAAAAAGTTTGATTATTTTCAAACGTTGGAGCACTTCATCTTAATTCTTTTGTTTCATTTAAATAATTCAAGTTAGGATACTTAAACTGTTTGGCATTAAAAGTGAACATCAACGCTCATACCACGATGGTTCACTGGTTCTCGTCCGATCACCAAAGTTAAGCATCATTGGGCGCGGTTAGTACTTGGATGGGTGACCGCTTGGGAATCCCGCGTAGCGTTGATTTCTTTTGCTCTCTTTTTCTTCAAATTTTTGGCTTATGCTCATTTTCATTCGATAACCTTAGGCGAGAAAAGATGAATCGATGCAACAGCAGGAGAATAATTTTTCTCGAGAGTATATACAATGTAAAGATGTTTTTTGTCCTTTACTTGTAGCAAACTAACAAGAAAGCGTAAGCTATTGCAATCGGGATTTTCTACGAATATTCAACAAGGAGTAAATGATAAAATGTGAAGCTGCCATTCGACGATGTTGGAATAAAAAGTTTGATTATTTTCAAACGTTGGAGCACTTCATCTTAATTCTTTTGTTTCATTTAAATAATTCAAGTTAGGATACTTAAACTGTTTGGCATTAAAAGTGAACATCAACGCTCATACCACGATGGTTCACTGGTTCTCGTCCGATCACCAAAGTTAAGCATCATTGGGCGCGGTTAGTACTTGGATGGGTGACCGCTTGGGAATCCCGCGTAGCGTTGATTTCTTTTGCTCTCTTTTTCTTTAAATTTTAGTTTAGTTCTAGTATTCACATTTTCTTTGAAACTATAAATCTTATATCATCGATCACAAAGATAATTGTTAGTTATTACTCCTTATTTGTTAAAATAATTGAACAGTTTAGCATAACATTTCAATGACGTGTTTTTCTGTGGAACCATTACGAAATAGCTTAAGATACATACATACGTTTCAGATATCTGAATCTAAATATTTCTTAATTATATCTTATCAAATAATTAAGTATCAAATTTTCTTGTAACATCTTTTAATTGATAATACTTCTTATCATTCGTTTTATTATTGCATTAATACATTTAGAATTTTTCCACAAATATTAACGGTATCTTTGATATATAAGAAATATGATAATTTCTGTTGAAAAGTAATTGTTTTTTTTAGTATTTTAAGTAGAATAATTTTTATTTTTTTTTTTCGAGTAAGCACATATGTAAGCCAGTTGTTGCGGTTGTCGTCACCGTTTATATGATAAGCATATTTAGGGAATGATTACAATGATTTATTAGCTATATATCAAAAGCGAAATAGTAGAAATAATTAATTTGCTTACATTTGCATGATATATATAGTTGGTACTTATATAATATCTCTTGTAATTACGTAATGTTTCTTGATGAGGATAGACTTGATTGATAGTTTTTGTCCGAAAAATCTGCGTCATATATATAATCCAATGACGAAAATGAAATCTACAGTCTTTAAAATAAATACACGAAAGATTTATTTGTTTTTAAAAAATTATTAATCGAACATTTTGAGAAAATTATATAAAAACACAAAAAAAAAATTTTTTTGGTTTGAAAAACACTGTAACTAATACATTATGTATTATGACTAATAGCTACTTGTAAATTTTGATCGAAAATTAATATTATTATGTTAAATAATTTAGATTTTTTAAGAAATCTATGCATGTTTTAAGCTTGAAATCTCTTTTAAATATATTATTGTATTTACAATATTTATATGAGTTCACTAATTTATTTTATGCATTTTTATCACAAAAGTTAATTATACATAGACAAAGACATTCGAAAAATTACTTACATCAGTACTTGTACTTTTACTTGAGCACGTTTGATATAATCCAACTGTATTATCATTATGATAGTTTGTCACAAGAGATTTTAATAATGTTTTTTTTTACAGATAACCAACGTACTATTAGACTATAATTATTTGAACATTATACATCAATGTTATACCGTAAGATAATATAAAATAATAATTTTACTTTCAATTTAAATTGAAAATTTCCGATAATAAATTTTTTTTTACCAAAATATAATTTTTCATTCGTTTTTTGAGATTAATATAAGGTAAACTTATTTTATAACACAGTATTAACGCTAAAACTGAACACAGTTAACACTATTAACACTAAAGAAGAACAGTTTAGCAACTGCAGTCATTATGCATTATTAAACAAGTGCCCAAATGAATCCCCCTCCCCTTTCAAATTCTGATCTAATACAAGTGTAGGTTAATTTTTTGCGAACAAAATACTTAGTTAACCCCTTTACTAAGCATTGAGTGGAGTTGCAAGATTTTGCTTAATAACGTTTTAAAATAAGGAATTTCCTGAGATAGCAAAAAATAGATTATTAGCTGCTGTGACGTAAGTTAAGCAAAACATATTTATTTTAAAAATAAATTGAGCGACACCAGCGTCTGTATATAATAATATTATTAATTTTACAAAGAAGAAAGCTCGTGCGTAATAAAATTCTGACTTCGATTTTCTGAAAATATTATTTATTATTGTTGATGAATTAACTTTCATTTACAAAATTTATTTTATACAATTTATTTTGAAGCTTTATTTGAAGAAAACTTTATTTGTTCTTTATTTTTTTAAAAATAAAACTAGATTTATACTTGTGAATGGAAAATATCAGAATTACATACTAATACCATATGTATTATGCTTCGTAGTTTTTAAAAATAATTTAATATATGACCGTATAAAATTTTTTAACGTTTTAATAACAAGATTAGTAAATGGGATAGTTAGAAAGAAAATATTGAATGAACAATTTAAAACCGAAAAATTGGAATGTTACATTATAATTTAAATAAATATTTATTTAAAAATTTTTTTCATAATCAGATACGTTTGATATGCATATCTTATTAAAAAATACATTTTTTTTATTACCTTTAATTTACAATTAAAGAAAGTTTTATGTAAATTTAAAATAATTGATGGCAAAAAACCACAATATTAATCTGAGACTCTACTGCAAAAAGTAAACAAAGTTTTGTCAATTAACATAAATGATTATTTGTTGTCTAAATGCTATCAATTATAACTGGAGCTTTTTACATGAGAATAAAAGCTTTGTAACGCTATTATTTTTATGTATTATTTAATGTTTTGAAATTTAAGGTATTTTTTGTTGAAAGGAGGAAAAAAATCTTAATCATAAGAAAATTAGAATCGGAGTAGAATAGGAATAGGAACAGTAGAATAGGAATCTTGAAAAATCACATTTCAAGGAATATTAATTAACTTTTTTTTAAGAAAGCTAAATTAATAATTCATATAATTGTATGTTTTTTCTTATATAAACATTTATCTTTTTACAATAGATTAAGCTGTTGTTTACGTAGTATAATTTAAAATTAAAAAATTTCTTACGAAATATTAAAAAATATATATACATATATATATACTATTTGTTATATATATAAATATATATATATATATATATATATGTATATATAACAAATAGTGTTTAAGATAGTAATAATATAAATTAAGAACTGAAATATAAATATTAAGAATACGCAAGAATATTCACTGTCTTAATAATCTCACAGGTTCTTAAAATTTACAATTTTCTTTTTCACTTTTTATATATTTATTGTTATTATTTGCTCGATCTTAATAATCTTAAAGATAGTAATTTAAGTATTTTTTTTCTAATTGTCGGCCATAAATTAATTGTTTTCTTAATTAAATCTGTCAACTTCGTTTGGATTTTGTTAAGATTGGTGTGATATACTAAACTTAAAATATTTCTTTCTAATTAATCTTAAAGAACATAAATTAATTTTGTTTAGAGATTTTAAAAAAGGATAGAAGATAGTTTATGTCATAAGGTATATGTAACACAAACATGAAAACAAAATTTTTTTCACTTTCTTTTCTATATAAGAAACATGTAAAAACTAAGCAAGTAATTCTTCTATGTTTTCTTCCGCTGTCGCAAGGGAATTCATCGACCCGACTCGCAAGTGCACCCAGATGTCCGGCAAATTACACTACTCGTTTCGCTCCACAGATCCGCGTCTTAAAGTAATGTACTGCACTCATACGAGATAACAGCACGACTCACTTAAACTGCACTCTTGCGACTACATATCTAAGAAGTTCTTTTTAGTCACACGACTCACATCTAAACACAAAAAAATCATCACGAAATCAAAGCATAGTTGCACAAATTTACTTTAAAATTGAAGTCTTTAATAATTATCAAAAAAATTTTTATCAACTCTTATAGTATTTAATTTGAAACATTAATCATAAGATAACTAAAATGTTATCAAACAAATTAAATGGATGAGACGATAAAAAGAGTCACTTTTCTATAATTTTCCACCAAATCGAGTCAGAACAATTCTATCAAGTAAAGTATTCCCGACCTTTCACAAATAATTATGTTTATTTTTTTTAATGTTGCAAAAAGTCTAGTATTTTTTTTAGTATTATATAATTTAAAAGGAATGTTAATAATAACTTTATAAATAAAATTACATTATAAAAACAGTTTTGTAAAGAGATTTTACAATTTAAAGATATTACAACAATTAAAAAATAAGATTATATGTCAAACAAAATTAAGCATATTGATATTTGAGTGAAATCGAAAATTCTAACGAAAATATCAGTAATTTTTTAAAATTAAAGTTTAAAGTTAGAGTTTTATTGATTAGGAACTCATATAAGCAAAATTATAACCAATTGAATGAAAAACTCATCGGTTGAATAAATAAAAAATGAATAGAAAGTTTAACTGCTGTTACAAGTGTGTGAACACATAGCAGTGAAGCTTATAAGAATTATACAATAAGCAAACAATGAATAGAAGAATTAAGTTAAGATAAAGAGTGTGAATGAGGCAAAGAGTGCGAGAGAGAGATTACTTGGGTGCTATGAGATTTAGAAAAAATATTAATAATATATGCGTTGAGTATTGAAAAGTTAGTATCGTATGTGAAAAAAGTCATCTGAAAGTGAAAAGAAAGAAGAGAGATAGAGAGAGAGAGAGAAAGAGAGAGAGAGAGAGAGAGAGAGAGAGAGAGAGAGAAAGAGAGAGAGAGAAAGAGAGAGAGAGAGAGAGAGAAAAAAGAGAGAGAGAGAGAGAGAGACAGAGAAAAAGAGAGAGAGAGAGAGAAAGAGAGAGCACACACACGTGACGAGCGAATATTGGGTGTAGGGAGGGGTCAGGATCGCAGCACTGATCACTATTAGCTGGAGAACACTCGGTGCATAAGTTGTCCGGGGCATTGAGGGGCAAGCGTCTTACCTCTCTTGCAATCAACATCTCTCTCCCATGCTCGCTGTTCAACATAAGACGCTGTTAAGCGTACGTAATCGCATTGTAGAGCAGCGGCCTTAAGCCTCGAAATGGTAAAAAGCTTACCCATTTATATTCCGTTTCTCAATGTGTAGCTATAGGAGAGCATTTGTCGCGTTCCTTGGTTACACTTTCGTGCTTCTACTTTCGTGCACTTTCTGCCTATTCAATGTTCTTTACTTATTAGCTCGCCGATATATATTAACGTTCTAATATAGCTTTTTATATTGAGCTATTACTTGTCCTCTTCCTCTTTAACATCGCGCTTTACGTTATCGTATAATAAATATAACAGTCTCCGAACGATTTCCAATACTTTACGTTTTCATACGTATAAAAGTAATACAAGAAATAGATTTTTCGTACAGTAATATGCCGGTAAAGATGCACCAGTGTATTGCAATTTTTACTACCAAATTTCTTTCACAATATCAATGTGACAAAATCTAAAAATATACACATTCTAATTTTGCTTTGAAATTTTGTATTCATTATCAGATAACATTATTTATCTAGAATGAAATATGTAATTAATTTCTGAAATTGAAAACAACGTTTTATAATATATCAAAAATAAAAAAAATTTTAATTCCTTTCCTCCGGTTCCTTTCTTAGGTTATGTTTAAGTAAGGTAAAAAACTACTCATTTTAATTATTTATATCGCTGCTTATTATAAACTAATTTTATTTTAAACCTCATTATATGATATAAGTATTTCCTAAATTGTTGTAAGACTTTTATCAGTATCATATCATGAAATTCAGCATTGATTAGTGAATTGGCTGTAAATTCTCGCGTGGCGCTTAGCTTATAAAAATGGTCATATTTTAAACGTAGCCCTTGTAAGCATAGTTTGCGTGACCTCTTAAGATTACCATAATGCAAGTCTTGCGTGTTTCTCATGTGGTAAATTTAAAAATTTTAAACTACGCACCTTATGCATATTAAACATCTATGCACGAACAATTTAGCAGAATATCTTTATGTTTTTAATATACTATACTTTAAAGTAATACTTCCTATGGATCAATATGACAAGACAATTAATTCATAATTAGATAAATTATACTTATAGAATAGTATTAATATGAATATTTTTATAGCAATTTATGTAAATATAAAAATATTCAAAAATTACTTTTTAAATGCTCTTACATCAAAGTTTTAACTAACAATTTGAAAGGTCAATAAGAATGTGATTTGAATAGTGGTAGAGCTTCTACTGTAACGATTATTTACTAGACTCAATCAATTTAACTAAAACTATGAAAAAATCGATAAACAGTTTTAAGAAGAATTATAATATAATATGATAATTGTATGCTAAGTAAAAATGTAAAAAAGGAAAAACAGGAATTTTTTAAAAAAATTTGAGTAAAAAAACCCACGTCTTTGGCATTGTTATATATCTGACACATAAAATAGTTTCTTATCGATAAGAATTAAAAAACGTATTTTCTTCTAATTTAATAATATTTAGTGCGAACAGTTTTAATATGTCGAGTCACATCTTAATTCAAGATATATGTATTAATATTCCAGTCCAAATATGAACATTAATGTTTACAGCAATGATGTAATATAAAAATGAAGAATTTGAAACGGTTAAAGCAAGTAATATTAAAAGAAAATTTTAATTTACATAGCGTAATATTGAAAAATTTTTTTAAATAATAAACATAAGTAAAATTAAGGTAACATTAAAGATGCATACGAACAAAATAGTAAAAATAGATAAGTAGGTAAAATCATAAACTAAGGGCAAAAACCTTTTATTTTCAAAAATAATATTGTAAAACATTTCTATCTAGATTCATACATAATAGACAATGTGATACTTGATATCCATGATCATATAAGTCCAGCAAATTTATTATTAATACAATATAAGCATTAAAACTCTATACAAAAATAAAAATTTTTTTTCACATTTAAAAAATTTTTTAAACTGATATGTTAAAAAATATTTAAAAATAATGAAACAAAAGTTGTATGCAAATACATAAATGTTTTTTTGTTTTTTTTTATAAATAATTAAAAATATTTTACTTATTATAGCATATTAAATAATTGTTAAAATTATTGTAGCTTTACTTTGAAATCACATTAAATAATAACTACGTATAAAATTATATAGATTAAAGAAAAAATTGTATCAAACAAAATTATTCATTAAGTTATAAAATATTCTAAGAGTTGTTTGAAGTCATATTCGAGAATATAATAAAAACTATTTAGCAGAAACATATAATTGATAAAGTATTTCCACATTAAATATTAAAGTGCTGATTTGATTTTTAAATTAAATTTGAGATTTTTGTTTTTATTATATTTTAAAATTATATGAACGTTCCTACACTAAAAAGTTATTGTAATTTTAGCATACGAGGGTTGACCTCATCTAATAATACTTGAACATTTCTGTCTATGATTACCCTAGTTCTGTCCTACATCGAAAGTCTTACAAATTCAACTTTTTTTTCATCCATAAGCGTAATAAATACATGATTAAGGATTTATTAGATTAATAAATTATTAATAATGTCAATGTATTTGTAATTATTACACATTAAGACTTATCATTCCAAAAGTATTGCTTTGGGTATTATTCTTATTTTTATGTTTGCCTACCTATACATTCTATAAAAATATTATTATTTATTATAAATTATAAAAATTAATCATTGTATGGTTTAATATTTATTGTGTTGAATAAAAGGAATTAGTTTTAGGTTTCGAAGAGAATAAATTAAGGATTATGCAGATTTTCAGCTTTAGATTCGACAAAAATTTAATGCACATCAATACAATTGCAAAAACATTTTGTTTTAATAAAACAGGATTCATTTAAAAAAATTTTCCTATATAATAAGATATTATTTTTGAAACATTACGACAAACTGTACTTACAATTTGGATTTGTTGGGGATGGATTTCTCTCCCTTCAGGGATAGACTTAACTTCGGTATTTCACTACTCGGATTTAAATGCTTAATATTTAGTCCCCCTTTTTTGCATGTTCCCTCAATTCTTTCTACAAACAAATTCTGAATTACCAATGTTCTAGTTTTCCCCCAGCATATAAGTAAAATATTTAAATTTTAGTATATTGTTATATTGCATAGTTATAAGTATTTACAGCATCGTAAGTTAGTAATTATGGTAAATAATATAACATAAAGGAGAATCCGTTGATTCGAAATCAAGATTCGAAAGTTATTACAAGATATGTACTAAAGGATTGATTAGCTTTATAAATAAATGTCAATGTATTATCTATTTATAAATGCTTAGAAAAAGAATTTTATTCAGTCCAGAATTTTATGATAATTAGCTAACAATCGTATTGGCTGTCAGCTTAATTTGTGATATTCACGCTATTCTTTAATCTTTCTTGAGAATATATATTAGATGATAGATAAATATGGTTAATAGTGAATTTGATTTCTAAATATTACCCAAGAATGTAGTTCCATGGAAAACTTTAAAAAAAATAGATCACTTATATAAATATAAAAAGTTATATCGGAATGAAATGAAATAAAATTTCTAAATCCGGATCTCTTGATTTTCACCATTAATTAATAAAATTAAAATAGTATTTAACGTGTATTTAAGAGTGTTAATAATATTATAAAATATATAGATTGATAAAAACAATATCGTAAAATGTTAATTATATGAAAAACAATTGAAAAATAAAAAGCCTTTAAATTAATTTGAAACTAGTGTCGGAATGTAAAGCTCGAGAAGTAAACGTAAGTTTGATAGCGAGTAGTGTACATTTTAGAAGCTGAAGTATATTTGTTTAATACTCCATGTCCTCGAATCGCCACGGCATACATCTAAGACTAGATTGCGCAAGAGGCGTCATTCCTTTTATTGTCCTTGTTAGGAGTCTTGGTTCGGTATCATCTTTAAACTCAGGATTCACGAACTGTGCACGCATTCAGGGCGCCGACAGCAATCGGTCTCGAGAGTTACGTTCGTTCGTCCAATTTTTTTGGTCCCTATACAAGGAGCTTAATTAAAGAGCGTTCCCGTGCACGTGTCGTTGCGATTCCACTTCTGCCCCACTTATACTTCTTATTTCAGCGCTCTTCAACTTCTTCACCTAGCCCCTCCCCCTTCTATACATCATTTCAAACCGTGCTTTCCTTACCAATGTGTTCACGGTCTTACCAATGGTGTTGAGAGCACATAAGGGTGCTTGTGAAAAAAATCAGACCTGGAATAATAACACTGTAATAGATACAAGGCAATTGTTTTGGTCGCGATATGCGTTGTATCCATTATTTTAGTTGGCTAGCAAGGGGAAGCTCGATTGAATGCATCAGCCCTTCACCAGTTTCCAGAGACCATCCTAAAAATTTTCTAACGCCGTGTAGTTATTCGATAAATGTTGACATGAAAAAATTATATGAATTGCTGAAAGAATACGATCGGACAGATAACAAAATCTGAGAGTTATTTATATTAAAAAATGTTTTTAAGCTTATTCGATACTTAACTTACGACTTTTTTACATAGAAAAACTTGTCTAAAATACGATTATCAATACGAGTAAAGAATATATATAAGAAATATCTACATGTTTGTATTTAATATGCATTAATATGCGATATAATATGCAATATTTTTTTTCTTTTTGCTTAATATAAAAAATACTTTTTATCATTGAAGCTATGAAATTTATTTTGTTTAATAAATGTATCATATGCATAAAAAAACGAAATTTAAATCGTAATAATTATAAGTAGAATTTTGTTTAGTATTTTGTTAGCAGGGGCTTCGTATACGCACCAAAATGAATAAACGTAAGGTGCGTATTTTGCATATTACCTAAATAAAATAAATTTCTCGAAAGCTTAGCTTATTCGTTTTCCTATTAAATGTGCAGATTTTTTTTAAAGGTGCGCTCATACGCGTAATGCGTAATTTGCATTCTTAATAGATTGTAATAAGATAATGTAGAATAAAATTAAATTGGGCTGAAAATTGAAAAGCAAAGTAAATAAAGAAAGGGAGATTATCAAGAAATTCGTCGAAAAAAATGAGGAGGAGGTCAAGCTGCTGTGCAGAAGGTTAGAAAAGGAAGAGAGGCTCGATTGTGTGGGAGGGCCAGGGGTGGCCCGACCCGCGGGGTAGCGTCGGGCCTTGGGTCGCAGCCGAGCCGATGCTCGTCCCTAGGAGGCGGCACTTGGGTGGAAAAAGGCAGTCGGCGTGGAGGAGAGGTTCGCGTGCCAAGGGCCGAGGCCAGGGGCTGGGGCTCGGCTCCGGCTAGGGGCAGAGCGTGGCGGCCGAGTGGGGTAGGCGAGAACGGGGGTGGCCTGGAAGCCCGCGACTACGGAGGGGGAGGAAAGGTCCGCTGGAGGCAGTCGCGAGACGTCCGCTGATCCGCGCGCACGTCCCGTAGTTCCGTCCGGTCCGAGTCCGTCCACGTGGCCGCGGCGTCGCCCGCGGCATCGATCCCCGGCGACGGGGCAGCTGCGAGGAGGCTCGCAAGCCCCGGTACTCCGCTGGAGGCCGCCGACCGTTGACGCGGCGAGGGGGCCTCGCCGGCCAGACCAGAGCCTCGGGCCTCCACGTGGACGCGGTCGAGCCACGGCTGCTGAGATCCAGCAGGGGAGCTCGCGGCTCTCGCAGGGAAGATGGCGATGCTCCGGGCTCCGTAGAGCGGAGCAAACCCGGACTGGAGTCGCCTCCTCGATAGCCCCCCCCCCTTCCCCTGCGCCGCCGCCGCCGCCGCCGCCGCTCCCCGGCCCGAGGAGCCCCGCGTCCGGGTCGGCCGGCTCGGTGCCGCTCTAGGAGCAGGCTCCCGGCTCGCCGGCGTCGTCTGCACGTGCGCACGCACGCACAGCACCCCCGCCGGTACGGGGGCGCGCGAGGACGCGGCTCCCCCCTCCTGCCCGGCCAAAGGCCGTGTGCTCGTGTGCGAGCGAGTGCGCGGTGCAGTGCGCGTGTGCAAGTGCGCGCGTGACGCGCGACGAGGGCTCGATACGACCGACGACGGCGAGTACCGCGGCCCGACGGTCGGGTGCCGAGCTCCCGAAACCGCTCCGACTCCTGACGTTGGCCTGCTCGGCCGACCTCGAGCTCTCCCGCCTCTTCGCCGATCAAGCCTCGGCCCTTGGCGCTCCACCTCCCCTTCCCCGAACTCCCGAACCCCGGCACTACCCCGAGCACTTGCGCACTCTCGTTAGTTTCCAATCCTAGCTTATCCTCGATTACCCGCACCTAATCTTAAGCCCCGATACTCCTCCTTCGTAGAATCGCCGCAGTCCGCATTAGGAATTTGCGATTCCATTATCGGCATTATTTTGCCACGGCTCGCGCGACATTCTCGAAAACGACCGTGCGTACCTCTTATGCAAAATCTTATTTACTTTAGGTTAATGTTTACACGCTTGATGTTCTATTGTATAATGGTAAACTTTTTAAATGTGTGCATGACAGTAGAACATTTTAATAACCTAATGTAAGCTTTCCTTAAAGAATCACACGCAATTTCTGAAATATATTTGTATCTTTGAACCAAACGTAAAAAGGTAGAAAAATTAGCACCTGTTCTTATTAACAACACACTCCAAATTCACCATTATCTTTGAAAACAGTATAAGGAACATTTTACGTACATAAATATGCTTTTTTTTTAACAATTTTAAATAACTTTAGGAATCAATTCAGACAATTGATGCTTTTTAATTACTTAAATTATTATAATTGATAAACAATGTTAGTGACAATTTTTTAATTTCATCATTATATTTTAGATTCACCATTTTTAAAAATTTAAAGTATAAAAAATTTTTAGTATTGATTTTATGTTTTTTTCGTACTATATATTTTTGTCTGCAAATAATTATTCTACTATCGTTATAGTAATTTACGCCAGTCTTTATAAGTAGACCTGTCAAGACAAAATTAAAATTTATGGTCGAGACTGAAAATCTTAATAGGGTTTTCTTAATTATGTTAAAACATATAACTAATTCCTTGTTCAATCTATTAATTTTTAATGATCCTAGCATTAAAGCGTCTTTCTAATAATCAAACAAAACTTTATAGTAGAAAGAATTTTTTTAATAATGTAATAAAATATTTTAATTAATGTATTTTATTGTTGTTATTTAATACATACAAATAATGTTATTTTAACTAATATTTTAATAAACTATTTTATTAAAACATATTCTTTTATACTTTTATGCTTTTTGTAATTATTACAATTTGTATATTTTTTTTCAATAATGTGTAAAACTAACTCTGTAAGCTATAAGAAAAATATTGCAACCAATTGCAACAACTACATATTTCCATAGTATAAGGGATCAAAAATTAAGAAAACTGAATCAAAATAAATCAAATTTATTTGATTTATTAGAAAAAAGATTTAAATATTACACAAAATGAAATAACGAAATGGTAGTAGAGCGTGAATCGTAATTATGAAATTAAATATCATACAATTAAACTACTCAAAATTTGTCGAAAAAAATTACAACGATATAACTGAGAAGTAAAGAGATGTTTTTATTAAAATTTTATAGTAATTTATTTAACGTCAATTCGATTAAATATACACTATTCTTCTACATAAATAACAAAAAAATATGTTTATAAAAAAATTTAATATTTTTAATTCCCATTAAAAAAGTTCACACAAGAAATGTTAGAGTAGTTGTTATTTTAAAATTATTCTTGGAAGCTGTTCTGAAGTCGGAACTAAATTTTTAAAAACCTTTGTAATTATAAATTAACGTATTGTTTTTTTTTCCGTAAAACATTAACTAAAAAGAGAAATAATTATAATATGCTGATTTGATACTAGTAAAATCAGGAATTGTTAGAAAAAATAAAGGATTTTTGTTAAAATGTTTTTTTTTTAATTTATTATTTACAGTAGTTAGTATTCTTTTCAGATTATTGCGTGTGTATATATATAGTTTAAGCATAGATTTTTTAAATGTATATATTTTTTATAGAATATATATAAATTTATATTTTAAATATATATATTTTTCCATTCTTTTAACAATGAGTATTTTTATATAATTACTGCTTATTTTCATTTTAATTTAATATAGATAGAAAATATTATAACTTGTTATGGATAAAAATAAATGAAAATCCGATAACCTGTTATTGATTGTAATATGTCGTGTGTAATTTTAATATCGACTTTTTTATATTATATTAGTATACTTCGTTGTAATGACCGTAAGTAAATTTGTACACGTATTTAAGTTAATTCAGTAATTCTTAAATGAAATAAAAGATATTTTTTTATTTTAATATATATAGAATTTTGTTTTAGAATTATTAATGACTAATAATATTAATATTATCATAAATATATCACAGACTATTTTTAAACAAATACAAATTTTTGACTTAGAACATTTTATTAATTTTAGTAATATATATGTTGTATTTTTTATTTTTTAGTTTATCATATTTTACATCCATATTAATTATACTTTTTGTAAAAAAATTAATTGTAAACTGTTCTTCGAAGACTTTTATATTTGCAATAAAAATTAATAATATTTGTTTTTATTCTGTTCATCGTAAAATGATATTTTTAAGTAATAACAAATACAATCTAATAATCTATATTCAAATTTAACTAATATATTACTCAAAATGTTAAATTGCTGGTATCATATGCAATTGTAAAGAAATCTATACAATGAATAGATCAATACTTTATGCAAAATTTTTAAATTTTTAAATTATGCAGTTATTGTCTTTAAAAAATAAATTTTTTATAAACTATAAGATTGTCATTAAAACTATACTAATTAAACTTAGCAATGAAATTGACAAAATGAAAATTAATTAAATGTAAATATATATTTATATATAAATATTATATATTTGATTTTTTATTAATTATTACATAAGTGTTTTATATGCATATTATTATAAATATGAATATATACATTTTTAATATATAAATTTATGTGTGTGTAAAGTATTTAATATATGTTTATTTCATTTGTTGTTAATATAAATATCTTTATATTTATAAAATCTACATAAAATATATTTACAATAAAAATATTTCCTACAATGATAATTAATTAGTAAACTCAACATAGAAAGAGAAAGACATAAGCAGAAAATGCTTTTGTTATAATATTTTAGAATATAATAAAGTTATTTCTATCAATTATGGCATATACGAAAAAATTTAAGTAATACAAAAATTAATAAAAAATGGATTTATAAAATAATAAAATGGTCATAATTATTTACTTTATTGTATGAAAGGTTTAATATTTTGTTGTTTTAAATTGTAATTAAATACACAACAGTATTGTTTAAAAAAGTTTTAAGTTAAGATTGTAAGTTCAATTGTTAAATTGTATCTGCTTTTAAATCAATTAATTGTGATAATGTTAAATTATTTATTTTTTCAAAATGTTTTATATTTATGAAATTTAATACGTTTAATATTAGATATTATTAAAAATATAGATTTTTTAATCAGATTTTATCAATATAAGATATTATTAAAAAAGGACTAGTTGATACAACAATATTGGTTACTTACATATATAGAAAAATGTTATAATGTTAATTAATTCTTTGAAAATTGAACGATCTGATATTAACTGAAAAACGCTATGAATAAAGGAAGTTCGGATTTAGAAAGAGTAAAGGCTGAATGAGAACTTTAAGTATTAGATAGAGTAAAGTTTGAGAATGATAATAATAATAGTAGCTTTTAAATTAAAAAACAATTTGAGTTTTTTTTGATTCTATATTTTAATCCAATAAATAAAGATGAATTACTCTTATCAAATTGATGCTTTGTATTTCTCAGTATCTTAGAATTAGTCAATTTGTAAAAAGCATTATATTCAGTATTATATTAGCTACCTACTATGTAGACTTGTATTTCGTTACAAGGTATTCCTTCATACAGCAAAGTAAAATTGGTTTGTAATAGTCGAGACCAGAACAACAAAAATGATCTGAATTTAATGAACAAAAGTGCTGGGACACAATCAAAATTAGCAATTTTGTATATATATAAACAAAGAAGCACTCGTGAGGTGTCTTAACTGCTGAATTGAGCCTCGCGTGACTAAGGCAAAGCGTTTCTCGACATCGAACCTTATTTGTAGCGGACTATTACTGAATCGGGGTCGCATCCCGTCACCCCGTGCCGCGATTTTTAGCCGTTTTTTACCGACCAATTTCTCCCCCTGGCCATCCGACTTCCACCAATTGGGGCTGCGCCAAGGCAGAAAATCGGTGCCAAATACAAGCATAGCCTAGAAGCTCAAGGTGCGTGACGAAAAAGGGGCTTCGCAATATCGGCTTCACTGCAAAACTGAACTTATTGAATCTTGATTGCTTAGCCGCTTATTTAGCCGGGAAATTCTTGATGCTTCTATTCAATTCCGCTCAAATAGTTCGTTAAGTCTTTCGCCAGATGCAAATGGATTGCTGTTAAAAATAACTCATAATAAGAGACCTGTGGGCCAGAGGTAAAGCTCAGTGCACGCGCACGTTTATCTGCTTATGAATGAGAGAGGGTCAAGGATAAAGAGAGAGAGAGAGAGAGAGAGAGAGAGAGAGAGAGAGAGAGAGAGGAAAAGAGAGAGAAGGAAGGCGATAACCGTTAACACAAAATATAATAGTATTTCGAAAAGTGATAGCCCATTTTTATGTTTTTATATATCTTTTATATATCTGCAATTATAAATATATATAATGTTGATATTATGCACAATGACAAATAATTTTAAAGATATAAGATTAATAGAAATAAACAAATTATTTTAATTTATAAAATTATTATATTTTTTGCCTTATTTAAATACATTCCGTTTTATTTTTGGTAATATGTTGGAACCGGGAACGGAGAGTACATATTTAAGTCTAATAACGAAATCATATTACCTCTAATTCAGAGTGTCTGGAAGGGCAAAGGACTTGCCGATGTTCTACGTAAAGAGCGTACACATGTTGCGGTAGGACAAAAGACCCATTGCATGTGCGCCTCGAAAAAAGACTATCCTTTTGTTGATCTCCAGATGAATCTTAATTTAGTGATCGGGCTCTTCCTGCATTTGCTATATGTAATTCATGTAATTTAAGCCTGAGCCTTGTCTCTGGTACTGGTTGCAAAAGGAGCTCTAAATTGTAATTGTTATTAAGT
This sequence comes from Kradibia gibbosae, assembly GCA_018907135.1. NCBI lineage: Eukaryota > Metazoa > Arthropoda > Insecta > Hymenoptera > Agaonidae > Kradibia > Kradibia gibbosae. The sequence goes on from JACCHX010000001.1 coordinate 39,756,521, forward strand.
TACAATTAAATTTTTTGATACATTTATTCGTGATTTTATTTTTGATGTAATTCAAATCAAATTAAAATTTTATCTAAACAAAATGCCATTTTTTTTTAATTCTGAAATTTAATTGACGCAGCATCCTAATTTTTAAATTATAACATTAATAAAATAGGGTGCGTGTACAAAAAAATAGATAAGTAAATTTTTGTATAAATCGGATTTGCAAATCTTATGTTTTTTTCAAACATTTTTTCAAAATTTACTAATCATTCATATAAAAGCTTTATTAAAAGATAACTATTATTTAGTATCATTTCAAATGTTTTATAATGAGTTTAAATTAATCCTCTGTTCTACAGATTTTGTGACTCTTTTGAACCTGGCAGAAATTACAGAATTTTAATTATGAATTTAAAAATGATCTTGCGTTTGTCATATTGTAGATAAAATTATATATTTCACTTTTAAAATTGTTGTAAACTCCTAAGTATATGCCAAATCTATCAAATAAACCTGAACCCGTACTGCTACGAGTGGTAAACTGAAATTTCACAAATTTATCCGTACGTCAAAAGTCGTCAGTTCTCAATTTATTCCACCGTCTGTCAACAAGCACTTGTATCCGGGGAGTGGGGTTATCAAAACTAAATGTGAATCAGCCCATCAGAACCAAATTATATGCCGCTGTCTACAATCTCCGATTGTCATTTCCGAAATGAAATTCATATGCTAGGAAATACAGTAAAGTATATTGGATCAATATTGCATTTGGTTGTGGCTTTTCTTGTTTTATTTCTTCTTGACAAGAGGCTTTAATTAAATTTTACTGGGATTGTATGGAACTTGAAAACTTGCTTAGAAATTACCTTTTTCGCAATTATTAATTATATAGAATAATTGACCAGACTTATAAGAATTATAATGTGGTAATTAGGGATATAAAATTAATAAATAAAATATTAAGTTATAAAACTGAAATTGCTGTATTATTGCATTTATAAAAATTATTGTTTATAAGATTTTAAATTGCGTAATAAATTTAAGCTACATTAGCAAATATGTATTCAAGGTAATATAGAATTGTCAGTTCCTAAAATTTAAGCTTTCCAAGCATAGTAATATATTAATTGTAGGTGGAAAAAGTTAAAAATATAGAAAATTATAATATTAGTCTGCCAATGTGTAATAAGAAATTCTGATAATATTTTATCTAAATTTTTTATTCAACATGCCTTTCGGTCACGTTCTATATAAAAAAATTATCATTTATAAAGTAAAGCATAAGTGAAATTTGGTTTGAAACAAATTATTAAAAAAAAAACTTTTCCATTACAAATTTTGTTTTTATAGGTGTTACATACACCTTTCTTCACCATGTAACTAAATTATGCACCAGTTAATAAATCATTTGTTTAACCATTTTTTTCTAAGCCATTTAATGTAATTGCTTAGTTATAGAATACTTTTGATTATAATTTTATTCTAACATATTTTTATAGTAGATAAAACAAATGAAAATCTTTTAAGAAATATGAGTCTTTTTAGTCTCGTTTACACAGAGAAACTATATGATTATAAGCATTGTACATTAAACAAAAATTCAAAATAAATAAAAAATTATATTTATAGAACAATATTAATAAATAATAAAAGCCAAATTAAAACAAATTTGGATAGTTGACAAATTATATGATAATTTATAAACAAAATAAGTTTAAAAAGTATTTATAATTACTTATTATTAGTCTTAAAATTTTGTTTAGCAAGATATATATTTAAAGGTGACATGTAATTTATTGAATGATGGTGAAAAAGGTACAAATTTTCGTGATAATAAGCTCGAATATTCATACAAAGTTTAATTTACTTATATGTAAAAATTGCAACTGTATTTGGTTTACAAGTGAGAACTTGAAAACTAAAAATAGTTTTAAGAATGATTGATACTATCTATATATAAAATCTAAAGAAAAATATTAGGTCTAACTAAATATAAAATAAGATGTTTAGCAATTCTCAATATAATTTTATTCACAAACTTTTCTCTATTTCAATTCCAAAGCAGAAACATTCTTTCAATATACCTCCTTAAACCTCCTTAAAACACAAATGGGTAAAACACAAATGGGTAAAACACAAATGGGTAAAACCCACTCAATTACATGCATAGTAAATACAAAAACTTTAAAAAAAGTTTCAGTTCTTTTAAACATTCATATTTATTGTTACTTAAACAAATAGTAAATAAATCCAGTTGAGTGGAACACAATATTATAGTAAGCCAAAATTATTTATAATTCTCTTCGCCCAAGATGAATTTAAAGAATGGTTTCTTAATAACAATTATTGTTATGATATTTGTATATAATATATAAATGTATATATTGTTTTTTATAAATGTAAATCTATTTTATTTTAGAAAGATCAATGTGTTTTTATGCTATTCTTAAAAATAAATTGATAAAAACTTGCAATCTATAATGATCTGTTACATTACAATACATCGATTTGTATTAATAATTTAAAAATTTACCAAAATAATAAAAAATTACTTTAACTTTCTACAATTTAAAATTTCCATTAAATACACACATACATTTTCCTAGTCTTATCTTTTGTATATGCGGGCTTTTTTTACAAATTTCTCGGTTTAGTTTTGAACAAATTTTTTTGATTTTTTAAATTATGATATCAATATGAAAAATTTTTCAAAATGCTCATCATAACAGTTTAATAAAAATCACTTATTCAATTAGTAAAAATTAGTGAAATGAAACTTAAATGTAAAAGTTTTAAATGGAAATAAAAAATTAAAGAAAAATGTCTTTAATGATGTCTGAAAAAATTATCACATTTGAATTTATAAATTACCATAAGAAATAATGGAATTAAAAAAAGTTATTATTTCGATATCATTCGATATCATTATTCGTATTATCAAACTAATATAAAAATAAAATTTATGCCATAACATAAATAATCATAAGGAAGAAATAATAATAGAAAAATAATTACTCACAGTATGATCATCCTTGATCAATGGAATTAAGAGTGAGCGTAATATTAAGCAAGCTATCAGCTGGTTCAGTCGAACCTTTAGTTAATAATTCAAAGGCAGAAATTAACGTGCACCAGTAAGTGCGCCATCGCCCTTATTTATTTTCGCTGTTTTGAATTGGGAAATCGTTTTAAAAATCGGAATAGCGCACCGAGGGATTACGAATGCTCTGTTTGTTCAGGGACACTCGAATGATTGGAACACCGCGCGTTAGCCGAAAATCGAGGCGAAAGTCACCCCCGAAAACTTCTCCGGCGTCCCATTGAGCCGCGAAGAGAAGAAAGCGACGACGAGGCGAAAGCCCAAAGGAAAGGAATCGTTGCCTAATGGCGAGGGGTTGCTGACCCCGGGGAGGTTGCACAGCCCGTGCTAAACGTCTCGGGGGCTCGGTTTTAGGAGTGCAAGCTCTCGCCCATGGGGTACACCCCCGAGTTGCTTTAGCCCCACCTCCTCTCTCAACCCCTCCTTGGAAAACCCCTTCTTCAGCTCCCTAATTGCCATAGCAACGCGTTCATGAGTTTCGGTCTACCCCAGCGTGTCCCCGTCCACGCATTGTCCCGTGCCAGCGTCTCTTTCATTTCTCCTTCCCCTCCTGCGTATAACGAACAGCCGCGTAGCGCATGGATTTTTGAACCCATGGAGCCGATACGAAGAGTATCAGCGAGCTCGCTTTTCAAGGCCACGCTTCAAACGCAGCTCTGCCGACGTGTGAACGTAGCAGGACGACGCCTTTGCTGATTCCCGAGCGCGTGCCAGGCTTATCTTGACTTGGACCACGGATCTCTTCGGTTCATTTAAGCCCCATATCTATGTGACGCGCCTGTGTGTGCGCGATCGGTTTCTCGCATCACACTTTGGCACACAAGGTGGTTAAGCGGCTATGATGAAACCCTGCTTGAAGTGTGGATATGTTATTATTCCGAATGCTTTGATTTTCGGTAAACCGAGCTAGCAATTAATCATAATCTCGACCCCCGTAAGAGCTCAAGCCTGCTACACTTAGGATGAACCTTTTTCCTATTGCTTTGATTTTCACGAAATTGCATTCTACGATTCTCAGAACGTGATTTCGACTAATGCAATAATCAATCAAAGATTTGTAATTGCATGCAGCCATTAATGTGCAGTGTTATTTTTATATTTTCTTTACCTTAAACATTACTAAAAAAAATTAAATAATGATTTGTTTCGTAATTACAAACTTCTATGAAATAGGATACTTCGAAAGAATTTTCCATCAATTCTGAACCGTTAATAAAAATTCAGTCCAATTTTCAAGTAAAAATTTTCGCACATTGTACAAAAAAAATAGGCTTTTTAAAAAATGCAAACTGGCATTATATATTATCAGGTATAATCTTTTTCCTTTTTAATTTCTTGTTTAAAAAAAGGAGAGATTCTCATAGATCAGTATGCGAATAATTCATACGTAAGATAAATTTATATTTAAGTGATCTTCTGTTTTTACAAATTTGTAGAAACATTCAATATTACATGAGCTACTAGGTTCGACAGAATGAAATATTTTCCTTAAAATCCTGAAAATTTGCAAACATTATCACAGAAGTTTGATTTATAAATATTAATCTCTTGATTTTAAATCATTATCATTGACATTTATCTGTTTTATATAAATTGGGTAAAAAATTGTACCAATTATTCTACCATTTATTCTACCAATTAACCAAAGTTCTGAAATCCAGCTATAAGTTTATTTGGATTTATCTTGTAAATCATAATTTTTATGTTAAATATTGATAAAAAAATGAATTATACAATGCTTTTGTCGTATGTCTTATTTTAATTCTTATTTTAATCTGCCTATAATAATTTATTCAGATTATTTGATTCTTATTATATTAATTCTTATTATAAGTAATTTTGATATTTTTTATAATCTTCTCAATTGAACAATATATAGGTATAATTTATGAAAAAAAAAGTTTACGATTTTTGAACAAAGATTTCTTTCGTGAAAAACTGTTTATACTACTTACGAAATTTATGAATAATATAATTAAAATTAATTTCAATTTTAAACTATAAACTTTTTTAAAATAATGATAATCAATATTGCACCTGCATTTGTTGTACTTAAGTAAAATCATAAGCCAAATCGTTTATAACTTCATCCAAATATTTATATACTTCATCAGAGAAAAAATATAAAACAGTAAGTTTTTCCATTGTGTGTGATTTCTTGACTGTGATCTGAGTACATCACTTTATTATGCAGTTATATTTGAGAAAATTCAGTTCGATAGTGGGGTATAGAGTTGTGTATGCTGTTGTTTAATTTTTTTTTTTAAATAATTTTTGTTCTGAAAAAAAAAGTTTTTGCTATTTTCTGTGTATAAAGAAGTAGAAGAAGAATTATAAATATTAAGATTAATTTTGATATTTTGAAGTTTGAGGTACGAAATTTTAAAAAGTCTCAGAAACGCAAAGAAAATATCATACATGATACATAAGTTATTTAATACAGTATAGTTAAAAAAACTATACGATTATAATATATATTAAATTTAAAAGTATTTTAATAAATAATAAATGACTATTAAACACATTTATTATAATAAACCATAAATAATATATACATATTAGATAATTTTTCTTAAAAATGCATGTGTACGAAAAATATTCAAAAATGTTTTATAATTATATTGTCATTCATTTTTGGTACAATTAAAACTGCACATTTAAAAATGTTAATTTTATATAATATGTTGGAGAAGATATAATTCTATTTTTAAATTATATAAGATTGATGGAGGCTTGTATTTACAACAATCACAAATTTTGTTTTAATTTATACTTTAAACTTAGTACCGCATATAAAGAAATCGTTTGCTTTAATTTTTAGAAGCTATTTACTAAAGAAGCTAATGGATATAATTTTAAAAACTGTTGTAATAATTAAAAGCTTAAGCCTTTCTTAAATCTTGTTATTATCATTCTGGTCCGTCACGTACAAGTGAAATCTAAACGTAGTGTTCGTCATTACAGGGTGAGAGGATAATGAAGAATTTTAACCGATGACGAAATGACTTAACGATAATGCTGTTGGCAAGTGCCTCGTCGATACCGACTATTACCGGCGCCATCGAAGAGGAATATGCCCACAGTGAAGGGAACAGTGGCGACTGCGATGGCTACATTACCGATCACACTGATCTTGTTTCCGATATTGACGAGTCTGAGTATCGTCGACAACTTCTCAAAGATGCAAGTTTTTTTTTATATATGAAAATTGTTTTATATTTACAACAGATCTTCCATTAACATCCCGATCCAATGTTAGCTTCGATTCTAATTTAGTGCTTTTGTCGATTGATTATAATGATGTAAAAAGTTACAGTAGATTTGAATTCAAATCGTCCATTATTTCGATTGATAAAGACATTATTATAAAATTACTGTTTCATTAGTTACACTATATAAATATAAAATATATAAATGTTCCTTTACTTTATCGAATTTAAAATTGAAGTAGCTCTATTCTCTATTAAGAAATGCTTTTAATTATTTCAGAAATGGCGATTGCTTTTTGATAAGGTAAGATTTTTCTACTGGATTAAATATGTCTCGTGGATTAAAAATATAGAAGATCATTATAAAAAGTATTTCTGTATGATAAAAATGTTTGACTCACTGTATATTCGAATATAATCAGGTTTAATTTTAAGACAATAAAGTTTTTATATATTCTTCAATATAATCGAAAATATGATTTAATACACATATAAAAACATTCTGTATATGATTAATTTTATATCTACTGCTATAAACTCTAGCCATCCGAAAATTAGTTAGTCACCAGTTTCGATAAACATTACAAATATATCTGTAATATGATTTTTTTTACTATTTTTTAAAGCAAATGTGTAAATGTATAGTAGCTAAAAATAATTTTAGCTGTCTAATGTAGCTGTATAATTCAAAAGGTTTCATTAACGACATTTTATCTAACGCAGTACGATCCAGAGGGATTTGGAGAAATTCCAATTGAAGATTTCTTAATAGCACTGAAGAGTACAGAGTGGTTGAATGAGATTCCAATCAATAAAAGGGACATTCTTCTGCTGAGAGTGAAGGAATCACGATCTGAGGCTGTAACTTTTCAGGACTTCGTTAATGTGGTAAATAAAATATATAGTACTAAATAAAATACTTATTATATTACTATCCATTAGGAATTACATTATGGCTATTTGTGAGTATTAATTTAAAAATGGTATACGTAGAAAAAGTATACTATGTGTTTATTAACTATTTATTCTACTTTATTAAACATAAAAAAAAATAAATTATGTATGCAACGATAATAATATTTAAAGCATTATTTTTTTAATTATATACAAAATTATACTAATTTTATATTATTTCTGCAAAAAATAAAAAAGACTATTCTGTCATGATTTACCTGTATATTATGCAACCATATATACGCCTTTGTATGAATTGTGGAAAGCCCCTGTAAGTAAGCCAGATTGAAAACTTTAAATGTTTTTAAAAGTGAATATTTTTGGAAAATTATGAAAAATATTTTTGATGATTATTCAACATATATGTCAAAAATTTACTAAATGGAAAACAAATTCTCATTCAATAATAAAAATTACAATGTTCCATGTCTATGTATATATTATTAACAAAGTACATGCCTGGAATTTTCTTTATAAGTGTTTTTAATATAATAATTAAAAATTAATATAAACTTCAAAAAAATAATATTTTTGAATAATAATAATTTAATCATTTAATTTCAGAAAAAATAATATTTAATATTCAATATTTATAGAATTTAGAGAATAAAAGCTTAAGATATTTTTATTGCCAATATTTTTCTATTTAATTTTAACAATTAAAAAATTAAATTTATATAAATACCCCCGACACGACGAAACATATAATATTATACAAAAAAATTTTAATTAAGTTATTCTAATGATTTTATTTTAATTTATTAATAATTTTTAATATGCATGCTGTTAAAAGTTATCCAGAAGAATATTTTTGAAGAAAATATAAATTGGTAGTATAAATATTTTGATTATCAAATCAATACTCTCGACATTTCAGCTTTATTTGTACTGGATTATATAAATAGAGAGAAAAAATTATGATTTGTAATAAAACAAAAGAATAATAGTCAATCAATGCAAATCAAAGAAAATAGGTTGACCGAAAATATATGCAAAAAGGAATTTCAATATTCCTTTGTAAATAAATATAACAGTTTGGTGCATGTGCTCGAGCTCTCGAACCATCTAAAGGACAATTAAAGCTGTATAATGTGTATAATGAGCTAAAGAGCTTGTTTAATAAAAGGTTTAAAAATAAAAGAATAGTAAAATTGCGAGAATTATGAATGGAAATTAATATTTAAATAATAAATATTATATCGGAATTTAGCGTTAAAAGGGTAACAGTATTAGTATCGTCGGTTAAAATCATTAGGGGAGTCAATCTTTAAATTTAGCGATGACCTTTCGAATTATGAGAAAAAATTATCTTTTGAGAAATTCATTTAGAAACGGCAAAGAAATCTAGATTTGATTGATGAGTAGAATAGCGCTGTAGAATCCATCGTTTGGCAATTTAACCATTCTTCAGTACTCCATTATAAATGGCGAGTCGTTTCCTACCGACCAGTCAATGAACACTTGTCGAAGGTTTCAGTTATACTTTCGACACTTACCGCATGGAGTTTATCAAGCCCTTAAAGTGTACGCTGCTGAAGGTACAATGCGAATATATCTAAAAGACAATATTGCACGTTCTATTCGGAAGCAGTTGCCGTGCGTCCATTGTTCGCAACCTAAGTTAGATATTTAGGAATTCTAGAGGATAGAACATTCTTGGCTCTAGTTGTCCCTAGCGAGTGACACTGTTACTAGGCAGCATTGACTTTATCGGCTATGCAGGCATAAGGAGGCTAATCATTTTTTATTATTATTAAAGTAAAGAAATAAATAATGAGTGCATAGTATATAATCAAGTGGCTTCTGTTCAGATTACGTTATCCAGTTGCCTCATCTTCTATATTGTGATTCTTAATAGTTTATGCTACCGAATGTCTGCTTGTTTTATTGCTATAAAAGTTATTAAAATTACATAGCATTTAACTAATTACTCATTCTATGACTCAGATTAAGTAAAAATTTTATTTATTAATTTAGCTGAAACGAAAAAAAATTAAAGTTAATTTTTAATTAGTTTGTGAAATTCTTTATTTATTATTTTTTTAAAGATTACGAATCCTGATTCTTAATTGAAATTTAATTTATTTAGTAGATTGAATCAGATTACAAAAAGTTATTTAAATATTACATAATTTTTAATACTATAATAATTATAAAAGTAATTGTAAAATTGTGGTAACGGCAATCATTAATTCAAAGACTTTACAAATTATTTAATAAATTAAAATATGATAATATTTGCTATAAATTTATAGTAAGCTACAACGCAACAATAATTTTTACAATAAAAATTAAACAAATTTTTTCATTAATTTTAATTCAATAAATATTTTAGCTTGCCAATTTCGTAGTATCATAAATTAATGATTTTAATTAATTCTTTTTTATGGTTTATTTAAAACGGTTTTTAAACGCTCAAAAGATACTTTTTTGTGTTATTAATTTGACTTTTTATTTTTATTAATGATTATAGTAAATTGAATACAATATATATATATACAATATAATTGCTATTTTTACGATAACACAGAGTTTAGAAAAAATAATCATCGATAAGGAGTAATTTATATTAAAAGTAACTAACATAAAGATTGTTTTGATTTTAATTCATGAATTTACATTCTAAATTTATATTTTTACAACTATTTACGATAGTCCTTAGTTTGTCTTTTCGAGGTTAAATGTAGTTTTTATGACGTACGCATTTTATTGCCTTACATAGTTGTTAGTAAGTGTATATACTTGGAGCTAAGCAATATGCATAGACTTTTATTAAAAATTTAGATGCTAATTATTTTATTGAGAGTGTAAATTAATTCACCTTTTCCTATTTTTATAAGATCCTCTTTTACATATTTATTTAATGAGTTTCTTTTATCTTAATTATTTATATTATATTTATTATTATATTATATTTTAATTTTTTAATGAATATTCAATTTTATATGTCTAGAAAAATAAAAATTTTACATATTTGAATTACATTTCTTTTTAACATTTTTTTATATATTATTCGATTATGCGTATTTTATTCCGTTCAACCAAATTATTAAATGAGATTATTTAAGTACGAAACATTCTTGAACGTAAATATTTTTACATTATTTTTATATTGATGTAAAAAGTATAATCATTGAATTTATTATTCATTGTTTCAACTCAGTTTATGCATACGCAAAAAATCCAAAATGTCTTTTGTTCATAGTCATTTTATTCATTCCCAAAATATTATTATTCATAGTTGTATTTTCTAATTACTAATAATAAATATATGTATCAACTTGAGCTTTTTCGTTATGTATATATAATTAACAATTTAATTATTATAATAACTATTATTGATTCGTTAATATTAATAAGGGCATAGAAATAAATTTTTTTTGACAATTAATTGTTATTGAAAATTTTTGGTATAAAATTTTTTAAAAATGTAAATATATATATGAAGGAATTTATATACTAAGATTTTACAAATGCTGGGTATCTCAAATTACATGAAAAATGCAGGTGATTAACTTCTTTCGACTCGAATAATATTTCTATACAAGATTAAAGGCTGTGGGAAAAATGTTGACAATCGGCTTGGAAAAGAAAACGAAAAAACGCTCAAGTATAAGAAAAATCAAAGGGCTTATGTACTTTAAACTTTCAATCTCCTTTATTTGAATTTGCTTTACTTCCCCATCGCGAACATATTGTACGCTTACTTGGTCTAAAAAAAATGTCTTATAGCTAGGAATTCGTTCAACAATATGACCATTTACGCTCGAAAACTGCCAGATAAATATCTATACAAAAATAAATTACCGATCTCAAATCCATTGCCAAAGCAGATATAGAAAAGAAAGGAGAAAGACGGTCTAAGCTCTTTGTTTGTCAGTGCGTTCGCGTATAAACCTTGGAACTTCCCGTTTTTCTCATTTGTCTATTTTTCCACTTTTCATTCAGTTTCTTAGTCACTAAAGCGAATAAGTTTGACGTTGAGTGGTAGAAAATTGTCCTGGATTCTTGTTACATTAAGGTAAAATCCACTTAGGTATACCAAGAAAAAAGAATACGATTTTTGTAATTCAATCAATTTAATATATATAATAACGTGTTCTTTAATTTTCTCTTACTCGTTGTTAAAGTATACATACAAATATACAATATTTATTAAAATTATTTAAAATATATTTGAAATGTTGCTTTGGAATTACAGATAAGTTTTTGATGATAAATTGAAATAGAAAAATAAACTCATAGATAATAAATAATATAACGACTATATTTATTTGATATTTCATAATTAAAATATAAATTCCATCATTAATATTACAGTAAATTTATAGATATTACATTAACATCGCATCGAATAAAGATACAATAATGTAGAGATGTTTTTGAAATAAATCTGTTACTTAATTAAGGCTTAATTTGCTTTTTAATTATGATTTGTTAAAAATAAGACATGATTTCGATATGATCTTATTTGATATGTTCAGTGTCTTATCTCCTCTTGGCACGCGACATTGGCGTCTCCGCGTTTACTTATGTCAATAGCTTTCTTTAGATCATTTTTCCATGTCATGGTTTTTGCTCAACTTATTTTTTACTTTTGCTCATTGAAATGGTAGATCTAGTTGATTGTCATTAAATGCAAAATTTTTTTGTTTATATATATATATATATAAAGGATGTACGTAATGACTTTATGCTTATGTTTATCGTGCACAACGATAAGCTACACGACTGTATATATTCTCTGTCGAATATTTCAACATTATGGGTATTTTGGGGGGGGGGGTAAATCACATCTTGTCAATTATTATTTTTTTTACTACATATGAGCAACTAATACATATACAATTCGAATAGTTAATTTGTAAACTATTTTGAAGTAGAAGTCAATATGAAGTCAATAGAAGTCTATGAACAATTTTAATATTGCCTTATAAATGAAAATTTCAATTGTTATTATATTTGAAAAAAAAACATAATTAATATATATAATTTTTAAAAAATCTGCATTTTTAATAAAGAAAAAAAATATTAAAAAAAAGAATCGCATTATTAGTGGTATTTTTCATGAATTAAAATGTCGAAAATCGTTAATTTATAAGTATTTGCTTATCTATAAAAATAAATTTGTTGAATAAAAGTGAATATTAATAAAAAATTAAGATTATATAGGTTATTTATTTTATTACGCAGTTGGGTTTCACTTTTTTGTGAAAACTTTGTGAAAAATTTTGTAATGTTTTTAAATGTTTTACATGAAAGACACATATTGAAAGTCTGTGAATTTAAATTAATATAATTTAATTTTTATTTGAAGTAATAATATGGAAGTGCTGCTTAGTCTTTATCAAATCAAAATTATCAAAATATATCAATGTCGTATACAAGTAAAATTAAATTTTAACAATTAATGTTTTGCTTTAGCAAATTCCTATACGCAAGGGTTAAATATAAGTTCTTCGAACGTTTCAATAGCGGATATTATTTTACATTAGGAACGGTCGAACGCATATCTTTACAAACATAAAAAACAATCGGCTGAAAATGAATTCTACTCATTTGTTGGATTTTTTAACGGTAATTAAAGAAGGAGTCCCGTCGTTATATAAAAGCGAAAGATAATGAAGAACAGTGTGGAGCTGGTCAAAAGTATCGCGAAATCAAATTATCAGGATAATGCGCGATATATATATTCAGGCTGTGGCCTTTAGGTAAAAAGACCTTGTGGACTTTGGGGCGGGCGGAGATCGAGGAGGCAAAAGTAAACATCAACTATTAAGGAAGGCAAGCTCGCTTGCACTGCTCGTCAATCTGATCGCGCAGCCATTCGATGCTCGGCATTTGACAGCCAGCCTCCATCAACATTATCATTATGCTCTGAGCCCCCGCGCAAATTTATACAGGCCCTGAAGAATTGGGGGAGAGGGGCGCGCGTGTGCGTGTGAGGGGGGGGGGTGGTGGTGGTGGTGAATAAAGAGGGTCTCACCGTAGCAGCCGCCGCCACCGTGCCAGGGCGATTCCTGGAAAGGAAAGGGGGCCGTCGTCGTCGCAGCCGCCGCGTTATCCGGAATTCCCACACCTACCGCAGCGGCGGCGGCGGCGAGGTCCTCCGTTTTCGACAGCCGCGCCCAGGCGTCCTTAGCCCCTGGCGCGGGCCCGAGCGCGAGAACGATCCTTGATTTACGAGCGCAAACAAGGTGGTCCCCTTGATGGCCTCCCGCTCGCTGGCTGTTTTTGCCCCTGGCACCGATCGCAGTTGGCCCTGGCGAGTTCTCAGCCTCGGAGCTGCCTCCTCGTGCGGAAAGTCGCGCGAGCCCGACGCGTTTCGTTACTTCCACCGAGCTCCCGGCCGGGTTTTACGACTAACTGTAGGCGCGATGCTGTCGGTGACGCGGTGCTGCTCGATCATCTTACGGCCATCGACGAATCTCACGGCCAAACAAACCTTGATCGGAAGCCGGACTCTACGCTCGGCTGCCACTTCGCTCTAACTGTAGCCATTATAATGTTGCCGTCTACTCTGCGACGTGATCGGCACTTTTCCCAAGCTCACCCACGATGACTCTAACATTTACATTTAATTTATTCTCAGCTTTAAAAGCTTCCTTCCTACTGTCTGTTCTACGCAGGTAAACTCATGATCTACCTGAACTGAATTGTACGGTAATATAATTTGTTTAGACATTTTATCAGTAAAACATTATTACGGATAGATTCACTATTCTATAATCTGTAAATTCATATGCTTTAACAGGGTTTTTGCAATATCTCTTACTTTTGTACTTACTCGGATACAGTTGATCAATGAGTTCTTTTTTTTTTTAATCACCGATACTTTTTCACGTTATGAATATTTTTTAGTATTAATTAGTTAATTAATAAGGTTTTACATTCTACGGAAATGTTGAGTGAAATTAAAAGCATAAATCCTATTTTAAAGGAGTATTTTTATTCTTTTTGCTTAGAAGCTGACACATTGTAAAAATAGTTGGAGAGGAGGTTGCTATTGTACTAAGAGATTATGAAAGAAAACACATTTAAATTAAAGTACGCCCAAAAAATTATGTGCGAACAAATTTTTAATATTCACGGGCAGTTAGATACTTTGGAAACTTTACGTATAAGAGTAGAATTAGAAAAGCTTGAGAAATTCGGTAAACTTACGCGCTACACAAAACTCTTTTATTTTGAGATAAAATCTGGTTAATCGTTATTTCAACGAAGTAAGAAAATATTGACAATGTGCCGGTCGAAAAATAAGAAACCCATTTACTTCGCGCTCCCCTTGGATTAGTGGCTAATTTTCTGAACGGTGTGCATTCACGGATTAGAGCGTAAGATGCACTTTAAGCTCCTTCACGAGTGCCGACGAAAAAGGGTCAAAAAAGAAGATGCTGGGCTTCTCGCTTTCGAGGAAAGCTCCTCCGTGATTTGGGATCCCGTCGAATCTGCTTATGCACGCTTCTTTTTGCTTGCCTAGCCGTGATCGAGCGCTTGGCTCTGTGGTAAGACTACGCGAAAGGGGCGAGAGAGAGAGAGAGAGAGAGAGAGAGAGAGAGAGAGAGAGAGAGTGATGAGAAGACGAAAAAGAACGGACAGCCAGCCTTAAGAGTTTCATCGGTTTATCTGCTTTACCTGGCGACCCGCCGAATTTGTTCCGAGATTAACGCGTTACCGATCCCCTCGGCTCCCTCTGCATTCTCTAACCCACAGAAGTAATGGCCCTGTATTACGAGGATCTGCATCTATCACGGAGTGCGTCGTTTTTCCATATTTTGCTTGTGGTTGCAACAACTTTGAGCGAGTTACAGCTTTACAGCGCTCGCAATTGCATGTACATAAAAGATATTTTCTGTGCCATTCCACTATTATTCTCGACTTTGCTGCTTTGTTTTCCCATTGATCCTTGTTTTTTATCTACTTATAGTCAGTTTATATATAATAGAAACTTGTATTTATTCTCAATAATAATTGTATAATTAAGCCGCTTATTTAAGTCATTTATTTATTTAATTAAGTAATAATATGATTATTTTATACGCAATACCAATAATATGTGTTTATTTCTATATGTTTACGTATTAATACTTTATGAAAGAGCATTAATAATACAAGAGTACAAATTTATATCTTATTTAAAACGAAATATGTAGTTTCAGCATTGAGAAATTAAGGTTTTCTATGAAGCGGAACATCGTTCTCGGAATTTCAGATAATTGACACCTGACATTAGAATAATAATTAAATTTGTTTAGAGAAAATTATTTACATAGATCTATAAATACTCTTACGCTTGTGTATATTTCTTCTTCTTAAACTTTCTAGGTCACACATTTTATTTTTATGATCTGTATAATTTTGCAAATCGGCAATAATCAAAAGCTTGAGATCTAATGATTTATAGCACCCTAAAATAAACAGCTTTCGAATCGGAATTCAAAATTGAGAAATTGATAGCTTTATAAAATAAAAACAATAAATATAAAAGTATGTGTTTATATGTTTAACGGTATATAATAGCAAGACTCGGTAAAGTTTTAAAATGGTATTTCTATGCAATGGGCCGATAAGTTTTGCATTAGTATGATTAAAAGCAATATTAATAATAATAACTGATCCAGTTGTTTCGTAAGCTTAGATGAATGTTTATTTGAACTTCGATAAAGACGAATAAAAAGAGCAGAAGAGGTAAACGATGCCGAAGAGGCTTCGAGTCTCTAAAGTCTTAAATACTCTAATTCGATTATTCAGGTATGAATATTTTGCGCTTCCGACACTATAATCAAGCCATAATTGTGTGGCGTTATTATAGGCTCGAGTCACTATGTCCGCAGCGGTAGTCGGCTTCGCTCGGACGAGGAACACACGTACGTAGGTGGTAAAGAGTAAAGAGTAAAGACTAAAGGCAGCGGAGGCAGGGGAGGATCGTGAAAGAAATCAATGATCGGCAGGTGAAAAACAGATTTCCACGAGCGAGAGAAGTCGGTAGGGGGCGAGAGGTGTCCATGCATAAGCGATTCTCGAGCGAGGCGCGAACAGGGGCGCGAACACAGGCGCGAACACGGGCGCGAACACTGACACGAACACGGGCACGAGCATGGGGCCAGTGACGCCGGACGCGGTGCGGAGGCGCCACCACGACGGGCCCAGGCCCCAAACGGAAAATCGGCGCATCACTAATTCGCCGATAATTTAGCACGCCTGGTGGGAGGTCGTGCCCGAGTCAGCTGGTGACGCGGTTTGGGCCATAGGTGGCGATGAGGGGTGTGAAGGACATCGGGCCCCGCGTGCGTATCGGAATCGAGGCGCACATGCGATGACTGGCGCGTTATCGCGCCAGGGCATCGAGGCTGATCGGGCCCATCTTTAATTTCACATCTCGCCGCGACTAATCGCTAGCGTAGAGGCTTGCGTCTACTTCCCGACACCCGAACAAAGACCAACCTGGCTGAGGTTTCGGCAGAGGCGCCGACGTCGAATCCTGACGCCGCTTTGTGATTTCGGCCCCGTTTTATGTGCATTAGGTAGATTACTGGTTGCCTTCCCGGATACACGGATCCTCGTCCGTGTAGCCCACACTATCGAGATTCTCCCTCGTGATCGTACTTTCGCCACGATTACGTCTCTTCGAGCTTTCGAATGATACGAACAAGCCAATTCGAGCTCCTCTTTCTTTATTTCCTTTACTTCGTCTTCTTTATAATTATCGGTACTCGAGAGTCACATTCTGTGTACCCTTTGCTCTCGGCCAATTAAAAAGCGCGCGACCAATCAACGGCTTATTTATTTAATTTCTTCTCTTTATTTTTCTCCTTATGGTGGGAATAGCTAATGAAGTAGTTTTGTTAATACGATGATAGCAGAGCTCACGATGTTCGAACTTATCGCCCTTACGACGGCAATTGATTTTTTTCCTGACTATGCTCAATGTACTTTCTCACTGGCCATTTCACACAATGTATTTTTCAAATTCAATCAATTCTATACGTACTGTAGTCTACAACACACGTGAATGGATATTGAATTCTTACAACTGTAGGCAATGGTCATGTTTTTTTATATAATTTAAATGCAATTTAATTATTTATTTATTTATTGGATTATCACTAAAAGTGACTTTAAACTTAAAATATTACATTATTAAATCTTACTATAAATTTTATAAAAATATTACATTTTTATTTCTAATGTGCTACAAGAATTCACAGATTTCTGAACTCTCATTAATTTGAGTTTCTTAATTGAGTAAAATCTTTAAAAATTGTATTTATATTTTCGACATTTCCTTAGAAACTGGTAAAAATAACCCTGATATAAACAATTATTATAAGCTCGAAATTACAAATTTTTTTTTAAAAAAAATTTTTAATTAACCATAACCTCAATAGCTACACAATAGTTTGGTTAATGATCCGTTATGGCACGAAATGTGGTTTATACCAATAACAGATGTGCTAGTTTTTTCAATGCATAAGCACATGCAAGTTAAACATTCTTTTTTAGCAGCACAACTGAAATACAAATTCACTGCAAATGCGCGACTGTAACAAACTTATAGACAAAGCCAATGGTCTGTTTTCCTTGTAGGCACGTGCATTAGAGAGCGACTGCGCATCTGGTCTTAGATTTGGCAACATTGATCGAACACTAAACTAGAGAAGGTGATTTTGAAGTACGAACAGTACAAACACGTAGGCGATGGAAGGAAAAAGTGGCAGAGATGCGTGTAAGTGGTGTTTAGCTTCAGGTGAAAGTCGGTATTATGAGTGTTTGCACAACGTCGCTGACCCGATAATTACCGACCGGCTTAGCGATTTTCAGCTCGATGACTGACTACCTTAACATTACGCTTGGTTTTCCTTCCTCGTTAGCGACTAATTATCTAACTCTGACTTACTCGCTGATTATTAAATGCCTTTTTTGTGGAAAAAGGACAAACAATAACTCTTTAAATGCATATAAACGATTGGGAATAAACGAAGCATTTCGTTTAAAAGTACATAATGTACCTATTAAACCAGTGTCGATAGTCGATACCGCATTACTTAAAAGGAGCAGTTGAATCGATATTTATATCGAATGTCAAACTCAAAACTGGCGTACTGCTAGAAATTCACCAATTTGAACTTTTGATTTGAACTGACCGAAACTAAGTCTGACTAATATTCCCTATGTGGCCAATCCATTAGAATTATACTTTCTTTGTTTTATCATAAAATATACGGTAGTTGCATGTCCATTGCAGCTATTATTGCATTCGCGGGCAATTCATTTTAATTTAAACGAGGACAGCATGTTTCATGCGATGAATATTGTCATCAGAATATATCATGAAATTTCACGAATGAAGTACTAGGTATTAGCATATACCTGCATTTATTACAAATTCGTGGATACTAAACTTTATTAGTTTACGGGTATCTAGTGAAATAGATTATTAATACTTAATATAATATTAGATTGATACTTATATTCATTTTATAGAATATCAAACGTTTTATATTTAAATTTCAATAATAACTGTTACAATGGTAGCGTATTCTTCAGGAACTCGTAAAATAAAAATAGAAACTCCGTTTTATTTTTAATTGCGAATTAATTATAAGTATAAATGGATTTAAATAGTTTTGAATAAAATTCGTAAAAATAAATTGGAATTTTTAATGAAAAAGAATAAAATTAGTCTGGTAATACCGGATAAAATATAAATTTCATTTTTATCCATGTCATGAAAAGTATTCGCTAAGGCTTCTGTGACATTGTTTTTTGTATTGTTATCTATTAATGAGCAAGTATTTCACAACTGCATTTACTTCAAGGAAAGAGCAGAATTAAAAATATGACAAAAAGTCATTTGGTACCCGATGAAATTTAACCCCATATTTATTCAATTTTTATTTGTCCGATGTAAATATTTAACAACGTATGAAGTCGTATGTAGAGTGCAGGCCCGATTGTTTATAAATGAAAAACGAATGTCGAAAACAAAGTAAGAGGTAAGACTTTCGCGATGTGACGAATGGATATCGGCTCAGTTTAGGAGAATTTCGCATACATCCTGATTAATTAAGCGAAGCAAGCGCCGAGCATCGCTTGGTGCAGGAGGTAAAGTGAGAGGAGGAGGAGAAGCAGAAAGAATATAGGAGGAAGGGCGGCCACGTTCAGGTCGACAAAGCGTGGCTCCATTCGATTTCTGGCGCGGTCTCGGTGGTCCACTTTGGGGAGGGCCGCGAATCGTCGTCGGCTCTAGTCGCTCTCAATGATAAACCCCGCGCAATACTAACAATTTGGCCACTCGCCGCCCGTTTATCCCCTTTCCATCATTCCGGGTATTAATTATACCCGTGTGTTTATTATATGGCTCACGAACTCGCCGACAAGGGGCAGCGGTGATCGTCGATCCTCAAATTTGCTGCTCCCTTTTTTCACCGGAAGCCAGAACGGATCAGTTTCGTACTTAAAACGGAAAAAATACAACGCAGCGGTCGCCTTCCTTTGTTTCTCGCCGCTGCTACGGCCACCACCATCTCCCTTATGCTGTATGTATAATATATATATATACACACGCATATCCATTAACCTGGGTCATTTGGGGAAAGAAGTGGGAACAGCTCCGAAAAGCTTGTAACAAGCTGAAATTTTACAAAGTGTCGAGTTTTGGTCAACTTTTTTTTCTGCGCTCGTTGAATTGTCCCTAATACTAATTTGCTATTAGTAAAGTCTTGAAAATTACGCAACTTTCAAATGAAGAGGCTATAATCTCGACTGTTTTTCCTATCGCCAACAAATTTTTTTGTCGTTACATTCTATTTACTATTGAGTGAATATTTTTCTCAAACTCAGCATTTCAAGATTTCGTTAAAATTTTCAAACGTTTTTTATTAGAAAACTATTCCTTTTTTATCCTATGATATTTAAAAAAAACTTCAGTTATTTATAATTTTTAAAAATTTGTGAATTACTGCAATTTCTTCCGATACCAGTAAAAATAATATCGAATAATATAAGATAAAAGAATCGTACTAATCGGTTAGTTGTAGGTTTAATATGACTTAGATGCATTCCTAAACGAGTAACGTCTCCTATATTTTTAATGATTGTAGCGTTCTCATAATTCAAGTGATTGATGTATTTCTGCCGTCTGGCTGGTGTGGTGGCATGACACGTTGATGAAGTCTTCTTTCATATTTTTTGTTTCTCTATTTCTCTTCATGATAATTGTATTTTACTTACGCTCATTACCGGCCTTTCATTAAAATATGGCTTATTTTATCATTAACAGTGCATCAAAATTTATAAAAATCACCGATTTAGTAGAGTACATAAACGATAAATAATTAAGCCATATTTTTGTGGTTTAGAATTATATATTTTTATTACGTTATACATTAGCTAGATTAATATATCTAAATATTTTATATTTTAATTTTTTAATCCTTAAATCGAAAACATAGGTATTTCAAGTTTGGTGCAATTAATGATAAAAAAATGTTATAAAAATAAAAAAAAAGTTCAAATAATTGGATGCTTGTAGCAAATTTTCTTGCATTTTAATAAGTTTCTTTTTTTGTATCAAATGTGTTTAGCGTTTTCGATTTTCGACTCGTTTAAATGTAATAATTTTAATATAAGAATACATAGGCGATTGATGAATTTGGAATTGAGTCTGAATGATAAAAAGAGCAATTTATTGTTTTTTTTTTTTTTTTTAAGAAATTTGAAATCTATTTGGGAAATTTCAAGTAATTTAAATGCATAGAAACCAATATTTTAGTGGATTTAATTATTCAAAGTGACAATGCTTTACAAACAACTTCACGTTTGACCCTTTTTGCAATTCGCGCGTGCGCGCAATCACACACACTCACACACACATTCATATATACACAAATACAATTGAAATCCATTTTTCAAATACACACCGAAAAATCAAGCATTAATCAGCGTCCCGGTGCCAAGCGAAAGTGTCAAACGAAAATCAAGAGAATGAAACAGCCGCACGGGCAAATAACCAAGGACCAAGTGGACTCGTATTTGAGGCGTTGCGACCTTCGACCTCTCTCGAGAGATCATCGTATTGCTCGTTCCGAGCTCATATACACTCACCCTGACAGTCCTTATTCATAATGGTATGTAAGTTCCTCTAGCCTCTTCTCCTTCCGCTTGGCTTCTTCGGATCATGCAAATTTTTTATATTCTTTCGTCTGCCTTGGTATTTAAATCTCTACGGCGCCGAGTTACTGTCATTGCATTCTCTGTGCAATGGCATCGAATTTCCTTTTGATCATTAAGCGCTAAAAAATTACCACTTATGCAATTGTTAACGTTTGTCAATATTTTATGATCACACTGAAGAGAAACTTTTTGCCATGAATTATGAGTTATACGGATTCTACTACGCTACGTTAATTTGCGCTTCTTAAAATGATGATTTGATTAGTCGCACCAAAGTGGTAAATTAATCGTATTCTTATTACGTCATATTGAATCCAGATATTTATATCCTGATATCCAGGCTATCCGATGAGTAGACTTTACTTTGTAAAGTAACATGACGCGCAGGTACGTTTAATGAACGTACGAAAATGTTGTAATTTATCAATAACTCAAAAGAGTAAGTTGTCAAAAGAATCGACTCTTTTTAATAAATGAAAGTCTGAGCTCGCATCTAAATTAGGTGCAACGCCAATACCCCCAATTACAAGATTGTTTTAGAATTTAGTTACATCTAGGATCGTCAATTTTCACTGGAATTCCCAGTCGGGCATCCGGGTGCGCCATCATTTAGATCGTTGCGCATCTCCTTGTCCTCTGACTCCTTGCTTTATCAGAGCCGAATCTAATTCTGTGTTATCCATGCCTCCCCATTAAAATCCCTCGGCATTGCACGTAAGTCTACGGGAAACAAGTGTAAGGGCGTCAGGGAGACGGTGGCAGTGGCGCCGGTCATAGCGAGAGCAACACGACAAAAATACGATGAGAGGGGCACCGATTTCTCCGATTTCCATATTTGGAGGACTTCCTCCTGAATCCCAGGATCTTCTAATACCTATGCGACTCCACTCTATCATGATCAACACCCTTGACACCAAGACCCTTCAGACCTTATTGCTCCTCCTGATTCTTGGGCTATCGCTGAAATCCGAGATCGTTTTACACTAAAAATAATCGCTATTGTAATTGCAATTAATCGCAATATACTTTTATTTCATGCTTAGGAGATTAAAAAGCTCTTTTTACTTATCTATGAGTATGCGCGTGCCTTTTTATACTTGTCAATATATATTAAATCGCAAATATTCACAAATTATTATACTTTAAAAAGAAATGAATTCTAACAGAGCTAAAATAACCTTAGCGTCCGATTGTTTTTTTGTATGACTATCGTCAACATTACTTTAAGAATTTATTTAAGCATATATTTATAAATAACTAATAGTATTGGCAAATGAAAAAAATGGAAGTTTAGTGTAATCCTTTGCATTATTATCCAGTATTATAAATAATATAATTACATATTTTGCGTGTTATGAAATGTTTAAACAGTCAACGTGTAAAATGCAAATCTTAAATAATTAAAACTTTATTTAAAATACATAATTAAAATCTTTTAAAACCAGTCTCTTTGTAAATATTTTAAAAAATTTTATACTTATTATATAAAAATTAATATTTTTTTAGCTTAATATGATTACGAATGTTTTATTTTGCGAATTATTCAATTGTTGAAATATTCAATGTTTAACTATTGATGTAACAAAAGATAAGTTTTTGTTATATGTACCTAGTAAGGGAGTTCTATTTTAAAAAGTATTGTAGCACCTAAAAGACAAGCGTTTAGGAAAAACCAATTCACTGTGTAAAATTTTTTTACGGTCTAGAATACAACACAGTAATCAAATGTCCCTTATTTATAACGGCTTTTTAATCAAATGTAATTAACTTCTATTAAAAAAACAATGCTATTCCTTTATTGTACATTTATTTTTATAATTAATTTTCTGTAGTTTTCCATTTTCGTATATACAGCATCTGCTTGTCAAAAATGGATTACGAAAACAAAGAATGAAACACTCGGAGCTGTGCACAAAATTATTGTTGATATCGACCCAAATTTAAGTCGTATCATACTGATGTTGCGGTCATGTTATGCCTGCACAAAGGCATCCCTTATTCCACTCGAATTCGAATGCTTTAAATGTAATCGGTACCGATTGTGTCTTGCTCTTTGTTTTTCATTTTGTTTTCTTATTTCATAAATGGTATGATTATGACACGCACTCCACTCATTATATTCTTCACAGGTATTGATTTAAAGCTTTCGATTTACGCATTAAACACGAATCCTGAGGTTTTCGCTCGTATACCTTAATTACTTATTATATAAAATTGAATTATTTCAATCTTATTTGATTAAATAAAGGTTCCAAATAGTGTTATATCTGTGAAACATATGTAAGATGATGCTAAAGTATGTACTTGCTACCTCACTTTTTAAAAAATTTGAATCTTTCAGTAATAAAATTCCAAAATCAATCAAAGTTTTATTATTAATATCAATTTCATGAATTATATCTATTACTTATTTGTTCACCCGTAATTGTAAAAGTTTCGAAGGTTTTAACACTTTCACAGCCACCATTGAGTTGTATTTCAGAATGAATGTTTATTTTCCTGCCTCTTAATTTTTATACATTTATTCTTATTTTTTACCTTTTATTACTACCATGCGTAATTAAAAAAATTCTCCAAAAATCATTAATAAATTTGCCAGGTTTGGTTATCCAAAGTCCAGTGACTTCTAATTATCTGATCATTAATTGAATCCGTATATATTTATAAAGACTAATTAATATATAATTAGTACATAATTAATACTATTTAATAGTATTTAAATTTCTGTAGATGTAATAACATATACTATAATAAGCAATTCTTTATATTCTCTTATTCTTGACCTTTAGTAAACGTTTCTGGATTATTTGAAATTATATTAAAAAAATTAAGAGCTAAATATTTTTTTGCGGTTCATGTATTTTTCAATAGATTACATTTGGACAAAAAATAAAAACTTATGCATTAAATTTGCTTCAATAATATCATTATTATTAATTGTATTAAATAATTACTAACTACAATTTTTCTGAAAAAAAAAATTATTTTACAAAATTTTAAACTAATGAATTTCACTTTTATACATAAATTTATTTTTATTTAAATGACTAACTACCTGAACATTGTCTATTTATGTAGATAGGCAAGAGTTAAATACGCAGAATAGATGTCCTTAATATTGTGTCACCAAACATAATAAAATATAATGTAATTATTAAAATTTTTTAATTTCATAAAACTTAAAATGCAACATGTACTTAAAATGTAATCGTTTTAGATAATGTACGGGAAAATTGTCCATGCATTTTAGCATTATTGAAAAGGACAGATTTTGTTATGAATACAAAAAATTTGCCGCATCGTGTCTTTCGATATGAGTTCCCACGCGTGAGCCCGAATTCCAAAGCTTCCGAAGAATCTGCTATCAACGCGACAGTGATTTCAATTTCGACCATCACATGTTAACATTCGAGTCGTGATTATTTATAGATAAAAACCAGACCCATCTCGCTATCACCTTATACAAGAACTCTTTTCGTGGAACGTGTAAGCTAAGATAAAGTGAAGAAGGATTTTAAAAAATATAAAGAACTAAAAGAGAGAAAATCGACGCGCCCGTCGTTGTCGGTAGAAATAGATAATTTTTCATATCGCTTTTAAGGAAGGGGATACGATCAGCTTCAAAGTTTATGATACACTCGACATGTTTTTTACAATTCTGAGAAATCGATAAATTACGTAATAAAGGTAGACGACTTGTTGTTTCTTAAATATTAATTAACTAGATTTTTAGAGTTATTTCAAGTAATAGAATTTTTTGCTTAATTATTAAATAATGCAAGCAATAGGTTACAAGTGAGCATAATATTACGCGTTCTGTATAGATTTTTGACTAATACAGGTATATTATAGGATCATCATCATTATCACAATATTTCTATCAAAATTAAAGCTACAACTATAACCTAAAATTTTGTAAATATTGTGAATTAATGTAACTTCAGAAGACAATAAAAAATCTTAAATCTAAACCTTCCTAAACCTAAAACCGTTAAAAAAATCTTCAGGTAATACATATTTTAAATTTAAGTTGATTTAATTTGTATAGACTTTTTGTAGCATGGAAAATGTTCATTAAAAGAAAAATTTTTTTTATGTATAATATCATTAGTATTATATTATTAATTATTTAGTTAAAACTTAATTATATAAAATAAATTTAAAATTCTAAAATGTTTATATAATGAAGCGTAGTATAATAAATCAGTACAAAAAATATCCAAAACAGCAATTTTTTAATATTTAAAAAAAAAATATAATAAAAAGTTGACTTGTGTACTTGTAAATTTACAATGAAGTAATTATAATAATTTTTCACTATATGTTGGATTAACTAAGTAACTTTAATTTTCATTTTACAGAAAAAATGGTAAAATTAATAATAACAATAATAATTTTTTTTTAAATTGCATTTAGGAAAATGACACGACCATGTAAAGCTGTGTCAGATAATAATTAAACGTTATATGTAAAACAAGTTAACGTGTAAGTATGCTTCAACGTAAATTACGCATCACGGACGCGAAATAGAGAATTGTCACAAAGTTGTGTTCCATGCGATGGAAAAAAGGCCTTTAATTAGCTGACTCAGCAAGATTAATTGCTTTGTTATCCAATACACATGGAACTATGTAAATTGTTAAAAGTACGTGGGTCGTCTGCATATTCGGGGCGTTTCGCGAGAAGAAAATAAGTTGGCTGCGACATCCTATTCGGCATAGAATAGAAAAAGCTATAGGGTGAGAGTAAAGATGGGAGAGTGAGAAAGTATAGGTGAGAGAGTGAGAGAGAGAGAGAGAGAGAGAGAGAGAGTGATTGGGAGTGAGTAGAAGATCGAGTGCACAAGAAGTTGGCTTGAGGGAGGGGGGAAGGAAGCCCGAAAAACCGTACATGGTCCGTCTATTAGGCTGAGGGAGTCTGGTCGCGCGACTATTCGCTTAAAAGCATTTTTAAATATCTCTTGAGCTCTCTTATCCGCTTGGATCGATTCTCGTTGAACTACGAGTGCCTTTGGACTTAAAAGTCCCTTCCGCAAAGGTCACGGCTCTTTCTACGCCAGACTCTATGCGCATACTACTATTCTCCTTCTGCTTCTGATTCCGAGTCCACCAAACCCCACCTAAATGCAGGTACTATAAGGAACTATTTAAATTAATTTAACTAATGTCCGAGTGAGGTGGAAAAATGAAGGGAACGGATCCGCCGAAGGGGCGGGGTGTTGCGCTGATCTCAAGCAGGCGAGCCTGATAGAGGAGGTGCAATTAAAAGCCAGTCCAAGATCTTTAATTGTATTCTTGTAGAATCACAGGTAATTGAGCATAGCTTTTCAATTTTAGAAGTAGGAAATAGCTTGTCACTTTTGTAATCAATCACTTTTTTTTAATTTCATCAAATTTTAAAGCTCTTTTAATCTTTTTTAGCGTGATAAATACTTTACTATCTGATCTTCAAATTATCGTAATAAATTGTTTAATCGTTTAAGAGACTGATTTGAATTTGAATCTTTCTTTTAGTTCTATACTTAGTAGTATGATGTTCATCTTCTTAATTTTAAAAATTCTGAACAGCGGTATTAAAAGTAAGTAATTTAAAAAAAAGATTTACTTTGTCGTCCAATGATGGTTTTCAAAGATTAGAAATAGAATTGTGGTATTCTTGAAAATTCTGATGTGACAGATAATAGATCAGGTACCTTGAAAATTTATTTAGTGAGTAACACTAGTAAATTATTGTTTCACAATTAACTGAGAATGGAAGGTAGCGCGAAGGGTAACAAGTTTGTATCCTATTCTCTAGAAAGCTCTTAATCTATTAGTTGCAATATCTATCCCCCTTAAAGTAACACGAATAGAAAAAAATTCCTAAGGACGAAAGTTTTTAATCTTTCCTGTCCCTCTCTTATCTCATCGAAAACACTCACGCGAGGTTATAACATTAGCGGATTCAGTGAAAAAGTCAAGTTTTCGAAACAGTACCTGACCCCCGTGTGGGTCATGGTGCATTTTGTGATTTTGGGCCTCATGTCGACACTGGCTACTTTCTTTCTTTCTTTCATTGGGCCTTGTGATGCATGAAGACATGGCAGGAAGACCCAAAAAGAAGTGACAGAGGCATCGAACGCTACTTTGAAATAGATACTTTTTGAACACATTTTTTCCATAGTCTTGACATTGATAGCTTTATATGACTTTTTTGCGCTTATTTATTTGAAAGCCAATATTTTCAAAAGAAAAATTACCAAAGAGAAAATTTATTACTTAAGTGATTCAATTTAAAGGTAATATGTCTTGAATGCCAAGTATTGCTTCTTCTATTTACAATCACAAATTTATTAATTTCAGTGAAAAATAAAATTCCCTACTCAAAAAATTATTCCATGATTGTTTAAACAATCAATTAATAAAGTAGTCATTTACTTATTTTTACGTATAAATTCATCACCTGTACGTATAATTTTATTTATTTTTGAAGTTACCACAACACCAGCTTTTTAGTAATATTTTTATTCTTATTAGGAAAAAGACTAAAATCTTATTCCTAATTCTTGAAAAATATTAAATTCGGTATAGAAAGCTTCTGAGCATGAATTATTTACCAGATATAACAATAATGTTATAAACATTTTTATCTATAGATTCAAGAAATATTTTTAAGGTGTCTTTTAGATAAATAAAATCTTTGTTTTTCTCTAGCCTTAAATATTATAAATTAAATAATTATATATTATAAATAAAATAATAATATATTAAATATTATAAATAATATAATATATTATTATAAATAATATATTAAATATTATAAATCTTATAAATTTAATAATAAAAATCGTCTTAACATGTTAAAATATTTGCTTTGAAATATTTTAAATACATATAGCATAACATATAAATATACAAAACTTTTTCATTGTTTTTCTACGTATAATAATATGTATAAGCATATTCGTGATTATTGAG
Source organism: Kradibia gibbosae (assembly GCA_018907135.1). Lineage (NCBI taxonomy): Eukaryota > Metazoa > Arthropoda > Insecta > Hymenoptera > Agaonidae > Kradibia > Kradibia gibbosae. The sequence continues at coordinate 39,784,900 of JACCHX010000001.1, forward strand.
GCGATTCTTCGACATTTAGGAGATGTTCAGCAATTTCTGAATATATTAATAAATTTCTGTCTATCCGTAATCAATCATAATTGCTAGTAGAGAATGCATATTGGTATTTGAATACAACACTAATTGTATCTAAAGAATATGTAATAGCTTCTTAGTAAACGACTTGATGAAATTAAGCTGTCGTTTTCTTTGCCTTAATGTTTAAAATCTTTCATATGCTTTATTGTATAGTATGTAGATACTTATATCAAATCAGTAGCTATATACAGAATTTTAGATAATAAATAATTACATTATTTTAATTTAATATTTAAGATAATAGGTGAAAAAGGTGAAATATTTTCTAAATTCATAATGAAGTTATTTATTATAAATATTTGAATACATACTGGTAAATTTTAGATAAATTGACGATAGATATCACAAATAATAATAAAAAAATTACTCCTGTAATCCCACTCTTGATACAGTAAATAGCAATACTTCATCGGCAGTTCCCTTATTCAAGTTCAAGCCTTCCTTAATATCTTAAATCCTCGTTTGGTTCTCTCTTATTCGATTTCGTCTTGTTCTGCCTGCCTTTGTTTTTTTCTGGCTACGACTGCCCATATAGTTAAGCAGGACGAACCGGTTGATTCGTTAGGCAAAGACTTTTAAACGGCATCTAATTAGGGACAATAGAAACAAAACATGACCAATCTCGAAACAGTTGAGATAAGGAAAAGGAGAAGGACAAGCGGCTTGCATACCAAGGCAAGTCGAGAAGAGTTGACACAGTCATGTGTGGGTGTAATGGAATGAAAATACGGCAAGAGATCAAGGCAGGCAGAGCGAAAGAGAGACATACAGACAGATGGACAGATATTCAGACAGACAGTTTAACAGGCAAAAACAGGAGGAAAGAGTATTTTATAATTAAAAGGAGAATCTGTGTCACGTTTCATGACAGTAATTCATTAATCAATATATGTACTTGATAAGAAAATTATACAAAGCCGGTGTATTTCGAATTCTTTTGTTTCCTTTGAAACACTCTTGGTTTTTTTTATTCCAATTCGTTTCTAGTTCATAAATGGTAAACAGTATAAATCGCGGTATTAAACCCGAAATGAAAAGTTATGAAAAGGATTTTATTTATTATTAGTAAATTAATACATATTTTTGATGTATATATGTTATTAAGTATTATTCATAAGTCCAAACAATGATTATTAACAGGAAGATTATTTTTTTAACTGCATTGTGAATATTATATCAACCAAATTTTTCTTTTATCTAAAATGTAATCAAAGTTGTATTTCTTAATAATTTATACAGGTATGTAAATTTTTTATTAATATTATTGGATTGTTAGATACATTTTACGAAAATAATATTTAATGCTGATAAAGCCAATATTTTAATATATATATATATAGATAGGGCATTTCTCTGTAAGGATGGTTTATAATAAAATAAAAGGAGTAAAGACGAAAATGAAACTTAAAAAGCCGAGAAAAAGAAAAAAAAGAAAATCGTACAGGGTCGTTTGGAGCAAAAAGAGGTGAAATTCAGAGATGCGCCATTTGCTTGTTCGCTCGCATTTTCGGGTAAATCGCGTCGTAAATTAGCTGAGTGGACGTTGTAGTATGGCACGCTGCTCAGGTGAAATAGAGACGTAAAGCTAAGAAGATACGAGAAAAGGAATTAAGATAGAGAGAGAGAGAGAGAGAAAGAAACAGAGAGATAAAGAGAGAGAGAAACAGAGAGATAAAGAGAGAGATAGAAAGAGAGAGATAGAGAGAGAGAGAGAGAGAGAGAGAGAGAGAGAGAGTGAAGAAAAGATAGACAGAGCAAGAGAAAAAGAGAGAGAGGGAAAGAGAGAGAGAAGCTATACAGAGATAAATGAGTTTGGCATTCTGGCGTTACAGAAAAGGGTTGAAATAATTTTTTCTTACTTAACTTTTACCTGTATTTTTCATTCTTTTCCTCTCAGTATTTTTTTAGTAGCGTTTAACTAGTTCGTTAAACTTTTGTACCTACCGTAATGATTCAGTTTTTTTGTTGTAAACAGAATTTATTTAACGGTTTTAATAGTAAACCGAGACACTTGGACGTAATGGTTAATTCACAGCCAATTTTCTTGTCGTCTTACTTAATTTCATATTTTTATGTTTTTAATACTTAAAGTTTTAAATTTTTATTTTTATACTCTTTAAGTTATTGCAGCAAATCTTACGATTATGCAAAATTATTATAAGTGTATTTATGAAATTTTTAAATAAATGTACACTGCTATTGTAAATATAAATTATTTTATTATAAACAAGTATAAACATTTTCTATCTGTTAATACAAATATTAGCACCGAAATAAATTTAATTAAACTTACAAATTAATGTCTTAAAACATTTCTGCAATTTGTTATTTTTGAAAATTTCAATTTTGTACATATGCATTAATAACAAATACTCTATTCATAAGAATTGAATTAAATTTATATATTTTATATATAATATAGATTTCTATAAAGAACATTATTTGTATCAAAGAATAAAATAAATAAATTCATCATTAAATGAATCACCTTTCAAAGAAAATAATATTTTTCATACAAATTTATTTTTTAATAAATTAATTGTAATTAATATAAACAATAGAATTATTAGATAAATCGATTACGCTATTCGTTGTAATAATGTATTTCATTTCTTATAATTTCATAATGTGTTACAATCAAATTAAATCTATAAAATATTAAATTTGATATCATCATTGGAAAATTGTAGAAAGTCTATAATTGCTAATCTAAAATATCGTAATAATTGTTTGTACATTCATTTTGTAATTGAAACCTAATTATCGAGTTCTTAGCTTTATTAATATGTAATCTTACTACAGAATATATACATGAATATTAGTCATTCAGTAGATATTTATAAGTATTTAGATTTTACATTAAATAAGCAAATATAAATATATCGAATTAAGATGAATGCACAATAATTAAAAATAATTTCTATGAACATGAGTATCATTTCATGTTTCAAAGTCTATGGTTTTTTACGTTTGAAGCAAAAAAATTATGATGATTTATTGAAAATAAGTTTTGGCATTTTAGTACAGAAAAATTTTGATCAGCCTTTTTTCCTCTAGTATCTCCTTGACTCTAAAAAATATATTCTGTCAATTATAACACTTTTGAATATATAAATGACCAGTCATCGCAAAAAATCTCTACTAATGACGGCATATTTTTCTTTACGTATATGACAAAATTTATGAAAATAAAAAATAACAACATTTTTCGTTATTTTTCGGAATAGATGAATAAAGATGAGAAATTGTGTTAAAAAGAAAACAAACGTAAATCCGGATCTTGTATTTCAACATTAAAGGGGTAGTATTATTAAAATGGAATTGTCGTTAATCAAAAAAAAAGTTCATTATTAGAAATTTGTTAAATTGGAATAAAAAGAATGATTTGACTTCAAATGAATTTGTCATATAATACGCAAATAATGGTTATAGTAAGAGAAAAATATCTCTGAGTATCTACATTTATATAATTTATGTTGGAATAAACGATAATTCCTGAATGTATGTATAATTTAAGGGTCAAAATATAGAATTAAAAATTCACTATTAGAATTATTTGAAAGATTCATAATATTTCTTCTCAGAAATATGTATTCCCAAGTTCAGAATAAATTTTTTATCTCCGCAATATAATTGTGTGGAGACGCATAAATCTTCATAGTATATAAGTGAGTTGGAACCCGATTGAAGCAACGTCTTTTTATACTTTACTAGCTACATTTGTCTCACTCTCTTTCACTTTCTGTTTCACCGCTTGCGATGAATGTTACCATCGATCTCGCTTTCTGTAAGGCATGCTCACGAACACCAGCAACGAACTCGCTGCACGTCTGAGATAGAAAGATGAATGAAAAGAGAGGGAAATAGAGTGTGCGTGCGTAAGCGTGCGTGTGCGTGCGAAGGAGAAAGCGAGAGAGGTATAGCAAGAGTGTGAGTAGGACAGCGGTAAAAAGGGAGAGGGTGGGAGATATAGATAGAGATAAGGAGATAGAAGGAGAGGACGAGAGTGAGAGAAAGAGACGTTCAGCGGCGATCGGCTCGTTATCTGAGTCTCGCGATCATTTCGGCGACACGCACCACCTCTCAAACACTTCTATATCCAGCGGGTCACTCTTAATTACTCGCCTATCTCCGTCGCCTTCTATGGGGACTGGGAATGCCGTCGCCTCTTTCTCAATCCCAATTTAAGGCGTCGCAGGATTTGCTCGCCTACCCTGTAGCGCTTCCCCCTCTTCCTCCTGGGCCTTCCCACCAGTTTCGGCGGCAGCCCCGGACCGAGAGACCTCGACCTCTTCGACGATGATCGAAACCGAAAGTCGAGAGATCGTTTCGCTGCTCTGGGGTAGCGACTTCTCCCGATACCCTTGCAAATCACGTCCTTCTCTTTAGCAGGAGACTTTTATACTGGGCTCTCAAGCCTTTTCACGACTGTGCTTGTATAGAAAAAACCTAATAGTGCTGTGCCGAATAAATTTGGTGACCTTTGCTAGCTTTTGGAATATTTAAATCATAATGTAATATGATTGGTTTGATTTGATATCTTTTTGTATCCTTACGATTTACCAGCATCATATACCGCGAATTCGCGAAATGTTGAAATTCCTATTGTATCGTTGATATTGAGCAAGTAAGCATTTTTACATATTAAAAGAAAAAGAGATAAGCCATGAATCTTAGGAAACCAAGGCTGCTTACTCTTATTTCAAAAGATGCTCATTGCAAGCATAGCGCGAAACGACGAGGCTTCCGCTCAACATTGGGAGAAAGTACTTTGAAAGTGCTTGGCCACAGTATTATTATTCAAGTGCATCGTTAGACCAATAATACAAGCTTCCTATCCAGAGGATGCGTGCGTGTAGGTGTGCGCGGTCTGCATTTAGCATCGCCGGTAAGGGCGCTCGTGTTCAGATGGAGCGGCCGCGTAGCGATCGACGATCGGAGTTGCCCGGCACTTCCTGAATTACCAGCTTGGCGCAGCGGGAAAAGCGGCGCGCCCTTATCAGTTGCATGGTGCGCTCGATAAGGGGCGTCGCGACGCCACCGCGGCCGCGCAGTGCTCCTCCCGCCGTGCCCCTATAAGTGGCGCCTCCTCCTGGCGAGACGCGGAGGCTGCTGCGCGCGCCAGCCACAGGTGACGGACACGCGACCCCTCCCTCCTCCTGCCGACCACCCCGCGCCGCCGCCGCCGCCGCCAGCCCCCCCCCCCGCCTCCCCCGTCGCGCGTAAGCGGCCCTCGGTTCCCAACGGCCTGCGACGCCCCGCGGCTCGATTCGCGCACCCGCTTGCTGTGATGATGCCCACCTCCACGAGAGCTCCGGTCTACCCTCGTCCTTCTCCTCCTCCTCCTCTTCCTCCTCCTCCTCCTCCTCTTCCTCCTCCTCCTCCTCCTCTTCCTCCTCCTCTCAATCATCTTGATGAACACATTTTTATTACGAACTGTGCCTTTACCACAATCCTTTCAAATGCCACTTTTGAACTTCGTATCGTCTTACTCGACGCCTGCTGTCATGTACCTTTGTTAATTTTTCAATTAACACGAATATTCACAATACCTTTAAATATTTCCTTAATGTTTCTCTAGAAACTGTTTATTTGTCATTGATTTTAATAAATTTATTCAATTATTTATGCGTATGTGTTTAGCTGAGGAGGTGTATACATTGGAAGAAAAATAGCATTATAATATTGTAAGGCGCCATTTGTTGTTTTTGTTGGCATACTTCTATTTGTATGGAGGGAATAAGTTTAATTTTTAACACAAATTTATATTTGTTTTTGTGTGTATGTTGGACAGATGTGGGTAAGAATATAGGTATGTGGTATTTTTGTGTCATCTGACTTATTTTTATCGTATAAAACATAGTTCTAAATACAGAAAAAGCAATCTTTAAATGTTAGTTATAAATATCGTGTTGCTATAGGTTTTTTCAAAGGAAACAAACTTTATTTAATCATATGCTTTAATTGAGAATAAAATCCGTCTCTTATTAGATAATATGGCGTTTAATAATGATAATGAAAATGATTGGGTTTTTTAATTTGCTAGTACATGTATATGTTAAAAGGTAATTCGATATAATTATAGTTACAATCACCTAGAATAATAGGACTTTTTTATTTCATAGGAAAAACCTTTTTAGTTTGCGATTGAACGAGAAAATCAAGGTTATTAAGTGTAGATGAAACAGAATGAACAACATAAATAAAGCAAACAATGCGTTGTCCATATGTGCGGCAGGTGTGTGTACACCTGGATGAAGAATCACTAATTTCGCAAAGATGTACGCGACTTCCTTTTCCGAATTTATTACAATGGTTTCTTTACAGCATATTTACCTACCATCGTTATACGATACTTTTTATATACTTCATATTAGAAATTAATTATGCAATGGTGAGTCCTCTACGAGATACTACATATAGTTTTTAAAACACTCTAAGTACGTACATTTTAATCAGCCTTCGTTCAACGAGCCATGTAATGTGATAAGGAAATTTGTTGAAACAAAAGAAATAGAATCAATCATATTAATAGTTAAAGAAAATAGTCGAATTTAAGTATTCCTTCAAATTTATTTTGCCGATGTCTCACGGAGTCTTTATCACTTCTTTGCCCTCACTTACTCCTTCAATTATCCTTACTCCTCTTGTATTCTATCTAAGCGAATGCGAATTTTTTAATATTGCGGGAGCCAAACTTGATTTCTGAGTAATACAAGACAGCAAATGATATAAAAGCAATAGATAAATAAAAAAAAATATATTGATTATCTGACTTGATATCGGATTGTAACGTAAATTAATGTTCTTATTAAAAAGTTGTTGGTTCGTTTAATTTTCGTTAAAATTAATTTATTGTACTTTGAAATCAGATGGAATTCAACTATTTATATTAAATATTTGCACGGGTTAGAAAGATTTCTAATGGGTTTGTATATTATTTGCAATAGAGGGGCTCACAAAACAATAAACAAATAGTAAAAGTAGGTGAAAAAAGCGTCGTTCGACAGCGGGAGAAGAAAGGCACACTTAAACGGCAATCCTCGCTTAGCCCCTCCCCTTCAAGCCTTTGGTTATTTAGTCGCGCTGTCGGAAGACAAAAGTTGAGCCCTGACTCGAAGCTTGCGCTGCAGTTGATTCGTTGGTCGGAATGAAGGGAGGCTTGCCGCGGGCGTCTCACACCCAAAGTTTTTGCAGCAAATCGTTATCAGGATTCGCGGGGCAAGGCTGAAAAGTACCCGGGGGTCGCCTCTCGTCGGTCGTGGACGCTCTATCGGGATCGGTTATGTGCCCAGGAAAATAAGCCTCCCTGGGGCTATTGGTGGCTTTGATGCAGGATTTCGTTCTCGGCGACAGAGGGCCGCTATTGAAATGCGGGTTAGCGAACTTTCGGCCATTGTGGCAAAAAGCACTAAAATCACGCGTCGTTTTATCCCCGTGAGCTTTTTTGCCCGCGTAATTGTGGCGCTTCGTCGCGCTTCCACCAGCGAAAAAGGTTAACTTTTGATGAAATGCGAAATTTCATCGATACTCCCAACAAAGAGTGTTTCGACTCACGGCCTTTATTTATCAGACTTGTCCAAGCGAATGCAGTTGCTCGCCGAGAACAGTGAGACCTTTTCTCTTTTCATTGCGAGATAAATTGTTATATTCGATGAGCGCTGAATTCGAATATTGCTGCGACTTAAAATACAAATTCGATTGCAAGGTGAGCGCTTATGAATTCAGAGCTCTCTAGGTAATTAATAATATTCCTTGATCTGGCGAAAAATCCTATGCTAATTTAAGTATGCCTTTTTACATAAATTCGTTAATACTGATAACCTCGTTCTTCGGTGCGAGTCTGTATCCTCTTTTGTCTAATAACGCATAAAAAAAAACTTCCTCTAACAGAAATTTGTCATGCATTGTTTGTCAAGCCCAGAACAGATAAATTGAACATTGCGTATCGATTGACGTTTTTGATAATTAATATGTTATTCTTTACCTTATCGAAAGATTTACCTATGCACATAATAAAAATGGCTGACGACACCATAATAATATTACTACCGTAATAATATTAATCATCGTATATAACTTAATGACGTTTTCTCTTAAATCCGGCTTTCCTAGAAAAGCTGCCATTTTCATGCAACAAGCAATGTGTAATAACGAGCATAACAGTAATAATGACCGGAACAGGGAGAATAAGAAAATAATAGGTATTTGAGTGCAATAAAGTGTGCGGACTAAGCGGTAACGACGTTAAGTATCTTTTAGAAGGAATGAAAATTTCGATAATTCGATTAAAATCAGCCTACAAAAAGGACAAATGATTTCGGCCGTGAAATCTCCCTGCGGGATTCTGGTGGGGGAGACTTAACTTCTAAAGCGGCATCATAGAATTTCGTAACAATTCGATTTTCCTTGAATCTCGAGGAAAGAATGAGAGCAAGGCCTACATTGCGGGACCATTCATGTACGTGCCACCATGAGTTCCGCGTGCATTTCAAAAGGGACGTTACATAACAAGCTGCAACTCTCATTTCCAAGGGCAGCCACGTGAACGCTTGCATGTGTAAGAGTCGAATACCGAAGAAAGGGACTAGTAAGAAGTCTGAAAACGAAGGCAAAAAGATCCCGACACAGACTCGTCTCGGAGGGTCGATAAAGCCATCAAAACGAACTCCTGCTACTGCTGCTACTACTACTTCTTCTTTCTCTACTGCTTCTACTTCTTCAGCTTCTTTAACTTCTACTTCTTCCGTTGCGTCAACGAGGAAAGAAAGCGACTAGGCGGAGTGGGAGAGGGTCAGTCTCTTTCTCGTTTTGGCGAAAATGCCGGGTTTCCTTGTCCAGCTAATAACCGCCTTCGATCATCTATAACTATCCGCTAAGCGGTGGCCTTTCTCTTCTTCTCTGACATCTCGCTCGACCAGGTAAACCGATTTCACGAGCTAAAGCAAATATAAAGTGACAAACCAACAAACGACTCGTTACTGCGCGATCACATCTTCGGGCTTTCCTCCGTCTTCAATGCAGATTGAGTGTGTCGACGTTTTACTCTCCTTTGAATTCGATCGATCACCTTTGATTTTTTCCCCTCGATGTTGCTCGTGGGTCCTAAGGACCTCGGCTACCTTATGTGTACAAAGCATTATACATGTTGGTTTATCGGTCCCACAAAGAGTAACAAGCTTCTTTCTCCCGGATAATCCGTTTAAATTGTAAATTTTAATCCTTGCGTTAAACAAGCATCATGAACTACGTTATGTCATTGTGACGATGTCTTTTGCATGTTGACAAGACTTCAATTTTTATGAACTTAATACACTTTCTTTTGTATAAAGTATTTCGCATACAATTCCAACAAAATAATGACACTATCGTAGCAATAATTCGTGTTAAAGAAAAGCTACCGTCATGTGTACATAATAATTTTGCAAAACAAGATTGCGAGAATATTTTGTAATGAGGAAGAACTTTGTATAAATAAAAAAAAAATATAAAAATATAAAAAAATTGATACAAAGATAATTTAGCAATATACCTACAAGTAATTTTAACAAGCGATTTGCTACTAATGATAAATTTCGTGATAATAAAAATTTCGCATATGACTTATTTTATAATGATAATAGTTTTATTTTGTAGGAACGTTTTTTTCCTCTTTACCTTTTTTGTTGAGTAGTTGTTTCATCAGGATGATAGTTCTTGAATGATACGAAAGAAATTTTCATCGAAACATAAGACAATAATGAAAATAGAATTGAAAATGTTGCAATAGCTCTAGATTTCTACATGAATTGAAAATATGAAATATTTAGCAGCATGATATTACAGGATTCTTTAAACTTGATAAATCGTTAAACTAATATCTTAATTATATATTGTTTATTATCTCATTATTTATGAAAAAAAAGTTTTGGTTTTATTTATACATATTTGAAATCTTTTCGATTTTTTCACTTTACCAATAATAGAACTTTGCCAATAGGTACGTTAACAGCAAAACTCAAAAATATGAAAAATATTAATTTACTTACATTAATTTACTTTTAATTTTACTATTAAATGTTTACTATTAAAATACTAACTATTAATTTACATTAAAGGACAATGTAAATCTGAATAAGCTAGCATTTTGTTATTTTGTTATTTATACATTATGTGATTTTTCAGTCGAGATAGAATAGAAAATATCGCAAGAAAGATCACACTTATGAAATAAAGAGTATAAAATATAAAAAGAACGAAAGATATTATATAAAAAATTAGTAATTGTGTTGGAAAAAGACCAATTAGGTGATAAGCAATTTATGAGAAAACAGTGGTAAGATTGTGGCTGACAATCAAAAATTGAATAGGAGGCTAAAAAAATACAAGAAAGGAAGTGTGGCTAATGATGTACAAGCTGAAAATTTTCGAAACAGATGATCGTTTTAGAAGCACTTATTTTTACAATTTGTATAACAGCCTGATGCTATTCGATATTGTTAAGATAAAAATTACAGTAGCCGTGGGCAGAAGCTAAAATGAATGGTCGCGACGCTGTGTCCGATATTTCATCGTAGCGTCAACAAAAAGACGAGGGAATGTCTATTATCTAGAGGTGCGTCATCGGAACTCGCAGTGTTGAAGCATCGGCACGCTGAGGGGCGGTAGGCGACCGAAAGCATTTCCTCGTAAAAGGTGGAGTGAAAGAGGCGACCGAATTGAAAGGAGGTCCCTTGCATGGGGGTGGCTACGTCGGTTGGTGGGCACGTCGGGAAAATCAAACGCGGATCGTCCCCGGGAGTCGGGCCCTCCCGAGTCAGTCTCCACCCTCGAAGTCGCGCGTCCCTCTCCCTCTTATCCGCACTCCCGTCCTGTCGGCATTGCGTCACTTTCGCTCAACGTGATTTACGCCTCGACTCTCGAGCATAAATCAGATGCGCCCAGAGACTGATGCGGACGCGGAGATGCCCTTCCCCGTGCACTGGGGAGCACAGCTGAAATCGGGATAAAGGCGGCGATGGGACGACGCGGATCCGAAGGGCAGGCTAAAAGCTTTGGTAACTTTTTTTCGGTGAATGCGGCCGAGGTAAGACTCTTGCGTGATTTGTCCAACCTGAATCAGGATAATGTATTCAGAGTCCCTCTATCTCGCGATATTCTACGTACCCGATATCTCGCTGTAATAAACCACTGTATTGTAGATATTCGGCTAAGATCAAGAGCTCAGTACACCTGGAAAAATGATATATTAGCGCGCGTGTCTTGTTTTACAGGCCTCATTCTGCATGTAGATTTCATTTTTAGCTACAATTTACCATATATTGGGATGCCCGAAGCATATTACCAGAAAGCCAAGACGTCTATACTTATGTTAAATAACGTTTATTTCCAATATATTTTAAAATACATTTATTACTATTACGTATGGATAATATTTTTCAGGATATTCGAAAAGTGAAGACTATGTTAATTTTCTTTTTCTGTCCCGAGTCAGATTAATTTTCGCTCGGTGAATAAGAAACTGGGAATTTCACCAGTAATTTCAAAGACGGAAATGACGATTCAACACAAATTTACAACTGTATTTCTATTCTTTTCGTTTCATTTGGTATTGAGATTCTGTTTGATACGTAGATAGTATTTCACATTTAATAAGAATACTGTATATTTTAAATCAATTTTTTTTTAAATTAACGTAATATTTCTGATGATTATTTTACAAATGCATTTAAACTATTACAAAGCAGTAACGCATCATGAATAATCAATGAATATTGCTTAACGTTATGGGTAATTTTAGCTTAATTTACAGAAATTTAGTGGTAAAGCCTTAAAAGTTATATTTAGTTTCTACATATTTTTAACGCATTCGTTTCTTATTTATAAATATCTAAAGAAATCATATTTAAAATTACTTATTATAAACAATTTGTATTTTACAATATATTATTTTAAAAACGTAAAAGTAAAATTATATTCTACGTTTTTCTTCTAGACAAGAATGGCTACGATATTTGGTATCAATTTTACGTTTGCTCGCATTTTGAATAGTTCTTTGGAATAATAAAATATACATACATTTGTACGTATGTATGTATATTGAATATAAAAGGAAACCTGCGATTTTTTTTATTATGTCAATTTACTTTATAACACAATTGAGGAGAAGGTCCAGCATAAATACTCACACTCGCACGTGATAAAACTATTTAAGAACATAATACATTTGTTAGAGGGTATATGTAGAAAAATTGGTGGATAGTGGGGGAGGGGTCTAAATAAAGCTGCATATTCCAGAGAAGGTAAGAATCAGCGAATGCACGTACATTTGATAAATAGTTCAGATCTAAATATATTTGGCGTGTATTTAGTATTGAGTGCGGCAAATCCAGGTGAAATTGAGCTCGTCCAGTAGAAATCGTGTCGAGAAGCCGATCCACTTAAAAATCAAATGTAATCCCGGTTAATGTGATAGATTGTAATTCGAAGGGGGATATATGCAAAGGGGTGGTAGAGGTTAAGAACTTGGTGCCGGTCATTTATCGGGGCACTTTGGCAGCGGCCTTATCTCGTCGGGTTCTTCTGCTGACGAGATCATTGGCGGTGGCGGCCAGCTACAGAAAACAAACAGCTCGCGCGGCAATTACCGGCGGGGGTCATTCCCGGAGTCCATCAGACATAATTCAGTGCGGCGCACGAACAAAGGAGGCCGGGGACCCCACGCCTACGATCGTTAGACTTCTCTCTCTCTCTCTCTCTCTCTCTCTCTTCCCCTCTCTTTCTCTATTGCTTTTTGGCCTCGTTCTTGGCTCGTTCGCACAAACGGAATGCACGAGGACCTTCTCATCGTTCGCTAAGCTCCTTTCGACTCGAAGCGGCACAAAATTTACTTTGCTCGTGGAAAGGTAAAATCAATAAAAAGCGTCCTTTCGCAGTTGAATGCATTTACGGTATCCCAAAGTTTCGCTTTACTGGAAAATTTTTGGCGCAATCAATAACATATTTTCAATATAAATAAGCTAAGTATTGTAGAGTGGTATTCGACTTTTTCAGTCCATCATGACACTTTTTTAATTCAATGAAGTGTTGATACAACAATATTCTGATGGAATATATTAAATTATTAATTTAAATTAGCAAATTTTATTTTTTGTAAGAAGTAACACTAATTCAATTTTAAAATCAAAATTTTTTTAAAACTAATCAAATAACATTAGTTATTATATTTGACAGATTGATCAATCTAGTGAAACAGTATATTTAAATTTTTGTCAAATGTTAGTATACAAATTATATTTTCATTATTGTTCCTACAGCATGGTTCATAGATTATGTTAATATTTATCATTTCAAGTATCAAAAGCACAATTTTTTTACGTAAATAAAAAATCTATTAGAATTTCGTTTTCAAACTTACGTACAACTACCAAACATAGTATAATTTATATTTTTAGCCTGGGTCAATTATTTCTTTTGATTACTTAAGTATTGTTCGGTAACTTGGATATTGCGTGACAATACTGCGTGTGGTTGTTTCTCTGACTCTAACATTTGTTGTATTAGTGTGTAAAGAAACATAGAATTGGATTGTGCCTATTGGGAGAGAAGAAATCGTGACATCGTACTTTTTCCTGGAAATTACAAAGACTTTAGCCTCTGAAAATCTTGCCTCGCCCTTTTTCATAGCAAGATATTATTCCCACAAGGAAAAATAACAATTACTTATATAAGCTACAAAGTGATTACTATTGTTACCTATTGCTATAACCATTTTTAATATTATTATTATTATTATTATTATTATTATTATTATTATTATTATTATTATTATTATTATTATTATTATATTATTATTATTATTATTATTATTATTATTATTATTATTATTATTATTATTATTATTATTATTATTATTATTATTATTATTATTATTATTATTAATATTATTATTATTAATAAATATATTGATAATATTACTATTACTTTATAAGAAAAAGTAACGTTTGTTTACTGTGTTCATTTTATCTCGAGATTTATCGTAATCTGCCTCTACTAAATTTAATTTGATATTATCTGCTGTTCTTGTTGTGATCTATTGAAGATTTTGCTTTTTACTTTTTTATACTAGTAAATCCTGCGTAATGCTTTCTGCTTTCTTGATTTAACTACGAAAGATCTTGATCTAAGTAATTTTATAATTATGAATGTTTGAGTTATTCTGGTTTTTTTGTATTTTATTTTTATTACATTAAAAAAAAATAAGTTATTGAATAATAAAGTTTTTCATGTAAAGGCATAAATATGCTTGTTTTCTATTAATTTGATTTTGAATTTTGATCAGATTAACTAGAATAAAATCCTTTATAAAAAATGTACTTCAATTTCTATCATAAATTTGAATATTTTTAATCAGAATAAAATTACAAAATTCTTGAATAAAATAATAGCTTATTTTTATCATTTTAACCAACAATTGAGATTGACACAACTCTAAAATCATTGTTTTTGAAGGTCGAAGTCCATACTTTGTTAATTATAAAACGATACTTTTTATTCATTGTATAAGTTAGGCATTTTATCAATCATATTGTATAATACGATTTTATTTTTTTACTAATCTAATCATTATTGTTCTTTTTTATTAATGTATAACAAACATCATTTAATTGTGGTTTGTTTATTGATTCTAAATAAAAATAGATGTATTATTAAATAATATTAATCTGTATCAAAGATCTGCATGAGAACAACGATACTCGGTACGAGTTTTCAAGTAGCTAAATTTGACGTTAACATTTGAAAATTCAATGCTATTATCCAAAGCATTATAAACAATTTCGTAATAAATACATCGTAATTCTATTATATTCGTAACAATAATTTTCTATTATTCGATATTCTAAAATCAGTACATGCTGGCGATCGACGTGCATTGGTTGTATATAAGTATCGTTCGGAAATGCATAATTAAATTATGTTTGCCAAGTGCAGTGGCGCTTAATTGCCCATATTTACATCGTGATGCCGAGAAAGCGCAAAGCAAAGCAAAGTACACTGTGATAAATAAATTTAAGAACCGCTCTACATGTACTGACTCTGTTTCATCGTTGATGTTGGGTATTTTTTCCGATGATTACGCTTGGAGCGATTATTCGGCTTAACGATCACCAGGCGAAATGAGAGGGAAAGAACCGAAAATTACCACTTCGCTGTTCGCCCAACGCCAATTTGTTGATTTTCGGGCTGCCGCTCGCTCGTAATAAGATTCGAGTATTTCCATCTTCTTCTTCTTCTTCTTCTTCTTCATCTTCTTTTTTATCTCTCTCACACCTTGTCTCTTTTCTTTCCCTTTCCTTATTGAGGAACTAATTTAAATCGAGCTAACGCCCTGTCGAATCCAATTCCTCGCGCACACGTATGTAGGACTTCTTAATTTTTCTACTCACCGCTTCAAATAAGTACAGATATCCCCGCGCTCTATTTTGTAACTTGACAATTTTTTTTCTAATAATCTATATTTCCATCCATGTACGCCCGATCCCCCACTACTCATTTTTGACGTTGTTTTTTCGGCGCCGGCGTCCGATCCTCGTTTCTTCTTCGCGCGAAAAATTTTTCATACTTACATCCGTTTCCTCAAGGAAGGAAGTCGTCGGATCCTTTACAAATTGAGAACGTGCATTTGCGTTTTCACGGGACTTATATCTACTCTTCTTCTACCTGTTTCAGACGTATTCGTGTTCCCGGCCGCTTGTCGACTTTTGTCACGGGATCGCCTCCCGCTACGTGGTACACTATAGCATAGGAAATCCCACCCGTCGTGCCCCGATCGACCATAAGTAAATATTCCCATCTGGTCGGCGTGGTTTATGCCCCATTGTTTGTTTACACGAGAGCCCTTTATACTTTATTGTCCTACCTAACGTCTACCGAAATTTTGTAGGTACCTCGCACCGCCAGGTTGACTCATTTTATTTCGCTGGCTTTTAAATTTTTTTCTCTTCTCGAAGACGTTCGCATAATCATAAAAAAGAGAGAAGATATTTTTCTTTTTAATACACGAAAGAAAAACCGGATGGAAAGGAGGTGAAAGCTATTGGCTTTTTTGAAAAAATTGGTCAAATCTCATAAAGAATAAATAATTGAAAACGTGTTTCTTGCTTCACTTGCTAATTTATCCGTAATTATATTAAATTAGTTTTAATCTATTCGTAAGAATCAAATTATATTAAATTAAGGCAATTGCAAAATTGAAAGAGAACCTTGTTTTCTCCATTACCAATCTTAAAAATCTCTTTGAAAGAATATAATCGTGATGTTTAGTTATAGTATAAATACGTAATTTGACGTTAAATACCTAAATAAAATATTTATGAAATTTTTATTAAAGGTAATGCTTAAGCAAAACTATATAAATAAACAATGTTTTTCATTTTTCACTTTTACTAAATGTATATTTATTATTAATTAGCTGTAAATAAAATTCATTCTTTATCACTTTTAATATATATAGAAGAGAAAAAAATATCTTTATATGGAAATATTAAAATTTTATACGTGACAAGTGCCGCCTGTGCTATACAATATCTTTATCAAAAATCTTGCAAGCGACTCAGCGACACTCGAAATCGTATCTTATCATTGTTTACGAACAAACAGAGTCTAAAGTTTTCTTGAGTACATAAAGATATATTGATGTCGAGTGTAGTTACCGAAAGCAGGTGAATAACTATTATTCATTCCGTTATGTTTCTTGTGTCTGAATTTCATATTTATAATGGACGCTGTATTTTCTATTTTAGATATTGCACTGCTGTAGCAGCTTTAGTAGATATATTATCATTATTTTTCACAACAGGTTTAAGTTAGTTCTTGTGGGCGCACGCGTGTACATGAACACAATGAAAGATGGAATTCTAAGAAAGTCTTTAGGGTGAGGAATCCAAGAAAAAAATTTATTGTGCCAGTTATATCAAACGATAGTTGAGAAAGGGGAAAATACACATTATTAGATTCATGAGAAAATGAAAGGACGCTCTATGAAAATCAGCCGAGCTTATTCGAGAACACGAGTGAGTCATTTGAGCCTCCCGTTACGAGTCGTTACTACCTTCGCTACGCCCAATCGCTGACCCCAAGATTCTCGCTGAATTTTCGTAAATTTATGTTTTTATTTGTGTTGGGGGTCTTGAAGAGTGGAGCTTTAAATGCAGCAGCCAAGGCCATTTCTTCTTCCCCGAACACCTGACGACGATAATGCACTTACGATCTTTGATTCGTGAGAATGTTGGCCTTCGGAAACAAGGAGCGGTCCAAGTAACGTGCCATCGAAGCATTGCTGAGGATTACAGTGAATGGCTCTTTGCCTTTATACTTCTTTTCCTTTTGCCTTATTTTACCAGCTCCCTTTTCTGCTCCCTCTTTCTTTCTATCGTCTATCTTGACACCGCTTTCACTCATTGACTCATTTGCTACGCCGGATTAATACGAGTATGCTTTACTACCAAGCTGTCTCATTTAGTCCAAATTTGACAGCAGTTGTTTGTAACATGCACTATCGATTCGCAAGGCTGAATAATATTTGTGATTGTCTATACGACATACGTTATACTTGAAAGGCTAAGAGGCTTCCCGGGACATAGCTCTTTTGATATATTTGCTTGATGAAAGCAAAACTTTTTAGCTGTATTGCATATTTTTAAACTATGTTATTTTTTTATAGTTTGTCATAATTATTTAGAAAAATAAACTGAGAAGAATACCCGATAAACCCAATAGCCTTATTTATCGCTAATGTCTATCATATTTTACGTAACAATTATTATTACGTAGAAATTTTTATTTCGATAAAAGTATTATTACTTTAACTGTATACAGACGATGATCACTTTTTCTCAATCAGTTCAAGGAAAAAATGATGCAATAATCGAAGCATGTTGCATTGCGTAGTATGATGGTTAAAGAATAAGTTAGTCATGAGATAAGTTTCTTTTAGGGAGCTGAAATGATTTTGAAAAACTATCTTCGTAGTTAATGTGATTTAAAAATCTTTCATAGCTAAATACCAAACAGCGGTTAATTTTAATAAAAAAACACACTTGAATGAAGCAACGTTTATTAAAATTGTAGCCATAAAGTAACGACCAGAAACTCAAAAAATTGACATCGAGTAATGAATTTACTTAACTTATTTATTGTTATTTTAATTTTCAATTATCTTAAAACAAAATTGATTAGCACATTTAAAAGCTTTACAAGTAATGTAAATACACAAGTTTCTATTTTAATTATTTCAATAAAGATTACGATTATCATTTAATATTAACGCAATTAATTACGAATGCGTATGACTTTGAGCGCTAATAAAAATCGCTTGAAAATAGCAAACTTGTTAAGACATATTAATTGGTTAAGAATTATTTCGTATAAATAAGTAGTTAAAATGCTACATTTTTAATGAAACGTGATTAAAATGTTTATTATACATTTGTGCATAAGAGAATAATTCAACTAGACCGAGTCTCTCTAAAATTCAGCGTGCATGAGTCCTGGGCATGCATGAGTTCATCTATATCTTTCTAAACTAAATTAAGTACAGATGAACACCTGTCAAAAAGGTAGGTACGTGCACGCAACAAAAAGTCCGCCTTCAAATTCATATGGAGGGTTACACGGGACTTGAATATTAGGAGCCGTTAAAGAGCCAAGTGACACTTTTTTACGGAAGCATTCGCATCCCAACTAGTCCAGAGAACTGTAGGCCTCAGTCTCGGTTGTCTGAAGAGAACTTTCTTTTAGTAGCATCAATCAGGGTTCGCCTGCGTAATATTCAGAACTTTGGAAAGGTTTTGCTGATGCGCATCCTTTTCCTTCTTTCCTTTCTTTATTTTTTTTTTCCTTTTTTATTTGAGTGTTTTTTTATTGTATTCTTTTGTTTACATACATTAGTGCTTTCCACCTCATTGCTAGTTCATGCGTCGAGTTTCAATGAGAACTACGTTTGCTTCTATTTTTTCTTCAAAATGGATAATTGTTATACTCCGAACGAATATGGGTATTTGAGTGGGTTCTTACCGAGTAGAAGATACCACGATTTACGAACACTAAAGCCTCAAAATGAAATATATTAATTTGAGGTTTATAAAAGTTTTATGACCAAATGAAATTCTTGTACAAGACTATGAACTAATGAAAGATTCAATTTCAATTGAAAATTTGCTTTTTACAGTGCAATTGTCTCTCTTACCCCTCTTATAAAGAGATTTTCAATATTTGATGTACGACTTCTTAATTAAATTTAAAATTATAAGGAAAAAAAGGAATAAAGTTACTTCATTAAATTGAAATTCGAATTCATTGAATGGTTTTTTTAGCATGAATTTAAAATAAGAATACAATTTTTTTTTTCATTTTTAATGTTTGACCTCTTTATATTAAACCGTTTTAATATTTATGATAGAAACCTTATGCAGGTATTTTAAGTATAAAATTAAAAACTAATTAAGCCATTCGGATCATCTTATTATTTTATTAGAGTTTACATTTAATCTTTATTGGAATTGTTGCTACCTTGCGTGAATTGTATTAATGATCTTGAAGCGACATATATTAATGATCAACGAGCCGTTTGTGGAAATGACTAAATAACAAAAATTATCAAATAGGACAATTTTCATTAAAAATTCCTTGACCCACCGCTGTCAAACATGTTATTCTCTAACCATCTCAAATTAGTTTACTATTTTTTTTTCTTTTATATTGCATCTTCCTGATTTTCATCTACTTATCTCTCATATAATTTCTTACTTTGTTACTTGTCTTATTTACTCATTCGTATATCCGTCTATTTATTTATCTATACATTCCTATACCCATCCATCTCCCTATAATTTACAATTCTTTTGCTTTAAGAACAGACATGTTTTTTCGCTCTCTATACGTTCCACTTTCATTTTCGTCGTTGCTATAATTCTTTCTTTTCAGTGCCGAATGTAAGATATCCTTCTTCCAAGAAATGTATTAGCACCGTTTGAAAAGTAGTTTCATGAATTCTTAAACACACTTTTAGCTGTAGTCAGTGGCACGATTTCACAAAAACTCTTATATCTTTCGATTCGAGCGCATGTTATACACGCATAACAGTCATAGGGAAAAATCACGCGATGCGATTTCTTTCGCATGAGCAAGTAATGTCACCTTAACAGCACTGCTAGAATTCGAACATTTATTACGTCGGGAGATCATACAATGACAAGACAGAGATTCGATCGACGCATCCATTCATATGCTTATCTGAATCTTAATCTTTTCCTTGCTATATGGTTTAAGCGAAAATAAAACGTAGTTTGTTTTTTTTGTTCCAATCGTTTCGAAATTCTTAGGTTTACTTTAACTATGCATGAATTAAAAGAGAGGAAAATTTTGTATACGTTATTTCTGTCAAATTTTCCTATATGTATATATAGTTCATCATAAATTCATAATTAATGTATGTGTTTCTGATTTAATGTATTATTTATGAATTCAGTGATAACGGTTTTTTTAAAAAAATGATTTATTACATACATATACATACATATATATTATACATTACACGCTTATATATTTTTAAGTTGTTATCTTACAGCTTTATGTATTGTTTTTCTTTGTAAAAATACGTTATTGTTAAATACATTTTCAACATTTTATTTCAACAATTTTTCCACACATCACACTACTATTAAAATTTAATTTATTGTCTATTTGAAACAATTATCAAAGATATCGTAAAAAATTGTCTTTTCAATAAAATGATATAATAAAATATGAAAATGACAATAATTTTTAAGAATGACAAGAACTTATATATATTAACAATTTAATTTTAATAAAATTATAGATTCTTTTTATAAAATTATTGATACAGATAAAAACATTTATTTTAAATCCATTGCATCTTTTCCATTATTTTTTTGTTTAAAAAATTAATTGTAAAATATTTAAAAGTTGAGAAATATATTTATTAAACTTAAAAAAAATTTATAGAAGTAAACTTATTTTACAATATAGGGGTTTTATATAAAAAATACGTTTGCATTGCGAATTAAATGCATTAAATTTCTATTCTTATAAAGTATTATGTTCAATCAAAGTTATTTTCTATGAACTATATTATCAGCACAAATTTAAAGCGGTAATTAAAAAATTAAGATACATACTATTCAATTTTTTATTCGTTTGAAGAATTTAAATATTCTTAGTCTATGGGTCGACCTGAGTTGGTGCCAAAGAGGTGATAGGCCAATCGAAAAACGATGCACACATGGGATTGTTTATTTTTCATTGCAGTATTTTACTTTATTTCTGGCTAATTTGAGGATTATGAATAAATTTGTTAGATTATCAATATTACTGATATTAGTAATGAAACTGGAGTTTCATTTCAATATACATTATTAGGATTTTTGTTTATTGCATAAAATTTTTTAAAAATCCTTCTTATTTTATTTTGTTGATCGATGGATACTTTGGCTTTTATTATACCAATTATATTAAACTTGAAAAGGCTTTCTTATTTTATTGACTTACAATTAATTTTTTTATGAGTGTTTCAATAAATGGTAATGATTTTAAAAGTATAAAGAATATAAAATATTAATTAATTATTTTTACTTAGTAGAAAAAATTCATTTTGATACAATTTTATTTCCAACATATCAAATATTTAATTCATAAATAAATATTCAAATACATAAATATTCTTTTGAGTGTATTAAGGATTACATGTACCATGTAATCACATTTACCAGGTAACAAAATTGTTCATCATCTTAGGTAAATCTTAAATTATTCTTAAATTTCTTACTAAAGGTCCCATTTTTTTTAATGGATAAATGAAGATTGATGAACATTAATAATTTCTAATTAATAAGGTATCAATGCGACCAAAAAAACAGTTGGTATGCTCAATATAAATCATTGATCTATAAATAATGCTTTAGAAGTATGAAAAAATCGTAAATTAATTTTGTCATACTACAATCAATAATATATAATTAAATTTTTTTTTAAACATTTCCAACAGAAAAATTATGATCTGCTATAATACATACAAATGCAGTGTATTTGACTGTCTCGTAAACGTAGATATGAAATATTTTTACGAGATTAAGTCGTTAATCGAGAGGTCTGGACTTTCATAGCTGTAGAAATATTTGTACATTTGTTTGTACTGACGATGCTAAATGTAGTTTGAATGGCAACACATGGAATTCGTCATATCTTTTGAATAAAACGGATATTTTTGCAATTCAGTTAAATTGTCCTCGTGATAATAAAATTATAATATTTATAATTTTTTAACGTTTTAAATTTTGTTACAAAAAATGTTGCTATTTATTAATGTTATTAACATTAATTTCGTTGGTGAAATAATAGTTTTCGCATGCAGTATATATGTCATAATTTTTTAAAATTATGTTTTTCATTTAACGTATGCTGATTATAAATTTTTGAATATAAATGTATGCACTTCATTATGTAGATTAGTTAAATTTTGGTTAAATTTTGCTTGTCTAAAATGAAAAAAAATTAGAAGTATTTGGGAGTAGTATTGAAAAATTGAGCTCTTGACACAAGTTTTGTGACGAGCTAATTTTTAAAAAAGCACGTTTTTCCACTTGACCGAAAATACCCAGTTGAACTTTCATACGTCTTTGGTTATTTATGCATGATTTATCAATTTGAGAAACCGTTACTGAATTGCTATTCAAACATAGCTTTAAGGAATATCAAACAGAATAAAAAAAATAATATCAGAAAATACAAGTTTTAATTTTAGAACGTTATCTGAACACATTTGAGACATGTTGAGACTGATGCATGGATAAGGTCTTCTTACTTTTAGAAGAGAATCCATTTCTATATTTTCTTCAAAACGTACGTTTCTGAATCAAATGTATTTTTGTATATCGCGTTTGTACCTTTTTACCGTACATCCGCATCTACATTTCCTTGCGCGTGTAAATGTTTAATGCGCATCGTGGGGAAAAGAAGTATTTTATTCAAAGAGGATAACAAATGAGAGCTGGAGCAAAGAAAAGTCATATATTATAATAAATTAAAGCTAATATAATAGAAAGTCTAAGATATTAGAGGGGTTTCGTGTTTTTGAAGATTGCAATGCAGTGTAATCAAAATATATGCTTAAATGTCACAACTTGTTAATAAGCGAAACGAGAGAGCATCTCTCTAAATTTGAGGCACAGGAATCTGAGTAGCGAAGTACTTCCCAGAGCTTATTTCATTATATTAGAGTCGATTGCTTTCCCGACTTTACAACATATATTTAACACTTGAACTATTCATCGTAATCTATAATTTATCTCAATTCCGACATTAATGAATAACATAGGCAGACTCAGTCCGGTTGCAGAATTGCTTGGGCGTTGGCTCCAGCAACAGCGGAGGGTCTTTTGTCGGCACCCCCCAAGTTCCAAGTGCTTTCTCGAGGAGGAGTCGAATTTATTGCCCTTCGTCCAGACGACGAGCTTCGAGCATCCGGGCAAGTCGCGAGAGCCGCGGACTTGGAGAAATGAGGGCCAAATATCAGTGAGCGGCTCGGGGATGACCGTGGAGGAGAAGCAGGCGTTCTAATTTAGACATTCCGCGCGGGGGACGGCACGGGAGGGAAGTTGCGGCAGCGGCTCCTCGAGACAAAAGAGGCATGGACATCTGCGACCCCGAGGTAAAAGAGCGCCGGGCCCTCTCGCCGATTGGATCCGCCAGGAAATACGTCTTTTCTCTTTTTCCGGTCACGTGTAGCCAACACAACGCTCTCTCTCTCTCTCTCTCTCTCTCTCTCTCTCTGCCTACCTATTTCTCTTTACCCCCGCTCCTCTTTCTCAACAGCACTATACACATTGCCAACGCCGCCCTCGTAGTCACGGAACCAGGTCCACGAAAATCCTCGTAGCCACGCGGGCACAAACAGATGCCCGCGCGTGCGTTCCTGAATAATAGCGAGGCGCATTCCTCTCCTCGGCGACCGGCCGTAATTTTGGCGAAACAAAGTTCATTACAACCAGAAATGTATCAAATTATTTCAGAAGTTAGTCTCTCTCAGTTTAGGTCATATTCATTTGAATGAAAAGCAAAAAGTTTAGAACTTCTTTTACCTTGATTTTTTTCTTCCGTTAATTTTTCATCGCCGAGTTGCTTCGTTTACGAAAACAAATTTTAATACGGCCCTTATAATAACCGAGAACACCTACCAACCGACCAAGTACTCTGATATTAAAATTCAAATTCTTTGCAAATACGCTGCTTTTTATTGAAAGCTATTCGTAAACTTTGGAAAATTATTTTATTAGTAAAAGTAATACCTAAAATGCTCTTCTTCTCGGCTTTTTGCGGATGGGATAACATTTTTCTATGGATTTATGACATTTTTTTCCACACCTTCTTACCAATATGTTTTATAAAACATGTTAAAATTTTTTTAAAATAATTGCCAACGCCTAATAAATTATGTCATGTGTTACAGAGTGTAGAATAAGTGTTCTATTTATTACACTTTTACGAAATTTCAGAATTTTTTCAATACTAATTTTTAATATTTTTAATGTCTTACGTGTTAAACCTGTGAGTTATGCAACCATCAGTCCTTATAAATAGGTGTGTGTGTGTGTGAAATATATATATTTTTTTTTTCTCTCTCTCTCTCTCTCTCTATATATATATATATATATATATATAGAGAGAGAGAGAGAGAGAGAGAGGATCAAGAGGATCGAAACAAATAGGCTTTGGCTGAATTTACGCAGAAAGTGTGACAACGGTAGGAGCCCCACCGATCCCGTTACAGAATGATTGCTTTCGGCGTCAACCTCCCAGTGAATGCACAGTACTATATCTTTTAGCTTATACTTGGATACTGGGGGACCATTTAAAGGCTTTCGTTACATCGTCGAGACTCTTTCTTTTTTCCGAGGGATCAGAATTTTTCCTATAGTTCACTGACAAATTGAGCTTGCCGTAAATTTATTGTCGTGGAGTAATTTTGAGGTGTACCTGTGGACAACCAATGAAAATCATCACATCTATAGTTGTCCATATTCAGGATGGCCAATGGCCTGACGTGTAAAATTATATATCTAAGGCTACATATTTAATTTGACTATTTGGTACATTTCGTGATATTGACTCAACACTTTCGAAGGGGAGCAACATCTATTCCCATATGACATTTATCAAAATTCGAAAAATTATGATATTTTTGTTTATTTTTACTTCTGGAATTAAAATTTTTTATTTTTAACGAAAGAACTGTTTCTTCTTTGTGTTCATTATTAATAGAATTTACATTTTGATAAACAAACATTTGAAATTTTTATTTACTCTTCATTTTTTTTTTTATAAAAGAATTTTTTTTAATTGATACTTTTAACGAATATCCGAATTTTATATTTAAAAGCTATATTTGGTCAGTTTTACATAATCAATTAATTTAGTTTAGACAATCATTTAGAAGAATCTATAAATATTAATTGTTCAATTAATCTATAATATATAATTGTTCAAAAATGAGTACAATAATAATTCATCTTTATCAGTCAACAATTGATATTGGAGGGAAAAAAACTTATCTATTATGTGTAGGCAACAAGGTTTTAACATAATTTTATACATAAACGTAATTTTCAGTGTTTGAAAAAAATTATTGAAACAATGTAAAATATTCTTTATTACAGAACTTAAATTGTTTAAAAATTTAATTGACAATATATTTATTTTTTATTTACTTTTTTCTTCTCTCATTATTTAATATTAATATAAAAAAATATTTGATTATTTTTAGTTTATTAAAGATATATAACAAAAAATTCTTTACATATACAATAAATATTTATAACGGTTATAAATAGTAAATTTTTTTAGTCAAATATATATAGTGATACAAAATAAACTATTAAAAATGAGAGTGAAATCATTCAGGGTAAACAGAGGACAGTTTTGAAATTCATTCAATTAATAGAAAAATAGATAAGCTTTTATTTAAAATTCTTATGTGATTATAATTGTATATTTTATTAATAAGTACAAATTATGTAATGATATTTACTGTCTATTTATAATTTCTATAAATAAATATTAACTCGTTATCTAAGAAATTAATGTTACTTTACTTTAGTACTAAAAAAAGAGTTTTATATATATTTACTAAAAAAATTTGTGCCTCTAAGAAAATAGAATTTTCAACAAAATTAGAGAACATAATTTTTTATGAATACCAATTACATTACAAAAATAAATAGGTAATAATAAATACCATTAGAAGTGTAATAAGTTGTAATTTATATGTGTAATAAAACGCTAAGACAATATTTTTCTTTCATTTTATAGACATCGAAAATATATTACTACTTATTTACGTTTATTTATAATAGTTATGAAATTTAACGTAATATTTTTGTTTAAAAAAAACTAACAATTAAGTTCTTTTTCAACAATTTATCTACAATTAAAGTGCAAAAAATCAAATAAAAATTGTAAGTTTACTTGAATACTATTTATATAACTAAATTTATTACAAATTATAGATGCATTTCCAAGAAAATCTATTTAGTTCGATAAATATTAAAATAATACTTCTCTGTTGTGTATAAATATTTTATTGCAATATAAAATTAGTTACAATTATTAAACATCACTTAGGATATAATGATTCGACATTCCGTTTGAAAAAAAAAATTTTTATGTATCTAAGTATTTGAAAAATTTAAAGTTTTATGATTAAATAGTCGTGTTAGAAGGAAAAAATACATAATCTTAGTGACATATAATTTTAATTCAAACAAAGTCTGCTTCATATAAACAATATTTTCTCTTAGCTGCTTTCTTGGCTTAATATCTTAAAAATGCATTTTCTTCTCTACTTTAGTCGCAATATCCAGTAAGAGCAGTATTCGCACCAACGTCTTATAAAAAATAATCACGCATGTAAGTTATATGCTTTCATAGAAAAAGTAAACATTAAAAGTATTGAGAGACAATTTGCTGTTACATGCAGTTGGCGAAATCTTCTCTTTATACTATGATGTTCAAACAGAGGTAATTCTTACTTATTGCAGATGAAAATTTTTTTCAAAACTTTTTAAGCATAGAAAAATAATAAAACTACCAGATAAACGTGTGCATATATATGATAAATTTTTGGATTACTTCGTAATATTATTATTGTTCGGTTTTGAGAATTTCTACAAATTTCGAGGACCTGTATTTTTTAATGCATGAAACTAACTTTTTACCAGAATGAATTTCCATGTTTGTGTAAATTAAAATATGAAATGAAATATAGTAAATCCCTTTATTATTAAATTAATGTAACTAGATTAAATTCTATTAAAGAATAAAAAACATAATGAATAACAAAAGATTGTATAACTTTACTAACAACACTTAAAATTATATTTTGCGAACCATAAGTATCTTTAAATAATCGAAAAATTGTCGCTCTAAAATATCTAATGGCTATGGTATATATGTGTGCGTGTGCAGGTATATATATATTAATATGTGTGGTATGTGTGTGTGCGGACATATATGTTAATGTGTGTGGTGTGTGCGCGTGAGTATGTATATTAATGTGTGTGGTGTGCGCGTGCGTATGTATTATTGAATAGCTTGTTGTATAAATGTTAATTTTAGCTTAGGCGCACGAAATATTTGTTTAGAAATGTTTCGATATCCAATTGAAAGCGTTAAAAATCAAGAACTGCTCAAAAACATTGAATTTCATAGAAGAAAAGCGAATCAAACAAAAGAACTGGCTTTGACAAATATTACCGGAAAAAGATTGAATTCTTCCAATGGTTCCGGCAGAGTAAAGAAAAAGAGAAGTGGCTAGGAAAAACATCGGTACAACGTGAGTAAAACTTTCCCCATCCCTTATAAAAACAGCTTAAAATGTCCTTTGCTGCCTCACATGCAGGTAAAAGCGACAAAACGGGCATAGGAAATCAGCGCTTTGGTAGGAATCTCGCGCAAGCGGTTACACTTCTTTGCATGCCCGGACTCTCGCAGCGGTCGTCGCCTTGTTCGCCTCTTCCGCGGTAGCGTGGAAAGCTCGGGGAAAATTGGCAGGGATCGGTAAACCCTTTGTGCGGGCGTGGTGCACGGGTCAGGCGAAGGATAAAAGAGCGTAAACAGCTGCTAGTGTCATTTCAATAAACGGCTAGTAGATCGGATTTTCAGTCAGGGGAGGGCCTCTCGGCCCTTTGATCCCGTGGGGCCCTTGCGACGGAATTCAATTCTTTCGGTTCTCAACCCTGCCTACTCCCCCCCCCACACCACCCTCCCTACCAACGTCCTTCGCCCGTCCACCTTGTCGCTAACCCCCTGTTCCGCCACACGTCCTTCCTCATACCACTGCACATTCCAGCCACGTCCCTGCCCTTGGTCGTCTCGCCGCAACCCGCCCTCGATCGAGCTACCTCGATCCCGGACCCGATCCCCCTTTACTTTTCGCACTCTAACACGCGTCCGCGACTGTCGGCGACTCTTGCATACTTACGCGCGTGTCTCTCCTCCCTTCGCCGCTCCCTTTCTAAACAACAACCTACCCGACAGTTCCCGTCTCCGAATTTACGAAGTGATCCGGAATTCTTCTCGCAGCCCTTTTCAGCTTGCAGCTCGATCCAATCGATCCCGAGCGGAATGCGATGGATAGATTTTCTAGACAGAATCGTACTCCACGCGCACGTGTGCTAACTCTGAGACGTGATTTCCGGGAAAATACAGAAATTTTTCCTCTTGACTTGTCAGAGGCAAATCTTGCGACATGTTTTTTTTTTCCTCTTCCAGGCCATCGGTCGTGCACGCTTTTTTAAGCTTCATGCACCTTCCGACGCTCCTTCTTTTCTGGCCGATACCGACTTGTTGTCAATCGCCAAAATTGTCATTGTTACTTATTTGTTTAAATCCATTCCGATTTTTTTCACTTTTTTTGTCTTTAATAAATAAATCTGTGCTATAAACTTTTAAATAAGCATAATGTGCGTTAAAAGCTTGCCTCTAATCTCACTCTATTTTAAATACGAAAGGCACTTAAAAAATATTTAGTGACAAATTTATTTAAAAACATTGAATTGAATATAATTCCTCTAAAATCAAATATAATAATATTATTCAATCTTTCTCGACATATAATTTAATATAATTTATTGACATATATATTTTTTTGTGAATCTTTAATGTTTATTTTCAGTATAATCAATATCGAATTCTATTTTATGGTTTGCTGTTCCCTTGTTCGCTAACTCTTAACATTATAGCTGATAATTATTACAAAATTATTTTACTAATATTTATAATAAGCGCTTAAAGTATATTCATTCTTAAAATGCGTTGAAATGCGTAAATAATGTATAGATTTCTTCATGCAGTGCTACTTATTAGAATGTGTCTATTTAATATATTGAACAAAGCTCGATTTAATTAAAAATGCTTCTGAAAATATAAATAAAACTATTGCAGGGTTAATGCTTTATTTCATATTAAATATTTAAAATATTGCAACATATTATACATATATCATTACAAAAATATATATTTTCATTAATTTATTTATAAAATTTGAACTTTTGCAGCTTTTGAAAGATTTCCTGTAATTGCTAGTTACAATATCGAAGGCCTTTACAGTTGACCTTTAATTTTTCAGATATTTTTACAATCAAGAGGAATCAAATCATAAAAAAAACTTTTGACAACGTGTTTGAAAAAATGGATGCAGAAGGATAAGAATTTGTATCATATACAAATTGATTGAAAAAGCCTTAAAAAAAATTACGTAAATTTAATTCATTACTTTCAATTTTTACAAAAAATTAAGGGATTTTTTAATAGAAACAAGTGAAACCGTCATAAATTATGCGTGCATATTATTGTGTATAAATAATTATCATGTTTAATTATATTCGATCAAAGCAATAAACAATAATGATTTTATATATTTAATTTTCTATTATATTTGATTGTATGTTATATTTCATTTTGATACATTATAAAGCATGAGCATTGTTTAACAAATTTCACACAATTTTTTAAGATAATTAGATTTGAAACTTTTCAGTGATTACACCTTTAAATATAAGAAAGTTTTTAAAATAAGTTAATAATTATAACGTTTTTATTTTAAAATAATTTTATTTATAAAATACCATATTACCTTAAAAATATACAGTTAGTATATATTATTCTATGAAGTTTTTTTTTAATTTGTAAGATTTCTTATCAATTTTTCTAAAAATGTATTTCTAGTAATCATAAAGTCTCAATTTATAATCGGTAGTACTAGATAAAACTTGTATCTTGTGCACTGCAAAAAAAATCTTTGAATCGCTCTCACTACTTTTTTCTACAGTTTCTTATACTTAATTTGTTTTTATAAGAGTAAACATTTTAAAATTCTTTTTCTCAGTTTTCAATGTAATTTAAATAATATGTTTTATCAATTAATATGAATAAAGGTTAAAAAAAGTTGAAGAAATACCAAAGGAAATTTTTAAAAGTAATTTTTAAATGAAACCTAATAATTAAATTATTCTAAACGTATGTATATTAAATAAGTACTTATATAGTTTTTAATTAAAATCGTTTATTACTAATTTTTAATAAATTTTTTTTTGCATTTAGACTAAAATTTTTTTTTTAATTTATTAATTTCTTAGAAGTAACATAGGCATATTTTTTCAATTTGGTTTCTTTATATTAAATTTGTTTTTGATCTTTTGAACTTTTTAAAATAGAAAACGGATTCTTGAGAAATAAATAAATATTTATATATATAATCCATATATATATATATATATATATGGATTCACTTATTTAAAATTTTCAGTAGCTAGAGAAAACTTTATATTTATTAGTTAAAATCTTTTATAAAAGGTTAGAAGCAATATAAAGTGATGAAAAATCGAAATTAATCAAAATTATACAAAAACGAAAGTGATGTAAAAAGAAAAATACTTATGATTTCGGAGAGGAATTCAATTATCAATAAAAATGTTTTAGGATAAGTGTTGTGATTGTCGCAATGTTATAATTGGTCGAAAATAAAATAGCCAGATTCGTAAATTGTTTCAATAGGTGTTGCTCTTCGCGCCTTCGACGGAAAACTCTCCACTAATTTTTCGCAACTTTGATGCTCTCTTATATAGTACATAGGGCTTTATATACTGCTGGAGAACAAGAGCGTTGCGGGTAAACATTATGGTAAGAAAGAGTAGACGAAGACAGGTATAGTTTCAGGAGTCTTATGAGACTACTGTCAACAAATGTATCCAGACATGTTGGCTGTAGGTTGATATAAGTAATAAATTTTTGTAGAATCGGCTTATTTTCATTATCTATTTATCTTTCTCATTCCTGTGTTCTTCTTCTCTTTATTAGCTCTCGCAAGGCAGACTTTTTTCAATCGATTTTAATATAAACGTATTCGACAAATTTTAAATGCCTAATGACCGGGACTCTTTACAGGATAACGAATTTCTTTCCTTCTTTTCCTTCTTTTCGCTGAGAGGCCTCGGGGTTAATTAAGAAGGGCGGGTCTGAGTCACGCGATTAATATCCGTAATCGATAACGACACCACAGTTCATAGCTGCATAAAACGACGAGGAAATTCGCTTTGTCTAATATACAGCAAAGAGAAGAATTGTCTCTTACAATTTTATCGTGAAGAGTTTTCTATATTTCTCTTTTATCAAAGGATAATTTCACTCTACTTGCCAACATTCTAATTGAAATACAAATGTAAGTACTTTAGAATAAATTAAAATAATTTTCAAGTAATGTGCGTTTTCATTATAATTTTTCATTCGTTGTCGCGTTACACACGATGTGTAGTAACTTCGATATTTAGTTCAACTTTAGAAAAGTTCAAAGTTACAAAACAAAATGTTTTTATATTATGAAAAGTATATATTAGTGAGTTTCCAAGTAACTTTAGCACTCGCAATTTAAAAAGATTTAAACTTTGTATGCATCTTCTATCTCACATTTTCTGGAAAAGAAGTTGTTTCTAAGCTCGAGCCGTACGGAAATCCAAAGTTTAGCCAATGTATGATTTTTATAGTATTTCAATTTACAAAATTAAATCTTCTGGTATTTTGAAATTTATTAGCTGTAAGAATTTTAACAGACTTGAAATTAAAAAGTCGTTTTATGAAATATAAAATTTTATTGTTGTCTAATAGAATAAAACTCTGCTGTTATGAATACAGAATTATACATTCAGTAAAGTGTACATTAAGAAATTTTTGTATTTTGTTGAAATAAAATGAATTTTAACAAATCTCTGGTTAAATATATTCAAAACCTTAATTCGAATAAATAAAATAACACTGTATTTAAATTTATACATTTATGCTTATTTGAAATAGCATAAAATGGTTCAACAAAGTGTCGATTTATGAATAAAAAATTAATTTACATTAACAGTACAGCATTGGTGTAGATAAAAGGTTAAAAAAGCAGACTTACAATTATAAATCAAATTTTACTTTTCAGTTTGAATGACCAACTCATGATTCGTAGTTGGCGAATCATTCGATTTTATCCTTGGTTGGGTGATATTTTAAAAGATAACCTTTACCCTAATTTAATGATTAGAGCAATCGTATATTTAATAAAAATATTAACATGCATCAAAATATTAGAGGCTTCCAATTGAAATTTATTCATTTTTTTTTAATCGTACAATCACATAAGTATGTACTTAAATTAATTTAGAGGTAAGCATAGAATTATTCCGTAGTCGGTATGATTGTTACAACACTTTTGTAACGACATGTTTACGTCGGTGAAAGTTATATAAGTTCAAAAAATATTTTAAAAGCGAGGTTCGATTTCGTACGTGGCAATACCCAAGCAACTAACTGCTCCTTTTAGAAAGGTTTACCAAACAATCCAAAATAATATGACGCGTAGTCTACATTCGGCCTTATAGTAATGGCGTGATTTCGAGTTACATACTTCCATCGAAGTATGTTTGAATCGCGCTAGCTCAAAATTCACGAGACCACCTCGGAAAGTTCTCACTAACTTTCAACCCCCGCGAACTATCTCCGACGTGTTGGCAACGATTTTTATACGGTTCTCGTATTTTTCTTGCAGTGGGCGACTTCAATCTTCTCCGTCGGAACTTTCATGGCTAACGTTAACGTAGTAGAATTACAGCCTTCCTCTGGGATATTATTCTTTTAGAGTTGACCCGCGCCATTAGATAACGCCTGAAAAGTTACCCGCTTGTCTTCAAGGCATTTCCACTCCATCGGAGAATCGCGAGTATTGTCCTTCTACTTTCTTTATAAAGCCCCTTTCCTAGGTTTTTTCCCTTTTGTGAGGCGTCGTCGCTATCTTAGTCGTGAGTGTATCTTCAAATGCGAAACAAAGTTTTCTTCGTTTTCTTTATCGGGCGAATTGAATGCAGGCATTCTTTCACCAAACTCGATTAAATGACATATCGAATGGAAACAGGAATCGTTGTAAATTTTCGAAACTTTTTGCTTCAATGGGACTTCCTTTCCCCTATTTATAAAAATTCAATTTGCTACATTTCTGGCTTGGCAAATTTTTCGAGCTTAATGCTAAATGAAAGTTCTTAGAAAACTTAATTACAAAATCGTCTGTAATTTTATAAGAATGATATGGCCTAATTATATGGATTGCAATTAATTTAATACAGATTTTAAGCTTTACATTTATTATTATGTTTCAATATTTCAGGCTTTTAAAATTTATTTAAAATTAATTGTAACTTTTTATAGTAAATCTTATACTATTGCCAAGTATCCTTAATAAATTATAGACCACGTGTATTATATTTTATATAGATTTATTCGAGCTTAGATACCGACGTTAAAAAAAACTTTTCAAAATGAGAGAATGCGAAAGGAAGAATAAAAAAATGTTTACGAATAAGCTATAGACTTGGAAATTTCGTAGAATAAAAACATAGCGATAATAAAAAGTAGCATATGTGAAATACAATAAAAAAAATCAATAAATTAATAATCTAAAAATTTTTTATGCGCTATGTTTTCTATGAAGTTCTAAATAAATGGTATTTATAATTTAAACATCCTGGGTCAAATCATCTTCATACTTAATAATCAATTATTTAACATAAAGTTTCTCATTATACAGTCAATGTAATGCTATTAAAAAAACGATTATTGGTATAATCCAAAGCGCTATTTAGAATTACGTGGGTGTACACAAGAATATATCTATATATACTGAAAAGTAGTTATGTTATTACGTGCATATTTCTATATAGAACAGGGCAATGCTCCCTGTGGTGGCCGACAATGCACAAAGATCAATCTCCCTTATGAATTTCCGGACGGCTAAGTCTCGCAGCAGTTGGTTGCCGAATCGTTTCTAGTTTACCAACAGCAGGATTGCTGATAACGGCTTGTGGTTCTCCTACTGATTTCCAATTTCAACGGTTATTTCTACAATATATCGGCAAAGTTGAAAGCATACGGCCGCGCATGACTTGTTGACAAAATTTTGCTTAACTTGTTTTGTCCGATGGCGGTCAAAGGTAGGCAAATCGAAATATACCACTTCGCTTGTATTTCACTTTAATTCTTTATCAAATAGTGATAGGAGTTTTTTATGGATTTTTTAATCCACTGTTTTATCTATCAGAGTTGATTGTTCTTATTGTATTAGCACATATACGACACTATAAGCAATTTATAGTTAGTATAATAAAGATCCATTGTATCAGCATTTACGGTAAATTTACTTGAATTGAAGTTTATCTCGTTCGATTCATTAAAATTGAAATATGACGTATTAAATGACCATTTGAAATGAATAATGATCGATCGGAAGCCTTTTTAAAAAAAATGTGATCTTTATATTGACCTGTGATAATTAACTACTAATAAAGGTAAATAAAAAGAATCTTTAATGAAAAAATCAGCATTTTTAGACTGATGAAATGATTTTTCATTTTTAATAAAGAAATCCTCTCACGTTTGCGTTGAATATTCACGTTACAATTAAATATTTTTCTGTAACTGAATTTTTATTGTTCAAAGAAAAGTATGCGTATGATGCAGAGTAATATAAAAGTGTTCTTTAAAACATAAAACAATGTAAAATTTTACAATACCACGTGCCTTCATTTATTTTTTAATACATAAAACATTCAAGAAGTGATTAAATACATTTTTTGGATGATGTATGTACGTACGTGCGTACATGTACAAAAACATTTTTTGAAGCTTTTAAAGAAACTGTATATTTTTTATCATTAACAGTATTACATAAAAACTAATGTAAGTAATTTTTAGTAAATATGAGTAAAATACGATCTTAATAATAATTGATAGTTGATAGAAACCTTCAATGGTTTTATCTTTTTTTCCAATCGCTAATTCAATCCTTTGTAATTAATTCTTGCACTTGCTCATTATAAGGAAACGCATTCATCGCCTAGGCATCGATCGTAAATAATATCTGAAATCGATCGAATTCTTTCTTACCTATGGAGGGGCTTTTCCTAACCAGGTCGTAAGCCAATTTTGTTTTGAATGTTTTGAAACCGTAAAATTCCGGGTACTGGAGAGCATCAAACTCTAATAAGCTTTTCAATAAACTCGAGGCGATAATCGCGGTTTGCTTCCGGTGTTGTTGAGTAGTGCCTTCAGGACAGAGTGTCACTTTTGACGAGGACGCGTGCGTTGCGCGCTTCTCCCCATCTCGTCCCCTTCTCGACTCACCACGGGGCCCGCCAATCACCCTAGGTTTATGTCAACGAACGTCTCTTTTTCTCTTCGCTTATGTCTGTGCAACCCTTGCGGGTAACCTTGGCAAGCAAGTCGAGTAGCCCTTTTAGCCGCCAGGTAATAAGATACGTCGTTGGCGGGAAATTTTTGAAGGGTACATGCGACAGGAACTCGAAACTCTCTTTTAGTTTCTTTCGTTTTATTCTCCTTCTTCATCGTGAGTCTTTCTCCCTCCCTCCCTCTCTCTCTCTCTCTCTCTCTCTCTCTCTCTCTCTCGTTCCCTCGGAAATCAGGAACCAGGCCCAAGGATTGCACATAGCTGAAGCTGCTAAAAGTTGTAAAGAAAGGAAACGGATGAACGATGGATATGAAAGTGTTCGGTCATAATTCTATGCAGTCACCGTTCGAAATGCTACAGAAGAATAAAAAAGGCTGAACCATCGTTAACGTTAAGATTTTTTTAAATGTGACCAATGAACAACCTAAAGTGATATTGAACTTGTTGAAACAGCTTTTTTTTTTAAGTACATAGTTCACATATTGTCCTTATTTAATTTTGTATTAAAATTAATATAAAAGGCACTTAATATTATATTTTATAACTAGTAACTATAACTAGTAATGTAGTTTAGACATAAAATGTTTGTTAACAAGTAAATACTTAAGATTAAATTAATGAATTATAATTGAAATGAAAAAAAATAATAAGCAATGAGTAGGGTAAATTCATTTCGCATGGCAGAAAATAGTGCGATGATATTATAGCTCGAAAACGGCTAAGAAATAATTGTCTTTGTCGTAATTGAAAGTAGACGAATGAAATGAAGAATGTTCGACCGTACAAAGTAGCATTCTATATAAAAATGGAATTCAAATATTGTTCAAGTAATAAATATTAATGGATTAGTCTCTTGACATTAGCATAAGTTATTATCTCAAATATGCAATTCAATATAAATTATAATATGTAAATATAACGAATCACATCAAGTATAATTCAAACAATAACGTGACGAAACGAACTAGTCAGTATTCAAAGCAGCAAGCTCTTGATTGTTGCGAATAAACTCGATTTTAGTTTATTTGAAAGCAATAAAATAAAACAATAAAATCGAGCAATGATCGATTTGTTTCAATATTTTATTATCCCAATTATAAACTTATCTAAATAAATTAATAATGTTTGAGTAAAATTTTTTTTTAAGTAATTATAAAAATCGAATCATTTTTTGATTTTCATGAATTATGCAACCGAATTATAGTAATACTTTTTATGCATAGTTATTTATGATAATAAAAATTCGAATGTAAAATACATTTTAAACTTATAATTTTATGCATATTTATGAACGATACTACTTAATTTTATGGTGAAAATAAAATTTCTATCCTTTAATAAAATTGTCAAAATCAGTTGAATGTGTTTTTTGTTGTTTGTTTTTAATTAAATTTTCTCTAATTATTGTAAAAGTAGCAATTGTTGTATAATGTACGAGCTAAATGTACACAAATTTGAAAAGGTATTAGATCCTTGCAAGTAAGTACGTACAATATGTATTTATATCCTATTCCTTTTTAAGGCACTCCTATTAATATGTATTCTTTACGCGGAAGGAAAATAAAATACCCTGTGAAAGAATAAGGTTAAGTAGCGATGTGTATGTGCACACAAAGGGGGTGGTCCTACGTAGGGGTGGAGTGGCCCCGATACGTCACGTACTACTCTTTGGCACTAAGACCAGCTGTTCGTTTTGGGCCTTCGAGAATTTTCTGCTAGTGATTCGAAGCGCCGTAGGAAGTCCGTCACCACAGGCTTTTGCGTTTTTCCGCATCGCACCCTCCCGATCACAGTCTCCGCCAGCATGTGCCCACAGTCACTTTTGATCGATGAGGAGGGTCCCTTTTCACCCCCGCTATCGAGGAAAAATGTGATAGATTTCATTTTTGCCTCTAGGCAGTGCATCATGGCGACTTTGGAACGTAGAGTTTTCCCTTTAGCGTCTACTTGATCGAGAGAACATTTTTTCTTTATTAATTAAGATGGAGCTGTTTTATTTAATAGTTGTCCTCGGTTCGTTATCAACATTGTAGTGTGAACTTTCTATATTGTAGCTAGTGTTACATGTTTTCATATAGAATGTGAAAATAAATCATTGCTTGTTTAGGCTTTCATTTTTATTATGTTACTTAAATTAGTTATAACATGGATGTTGCCACATTATAGACAGCCATGTAGCATTTATTTTCAATTTACCATTTGAATCATTTAGTCTCTTTCATGTTTCACATTGTAATTTTATTTACTCAGTAAACCTTTTACTTTTTTAAAAGTATATGCACAATTTTTTTTAATTATTAAATGATTATTAATACAATAATTCCATATATAATAAAATAATCTTGGTTGACATTTATGGCCAATTCAACATATTTCGAACTGTTATTCATTTCTAAAATTCTATCATAATCGAATTTTTTCGAATGAAATAAGATTTTACGTAAAAGATAGTTCTATTAGAGTAACTTGATTCACAAACCATTTTAACGTGTCAATGTATGCAGATATTAAATTGGTACCAATGTACTTAAATTGAATTAAAAATTTCTTTTTGTAAATTTATAACAGATTACCCTTAATACAATACGTATCAAAAGATTTTCTAATTTATTATAATTTAAATGTTTAAATTTAAACCGTTTCACAGACTACAACCAAATGTATATCTCTTAAAATAGTAAATATTTCACATGATTTGCTACATTCGTCATATTGAACATCTGCACCATTATTTGCTATCTAGTTACCTGAAAGTTGAGATTCTGAGTGGTTTGCTCTTTTGTGAAGTGCTATATCTTATCAATGTATTGAAAAATATGAAAAATTTCATATTCAAATAAAAAAATCTAATTTTACTTACATGAATAGAAGTACATTCGTTTTATTTTTAAATATGCATACCTAAATAAATATTTTGAAAGCATATGTAATGTTTGAGTGCTTTCATTAAATTAAATTTAAATTTATTATATATCATTAATAAATTAAAATTTATAAAAATAAACCAATTTTATGAAAACTATTAAAATAACGTTTTTAGACTAAACATCATAAGCGCTGTAGGATTTTTTTCATAGCAGATGTAGATGAGTCTATATATTCATTTAAAAACTATGTAAATTTATAAAAGAATAAAGTTTGTTTTATTAGTTTGTTACCATATCGATTTAAATTGAAAAATGTGTATGCTTTGAGAAAGATTGGAGTAGCGAAATAAAAAAACATTTTTTAATACTACCTTCGATGAAATAGTGAAATAATGTATTACACTTTTATCAAATAGCTAACAAAACTATAATATTACCTATGTATAATTGTTGGCAAATAAAGTTTTTTAAATTATTGTTTGTTTATAAATTTATAACTGTGTTACAAATTATATAGTCTAAAATTATTATAAATATAGAAATCATTTTTTAAATATAAAATTTATACAAAATATAAATTTTAAAAATTAAATAATTTCTACTGCTGTATTAAAAATTGATAAAATATTATTTTACCTATAAATTATATAATAATGTGCAATAATTATATTAAAGAGTCACATTTTTTTTCAGTTAATTTACCACCGAGTAAACTAATTTACGATTTTCCTGATTGTTCATAATAAGCTCCCCCGAAGAATAAGCGAATAGAAAAAGAAAATAATAAATAGCGGGGGAGTGCAGGAGGAATAACGTCATGACCTTATCCGAATAAAGCCCGAACAAACAATGCGGCTTCCCCATATGCTTCCGGTCTCTTATTTCATCGGTTATCCAGCTAGAGAAGTGCTCCTCACTTCCTCCTTATACTTTTGTTAGTAGCGCCGTTCTAACAGGAGCCTAGAGGTTTCCGTTTACCCATCTTTATTCCTACCGTCTACCCTACTACTTCCCTCTACTAACTTCCACCCCGCCTGTCGCTCATCGACAAACACCTGAACTCGATAGCGGATAGAAATGGCGAGGCACATTGGTTTTGTATAAAAAAAACTTCATCTTCATCATTCGACTAAAATAAATATTCGAGGGTATATTATACTATATTATGGTGCTATTATTAATTATACCTCCTTTGAATTCCAAAAGTATTTTTCTGAGGGGTCAAGGCCTTTGAGTATTCACTGCACTTCTTTTAATACTTCATCAACTTATTAATCTTTCATTTATTTAATTTATTTTAAGATTTTTTCATTTATGAAAAACTTTCAGTGCTAAGTACAAGTTATTATTTTAATTTTTTAAAGTATTTATGTATAGTTGTTCCCTGAAAAATTAATTTTTTACAATGATTGTAATAAAGTAAAAAAAAATATATTTAATGAATATTTTGAACTATGTTTTCTTACAGGTAGTTTTAAATACGTATAAATTTCAATATAAAAAATATTTGAAATGTTTAAATGCGTTGAAAAATAAAAAATACATGGTTGCAATTAAATTTAAGTACGTTTTTTATATAGTCAAATTATGATTAAATGTCTTCAAGGATTTTGTATTCGAAACATACAAAAATATATGAAAAAAATACATAAATGTACTTTATTTTATAATTTAGATTAATATATCGCAATCAAGTAATTCTTTTCAGGTTTATAGTTTTCTTGTTCCGATTCGTAAATTACTTTTTATCTAGTACAATATCTAATAGCGATTGAATTTATAATAATGTTCTTGATTTAATTTTGTATAAGTATAAGTTTTAAAAATTTTTTTTAAAATCACATAAGCAAGCATAGTACGCTGTTTATTAATAACCAATCTTTGTACAATATTAGCCATAATCCGCTTACTAATGTAAGCTGAGCAAGTACTTTATTACAAAGTCGTTCCCGAAGTAAGCTAAAAAGCTCTTCAAATTTTACTTCCTCGTAGAGAGATGAATTTTCAAGCAATGTGGACGTGTTAATAAACGAAATTAAGCCTCATCACTGTACTTCATATATACTGGTGGTACATTGAATGGCGCAGTATCAAATACATCACCCTGATATTCGTGTAGGCGTGCTTGACAATTCTTTTGCGTTCTTGGCACTTCCAAGGTATCATAATTGTTTCCTCCCAAATGAAAGGACCAGGTTAAGGGGAAGGTTGTAAGGTCCTGCCCGTCAGAAGATCCAGACGATAATACCGTTTTGGGTGGGTCGTCTGAACTGTTGAGGAAGAACAGTAAGCAGCTGGGGGTCTCTGCTTCATCAGCGAAAAGGCGCGCTCACGGTCAGCGGCTTATTGCCGGCATGAGAGTCGAGATAAGAGGAATTCAAGCATGCAGTTTTTATACGAAGTGTTTTTAATATTTTTATACCCAAGGCGCGAAAAACACTTTTCATTATCCGATATTAAAACAATCTTACAAATGGAGCGTTGGTCTATGAAGTAGAAAGTTATTAAGGTAATGGATACATCACTTAAAGAGTAATAATACGAAGTAACTGAAATCTTTTCAGTGAGTTTCCATCTTCCATCTCCTAAGATTCACCTATTAAAATGCATCACCAAAATAATTCGTGTTCTCGATGCGGCAGCGAGAGAACAAAGTAATTAAAAAAAAAACATAACATTGGCTGCTGACCGTCGTAAGAAAGGGTTAAGCTCGAAAAGTGAAAAACAAGCACAAAGGCCTGGAATGTTTTCAATTTCAATTCAGGAGAGTAACGTACAATCATCCATTATGATTCACGACCCACTTTCACATAAATCGGGCAATATGTTGCCAAAGGTGAATGGTTTTACCATTGTTCGGACTATTCTTTAAGACGTAAAGCACGGCAGTATCAAGATACTGCTGCTGTTGCTGCCTCGAAAAATAATTAAAAGACAATGCCGACTCGTTCCCATTATTTTCGGCGATTTGGCTTAGCTCTTGTGGAGTCGCGCAGCGCAAATCTTTACATTCCTCCCTTTATCTGTAATTTAGCCTTTGCTTCAGTGTCGCTGCCCAATGCAGCCGCTTTCGGTTTCCCTGATGTATTCAGATACCCTTAGGTGGCGTATCGTCGCCTGTCAAATTTTCAGGCATGCCACAGTGCTTCGTTAGTTGCTTGCTCGCTTTATTTCTTTCCTTCCCTACTTCGAGTCTCGCATTCATTTCCTGCACTTCATTTTCCCTTTCTCTTTCATTTACAGATTATGCGGATATAGCTTTTGTTGTTGGCTCTCATTGGTGTAGGCTTGTTCTCATTCGAGCGGCTGGATAAGTTGTATAAAAGCCCTTCGAGATACGTAATATCAAGTGTTCATTTTATTATTCTTTGTCTGTTTTTCTGTTTTCCACAGTTCTATTCTTTTACCCGTTAACAGCTGTTTTTTCTTATTATAATTAGAATCGTGATTGCTTTGCTTTCAAATAGTCGCATTATATGGTATTATTACCTATAATGAAATGAAGCAAGTCTACACGTACAGATAATGAAAGCACGGTAAGCTTTGGCTGTAAATCGCTGCTACAGCTCAGAATCAGTTGAGTTAATTAAACATCAAAGAAGACTGTTTGAAGGAATATGAATATTGATGTATAATGGAATCTATATTTGGAAGAGATGTATACATTAGTACATTCAAGATGAAGCTGAGAAGCCTTCGGTCGGGTAGTTTTACATAGGGAGAAAGACAGAGAAGGAGAGAGTGAGAGAGAGAGAGAGAGAGGGAGAGCTTGAATAATCAGAGAGAAAGAAAGAAAGTATCCGAAAGATGGTGACCAGCGTATCCAAGTGTCCATTCAGGCTCCTCGTCATCTCCCTTCGTTATTCCAGTTTTTAGCAGCATCGGAGGCACCGGTCGACTTCCTCCAGGTGGCCC
Source organism: Kradibia gibbosae (assembly GCA_018907135.1). Taxonomy (NCBI): domain Eukaryota; kingdom Metazoa; phylum Arthropoda; class Insecta; order Hymenoptera; family Agaonidae; genus Kradibia; species Kradibia gibbosae. Next base: position 39,827,578 of record JACCHX010000001.1, read on the forward strand.
ATATGGAGTCGCCACTGTCATTGTGCCGTCGCGACAGGACGTCGCAATTCGATCCCGAGGAGACGCAGTTAACATTTGTCGCACGGAGGACCGCGAGTGACCCTTATCACGCTCCAATATCACCGTCACCAGGCGTTTAAAAGGAGCGAATCGAGCTTCTTTCCCCTCGGGACACAGCGCGTTTCTTCACGTGATCGGTCCATTGTTGTTGCGTGTTGCCTCGGGAAATTAGGTTGCGTATTGTGTTACTGTACGGGGAGCCCGACCCTCTTTTCCGCCATGACTTAGCCCGGAGCCACGATTTTTTTCTCCTTTTCGGCATCGAGCTCTAACGCTATACCGATGCGAATCAAAGTCAGAGTGTATCACGGACGATGCTTCCAATTTAGATTCGTATCTTCGTTCCTAAATAATTAACGAAATTAGCAATTAAGCGCGGACGCGTTGGTCCACAGCATCGATATTAAAGGCAACGGGGCTCGCGAGTTCTTTAATTAGGCATGCATTTCGAGAGAAAAATTAACCTGTGGACTCCATAAGGGCCTGTATAATTCATCGATCGGCCCTTGCCATCCTGGCATTCACGAGGATCGTACTCAACGTCGTGGAGAGCGAAGAACCTAACCCATGAAGCAGTATAATTTCCATAATTCCAGCTTCGTAATTAGTGCAGGGAGTTCCATATGTGACTCTTGGCGGTCGGTCTTTACCATTCGGGGAATCAGTGAAAGGAAGAAGATCGGCGTACAGGACCGAAAATTCCGATGGTCGCACTGCCGAAAATTCGGCATGTGGCGGTACGAGCACAATGCGAGATTTACTTCTGCCCTGCGATCCTGACACGCGTCGACTTGATTGCCAAGTCCTCGACGAGCGCAGCCCATCCTTATGCACGCATGGAGGCTATTGCCTCGAACGTTCAGAACTTGGTCGAGTGACTTTTTTTAAGGAAGAACTTTCTTTTCATGATCCTTTTTAAACAATCCAACTTACACTTTATGTCGCCCATTGCTTACCTTTTTAATTTTTAAGTTTTAGTTAATTGAAAATCAAACATTGACTATTATCAAAATGTAGTTGCATCATAGCATTAAAGTTTTCAATGCAACCTTATAGAAATTCTTAATAATAATGTTTATAGACGTGTGCAACCTTTAGATAACGAGTACACACATCGTTATTTTGACCTTTTTTTGGTCTCATGTGTATCATTTGTGGTACTTACTTTTTGTCAAGCGAGTTATATTAATCTAAACACAACTTAAAACTACTAATTACTCTACAGTATTTTGTAGGTGGCTTTCGATTTCGTATATTATTTTATTTTTCATATTAATAATTGTTTAGTATTAATTACGTACCGAGGAAGGTAAGCAATCTACATTTTCTGAATAAAATATTGGTCACTATGGTTCACAATTATATGATCAATACAGTTAGGGCCTGAGTTTATAAGTTTATAATACCTCAAGAGAGAAACAGAGAGAATGATAGTGGAGTGTCCATAATACATGTATCTATAATTTACATATGTATATTCGGAGGAGGCGAAAAGGATTTGGTTATAGAGAATTTTTATATATATATATACGACACTTTATCTTGGTCGGCGCATCTCAGTCCACCCACTTGTGTTCGCGGCTATAATTAATAATTGAATTACCGAGCTTCCATCTCCTGTTGGGATCAAAACGAGATATCGGAATAAAAGACAAGGTATACTGGGGGTGGAACCTTTCACAAGGGCGAGGGTAATTAACGAGTTGAGACGATGGAATGGCGAGAGTTGACATTGGCCTAACGACTCTCAAGGCGTCCCGCACAGCGACTTTCGACGTCTCGTTTCGTTGAACTATTAACGGGCCACATGGATAGGAGCTTTTGACGATGGGAGGACGACTCCATTGTTTTTCTCTCCATCCCCAACTCGCGGCCCGTCATCATCGCACTAACCGCTCCCGCGTAATTACCGACTTAGACGAGAGCCTTCTTTCACATGCATGTCCTGTCAGAGGCAGCGCTAGAGGGAAGGAGGCGAGAGGAACTCCTTGGGCCAAAGCAGCGCCGATCGCTGTGCTTCTTTGGCTTCTCTTTTGCACGTATATGTCAAGGGAAATGTGCTTCGTAACTTTTATAATAAAGTGTGAACCATGAGGTCAATAATGAAGCGCTAGAGTCCGGGTCGGTGCACTACTCTTCGGTGCTTTCGATGGTATTTTTAGAACTATGGCCTTTGATAATGCAGCCTTTGATATATGTAAGTCTGGAACATGCGGAAGCATTATTCTGCATAATACAGATTCGATAAGTTTATTGGCCGGTAGGATTGGATCCCCATCGAAATATGCACGCGAAGTGCATTTAAATTTAAAAATACAAGATGCTGGCAGAGTGTATCTCGGGAGACAAGACTTTCCAATGATTCCGTGAAAATACTATTTCGATGTCATTTTCGATGCTTTTAACATAAATATTTCAATACGCGTACTGCAATGCCTATTGCTCCAAGTTTCTCGAGTTCCCTGTGCGCTCTATCCTCCCGTCATATCTCTGGAAAAAATGTCTCGGACACTAGCCCTTCTGAACAGATAACTGTAGTCCGAGCAACGACTTAATTCTCCATCTCTCTCTCTCTCTCTCTCTCTCTCTCTCTTTCTCTTGTTCTGGGTAAAAGTCTGTATTCTTTCACCCATCTCGAGGTCAAAGAGCTGCTACTTAGCTGTATATGACTATACTTTCGTATTAGATCAGAGTTCGTTGCTTTTTTCCCACTGGACTGGAAATACGATAGATGGCTGAAATAAGGATATCAACTCTTTTTTTTTTTTTTTTTTTTTTCGAAAATCCAGAGAGATAGCTATCTTTAGCTTGACGAATTCTCAAGTTTCTTTGTCTCAATGTATTAAAACTTCCATTATATAAATTGATGAGTTGATCAATCGAGGAAATTAGAGTGGATGGAGAAGAGCAGAGTTTTTCGATTGATGGACTCAAGATAAATTGACTCAACTCTCATATAATATATGTTTATACAGCACAAATTTATTCTGATATATACTTTTCTTATTTTTTCTGGGAAAATTGGGAAAATTAAATTTTAATACTAACAAAACTTGATATTCGTCATATTTACATCTCGCATTCGATTCATTTAAATCTCATGTAAACAGTAATGGCTCTGACTTTTTTAATTAATTACATAATAAAATTTAATAATTTTAAGATTTTTTATTTATCACTTTCTAAGAAAACAAAATTTATTGCTACATAAGGAAATGCATATTAATATGGGTTGGCTCAGCATTAGCAATAGTTAAGATACAGAGATTTATTCGAAGATATTACGGTATTTATAATCAGAGGATTATTAGTAAATTTATGTCGTTTAAACATACAATCTTTTTAGATTACATTGTCAAATTAAAAAAAAAGTACAAATAATGTATATATTATTCATTTTATACGATTCTTTTGATGTATAATTTTATTTTCTACATGTTAGTTTAGTATAAAATATTTTGAATAGAAATAACAATTTTATGATTAATAAACTTAATAAGCTATTTTTGAAAGCTAATGGTTAATATAGTGGGTCTTTTGAATTAAATGTTTAACTACTTATAGAAATAGTTTTTAAGAATTATAATGTTCCTTTCTTAATAAGAATTTTTGTACTGTAGAAATAATGTAAATTATTCAAATTCAAAACTATAGCATTAATTAGAGGAACAAAAAAATAGACTACAGTGAAAACTCATAACCAAGTAATTTTAATCAAATAATTCACTAGATTAAAGGGATGATGATTGCCATTCTCAATTAAAATCAAATGGATTATTATTCATTTGCTTGCTATGTTTCATATATTTATTTATTCATTATTGCATTTTGATATAAATAGGCTTCTGGTGTATTCCCACGAAATAATGGTATTTTAATGCAATTGAATCGAGTATGTGGTAAATTGGTAAGAATCGGCATTTCTGTCCTCCTATAATAGCAGTGATTTATTTGAGACGTGTCCTTATAGAAAATGCATCTTAAAATCCCACTGTCAGAATAAAAAACCTACTGCAGTTGCGATAAAGAACCGCCCGTCGCAACATTTAGTAAATGTGACAGCGAGTTTTTCCTTTAGAATTCCTGGACCCACAATGATGTAGTGATGGGAAGTCGGAGTGCAATGGTCCGATCTTCCGTCACCTAATGATGTTGAATAATGAAACGTTCATCCGATATTTAGCGAATATCGGTGAATCCCAGCCGAGAGTAACTCCTGGATTCTGGACATGAGTCCTGGATCTCTGAGCATCTGGTGCTTCTAAGCCGTCCCTCTTTTCACAATGGGCCATACGCAATTGGTACCTTGTCGTGCACATGTTAATGCGTGGAAATACGAGGCTCGATTAAGGTCCGGACGACACGCAATGTGGCGTGTGCCATATCGAACAAAAGGAGAGGAGGTACGCGCGAGTTATTGTCCGTCTCGGTGGATCGATTCCGTTGACGCCCCGACGCTGCCCACTCCTTTTACCTTTTCGGAACGACTTTCTGCTATATAAGCTCCTTCTCGTGCCTCTTCAATCCTCGACCTTTTTGCATCGGTGGAGGCGGAACAGCTTTATGGTTGCGACCTCTACGCTATTTCAGGGATCATCCTTCATTTTGCCGAAGCCCGATTTCACTTGGCTTTTTGCTCTAATCTTACGAGCTTTAACACTTGACATTTACAATAACATTAGTTTAGAGGAGCTATATTTTTAATGTTTTCTAATTCGTCAATATTGCATGATGGTTGTTTAGAAAAATCGGTTTATTACTTATCTGTTTTTAACAAATTTAGTGCATTACCACTCAATTCGGCTACGAATTCGGCTAAGAAGTAAAAAACAAAAATAAAGCAAAAAGAAAAAAGTAGTGTTATAGTCCTGTTATGAAAATTAAAAAAGGCAATAATTGAAAGAGGATGAATTTTTGAAGTATTAGATAAGGCTCGGTACGGAGAATCTAATTGTTTTTAAAATATATGCTTAATATTTTTGTCGCCGTTTCATAATGCGTTGATATGATGTTTCTGATTGATACATCAAGTTCAATTAAATTTCTGCAAATATTAGTATGCATATGTATGAAGATCGTATGGCACGTATAGCACTCTTTTAAATAATTTTTTGCAAGTCAATGGATTTTTCGATTAACTTCTATCGATAACTTCTATCGATATCCTTTATACATTAAAGCATATTATGTAATTATAAGATGAAGAGTCCAGTTGCGTTACAATTATGCTTAATAATCGATCTATTAAACCTCCGCGCCACAATCTTCCCTTTGCTTCTCTGTGCCATTGACAGACAAAGAGACACATTTGTATATGAGGAAAAGCGATTAGTTTTTAATTTATTACTGAGTCGATCGCGTGAAATTTCGAGTAACTCGTACCGATGTCACCGAGATCTTTTTTTCTTCCTCTTATCTTCCTTTTCTCTTGTCTTCTTTATTTCGGACACCCCAGGAAATCTACTTTCCCGTCGATTTACGCTCTTTGCGTTTTTTTCCTCGATATTTTCCTTGCCTGTACGTGCGAGAACAATTGCTCAATTGCTTCGCCGGCGATTCATTACTTATTCCATTATATTATGTATAATCTATGGCACTGCAACATTTTCATTTATATTAATATATTTCATGCTTGCTTTTAAAATTTACACGACAAAAGAAAAATTAAGTATATTTGAGATTTTTTTATGATGCTTATTTCTGAAATATTATGGAATTTCACGTTATGACATTGTGATATTTCAGAAAATATTTGTAAAAAGATTTTATATTTCTCGCAATAAATTTTTGCTATATAGGAATATGATTAGAAATTTATAAAAATATATTTTGTATATGCTTATTTTTTAAAAACGTTGAATTAGTAAAACATGTACATTTATATAAGAAATTAATTAGAGAAATTATTTTCAATTAAGCTTTCTTCTTTGAACCATTATCATCAAACGTAAATATAAATAAATATATATGTATATAAATATATATAAATATCAATCATTATATTTTCTTGAGCAAGTTTCAATAATTCATGAAATATTTTTTATTTTTGAAAGTTGACTAAATCATCATTGTTAAGAGTTAATATATAATAAGTTAATATATATAAGAGTTAATATATTACACTGATTTTTAACATTACACTTATTTTAAAATACGCTTAAAAGCTCAGTTTATCGGCATCTTATATCCAAATGTATTAATTTTGTTTCACCAATTCATGATGCATCAAGTTACCATTTTTGATTGATATATCTAGTTGAATATTCAATTCGATTCAGTTCCTGCAGACGTTAGTTTGCATACGTGTGACGGCTGTATGATAAGTGTAAGATTATTTCTAATAAATTACTTTGTACAAGTAAATGAATAATATGAAAAGTGCATCAACATAAAAATTGGAAAAATCTTTATACTTGACAGGTTTATTGTTATAATAAATATTCTATTTTAGTAAGCATGAAGGAATGAATTGACAACGCATTGGATATAGCAGTTGTAATTTCACATTCATCTAAGGAATATATGTCAGAAAATTAATTTCTTGAAATTTAAAATATGCTTCGAATCACATTTATTACATCTGGTTTAAATTTACATCAGATACATTATTTGGCAAAGTTGTTAGGTGATAGGCATTAGGCTAGAGAATTTTTCGCTGAGCGTTGCTTGGCGTATATTTAATTATTCAAAGTGTATTTTATGTAACCATAGAATCCGAATTTGACTGCTATTGGTTAAAAATATTACGAATGGTTAGTTTATTTCATACGTTAATTTTTCCCTTTACTTTCTTTTTGTAAGCGATAATTTTTGATAAACAGTTTTTGTAAACAAGAAAAATAAAACAAAGTTATTTTAATACATTCTTTATACTTTTAATTTGATCTCGTTTCCTTTTTTATGCAAATAAAGAACAATAATTCAAGAAAAGGGCGATATAATGAATTTTTGAATAAAGAATATAATAAATGTAATTGTTTTTTATTCTCTTTAAACGCTTTAACTTAGATCTATAATTAAGAGTAATAATTAAGATGAATTATTTAAAATCTTTTAGGTTTTTATAACAAGTTTATTAACAAGATGCGATTGATTTTTAATTAATTTTAAAAAGTAAAATTTTAGGTATGGAAAAACTTTAAGTTCTTTTTTACGTTAAAATAACATTAATAAAAAATTTTAAGATTAATATAAAATAAAACTTTAGTTTTAGGATTAAGTGTTTTTATAGTTTATATAATTGTTTTTGTTTATTTGATTCGTCTGCATATTTAAAAATAATTGATAACTAATTATCACATTTGAATACACGTTTTTTAAAAACAATTATAATGATCGCATTTTTAAAACAGGCCAAAAATTATAAATAATAATATAAATTAAAATAAAAAATTTTCATAAAAATATAATTAAAATTTGTATTCATTTTCCATACATTGAATTTATTATTTTTAAAGGTTCAAAAATATTAACTTTTGTTACAATAGTATTTTGCTTCTATTAAAATTGAACATCTTTTAATAATTAAAAATTTTATAATCCATTAGTTTAAAAAATCGCGAAAGTATATTAAAATTTCATTATCAAAAAAAACCAATACATTGATGTTTATTTGAATTAAAAGTACCTTTTACCTTTTAAAAGTAATATTTTGTAAACAAGACATTTTATTAGTTCACAATTATGTTCAGTACATTTGACAAATTCATAAAACGAGTAAAATAATTTAAATTGATTTTTTATCAAGAGTGTGTAAAACACCTTCGTTCTTCGAATATAAATCAATCGATATAATTAACTATTTAAAATCAACAATATTTTGATTATTAATTTTTTCAGAAAATTAAAGGATTGAAAATTATAATTTTAGTTTTATTATTGTAATTCTTTTTCGAAAAAAATCGGTATTTACTTGAAGTATTTAGTATTCAATTTATTTACCCTTTAGAATGTATTGCGAGTATGGTATAATGGGTTAAGAGAAAACGGTCTTGTTTCTATATTAATAGCGTAAGTAATACTTATAAATTACACTAGATTTATTTTTTGATTTGAAGTTAATGATAAAAAATTGATATCTATAATAAATTTAAGCAAGTTAAGCGATAATAAAAAAGAGCGAATTTGAATATCTTGGCAGTGTTCGTCAGGATTAATGCATTCGTACAATAAAAATACAGAATATTTTCCGTGTACTATGATTGTCGCTATTAACGTATAACTTAGTCTGAAAATTATATCCAAAGTAATTTAAGATTATAATTAAGATAGCGGACAGTAATATGGAACTAATTACATTACAAGGTAAGTTAATAAGAGCTGCTGCAATAATATGAGCAGACCGACGAGGGAAATTCATTCGTATTATTCGATTGTAAAAAAGTGTCGAATTATCGAAGATACATTTTCATCGTATACGATGAAGTAACTACGTAAAAGGGAGCTTACCGAGTGGAAGGAAGATTCTCCCTTCAACGAGTCAAATTTCCCGTAAGGGGCGTCACGTAGGAGAGCCAAAAATGAAAAAGTTAAAAATCATCCTAATAATAATTTAGAAAGCCGGTAATACCATAGTCCCATGATAAATTACTTAGAATCCATGCAACTCGGAAGTGAAATTGATTTTTGTCCGTGCACGGGCTACACTCGAGCTGCAGCTCCGTGGAAGAACCCCGAAGGATCGGCGAAGCTCGATTTTCGAGGGCCAGTCGACACGGCCCATAATGGCGGGTACGCCTCGATAATTAAAGCCGCCGAACTTAGTTGTCTCGATAGCGTTGCACTGGGCCCGTTTTCCTCCGGGCGTTTTAATCCGTCGTCCGCCGTCTCACCTATAACCCTCTTCGGAGGGTTTCCAGGGTAGAGGGAGATGACCACTGGATGGGAGAGAGTGGCCGGGCCATTCGCATGGGTGCCCATGGACACGTGCCCTCTGCGTGGGTGGCCTACGCTTTCCGATGTAATAAAGGGGTCGCGAGGAACGGCAAGAGTATGAGCTCACGACAGTGGTGAAAACTCATTCCATCGGATAATAGACGTAGGGAACGACACCAATAGTTTACAGCGCTATCCGATTGAAAAGCAACATAGAGTATTTGCAAATTTTCCAAGACGGCGAATGACATTTATCCCTCGTGTAATGACTTAATTGCGAACTAGCGTTGCTTAATATATTTAATAGCACGCGATTCGTCAGAGACAGAGCTATATTGATCATTAATAAGGCTTTCATATTAATAAGAATAATCAATAGCCAATCTGTGAACATTATAATTATATTAATTTCCATTATTTTATGATAATCTCAAAATTTTCAAGATTTGAGGATATTGAGTTTTTCACCATTATCCTAAATTTTTGTTGTATATTAGAAAGTAGGATTTGAAGATAAGCAAGCTATAGAACAATATTTTTTATTTAATAAATATACTGATAAAATCATGTTAATATCATCTAATCACTATCCTGCTAATATTAATTAACAATCGTCGTATTTAAAACATTCATAAGATTATTATAAAATCATAGCTACAATTATCCTCCTCAGTTTAAAATTAAAAAAAAAAGGAAATTAAAAAATTTAAAAGATAATTTTGTGAATATATTTTGAAATAAACGAATTTTAAAAACTAGCTATAAATATTTTACAAATAATTCTAGAAACTTTTTCCTTATAAATTTATTCAATAACTAATTCTATACTTGTTCCTCGTGATTAAAAAATAATACTTTGCGTCATTTCCTCAAATCTTTAGTATCCATACATGGATTTAAGTATTAAATTTTTTAAATTAACGTTTAACATAGGAGACGAGAGAAATTAGTTATGTTTAAATAATTTATAATTTAATAGATACAATCACTCTAAATAGAAAAAATTTTTTGCGTGTTCGTTAAATTTATTGTGACGCACATTTCAATACTTAGCCCGTATACTAGGACTAAATAATATAAATATATTTAAAAGCTATAAGCAGAAGATGAAAAAGGAGAAAAACACAGAGCCCATAAAAATTTTGTCCCGCCTACGACGTCCTATGTGACTGGTACTATGTGAACCAGCGATCATTTGAATATGTATAGCTAATAATTTGAGGGCGTGTGCGAACGTTTTCTCACGTTGTCCTATAGCATTGTATTTTATATCTCCCCGCAAATATATACGACTATCTTTTTATATATATATGTGTATATAATAAATGTGCATATCTATATTAATACGCGACGCATTTGTATTTCGTAAAATTAATTTAATGAAATATTGTGTAAATAGGTGTGCTCTAAATATTTTTATAATATACAAATTGACTCTTCTGAATACCATCAAAAATAGTTACAAGATATCTCACAGTAGATTTTCACATTAAAATTCACATTTAACTTTTGTATTAAAGCCCTTTTTTGTAATGTTAGTCTTTATTAAAAAAAATTATGCATGCATAAAAAGTCTATTGGATCCTAATAATAATATTCATTTATACTTAAAATTTATTGAAAGTAACATTGTGTTGATTAGTATCAATATCGATGTAAATTAAGTACCAATTCTAAAAGTCATAAAGGAAATTATTATTTTCTATTAAATGATTATAGTAAATTTGATTATACAGGTAAAAATTAACTAATTATAATGATTTCGTTCGCCAAAATTTATTACTTGTTTCTAGACCGATTTAATAATTAAGTTCATATAGGAAATGCAATGATAAATATTAAAATTTCAAGCTATATTTAGTAAATTATAATATTTAATACAAAGTATGAAGTTCGTCATGTATTTAATTTGTTTTAAACATGTTTATTCATGTAAAAATAAACAATGATTTCGTTGTATAAATTTAGTACAATAATAATAAGTTTAATTCAATTTTTTTTAAATATCACTAACGAGGAAAAATAAACCTACAACTATTTTATTAGATTTATTTTATTTCCATATCTAAAAGAAAATTACAATTGATTACAACAATAATTTTATCTTTAATTCTAAGACGCGGTCATGAAATGTTCGAAATACAAAATTAATGATGAATTTAACAAAATAACATAGAAGTTGAAGAATAATTAAGTACACAAAATGAATGTTACGTTTAACAGCCTTGGGAATTATATCAAAATTTAATTGAAGAATATTTATCCAGTATCGTAAAAGGTATATTTTAAAAAAGTGGATTGATAAAATGTTTAGTTAATAATGTGAGAAATACAACTTTTGATTTATTCATAATTAAGTTGAAAGCATTTTTTAAAAAAGTTTTGGCAGCGAATCATTATGAAAAAATACTATAACCAAATTTTTCGTAAAATAAAATGCATGTACGTAAAGTAGAGAGACCTTGTATTATAACAAATCTGAGATGGCGTTAGTTTTCAAAAATTCAGCATTCCTTGCATATTTAATTCCCACCCGGCTGTAGATAGTACTTGGGTACCTTTGACATTGATCCTCAAGTTCAGGACTCATGGTTCACGTATCTTCATTCTGTCTTGCTTCCAATATTCAAAGGGTTTATGTCACATTCTTGGTGAAACATAAACATAAGAAAGCAAAAGTATTATTTACTATTTTACCCGAAAATTTACGGCCAAAAATAATTGAGAGCACATCTGTGGGTTAAGGAACATATGACAGTCTATTTCAATTAATATTGCTGTTTATATGATGACTGACTGTTGATTCTCCTGCAAGGGAACTTTTTGCTCACAGATTTTATCAAATACACAGTGATTGGATTTAACGAAACGATACGATAATTGTTGTTCTTAAGGTTCATTCGAGCTGTGCCAGTTGAGACTGTCACTCAATTAGTGCATCGAATTTTGTTTTGGAAGTGGTAAAAAGTGTGGACATTACTTATGCTAATTCAAGGGAAAGTAAAATAGAGTATAGGGGGAGGAAACAACCGGTGGAAGTGCTCGTGTCCGGAAACAAAAGAAAATCTGTTTGCTAAGGAAACAAAAGAAGGAGGGCCCCGAGGCCCTGTTTAAAGCCGCCGCGAGATCAATGCGTCGAGCCGCATTTCGGGGTCAAATTTCAGAAAATTTTCTCTCTGTTTTTTCGTCACGTATACGCGTCGATACATATTTCATCGTGGCTACCCTCGCGCACCCATCGACTACAGAAGCGCGCCCCGGAAAGTCTCGGCGATCTTATCGGTGCGAGGCTTTCCGCGAAGGGGAAGAATAATAGAGCCCGGACGGAGCGGCCTGGTTAACGTATGCGAGAGACACCTTTGTCGAGTCCGCGCCCGTAATTAAGACGCTCTTTCCCAGATGAGAGAAGAAAACAAAGGGGACATGGCTCTGCTGCTGCTGCTACTCTCGAAAAACGATGAAAAAGTAAGTCCGAGGGCAGCGGACGGCTCCATTTAACGGGCGAGCCTTCTTCGAAGTGGGCAGCCGTAGAGAGTCAATTCCAGTTGGCCAAGTTAGATACCTCGCGTAGATTCCCGTGCGCGAATCGTGAGGCCCATTTTAAATCCCTCCCGCCCCCAAATCCGCATCTGCACTTCTACGGCAGTCCGCGCGGCGGATAGTACGAAAGATATACCTCCGGACTCCCTTCCACATTGTTTTATTACTTTATTATTTATAAGTATTATTGTATTAATGGGCTTGTGTCGTCTTCTGTCGTCTTGGGCACGTCTTGGCTATTCACTGATCTTTTCGCTGCGCCGTTAAGTTTCCACTGGAAGAGGGGGAGGCGGAACCGCCCGAACTTGGAGCAGCATAACTTGCCAATCAATCCAGCTTTATAATCGATTAATCGCGGCACAAGATTAGAAATGGGGGCGCCTCCTATTTTAAGTAGGTAGGGCTGCTCTCCTCTGACGGAGGTGAGGGGAAACTCTAGGGCTGGGACGAGTAAAGCTAGGGGATCGTACCATTGTCTCGATTGTATCGAGAACCGCGACGAGTAGTGGCTGCGCTGGGGCAGAGATAAGGTTGGCGGATGGATGATGCGTTTCGATAGGATCTGGAAGCCGAGCTCTCCTTACGGAATGTCCATATCCACATGATAATGGTGCAGCCGGCTAGAATTTTGACTATTGGCGATGAACCGTAGTCGTGTAGCGTCTCTTTCATCGACAGTCCTTTTCAATGCGAGCCTCTACGGGCATCGTCTTATGGCGCCCAATGCTGCGATGCCTACGGAGGTAATGAAGCGTTCCTCGGCTTCTATAAAATGACAGATGTTCGATAGTTATTCAAACACGGTCGAGGGCAATAGCAATTTTTCAAGAATCAATGCTGCAATTGCCAGCAACCATTACTTTATTCTTTCCGCAAGTGTTCTTGCACTCTTCAAACTTTCCTATACTTCTCACATTTATATCATTCATTAATACTCATTTGACAGGCATTAAAGCTTTCCTTTATCGTTCGGCATTGGAACGCAATTTTCATCCTACAACTTATAATTATAAATTATAAATTGACGATGTCTTGAAATTACAGCACGGAAATTAGAATTTCTTTTACATGATAAATGCTAATTTGTATATATTTTATTTTATCAAGAGTTTAAGTCGCGCATAAAATTATACAAATCAAAGGAGTTTCTCGTTTCGTCGATCCATAGTAACTTTTAAACATTCAATTCTGCTTCTCGTTGGCCCATCTTTTAAGAGGCTACACATAGTGGGTGCAGTGTGCAAATGTGCATGTGACTATACGTGACTGTAAGGTTAAATAAAGGCTGTCCCATAAACCAAACATTAGCACTGATCCATATCTTTCGCCTTGTTCAACCTGCCGCGAGAATCTCATTTCATTTTGTTGCGCCCTTGGCACCTCTCATGAATAATTTTTTCCGCCATTTATGCTTCGCGAACGTTCTCTTACTCGCTCCTTTTCCCTTTTATTTCTCCTCGTGAACACGAGATAACCCATATCTTGTCTTCCTTTTCACCATCCGCTCTCCTGATGATTTTACTAAAAGAAATATTTACCCAAGATAAGTGTATTTTAACTTAAAAACCTATTCGAAATCTCTGCCTAAGCCCTATTTCCATAGTTATATTAGCTACTTAAATCATTTATTAAAGATAAATTTACTGGGCAAATTTTCAAGCAAATATTGGTCAAATTAAAGTCGATATGAATATATTTTGTTAATTATGGAGATTATAGGACTCTAGGTGGAGCAAGAAAGATGATTGGAAGTCTCGATGTAGGACAAATTTATCTTTCTACTTATCCGTTTCATAAAATAGAAGCATGTAACTTTATAGTATAATCACTTGTCAACAAGCCGTGTTAAATTTATTTTATGTCTCTCTACCAAACTGTTTAGTTTAATTTATGTTTTTGCATTACAGCAATGTAAAATATTGCTTAAGGTTTATCACAATGTTTTGAGATATATTAACATATCAATTTCTATTACGATTAAATTTACACCCCTGAAAATATGAGAATCTTAATAGGATTAGCTATTTGCATATATATTTTTAAAATTTTTCGAAATGTTAATAATAGTTGTTACATCATATATATATTTGTATTTATTTTACGAAATGTCTTTGTTCATTTTTCACGAGCAAAGTACATTTCGATTATACATGACAGCTTTCGTAAAGGCAACGAGCAAATTCATGGTCCCATACATCAATGTTATTATTAGTTTCATTCGTAAATTCATTATTTGAAGAACGAGATGCATATTTTTAGATCAATACATTTTAAGAAGTTTAATACTATTGTAAAAGAATAACTGAAAAAGAACGTTTAATATTTTTATATAACTCTAACTAATAATTCACAACTTCACTGCTTTACTATTTGCTCATTAAAATGTATAATTAATTATTAATATATACGGTAATTAATTGTCCGTTAGTTTTGAATAATTCTTAACATTAACACTATTATTATCCCGCAGGCTCAAGCAAGTACATAAAAAGTATTAACAACACGTAATAAGACACGTTAATAAGAGAAGATTATATTCTATTGAGGGCATAAAAATGAAATCAAGGCTGATCTTTCTTTTAGAAAGATTGAAATTAAGACAAAGTGGCAGAGAGGAGGATCAGGGAGCCGAGAATTGCGAAGTCCCCGAGAGTAGCCACGGAAGAAGAGAATAGGGTGCGTAGCTAGTTGGACAGTATTGAAATCTTAGGCTTTTGGCTCATCCGCGGTGAGCTCTGCATGTCTCGGGCATCTCAAGCCTCTTTTCCGCGGAACTGCGACGTATAAAAAATCTCATTAAGACCCGTCGACGGCGGCGGCCTCGAGACGAGTGCACACATGGCGTTATACAGCTATTTTTAAGACATCTCCACAAGTTTCTACGATTTTATCGCTCCTAGATCCTGCCGCTACTCTCTCTCTCTCTCTCTCTCTCTCTCTCTCTCTCTCTCTCTCTCTCTCTCTTTCTCTCTCAATGTATGTATATACATATCTCGCGCGCTCTCCTGGCAATGAAAATCCTCACCTGACCTTTGTTCTGGTTTTGTATTACACTCTTGATAGCAATCGTTTCTCTCCTCTTTCTCCTTATACAAGTGCCTCCTCCACGCTCTCATCCCAGAATTCCAGATCTGCTACATTCCCTTCCTCGAGCCTCCCCTTCCTGGCTTTTTATTATGTAGCAGCCGCGATCGAGCGATTCGTTTATTCTACTTCATTTTAGAAATTCCTCTTTAATAAATTACAGCGGGCTTCTGAAAATTGCCGTTTCCTTATCCTCAGCTCTGACGCTATTTATTATTCTAATGTTTCTATTAATTAATTACAGATCATACGGAGTAAGCGCAAGCTTCAGTTTGCTTTATGTACGTTCAATTGTAACAAGCGGCTCCGGCCTTTTTTATTTTTCACTTGACACATTTCCACCTCATTAATAAAGCAGGAACTGTTAACTCGTTCAAAAATTTTTCGGATAAATTAATCTACTTGTGGCCTAGCATACCTAATGAAATTGAATCATTGAAAAGTAGGGGTGTTATTATATAACTTGCAAATATTGCGTTTCTACATCCATTACAAGTAAAAATCAATTTATACATATATCATACGTCACTCATATTTCTTATAACTATAATATTATTTTTTAAAAAATTTAAGCTACATAAATTCTTTATCGTAAATGCAAAATATAGTTCTAATGAAAATGCGAAGAATCGCCTAACATTACTTGTATTATTAATTATTGATAATGAATAATGTACGATAAAAATAATATTTAGAGCTATTTGAGAGAAATAATTATTCGCAGGTCTTTTGTTGAATATATTGATAATTTCGAGGTAGTTTAATAATAATGAAAATAGCAAAAATGTACAATAACCTTATTTAAATTGTACTTGTAAGTTTTATATTACACTTAAGTATCTGAAAGTACTCGAAAGCATTCTAAACGAATCTGGATGTAATGTAACGAAGCGAGGATGTGAAAAAGGACGGGATGGAGGTGAGGAACGTTTTAAAAAGTACATTCGTGCAACCTAGGTGCGAAAACACGAACCTCGAGTGAATAATGCAAAGGCAGCATTTAAAAAGTAGAACCGACGACAGAATCGATGGAAAAACAAGAGGGGGGTCTTCGAAGAGCTTATACGCACCTCGGAAAACTGGACTAGGCCCAAGTGCGGCGTAGGAATTTTCCACGGTGCGGCGGTGTGCGGCGCGAGGGGAGCGGAACGGTGGCACAGGAGCTCGAGCACCGTTGGGCAAAAAAGCCCGCAGGCATTTTCAAATCAGAACTCGTTCCGGGAAGGAGGCATGCGCGAGGAATATCGCATCTGAGTTCCAGAGATTCCGGAAGACACGGCACTCCCACCTCGTAGAGGGGACTGGAATCGCCGGCTCCGGTTATAAGTGGCGGCGACATTCCTTGGCTTCTCTATCTGCCCTTTTTCTGTCCTACACTCGACGCAGCCTTTAGGGACCTTTTGTGGCGCGTGCTCGTGGGTGACTTACGAGCTCGATAAGAAGCACAAGTAGTCAACGGCAGTCGATCACGGATTCGCGGGTCCTCTTTAGCTCGGCTTTCGCTGATCGCCCCAGGCATGGCTCGCTTTCTTCGACTCGGCGATTGCGTGATCCGAAATGCCGTGCGCTTAGGGGACGGCGACGGACTCTGGCCCTCGGTCGCGGCGCTCTAACTCTCTCTAGCTCGATTTCGTCGGGAGTCCTCGGCTTGTCGCTTGCAGTCCGATCAACCTATTAATATGGTTTATCCTTTTGCGTAAAATGACGACTCGGACTCGTTAATTTGAGGATGCGTGTAAAGCGAATCTTAATTATCGTAATTCATTAGGGAATACTGACAGCAGTATGAGACCTTGCTTAATGAATTATACCCTTCGATTATTTATCATTTACTAAGCTGCTTTTACACCGATGATTTAAGAGCAGAAAAAAATTAATTTTGGAACGGAAAATTAATACAAGTGATTTTGTATTTCATCCTATCAAGTTCTACATCTTAATATATGTCTTAATTAAGTAGCTCGAGTGGTATTTTAATGTAACATTTCTTATATTGCTATTTAAACATGGAAAATATCCATAGTTTAGTAATCTATCTTTATTTGGAAGGATGGCTTGCAGTAATTTCATTTTATCACATAAATTGCATCTTAAAATATTTTGGATGCGTTCAAAGTACACCAATTGCACTTCGAGACAGGAAGCTTTGAAAGTCATTCTTATCAGGATCTGCATAAACGAGCTCACGTAAAAGCTTAGCTCCGTAAAAGAAAGACCAGGCTGTCACAAAATAGCCGAAAGTATCCATTCAAAATAAAGAGATGCATTCATCCGGAATGGAACTTCCTGCACGCGCAAGTAGGTATTAGTGACAGAGTCACTGAAATTCCAGATCATTATCCGGGCTTCTGACGCTCCCGATCGTGCAGATGACGAATAATAGACGGACTCGTTTGTCGTGCTTGCCGCTCTTAATTTACATGTAAATATCTCTCTTTTCCTCTTCGTTTCGCTTCCCTTTTCAACATTTTTTCTATTTTCTCAACTCAATTATAATAATGCACCTTTATTTCTATTGTCAAAGCACAAACCTTCTTTTATCTAGATTATTAGTCATTTACATTCGTGTACGCTTGATGAAATTCAACCTCTTTGTAGATTTTTCAATCGCTCGTACACATCTGCGCTAATATTTAAATTGCACATACCGTTACTGTTAAATGTATTGACAAAAAGTTTTTTTTTACAAAATCAAAAAATTGTTTAAGATTGTAGATTAAAATTTTTAATTTAACTCTTGAGAGCAAAACAATCTTGTAAGTCGATCGAAATTTTTAAATAATGAAAATAATGAAAATTGATCGAATAGTTTGCCTAACTCCATAATTGTATGTAAACATCGTAAAAAACTTTAACAAGGTATGAGATTCATTATAGGCTTCTATTTACTGAAAGATATATTAATATAGCCGTGTGTAATTTTAGGCATACGGTCCTGATATACAAAATAATTGGTGTCAAGTAAAACGTTTATCTGTTATATAAATCGACTGAGTTTTTACGAGTAAGGTCTGTCATTATACGCACACTCAAAATTTCACGATTTTCACGTTTAACGAGTAAATCGATACGTTTTATTAAGCTATCAACGTGAAGCCACAAACGCAGCAACAATTTTCATGCATCGTTCGGTGGTTAAAGCGAATGCTGCGAACTTCCATGGATTCACCTGATTCGCGAATGTGTCCTCTCGAACCAACGGTTCACTCTGTAGCAGATGCGATACAAGAGACGGACGGTTCATATTACCAAACTACCAAAGATGAGCCCGAAGAAAAACCATCTCTTTGCCATTTATGGATTGGATTTTTTTAATTGCAATAATACGAATATTTGCCGTCGATTATATAAAAGAGCGAAACTCAATTGAAATCTTTGGGTGGCTGAAAGCTTCCAAAAAGGATACCGATTTTTCGTCAATCGAAATGTACTCATTTTATTATATGTGAAATTCTTAACTTCAATAATCAATCCTTAATTATGTATATTAAATTGATTATTTATAATGAATTCATTTATTTCATTACCATTCTTTTTTGAAGTACACAATTCAGTACGTATCGAGTAGTTCTGTTTTTTAAAAGATTTATTTGAATAATATTAACCTAGTGTAGGATGATATGTAATAAATACTTTTCTTACAAATTTCTTCACAAACATTTGTTATAATAGGAATTTTAATTTACGATTTTTATTTATATTTTTAAGATAGAAGTAAGGTTTCTTGTGAAATGAGCCTTTATATTTTTTTTTATTAAAAAAATTCTTACTATTGAATTTAAATTTTTTCACATAACAAATGATAGCATAACTATGAGTAGAAGTGAATTTGTTTGTTATTATCAATAATGAGCTGTTTTTTTTATTATGTATCACATTTCTTACTACATAGACTAAATGGAAAAATTAGATAATTATAAAATATTTTTCTCATATGTTGATAATAATTTATACAAATGTATGTATCCATATCAAAATAAAATATACTTGCGATATTTAGAAAAATGAAAACACTTAACCCAATTCCAATGTAATGCAATGTATGTATTATAAAAATACGAGTATCATCTGTTTGCTTTACTTTTTCGAGCATTCCAGAAAATGTTGCGATAACATCTCATAAGCATAATTGTGGTGATAAATGGACTTGAGTAACGTGAGGCTGCTTCGTGTACGTATAAAGTATGCGTGCAGCAGGTCTATCTAGCAATTGGAAAACGATCTTCTAAATATAATAATTTTCCAAGTAATACGCAAAGAGCTATTATTGGTAAGAGCAAACCAATCTTTATACGGTTGCATTTGCCGATAGCAAAAGCAATAGCGCTATAAATAACTGCTCGCGAAAATTAATAATCATCCCACGACCGATTCGTTAATCTTTGCTAGGCTCGTCTCTTCGATTCCACGCGCGCGTAAAGCGCTAAAATTGATCACCAAGTTCAAATGCAACTAAATCAGCCCGTGCTTGGACACGCGATTTCTTCTCGATTTGGATTGTTTATCATTATGCCCCTCCCTTTATATGCACCGGCGGTTAATTACGGCCTAGTTTAATGTATATGTAATGCGTTTATGGCAAGAGGACGTAGGCTTCAGCTTATGTCCTGATCTCTTTCTCTTTCTGGCTCCTGTGTATACCTTGTATGATTAGCGAATCGTTGGAATTGTGATACAGCGAAATAAATATTTCTTTACGGTTGGTACATAATGTTTTTAATCGCAACTCGGGTCTCGATCTTAATTTTTAATAGTTATGAGATCTTATTTTAGATTAAATGCAATTTTACCAATTCATCTTCATCAATTTGCTCAAGATAAAGGAATCGCTTTTTCTGAGAATATAATGAGAATATCAGCTGCTGTAAAAAGATGTAGCCACTAACGGCAACATCGATGTAAACATTGTTCGACTGCGGCATATTTAAAAAAAAATTTATTCATCGGCCTTGAATCTCCTTTCCAAGCAAAGTATTTAACTGCTAGGCTAAATGATAAAAAAAATATATTTATACAAGAATAATAAAAAAAATATATTTATACAAAAATATATACAAGAAGAATTTGGAAAGCTTTGATATTTATTATTGTTGAATTTGTTGAACTATTACGCTTGTAGAATATGCAAGTCAACGTACTATAAAAGCAAAAAGTAAGAGCTTTTGGTGTAAAAAAACTAACAGAATGGTAATATGATGGCAAATGCTACGAAAATTGTCGTCTTTACGCTTGGATCATTAAATTAATTTTGATTTTTGTATAAACCGAAGTGATTATGCCAGGGCGATAGCAATCGAATGATTTGAAGTGACTTTCATTTAAATTTAACAAGCCGAGGGCATTTGCGCGCAAATCTTACAAGAAGCTCGTAGAGTGTTAACCTTTATTCCGCGCTTTCCTGTACGCGCCTGACAACGAAATTGAAAACGTGAATATTGTCAGTGCTGGCAGTGGACATTTTGAAAACTCGTTCGCGCTCGCGCTGCTTACATAATTCGTCTTTCATGCAACATTAATACGGAAAAATAATATTCCCGGCTCTCGGCTACGTCGTGTACTCGCTCGATTTAATAGTGGTTAGAAAGTCGGGCCGCAGGAAGAGGCCCACGACATTTTGCTGGAACCTACAAAATGGCCTTATTGACATGTGGCATGCGGCATCAGTACTAGACGGGCTTTTGATATACGGGCTTATTGGCTCGCGCTCTCCCGTACCGTCCGAGGAAAAACTCCCAGAGCTTTTTTCCCCGGAATGCCAAGTCACGCGCGCAGTGCTCATGTCGAGCGATTTTATCGGGGCCCCGCGACATCTCGGGCTTTTTGTAATTAAATTATCGAAGATAACGGCTGAATGTTGCGCTTGAGTGCGTATTTCATCTTGACGGACGATAAATAAGAGAAGAGAAGAACCCCGGGGGAAGCGATCGGTAACGGGTACCGCGCGCGCGCTTTCCCTACATGCATACGCACGCAAACCCGGCCACACACTCTCACGCCCAGTTGTGTATATGTGCGCTTACGTATACATATATTTATATATATATGTATATATATATATATATATACGGACGTGTGCGCGCGCGTATATGCACACGCGTATGAATGCTTATACGTCGTGCGCGCTTACGAGAGGCGCGAGATAATTTCAACTTCAAAGATTTCATTTTTTCCAACAAAGTTTTGCAAAATAAAGATAAGCGCTTAATATGCGAATAACAAAATAAATTGCTGCTATATATCATTCGGAAATATTTATGCGCTCAAGGTAAGAAGTGCTTAAAAATGTATTAAATTATTGAATTTCATTTTATTTAGTTCATAAGAGTACTGAATAAAATATTTATTTGTCCTCAGCTTTTTTTTCTTCATTTTTACGTGACGTAGTAAAGCAACTCCCTTCCCTGGATTTTATTAATGGACCTTAATTAAGAATAAAATAAGCCTTACATTTTTTAACGAAGTAACATACCGTTAGAAATATTTGATACCTTTCTTCGCTTGGATCTTAATGAAGAAACTTCGAGCAGCAATTATTAATTGTTAACTTAACCTATTAAAAAATTTATTTAAATAGCGGAGTATCAGTAATTACTATATTTATAAAAAGTCAAACCTTTTGTTTTAAATCCAAAAAATTATCGATCCTACAATTCCAAGCAAAAATCAAATTTAATATAATAGTTTTCGAGCCCATCGAAACAAGAATAAAATTTTTATCACACTGTATTCTGTATCCCAACTGTAATATTTTATCCGTGAAGTTTAAGCCTTATTCATCTCTCGATTTACATCAGTAATATTTAAAATTTTACCATTACTAGATTCTTTCGATACGTTATAAAAAGATGATGAAACGTATGCGAATTGTCATTTCATGTCTAAAAATCAGAAAATATATGATAGATGGAGTCACGTAGTAACGTAAAAATTCGAAATACAGACTCAATCTTTCAAAGATTTTTGCGTATTATTATCTATTTTTTATACGGATTTATTTATCTTAGTGACACCGAATAGCCTTTATCCCTCTCTTCGACAATAAAGCACTTGTTGTTTAAGTTCCCTCGACTGTATACGGAATTTTATCGTATTGATGCTTTTGTATCTTTTTGTTGGATTATGGGTCACTTTTTTAAAAAAAAATTTTTTTTACAGCGAATAAATGCCAAGTACATGGATATCAAATGCATTGCATCTAAACTCGAGTTTCTCTTAGCTTAGCAAAAAATATTCATGCTTTTTGAAATATTACTTAATTCCATATTACATGTAACGGATGCGCATGTAAACTACAATGTAATTCTTGTTAACGCGCGTACCACGAAAAATTAAGAAGCATGCATAAGATTATTAAAATGAATATAGGCATGATTTCTTGATCAAGTCGATTAAGTCGAATCAACAAATCATACTACAGTACGTTTAAACATATTATAATAATTCAATATAACTATAATATATATTATTCTTAAAATTTCAGTGTAAACAAATATATTTGAGATAGTACTGATGTTATTTTTTGGCGTTAGTAAGAAATTATGTTTTACAAAATATAATTTTACTTCCTATTTAAAGGTGCTATTATTACATTGTAAAATATGATTAGTGATAATAAAACAAATAATCTGAAAATGAAGAATGTTTTTATACGAAGATACAATCAGTAGCGGTAAACAGCAAGCCGGCTCTTTCTTAAGAAATAGTACTCGTGTTTCTGATTTAAGAAAATAAAAATTAGACTTTAGTGTAATGTTTTACTGTTTTCGACTATTAATAACAGAATGGAATACTTTTTTTACAAAGCAAACGATAAAAATGTTAATTATTTGATTTCTTCATTTGGACTATGCTAATTATTAACGGCAGATTTCTTTTAAATATTACTTTTTTTAAATAGGCTGATTTTTTGCCATTTTATACAAGCACATTGCAAAAAAAAAATTTATAAAAAAAATTTGAATTAGAATTAAAAACTTTGCTATTGCTAGTAGTGTAAATGCTACGTGTAATATATATATATATATCTAAGTAGCTGAATGAATAAATGTTTTGTCAAGACAAGAATTGAACTTGCCATCTTTGGTTCATGTCGAGCACGTACTGTCTACTGTTTTAATTAGTAGCTGTAGTAAGTTTTAAATCATAGACAGCATTGATAATTTAAATTTTTATATTTAAATATGAATCAAGGATGGTTTCTTTGTTCACGCCGTAATTAATTTGAACCATGTAAGTGAAATTAAATGAGCTTCTGATATATTATTAATATCATCGACCCTTGCACGAATGACTCTTTGTTTATTTATTAGTAATAATACTTTTTTTATAGCGAATATGAAGAACTTGGTTGAAAGCCAATCACGGTTTCATGAAAATCTATTATTTAAGATTTTGATGTCAATAGATTACAACGCAAATATCGCCTTGAGCAGCCGATTTAAGGAGTTCAGACATTTAACGAAAGGGAATACATAAAAAACAGCACAAAAAATATCGTTTTGTTACGTTTCCAGTTGAAAAATGTCACAGTTCTTGGCAGTGAGTCTCTCGAGCCGTGAAAGCCTGGCTGCAACAGTCGGGATCCCGAATATATTATCATTAGGTGAGCGAAAATAGCTTCGTGCAGGGGAGGTGAGCGTAAGCAGAGCGACTAGCCGAGTCGGAGTGAGGGCATGGAGTCCGGTTTAGCAGAGCCACGCGGTGTCGCGCAAGCTGATTTTTTCATTAAAATGAAGAACGGCCATTACACTGCTCGCGGTAACCGAAGCTTGCTCTATTTTATGAATATTCACGAGTCTCGAATTATGCACGGCCCATTCAGCTGGGCTAATAATCCATGGGCGAGCTCCGCTCCTTTCCCTTGGGAAAAGAAGAGCCGGGGATAATAAGATGGTCGGGGCAGGGGAGAGAAAGTAAGTGAGAGAGAGAAAGAGAGAGAGAGGCAAGGAGTTCGCAAATGAAGCTCGTGCCATGTGTTTCGTGGAGGAAGAAGATATGGGAAAGGAGAAGCTGAAGGAGAAGGAGGAGGAAGTGGAAGGAACAAGGCCAGCATCGTATGCGTGAGGGACACGCGACCACCGAATGGAATGCGCGCACGCACTTGGCCTCCCGAGCCCTCGAGCATCCAATTTCTAGCCATTCCCGACGACTTTTGCGGATGTCGAGAGGCTCACTGAGCTTAATCCTTGCGATTCGTCCTTTTTCCGTTTCCGCCCGATGCAGTCATCCCATTTCACGCAATGCACTGCCTCGCGCTACCAACACCAACAACCGACACCAATAACCGACACCAATAGCCAACTTAATCTCTTAATAATGCGTAAAAACAACTCTTTATTAACTTAAGCGAATATAACTTTGGCGCACTCGTAGCTGACGGCCAGTCGAGGTGCGATTAATGCTGTCTATTAATATTGCGAAAGTTAATATAAATCAACGAAACATTGCTCGGAACGGCAACTTTTCACTCGAGTCGCGAATTACTTACATAGGTAAATGCTGGCTCGACGCTTTTCTCTATCGACTCTATTTCTCTTTTTGAAAACTGTAATATGTATGCTGGAACTCATTTTTATACGAATTTTGTTTTTTATATTTTACGCAGATTATGCTAAAAAAAAATTTGCTCGTGGAACATGGCTATTAAGCTTTTGTACATAGAATAAAATCACTTTTTCAATTGTATAGCACTTTTTATTATAAACAAGGCATTTCGATAAATCTCTACTTAACACGTTCGCTTTAATGGCTTCTGACAATTACAAATCACGACACTTTGTATCAATATTATAGTTAGAAATGAAATACCAGTGTGACTGAGTCTTATCTTTTCGATTTAAGCGAAATTTTTTACTTTCTCATACTTGAAGCTCTTCTCTTTCAGCTACTGGTTATAGTATCATTTTATTTTATCTATTTGTTTTGAGTATGGGTGTAAGAAACAGTGTAACTTGATCTTTCGATTTATAAGCCCAGTTGGAAAACAACCTTTATTCCTCAAGCGTAAACTTTGAAAATGTATTTTCATGCGACTATGCTTGTTTCATAAACTATAAATTTTACATTCCTAGAATGATAGAAAAACATTTTAGCTATGTAATTTTTGTGGCGTCTTATATTTCAAAATTATTTGAAATTAATATAAAAGTCATAATCTATTTGTTTTATTATCCATTCCAGGACATTATATTTTTAGTTAAAGTAATGGCTCCAATAAAATTATAGATTACAAGGAATATTTCAATTTGCATTTCAGTCACTATTTACTGCGTATTATTAAAAGTTTATATAATTTTTATCAAATTTATTGAAGCGAAGAAAATAGTTAATAAAAAGATAAGAGATGATCTTTATAATTGACAATATTATTGAAATGCGCAGCTTTTAGCTTAATTACTCGAATGAATTATATTAATAAAGAAATTCTGTGCCCGCATTTTCAAATTACAAAAATAAATATCTATTTTAAAAAGGAAATGAAATATTTCGTTAATTAAAAATATATTAGAGTGCAGCTTGAGCTTGAAAAATAATAAACTTCAGGAGGTGGTCTTTTTTTGTCAATACACATGTTTCGCAAATAAGATCCCATTAAAAAAATGTACAACAAGATGTGTACTTTCCTGCGGGACTGACTTTGAGGACCGAAACTTGACATTATTCTCAGACATTGAATTTAGCTTGGGATACAGCGCAATAACAGCTGCACGAGAATCGATAATACACGACTCGGCGCAGAGCATCACGAAGGAGGCAAGGGAGTCATCAGCCGATTACGAACGTCGAGAGATGCCGATGGAAACCGAGTGAAAAAAATTGGAGGCTGTCCAAGGAGAACAGAGGCGGCTCGATGGGCTCCGGGCTAATAGAGGCTGAATCTGACGACGATAGAGCTTCTCTCCTCTCTCCTCTCCACCGCCGCCACATCCCCCCCTCCCCGCCGCCGCTCGCCGCCTACCTGTAGGTGAGAATGCCTCCACCTGCGTCGGGAGACGTAACTCGGGTCAGGTTGGGAGTCTTGGCCTGAGGGGCAATCGGATTTAACCGGCGTGGCGGAGGGGCCGGAGGGGGGGGGGTGGCGGCAGGCGGCCACTCAGAGCCGACAACGTTTCCAGCCACGGACTCTGTTTCTTAAAACAAGGCATCCTGCCCTGTGTAATCAAGAAGGGGGGACTCTCAAATTATCTCTCTCTATAGTTTGCCGACTTACCAACCGAGCTACCGACCTCCATATTCTCTTTTGCATATTTCGGCGATCTTAACACCGACTGCTCACTGTCCGTCGGGGGACTGACTCCAGACTAGTCGGTTATCAGCATGTCGGAGATGTCGATGTATTTCCATGAGAGAAATGAGACAATGGCACGATAGGCGGTAGCTAAGCTTGGTCAGCGGTTTCCAGAATTCCGTTACACATCAACTGTTGACGAATGCAAGAGGGAATGACTCGAAGGCATTGAGCGATAATTTGCTTGATAAGTCCGCGGACGCGAACAAGCTTTGTGCATTCCGTATCCTTTGCCATTAGCATTATTCAATAACTCCTAATTAACACTCTTATCAATTGACGGCCGCTCTTATTTAAAATAAAATATTATTATTCGACTAGAATAATTGGGAGTTGCATTCATTTTATTACGACTACTTTTAACTCTCAACCCGCGATCTCGGCTAACTTACCGTTCCATGCCAGTTCATTTTTTACCGTTTGTCTAATCAACTAAACTTCGTGCTAAATTAAAATCAATTACGCAATGCAAGTTTTGCTTATTTAAGAGATACAATGATCGAACTAGATAATTTACAAAGAACTGCTCTTTAAAAGATCTTTTAAGATCTACTTCTTTTTACTCTTTAAATTATTGTTTCCTTAGTTTTTAACTCCTTTATTTAAAAGTTATAGACCAATTTAAAGTTGGAAAATTTATAGCGTTTCGCCTATTTCTGATCGATCATTATGTAATAGATTACTAAATTTTTTTGTATTTGAAATAGTATTTTATTCAAAAGAATTTAATTTACTTTTCATTTTCATCTACATTAAGTCAATTCTACAGAATATGATTTTTTAATTATAAATATCTAGGTGAACAGTCTTTTCTTTTTTATCTTAAAAATGATAAATAGTTTTATATACAGTAATGTAAAGCTAATAATTTTATAAAAAAAATTTTATATATTTTAATAAAAGTATGATATACATTTTTAAACGGATGAAAATAATAATTATACAAGTTACTTTTCATTGTATTCGTTTAGACTGAAAATTCTTTCAACCTATAGTAATGCTTGAAATATTCTATTACTAAATGAATTGCATGTCTTCAAATTTTAATTTTAATTAAAATCTTAAAGAGAGATATATTACATAGAAATTTTAATATCGCCAAATTAATATTACGAAATTAATTACCATTAATTTTTTTAAATTAATGAGTTTTTTTCTTTACGTGAAATACAGTTAATGATGTATTTTCTAATATGAATTATTATAAAAAGAGAGTCAATAAATTTATGATATACATTTATACGTCTATATGTTTGTAATTATAGAAACTACTTTTTTATTTTTCATCATTTTTAAATTTATTATAAGATGAAAAAAAACTGAAGCAGTTTTTCTTCTTCGATTTTTCTAATACAATTATATACTCTTCCTCTTCTGTACTAGACGTGCATCTAATCTTTTATAATTCACATAATTTAATTATATAAAAAATTTGGCAAAATATATCCAGTTCTTCAATTTTATGGTGATGTAATTTTCTAAGTTCTTCTTTTTTCTCTACATTTGCCCTAAATATATTTCCGAATGCATTATGACAGAAACTTTTAAATTGGTTGAATAGAAGAATGTAAAATAAGAAGATTTATTTCATGACATTTGCGAATTTTTTTGCAGAAAAGTTTTTTTTTTCATTTCTATTACTTATTAAATATAATCATATTTAAATTTTTAAACTTTATTTAAATTAAATTTAGTTTTAAACTTCTAAGATATTTTTTATAATCTCAAATTTTTTTTTATGCTTACAATTTTGCGTGAACTTGTTTAAAAACCATGATTTTTCTAAGTAGTAATATCAAATTTATATAAAATATATATTGAGATGGTTTTTTGATAAAATTTAATGATATTTCTTATTAAGAATGTTGAATAAGTAACTTACTAATTAATCTATTTTATTTATTTATTATAAATTAGACATTTGAAAATTAATTTTTTTATTTAAACAAAATTTGAAACAAATAAAAAAAGGCTTGTTTTTTTAAAGTATTTTTAAAACTTTACTTTTTATCTAATTTAAAATTAAATGATATTGTCAAATGTGAATTAGTTGAATGAAAGGGGCATTAAATGTTTGTGTACTGAATTTGTGAATTAATGTAAAAAAGTATGGAAAAAATAATCTTATATGAACTTCCGGATGGCTCTTCAACGAGATTATCTGCTTATTACAAACTAAAGGTCCTTACGAAAGGAGTAGGGACTCGATCTCTTCTCCTTCAGTTCAGCCGCTACGTTACCATCCTTATGATTTTTATCATTCTCTTTCTCATTCTCTATTACCCTGCTTACTTTTGCTCTCTAAGATGCATCGGAGACAGATGTAGCGAGACTCAAGGTCCAACGCTTCGATTCAACGACACCTTTATCCGAACATAATTTGTCCAAGATGATCATTCAATATTTTCTTCTCGATTTCGTGCTTCATTGAAGAAAGAAGGATCGAGAACAGCTGTGACGACGTCAACGACGATGGACGACAACCACAACGTAAAGAACGATACGGATGAGGCGGAGAACTGATGTAAGCTCGAGTTTGCACATGAAAAGTGAAAGAGACGGATTGAATGAGTCGACGGCGGCGAGTTGCTGACGCGAATATAATGGCCCGCGGTGGCAATTTAGAGTTTCTGTTGAACGAATGTACGAGCGAACGACTGGAGGGAGTGGAACAGGAGCATCGTGTCAGGCTTGGACCACCGCGTCGACGATTACCTCTTATAAGGATACCTCCGTTTACTCTCCCTTCGTTCTCTCCACTCTATCGCCTCTTCGTCATCCAAGCTGCTCAGCATTCGTTCTTTTTGTCATTTTTCTTTATTTTCATCACCGGTACTCCTTGTTTTTCGCTCTGTCTTCGAATTCGTCACACTGCGATAGAAGCTGCCAGTATATAAGCAAATGCGTACGTACATTTTTTTAGCTTATTTTAACCCTTCTCTTTTTCATTACCTAATTCATATTTATTTTTTTTTCGAACTGCTTCAAATCAAAGTGAAAATATGGCTATTAGAATAATGCGATAAACAAATAAATATGTTGATAAATAAATATCTTCTATATTGTCGTATGTAACTTTTCTATTGAATAATTGACTGGAGCTTTTCTTTTCGTTTATTTAAAACAGTTCATATAATGTTCAGTACAATGATTTTCGTGATTATTTATTGATTAATAACAATTTTCATGAGAAACATTTTCTCAAAATATTTAATTAAATAACGCTTATATACTATGAATGAGATTATGATTGAAACTGCAATTTTCTTATTTGTACAAAAAAAAAATTTTTTTCAAACATCTATTCTGATAAATAAACATTGTAAAATAAATATGAATAGAAATCGCTTTCAATAGATTTATATTCAATTATTAAAAGTAAACACTTGAAGAAATGACCGATTAAATTGATATTTATTTCTTTTTAGCAAAGCAAAGCGCGTTTAAAAACATTAAATTTACATCACTATCAGGTCAATACATTATTTATCAGCATTATTATCGAGTTACTAATTTAAAAATCAAGAAATATGTAAATGGACTAAACGAGCGAATAACGGTATAATCAAAATAACAAAAATTGTTTAATTATAATTTTCTAAATTTCAAAAAAAATATATATATATATAAATATATATATATTTTATGCCGGTAAACTTTTTTAGATAAAAGTTATGGAAAGAAATTCTTATGAAAAATTAGCGATCTGATCTTAGAATCTAGACTTGGCTTGTCGGTGCTTATAGTACAAGGCCTCGCGTGGGCTATCTTATAATTTAGATTATTTTCATTTTGGCGTCCGGAGATCTATAGAGAAGAGTGGGACGAAAGCCGAAGGAAGGTAGAGACGAAGAGCGAAAGAAAAAGGATGACGGGAGAAAGATTCGACTCCGTGGTGGTCGCGCCTGGCTTTTGGTAGCATAGGTGTGGTCGTGCGCGCGGGGCCACCCTTTACTCTACACCCCCTGCCCAACGAAGCTCATTTATAACACTCACCTGAAAAACACAAAGAGCCTTCTTTCGTTCTGCCCTCCCTCACTTTCTTTCATTCGAGACCGCTCCTCTTCTCCTTTATCCTTCTCTGTCAGATTTACACATACTTAGGCGCGCACGTGCATGCATGCAGGACTCACACACTTTATGCAATGTATTTGGCGTCACGACTCTTCTTCTTTCCCTCGGTCCTTGCTTCTTCTATTTTGTTCCCTCGCACACCTTCGTTCTCGCGTGATAGTTAAACTCGTGTTTCTTTATTTTTGCAAGCGCGCACGCGCATCTCCTCTTCTTGTATCTCTCTTTTGCTTTCGGCTTGAGCTTTCGAAGGCCTACGTACAAACAAATACCATACAACATCAGTTTCGTGCATACACAAAAGCACACAGTTTGACACGACCATGATTTTCATCGATCATTAGAATAATACGCGTGCAAATTTTCTGCTCTTCCTTCTTACTCTACTATATTTCTTTATTTATTTATTCTCTGGGTGAGTAGAGCATATTCACGTTTAAACGAGCCCTTTTTTTATTATATTACGCTTTCATTGCGTTTGAACATCATCTGCGCAAATGCTAGTGCATGAGCAAGAAAGAGAGAGAGACAGAGAGAGAGAGAGAGAGAGAGAGAGAGAGAGAGAGAGAGAGAGAGAGAGAGAGAGTGATAGGCAGGGAGTGAACTGCAACAAAGAAGGAATGCTTTGTAAATGATCACACTCGAGCTGGCTATGAGGTAGAGATCTGAATTTGGTTGTTCCTTCTGTTACCACTTGGGGCTGAGAAATAATGGTAGGGGGTAACAACATCTCGAAATATAGTTGCAAGAAGAACTACGGATCACTTTACTGAAATTTGTGTATTCACGTATGTTTAAGCTGGATACTATTTTTGTTTGTTAATTTTAGATAATATGAGTTTCATATTTCTTCTAAATTTTGTCAAATGATTTATTTCGCATGAAATGCACAAAATATTTATAATACATACAGCGTCTTAATAATAAAGTTTAAGTTACTAATAATAATAAAATACTGCATGAAAAAATTATTTTTAGAATAAATACTTCTAGCAATGTAAATATGTATAATTTATAATTTGAGATTCGATGTATATTATGAACATTAGTAGACGTAATTTTTTTGTGTGTTCTCTCATCTAGAGCAGTATATTATTACACGTACCGTATGAAATTACTTAAAAAAAATGTAGTTCCTCTTAATGAATATAATGCTTGATTTACGATAAAACTACTTTTATGAGATTGAAGATAATACATTTTTTCGCAAAGACGGTTTTCAAGGAAAATTTAATAATCATTAAATTAGGCAATAATTTTCAATAAATATAAAAACTGTATATTTAAATTAGATGAAATAAAATGATCCAATCGGAGCCTATATAGAACGTATTTATTAAGTATAAAACGTGTGACTAATGCATTAATTTAATTAAATTTTTTTTCGTCGCGTATTCATAATTAAATGGCTACAATAAATAGTTTCAATTTGCTGATTGAACGGAAAGCAGAGATCCAGGAGTTTTTTTGGGTATAAAATTGTCGTAGCGCGAAAGCAAGATGACGAGGCTAAAAAAAAATGTTTCATTACGTATTCTAAAAGGGCCGCTCTTGCTTTTCCAGTGGATTCCGACGAGAAGTGGAGGGTGAGCAGTAAACAAAGATCATTGAGAGAAAAAAAGGTTGAAAGGCGCGTGTCCCGGTCTGACTCGTCCCTGACTTTAATTCCCGGAGTGTCGGAGAAGAAGCGCCACTGGAGTATGATAATAAAGTGACGGCCCGGAGTCAGCGCGAAGTTAATTATAATACAAAGGGTATGGACTGCGATTACGTGTAACGCGGGGCGCAAGAGCCGCCCTCGATTAAGATGAATCTCACGTGGTTAATCGGTAGGGGGTCAGGGGTTAGTCGGATGCTCCCTGCCTGAGGCGAGATATCGCGGCAAATTACCTTCGTGGCGCCGCGCGTCTCTTTGTGATATGGCCGCGATCCTTAGCGACAGACATCCTAGGCTGTGGTAGACGCAAACTGTTGATCGTTAAAACAAACGGCGACGAGTTGTTGGCCGTTTGGTTCGGGCTCGGAATGCCGAGAAGAGGGACGCGAGTGCCCCGGGGAACAAATACGCACTCAAGGTGGCGTATTACGTGGAAAAGTCTAGCCGGTGTCGAGATTAATACCAACGTCTATTCCCCCGGGTTTTTCTACCCACTGCATACGTTAACGAATTTCTTTGTTTCCATCAAAAAGCTCGGACTATGAATTTTTATTATCTTTACCTGTTCTCTAAGCGTTTGAATATTTTTATAAAAACCTGCCCATAATCTACTTTACAAAGTCCATCACCTACTTGATTTAATATGAAATCTTTCAGCATATGCCACTGTCAGCGGTTTTATCATTTCCAAATTTCTCGAACCTCACAGGGTCTACTTTTATTTTATGATGTTCATAAGTAGAACCACCCGAGTTGTAGGCTATTTACTTACTTCTTAATCAGTAAATGGACATTTGAAAAATAAGTTTGAATCATCATCACCACTTAAATGCATGTGCAATATATTGAATTAATAAAAAATAATTGGATGCAAATTGTTTTAATTACGAATCAAAAAATTCAAGAAAATATACCCAGAAAAAGTTGTAAATGGGTTGTACATCAGAAACAATTATAAAGGCGTAAATTGTTTCGATAAAATGCAATCAAATAAACGCAAATACTCAATTCTAATTAATACCTAATTGAAAATTACATGTTAAATTTAAAAAAAAAAATTAAATGTATACTAGACAATCGACGTTTCTTCCTTTTTGACAATGGAAACAAGTTCTTTTGACAAAACATGCATATTTGGAAAGTAGCATTATTCAACGCTACCCCAATAAATTACAGTGTTCAAAAGTGCACTTAAACTAGACGATAAGTAGCAAAAAGTGGAGAGCATCATGGACGCAAATAAGAAGCATTAAGAGCATCAAATAAAAATAAAACAGATTAAAAGAGTTGTAAGGAAGAATGCCGAGGAATAGCCAAAAGTCGGAAGAAAAAAAGGAGTATCGAAAAACGGCAAAGCAGAATCAAAAAGAAGGCGATGGAGAATTTTAGAAGCTGAAAGAGTAAAGAAATGAGAGTAAAAAGAGGAGGCCAGAAAGATGGGTAGGTAAGCGATTATTATTAAAAAATAAAACCGAAGTTGGTTACACAGGTAGAGGCTAGGAGAACAGGATGTTATAGAGGTTGCCGCGATGATCAGAAGGATCGCGCAAGGACAGTCCCCGAGAAATGCGATCGAGGCTCCGATTTCTCCATGAAATCGTTTATGTCAGCAGATACAATCGTGTCGATAGCCAGAATTCTAAAGTGTCAGATAATTTGTCTGGCACGACAATCTCAATTTCAAATTTGACGGTGGAAGCGGCTTCCTTTCGCTCCTGTGACGATGGTTTGGGACCGGATAAATCGGTCTTATGCAAGAGCTTTTGTCCGTAATAAGGAACTTTTCTATTAGTGTCCAGTAGCCTCACGGATCGATCTCACAGCAACTGAAACTTGAACGACTCTAGATGACATGCAGAAGTGACTTCGCCGTGACATCGATGATGGCCAATGAACGCATATTTAATAGCGAAATTAAAATTTTTTATTCTGCTTATAGCGTGATTTATAATTTTATTTCAATTGTTCCCACCGAGCGTCAATGAATATATTATTCGGCTCACGAAAGTTTTATAAAGAGAGCTTTTTTTCAATTCAAGGATTAAATTAACTAGAAGGAATTGCACAGATTTTTTTTTATGCATATGCATCACATGTTAATGCGTGACATTGAAAATCAAGCCAATTAATTTAAAAATACTCGCTTTCAATGTTAGTCTGATCAAGGGCTATCTTATTCCAATATAAACTTGTACTTTATACACGTTAAAAAAGAATGCGGAACATATTAAAGGAATTGTATTAAAAAAAAAAATTACTAAAAAAACCATTTGAAACAAATAATTAAATTGGTCAATGAATCTTTTATAATTGATACTTCTTATGCGATTGTATCCTAATCATTTAGATGATTGGGCTTAGTATAACTGGTCTTTCCGGTAAACGAACTTTTATGAAGATTATTTCATGTCAATTAAGACTTTTTACTATTATATATGTATGGACCTCATTATAACAGTATCTTATCGGGCGTAGCCACCAGCATGTATAAAAGCATGCTTATACTAAATATATTTAATAAGTAATTAAAGAACTGTATCCACATTTTATATGTAAATCGTGTTATTATCAGATTCAAGATATTTTTTTATAAATTTAAGATGCTTTTTGATATATCGACAATAATGTCTGTATTGATGTTTAAAGTACTTACGTAAGGAAAAAATGAATGATTGAGATACTTTAAAAAAAAATAGAACTAGCAAACAGAAGCCAAATACCTCAGAAAACAATGTTTACTTGAAGTAATTTAAGTTTTAACTTATATTTATTGTTTAATTTATAGTTTTTTTGTATTACTCATTTTCAACAGTTATTACGATACAGCTATGAATATAATATTTAGTTTTTATAACTAAAAGATAGTGTATAAACGTAATTTATATATTAACCAATAATACCGCTTAGTTAAATGAAACTCAACCGTAAAGGTTTATCGATATTGAAGACGTTGCTATCATAATAAAATGACGTAGACAAAACGTAAATTTACTATTATTCCCACATTTCCCATAAAGTGGTTTATTAAATCATATATATATATATATTATGTATGATAAATATGTATATGTTTATATATATTATTCTATTATATGTATATATTATGTTGTTTTAATAAATGTGCAACTATTTCATTTTAAGTAAAATTGTAGTGTGTTGCTAGGCACGTAGAATTTCAAATGTTTTTATCTCGAAAATAAAATTCAAAACTTATATTTATTTAAACATTTATAAATTTTGCATTGGGATTGAAATGCTAAATTATTAGTTATTATACGCACACTTCCGCCAGGAAAATAATTCAATTGTAGAAAAGGTGCTTTAAATTCATTTATTCACGTTGCGCATTGTAAATTTTCAAATTAAGATTTTTCAATAGACTATCAATGCACGTTTATTTTAAATGTAATTTGTAAAATAATCTAAAAAAATCTCCCTCATTATTGAAAAATTAAAGACTCCTTTCTCCGTTTTAAATAATGATTCAAGGCTCCCAAAACAATCCAATTTAACGTTATTCAATATGCAAATAATGAGTATTATATTTCCTGGCGTCGAGTGGCAGCATAGTAACAAATAATTACAGATATTCCTTAAAAACAATACATTGCAAATACTGCTTGTAAATTGTAAAAAATAAATTCAGTAAATTTTGAAAATTCCAATCATTTATTCGATGCTCGAATGCTGGCGGTGGAATATGTGGCGGCACCGCTAACGCAGACGCTAAAACGCGCTTATTAATTATTATACGTAAAGCGCCTATTGGCACAAGCGAGTCCGACAACTAATTTATGCATCGGACCGGCAATATCAGCACCGCGTATATTTACGCTTATGCGCCTCCCTGTCCCCATTTACCTTTACCCTTGCCACCCCTATCCGTTCCTCGGCCGCTCGATTCCATCGCACAATAACTGTAATCCAATTTGAAGTGACGGAACCGGAGATGAAAAGCAGCCCTAATTCCGTCGGGATATTTAAAAATGTCAGTTTGCTTTCTCGACAATATTTACTTGTTCTTTTATTTTATTAGTAAGTTTTATCATTGATCTCATTTTAGTATTTCCTTCATTTCCCTAGTTATATTATATTGAAATTGTAAATGTCGAATATACTTGTCGAAAATAATTACTTTAAAAGCCTATTTACTAATAAACTGGTGCTTCAATTTTAATTTCTTATGCATTGCTATTCTAAAGCGAATTGGCATAGCCAGCAGTATTTTAATAAAATAAGAGGCATTATAAATCAGGCTGTAATCCGCATCATTACACTACGACACGGTAAAAATTTTAAAGCTTTAATTTAAAATAAAATAAAACTTTACACATGCATTGTCTTTACTTCTATTTCTCTCTTATTTAAAAATATTATTCAATTTTTTGAGAAAAAAAACATTTTTTTTAATAACCATTTATAGATGTATTACCTTTCAAATAGCTAAGCTTTCATGAATTTAGAATCATGAGTTTTTAAGTTGTTAAATTGAAAATTATGTTGCAAATAGCAGATAAACTAACAGAAACAATCCTGTTTTTGCAAAATAAGGATATGAACTTCGATAATTATAATTTAGAAGTGGATATCACTAATATTTTAAAGAATATTCAATGATTTTTGCATATTCTAAAACGCATACCAATAGATATTTCCTTTGATATACCCTCGAATAGATATACCCGCTGTATTCCTTCATTTAATGCAGAAATGCAATTTGCATTAACTGCTTTTTTATGAGTTCGAATTATAGATTAGATTAGAAAGTAGAATGTTCATTTCGGATAGTTAATCGTGAATTTATTTCTAGAATTAGTAGAAATATGAAAAGAAGGTTAGATATTTTTTAATACGCAATTATTATATGGCCGCAGACAACTCTTTTCTGATTATAATTTAATATCACATATTAAACAAAGTTTCTTTTTGCATATTTTCAAAAAAATGTAAAA
This sequence comes from Kradibia gibbosae, assembly GCA_018907135.1. NCBI lineage: Eukaryota > Metazoa > Arthropoda > Insecta > Hymenoptera > Agaonidae > Kradibia > Kradibia gibbosae. Next base: position 39,865,103 of record JACCHX010000001.1, read on the forward strand.
AAAATTACTATATCCATTTACATTGAAAGACTGTTCTCTTTATGACAGGTATAATGAAGGAATAACTACGGTAGTGAGAATTCAATTTTTGAATTGCAATTTTATTTATATAAAAAACATTGCTTATTTTATACAGAAATGTACAGTTAAAAGGAAATTTATGGAAAGCAAAACAACTAAAGTCTATTTCAAAAGCTATCACTAGCATTAAATTAAGCAATTGATACAAATAATAATATACATAATATACATAAAAAATGTTGTTGATTATTGCAAAAATTCAGACAATGTTTCGAAAAACAGACTTATCCCTTTAAATGCTTTATATTATCTGAGATAATAATATTTTAGGTAATATTCTCATCCACAATTTAGAAAACAGAAACATTTTGTCTATCTATTATGATATAAATTTGACTTAGAAGGGATATAGTGCATTTATGTAAATCCATATTATTAATTCTTTGTAAATAAAATTGATTCCCAGTAGTGTATAGACTATGAATTTATGAATGATCAATAATTAATCTTGACTACTTCAATCGTTAGTTTTATTAGAATTTTTGAATGCCGACTGTAAGAAGAAACAATCATTAAAGCTGAACCTGTTACTGCAACATATCTATTGAAGAATTACCTCATTTATTAATAAGTATTTTGTACAATATATATCAGTGGTAGGAACGTATTTATTCTTAGTCACAAGCCAATCTCTCAGAAAGTAATTGAATCGTTCTCCTTCTGAACAGGAGAATCTAGATATTCCTGGTGAATGATAATACAAATATTAGATATATACAAAGATTCCGTTAGCTTAGTATAAAATGGATAACACAATCAAAAAAATTTACTGCAATTCACACGACCATCTAATATATATTTATAATTATAATTTGAAAAAAGACATTATCCAAATTCGATTGAAGTGCGACATTACTTAATCTAATTATCGTAAAGGTTATGATTAGTCAATGAGCAACCTAGACAAAATCGACATTATGAATATCACTAGCATTAATTCAACTATATAATTAAGTATATTAAACGATGCAATAGTTATTTCAAACTATACGAATCTGCATGTGGATCGTTCTAAATCAAAAGCTGTAACCCTCTTGTTGGTTTCGGATGAGCCATAAAATGTTGAACTGCAAATAAGTAATATAATTGTCATTTGCAGTTCGTTTCATTAGCTTTTTGACTGAATTTGTAAAATTACTTATACTATAATTGAAATATTTATGTCATTATCACACTTTGTCGAAACTTTACAGTTTTACAGCTTAAAAAAAAACTTTTATTTCCATTTTTTAACTCTATTTCAGTTGTTGATTTCTCGATTACATATCATTTCGAGTACTACTTTTGAAGGATGTTTACATAGATTTCAATATCTTATCGCATTTTTGCTACAACAAAGGACATTTCGTAAGTCAATGAAAATATGAACGGAATGTAAAAATGTAATAATTAACAAAACTGACTCACAAAAAATTGTTCACGACCGTTGTATGCAATATCTCACTAAGGCCATGATTGTTCAAAATATATAAGTGTAACTTAAACAATTTACGTATGCGACATATATTATAGGATGACCATAAATATATATTATTGGCAATAGAAGGGGTCAATGTATATCGTATATTGGCCGAAATACTCGAAAAAGGGGACCCGTGCCTAAACCTTAATTATATTAGGCGCATAGATATTACCGAATAATGGACTATTCCTACGATAATTTACGGTCACATGAGATCTGTATCGCAAAATTTTCACTGAACTATGAGGAATTCCGCGTACGTCTTTGAAAAAGAACCGATGATTTTTTCTTCTTAAGTTTGAATAATCGTTTGATAGGAATAAATCACCGATTAAAACGAATTGCTTCTCGAATTTCAACAAAATTACAAATTACATTTTGTATTCAGCGAGAAGAAATGGCTCTAATTAAGCTGTAGCACAACAAAAGATAATTAGAAAATGGGATACTAAACACAAAAGTCTTCATTATTTATTTCTTCATTATGCCATCATTTACATATGTAGGGAAGGTAGACGGTAAATAATTTTTCATTTAATTTCTGCTTGATTTTATAATTTATATGCTCAAATATAAATATAAATGTAGATTTCATTACGGTTGGAAAATAATTTGCTTTTAATTTGTGTACGGATATTCCCTCATGAACGTGAGTTTGGGTTTACGCCTGAATATTATATACTTTCTTGAAATTTCGTTATGCAATCTATTTGCGTATTTAGGAAAGTTTAATTGAATACAGTTCACAGTGGTATGAAAAAATTAAATGAAAATGAGCACCTGTTAAAGCTGTGTTTTAAAGCAATTCTACTTAACGCATTAATTATCACTACCTCCAAACCATTATTTCTCTTTTTATAATACCTTTCATAAATTACAACATTATTTGACATATTTTCACCGCGTACATGCATGTGTATATGAACATGTACTTATATGTATAACATGGATCGTTTTTTCTTAATCATTTGAAAAAGAGAATTAAAATAATTTTATTCACTACATTTAGGAATGAAGATTTTACATATTTAATAGTGAAAGAATTATTGCTTATTAACAATTTAGTATAGAAACCTTTCACTTAGAATAAATACGATTCATAGCTGGTGTAAATATCGATCAAGTTCTCTAGAATCGACAATCTTAACCTTCGATCATCCTAACGGGGTATCTCCAGCGTGAAATTTCACATCAAACCGCTGTAACTTTATCATATTTGTCGTTCTAATAGTAACAGAATTTCCGCTCTTGCGTGGAACATATAAAGCACAAAAAAAATTGCTTTTTATCGCGGCTCTTTTGTGATTATGAAACAAAAGTTATCGTCGAGCGCATGACTGTGGACTGATAATGCCGTCATAGGTACTTATCCCATTTGTTTTCATTGTTTATTACTTTTAATAATGACGAATAAGATTACTTCCTAATAATCGTGGTGAATCAATAAAACGCGAAGTTTAAAAAACCATCGTTAACATGAGATATAATTGTGATTGTGCTTTCTCAACATAACGTAGCGAGAGATTATTTGAATAAATTATTGGTTTATATTATAATAAGATATTCTAAACTAATTTTATAATAAATATTGCATTGAATTTAAATGAAAATAGTCATTGAGAAATCTTCAGCGTACAATTCATATTTTTGTGGGGAAAATTGCAAGCGACGTGTCAAAATTAAAATGAATAAAAAAAGAGTGGAGTGTGTAGAGTAACGTCTGCCGTATTATTTACGAGCGAAGTTAATTCATCGATCTTGGGCATTTTTATTAGATTTCTCAATGCTCTCTCTGAATGGCTTTCTCAACGCAATAAATAAAACGCTGTTATAAGAATCGCGTCGTTAATCGAGGCAAATTTTTCTATTGTTAATAGTAGGTCGCACAGTGACGTAAGTGCGTATAACGGGACAATATGAACGGATCAATCGAACGAATAGAGATGAATATTTGTCAATGCGACTTGGGAATGTGGCTCGATAGAATGAAATAAAATTTTCGAGCAAACATATCGCTACCGCTTAGGCATAGCGCAGCCCCGAGGCCCATTTCTCCTCAGCCAGTGAAAACTTGTCCCTCCGGCTGGCGACGCGTAATCGTGATTTACGCGCAACAATCTCATCTAACGACAGCGCATCACCTGCGCGAGAAAACGTTCCCCGATGAATGGGGAGAGTCGGAGACTCCGCTTGGCTCCGGTTTTCCAGAAGCAAATACTTACCGGAGAAGCAATTATCCTATCGCGAGCGATTCCTGTTTAGTCGACCTCCCCGTACTCCTCCAGCGCGGCTTGTAGCATTGAATAACGGGAGCCTGGCGCCAGGCTCTGACCCGCAAACACCCTGTAATCCTCCATCGGCCTATCGTTAGTATCGAAGCGAGACGTAGCGATGATCCTGCGTGAACGGCACCTCGCACCTAGAGGAGAGAAATACGCTTTCTTTCTTCTCCACTCGTACCAAACGATTGATTCATCGTTGAGCCGGAAATAATTCGCCGGAGGTGCGACCTGTAGGGGAGGCATTGGATGTGGAATTGTTTTCGCAGCTAATGTCGCTCCGGCAAGAACATGCAGTAATTTTTAAATTATAAGATAATATCTCGATAAAAATTAATGCAACAGATTATACATTACTTATGAATAATCTATGATGGATTGTAAGTTTATGCGAATTTCAAAATTTAATCATTGTTATTCTCATTATCATCAATTAACGTTAAATTACTAGGGAAATCTGATAGAGATTAATTATGTTTTATTCCCTTTATAACTATATTTTTAATTATCGATAATTCTAGTAAATAAAAACATTTGAATCAATATAGATAATATATTAGTACCATTAAAATTTAAATAATTTTAATTTCTAATACCTTGTTAATGATACATTAATTAATTAGCAATATGAAAGTTGTAATTTTTATACTAATTGCACTTTTATTCTTAATGCGTGTGTGAAAAATTTATTTCTGATTTAATTGGAATTTAGTTCATTTATTTTAGTGCACTATTAACATGGTTCTTTATAGTAATTAATATTATTATAATTTAATGAATAATAAGTATACTACTGAAGAATTTTTTCAAAATACTTTTAATAATTTCTATTTTTGAATATAGAATAATTTATTTAGTTCACTTCTGAGTTTCATTAAAAGCATTTACGGTATTGATAAAAATATGGAGTTTAAATTATAGATATGATAAAATATGCTTTAACAATAGTTTGATATTAATTTTAACTGTACTTCATATTTTTATAACTAAATATTCTAATAAAAACTAAGAAGATTTACATGCATATATTATAATCTTGATTTTTCTTCTAAGAAGAAATAAATTTTATTTGTCTACATCTATTAAAAAAGAAGTTAATATAATTGACAATCGCTTTTTTATATTGTATTATGTTAATTATTATGATAAAGCTAGAGATGCTCACAGCTTCTTTAATATCTGAAATTTCTCTAAAAATTAATTAAAATTTGACTAACTGCTTGAAAATTTTTATTGTTAATATAATAATTAATTTAAAAAAATTTTTATTTAAATTGCTTCAGTCTATAATGCTTTATATATAACGGCTAGTTAAAATCTTTTCCTAAAGATAAACTTATAATAAGTGAATAAATTTGACCTTATCGATGAATCGGAGCTGAACACGTTTCTAAAATATCGGATTCATAATTTCCAAATGAAAGCTGATTGCGGACTCAAATAATTGACTGCTCAAAGCGACCATAATTCAGGCTAGAACATTAAAAGAACAATTAGTCAATGACAGTGCAAGTTAATTAATTGAATCAAATGTGCGTGCCGACCTCGTTTTAAAGCTCGATAAACTTTTTCTCCGCCTGCTCATTACTGTTTTGTGAGAGATCGTTGAAGCCTCATTAGACGCGGTTGGCGATACTAAAGCTGCGTACCGGACGCTTTTGAGAGCATCAGGAGCAGTAACGGCAACAGCAGTAGTGAGAGCGCAGTGACATTTAAGGGTAAAAAACACGTGCTCATCCTTTCACTCGATCACTCTTGATTTCGATCACCTATGCAGAAATGAAAACCAAAACGGAAGAAGTAGATAGCTCTCTCTCTCTCTCTCTCTCTCTATCAATTTCTCGTTCTCTCTGTCATGTCCAGGTGTAGGCGCGTGTCCGACAGGTGGTGAGCGCCGCTGGAGCTCACCAACCAAACTCTATACGCGATTCGCCTACTCATCCTTTAAGGATCGGATCTAATTTATCTTTCCAAGAGAAAAGGGGAAAAGAAGATATATATATATATAAAGAGAGAGAGAAAGAGAGAGAGAGAGAGAGAGAGAGAGAGGAAGAGAGCCTGCGGGTAAAACCCATCCTGTTTTTCTTACCGCGAGACTGGCGCGCCAGAGATAAATTCAACAGTGCTTATTTATCGAGCCGTGGCTTGGGAGTGGCTTCGCGAATACACCCGGGGATGCGCGTCAGTGGTTGGCAATATTAATCCAGGGGCCAGAACGAGTTCCTCGGAGACCGGGACTACTCACGGGATGTGTCCTTTCCTGCTCTAGCTAATGCATAATGCCGAGTAGAAGCGACGCCTGGAGTTAGCGTTCGCTGGCCACGTTCCTTGCCATTTTCCGCGTGACTGCTGCGGCTCTCCTCCTCTCCTCCGTGCTATTTTCTCTCCATCCACGCCCAATAAATATTTCTCAAATATAATGATTTTCTCGGAAGTGGGGATCAATGCCATTAGGGCTAAGGCCAAATCCATCGAACTCAACAACCGAACTCAACCAATGCAATTGAACAGTCGGAGATAAGCCGAGAAAAGCGAGGCGTAAAAAGGAATGAAAACGAGCGACAGAACTGGTGGATTCGCGGGGCGCGTGATCACAATGGCCGCTGCATTATGCTGCAGTGATCGGGACTGCGTTAGGGCGACTGGCTTCAACTGCGGAAGAGAGTGCAGTCCTCTTGGCAAGTGCTTGCCAATGATAATAGACGGCATTGGTAGAAGCGACATTATTCGGCTAAGGGCCATTGTTGGGTCCGGTTTTTTTTACAGGTGTTGAAAACGAACGGCTCGCCACTGTCGACACGTACGCCTTGGCGCTCAGCCTCGGAGACGATCCCTCGTACGCACCCTCCTCTCTCTTGCGGACCCACGTCGCCGCCACCGCCCCCTCCCCATACCCGCGCAACCCTAGCCCGTCGTTTGCTACGGGCCCTGTAATTTTCAAGCGTTGAGTGTAAGGCGAGGTCAGAGTCGCCGGGAGCGACCGCAGACAATAAGTTTAAAGTACACAGGCCGCTGAAAAACGTAGTCGCGGATTCGTGTGCTTGCGACCAAATGGGCCAAAACTGTATCATTGATGCTTTCCTTAGATTTTCCTCCCTTCTTCTTCTTCTTCTTCTTCTTCTTCTTCTTCTTTATCGACGCTAAAAGCTACGTGGCTACTACTTTACTCTTACTCTTCCTCGCTCGCTGATCTACGCTCTTCGAGTTCCATTATCCTACATATCAATCGACTCCCGCATACTTGCGTATCTAATAACAAAAGAGAGGATGCAAAACGAAAATGGTTTTCTTAGATTTGGCCCGTCGACGTTTTCTTTTCCACCTCGCTATTTGCTATAGTTTTATCGATAACTGTCTTAAAATAATTTCTTTTCTGCTCAAGCTCGCGTACTTGTTTGATGAAGTACCAATTATTTTAAAATATTAGAGATCTCTCTTATTTACATGTATATATTTATCACGCACTATTATAAGTTACGTCAAAAAATATTTTCCAATTATTATTTCAATAATAACGTTAACCTTGTATGTGCCTTTTAAAAAGTTTTCTTTAGCGAGATTTTATAACTAAAAAAAATCGTCTTAATTCTCGAGATTCTAAATATTAAAATAAACTTCTATTTATAACATTATTTATATTTAATTCGTATTAAATATATTTAGATTCTTTCGGTAAAATTAATTTTGCATTAATTTTGCCTGTCTTTTTCGTCTTTACATTTATCCTATTGCTTAGGCAAGAGACACGCTTAAATATGCAACAAATTTCTTAACACTTCCACAGATAGACGTTTATAAAATAATTATAGTATTCCGGATCCAAATTGTGTCTATATTTATTTAACAATTTATCTTTTTTATACAAAATACTTCGTTTTTAATACTATATTATCATTGTAATTCTTAATTTCTATTGCATATAAAAAGTCACAAATTGTTTAGGTGAATTCATAGGCATATTTTTTTAAAAGAATGTTGCATCCTAAAATCACAATGCTTTTACATAACGAGGCATGTTGTTATTGTTATTATTATTATTATTATTATTATGGATTAACTCGGAAAATTAGGAAAGGTTTAAAATTTTTCTATTGTTAAACAGTAGTTTATTCTGTATCTTCCATACTTTTTAAAGTCCTTTTAAATGTAAAATTAAAATATCTAAAACGAAATTAAGCATCGATGACAAGGATAATGTATTGAATTTTCTCAATATAGGAGTTTATTCTCATCGAAGGCTTATAAATTCAAAGTCTTGTACGGAGAGAGAAATATTAACGTTAGATTTTCATTTGTATCGCAATTACATTCTGAATGTGAAAGTTCAGATGCCGAGGAGCGTGCAAGCAACCAATCTTGAAAATTGTTTTCACGTCATACCAGAGGGGCTCATTTCCCGTGGAGGCACGCGAAGGTAACTGGCAGTGAGCGATTAAGATCGAGAGCGCGCTCGCGAAGGCAGGTGGAGCCGGTGGAAAAAAAAAACCTCTGCAAGTGGAAGTACCCGAGAGGAAGAAGGTGGCAGAGGTACGCGTTAACAGCGCCCCTCTCCATTCTCATCGCAATCCTACCCCCGCTCGTCGCATCGTCCCAATCGTCGTCTCATTTCAAAAACGTTCTTCGGCTATCGCAGTTTCCCACGGAGTCCCGAAGGACGCCGCGCTGTAAGTGTCTCGTTCCTCCTTATTTTTCTTATAGATCCTCCCCCTAGTATACTATTGCCAACTCACTTGACTGATTTTCGCTCGAGCGAGCACCAAATGTGAATTAAGCCGAGTAAATAATGCCGATGCTCTTTCCCTCGAAACAGCGTGAAAAACGCGTTAGGAGTGACAATGCGCCCTTCCACGCCTTCAATACTCCCAAAGAATTTATGCTCTGTCTCTCTCTCTCTCTTTTGCTCAAGCCCTCCTCATTACGATCGGGTATTTGTATCTTTATTCATTCCTTCTTTCATTACATTTTTGTAGATCTCAGAAGTGCTTCAGGTTTCGTGCACTAAAATTTCACTACTTTTTTTCGACATCTGGATAATTGTCCATACAAATTTTTAATTTGCATTATGTATGCGTCAATGCCATAATTACAGGAAATGATTGTTTATAATACAACGACAATATTTAATCATTGTTTCATCTTTCCATTGGGCATACGATAATTATCCAGAGGAATGTGGTTGTTCATTCAGGTCAGTACATTGTCTTAAATGATACAAAGAAGATAAAAAATCAATCTTACCATTACTTGTACTACTAAAATTTTACTAGACTAAAATCTTAACTAAAACTTTAACATATCCATAAATAAAATAAAATTACTGTCGATATATAGTTTTTTTAAAGCAATTCATATTATCTTACAAATTATATATATATATATATCGTTTGGTAGTAGATTCACAAATATTAACAATAGTCTAGTTAAACTAACTTATATTATATACTTTAAAAATGAAATTAATATATACATGTGATAACTTATTTGGTCTGTTGACTATTTTGTTTAATATTGCATAATTGCAGTTATTTTGTAAAACCTGTATTATTTAATATTAAATATATTGTATTATAATATATGTTTATACAATGTAATTTATTTTTAATTTTTATATCGAAAAAAAGGAGAAAAAAAAATTAATTTATTCGAATATGGCAGATGTCAAGTTTTAAAAATGAAGAGAATATCAACCATATGGTAGTTTTTAAGTTTTGGCTCGGAGAATTTTACAAATGTAATGTATTTCATTACGTAAAATCATCCCTTTAGATTACAAAAAACCATTTCGTAAATTACGGAGTCTTTCGCAATTTGTACGAAATTCATAAAGCATTCATGAAGTTATACAATATACATCCTAGAATCATTTTTTTATGTGAAAAAATAAGGCAAACCGTATGTGTCTCTGTTACGAGTACGAGAAAAGAAAACTGAAATGTATTAAAGGAAAAAAAATTGTTTAATCATTTCTTTAATTTCAGATATTCTTGAAATTATGGTATTCTTTTAAAATCTAATATCTGCTTTCGAAAGAGTCGATGGATAGTTTACTTGGGAGGTGGCGACATACGAGACCCCAAGGTGCCAGAACGAAAGCCTATTAAGAAGGGAATAAAAATTTTGCTACATCACCATATCGCAACGACTCTGCATGCAGTCTGTTGCTTTCATTCTTTCCTTCTGTATCTTGTTTTTCTGGCTTCTGGTACCGCGGGAGGTTCTAGAAAAATACGCTACTAAAACAAATGAACTTGTGTCAAAATTGATATTAACTGTCGGATTTAATCTGGAACGGAAGATAGATGTTGAAGGCAATGATTGATGCTGTCGGCACAACAATATTTAGAGTAAAATTTATTTTCTGAAAGTAAATTATTTATTCTTTGCGACCAGACATTAAAATTATTAAAAAGAATTGTCGATTGATAGTATAATTGACTGAAAAAATTATAGCAATCAAATTTAAAGGAGTGGTTACTATTATAATAATAATCGATAGTTAATACTTAGTAGAATGTGTAAAATCAATGTCTTTATATCTGTGCTAATTATTACTTTTATTTTATATATTTAATGTAATTTTTACTAAATCTTCTACATAATTGTTAAAATAAAAAAATCATCTTAAAATCCTTGCATTTTCATAAATCTTACAAATGAAATTATAATGTAAATTTAATGATAATTTGAAATGCTTTTCGTATAAAACTAAACAAATTTCATGGCATTTCAACATGTGCATTAATTTGATATTCAACGTGAACTGAAAAGTAAATTAATTATAAAGTATATTAGCTTAAAAAGGAGAGGATTTCTTTGTAATAATCTACGATTTTCAAGGAACAGTTTGAAGGCCTTTTAAAAGAAATAACTTGCAACTAAATCCAGCTTGTATTATTCATCGTCATACTCGAGGCCATTAAGTAAGGAAAGTCTCGAACAATTATCACTTGTAATAATTTTAGCTGGTGTGCGGTTTACAGGGCCAATGAAGCTGACGTAGATTCACCCACCGTTTGCAAGTTGGCTAGAGCTAATTGGCAATTAACTGGGGCGAGACCAAACAATGTCGAGAATTCAATGGAAGTGCACAATTCGAGTCAACTACCCTTCGATTTCATCTTCACTATGGCTGCTCCATAGTCAAAGTCGCAGCAATGCAAAGTGGCGAGCACTTGGAAAAGAAGAGTCTGGGTCAATGTTCGATCGAGTCAAACATTAGCCGTGGATCAAACGGACAAATCCGGTCGGATGAGTCGCGCTGGGTACAGTTCTCACGCGATGCAGGAGATAAATGAAAATGTCGTCGACGAGTTGGCCGCTTATCATCGTGATTGACTCGATGACGCACCTTTCGATGGGCAACGGGAAGAAGGACGGAGAGAGGGGGTTGCCAGTTGCAGAAAATGTTAAGCAGTAAGACTGTGTACTTGGTACGATTCGGGTATAAAGGCCTTTCGCGAGTCCTGCATATGCTTATTGGCAAATATATGCCGATAGGCCACAGTGCGGATACGAGGTGATAAGCCGAAAGAATACAGGCGCGCGATGAGTCAAGTCACTGTAGGAAAGGCAGACGTTGATTCGCTACGCACCAGAGAGGCTCGATATTTTTCATTCGAGCTCTCCGATCAGGCGTCGGTGAATAGGACGCGCTATGGAATAGCAACTTGAATCATTGTCTTACGTCTCGTGTGGTTCGGTGCGTCATCGGTGCCGCGGGTCGTGACGGGGTGGAGGGATTGTCACCGCTCCGATGACGAAAAGACAAAAGCCCGTCTCTTCGAGCTCATCCGGTTCGGCTTTGTTATCGCGAACGCGTCACGTGAAGCCATTATGTCGCATCAGTCCTCCGACAAGAGAGTGGCGTATAGTGGAATATGTGGGCCAGAGCCATCGTCGCGTGGGAGGCGCCGTAAGAAAGTGCGGATGACGGGCCGAGATGCGTGTGTCGGAAGGCGATGAATACGAGCAATTTGGTGGCTTGATGCATCCGCTTTAGTCGACGCCACTGTTAAAGAACATTCGACCCGAGCCATTTAAATTATGATATTGCGCTCTAGTAATGAGTATCGTTATATTTAACGAATGCCATTTGCTGATGCGCGAATTAGAGCTGCTACATTTATCCAAGCTTATTGGCTCGATGAATTTCAATTGTCTTGCCCCGATCTTCCGATTCACCTCCGGGTCATCAGATGTAATGTAGAGAAGATATTTTTTTTCTTTTTTCTTTTTCCTTTTTTGTTTTTGTTGTATTTATTTATTTATTTTTTTTTTTTGAAAGTGACATCTTTGCTTTTTAATGGAATTTCCGTCACGCTCGGCTTTCAATTTCCGGCTGCTATACAGATACACCAGGAATCGCAAAATTGAAGTTTTACCTTTTCTGAAGGGGTTTTGTAACTCTTACTGAACACTTGCGGAAATGCTTCTCACCTTAAGATACTGAATTTTAATGCGCTTATCGATATTTTTTAAATATTTAAAAAAATTGTATATTCCATTTCTTGTTTCTAATTGGATCAAATACTCTTACGTACCCACTTTTGGTGCTAGAGCTCTTATAGCTCTTATAGCTCTCAATCTTTCGATAAGAATTACAGTCTTAGAAGTGCGGCATTCGATGTTCTTCGCATGACAAAGCGATTTCGCTAAATGTGTACTGGAGCTTACTATTAAAGAATTTTCACGTTTTGAATGAAGAATGAAAACGCAAGAGAGAAGTGGCCTCGAAATCGAAAAGCGTAGATCGAGCACTGATATGAATAGGATATACAAAACGAATGGATGTTGAATTCCCATCGACGATCTCTGGCCTATGACTGACTAGTTCTGAGCCCTTGTATCGCTCAAACATCCTCCTCAGGATATCACGGTTATGCCGGTAATAAGGGCCAGCACAATAACTTGCATCTACCTGGGTACGAGAGAGACGACCGTGATCTTGCAGTTGGATCGTAAGGATTCGAGTACTACGCTTGAATCATCCGCTAGACAATGATGACTATTGTTGGCGGGCGGAGGCTCGTTAATGGGACACGTGAACGAGCGTCGAATCAACGACTGTATCCTCGAGTTTCGGCTGCAGCCCCTTGTCAATTTGCATCTACTAGCCAACGACTATGATTTAATCGTCCGTTAATCGATTTTCTCCAACCCTTGCACCCCTCGTCAAACCTTTATCAGAATCAACCCTTCCTCGCCGTCGTGTTCCACTGACCCCTTTATTGTCCGTTAGTGTAAAAGCCAAAAATGACATGGAAGCTCGCAGGCGTACATAAGCCACAAGAGGTTATTAACGTTCCTTCCAGCTATGCACGAATGCACCTATTCTACACTTTATCTGCTTATTCCAAAGATTAATACATTCCTCTGTTGATAAAGGACGTATAAGGAACTATCGATTATTAGTCAATAATAATGACCTCCTCGGAATACTCCTCCTTCATCCAATATCATTTCCATCCGTAAAATTTCATTTCGCCTTTTTCTTAAATAATAATAAATTCTTAAATAAAACTTAAATGCCAAAAGTTATTGATATAAACATATTTCATATCTGATTTTTTTATATAAAATAATAAATAGGTAAATAAATAAATTAAAAATAAATACATAGATATATTATATGCGTATATCATATATTCTTATATTTCTATTTCACAAAAGAATGTTTGCTCATTTATACATTTCAAAGTAGAAAGATAGCTTTTGATTGCTGTACAATGTTATAGGCTATAAAAATAATTTGGATATTCTTTTTTCACCTAATTTATTCTGTATTTTTATCTGCAATATTAAAAAAAACTAGTGATCCAAGATCCAGATTGATAATAATCATTAAAATCGATGTATGGAATACTTCTATTGCTTACTGCATTAATTAGTTCTTCTACTTTCTAAAAAATAAATTATTTATGTGTAATAATTTTACCTTATTCATGATAATTAATTATGGTTCTTGTAATGAGATTAAGTATTGTTACAATTCTAATTTTTAATTTTCATTTTATTCCAACAATCATATATACGAACAAATTAAATTAAATCGAATATTTAATTTCTACTGTAAATAGTATAATTTAAATTTTCGTTTTAGCTAAAACTATTATTTCACATAAAAATATGTGTTCGAATAAAAATATCCATTGCAAATATATACCATATATTTGTTTAGTCACTAATGTAAGAAAATTTATCATTATAATACCATTTTATAAAATATTACAAAATAGATTTTCAATGAAAATGAAATCAATGTATATTCATTTTATCAGTATTGCGTGCCAAATAAAGTAATGATTAGGACTCACTGATGCTTCGCTAGAAGAATCCATAATGGCAATATGTGCCTTTCCTTTTGGCAAAAATGCAAAGTATGATAACGTGACAAATTTTGTCAGATATAGCTTGTAACATCTAATCTCGAAAGTCAATCGATACCCTTTTGCAGTAAGACCGCGCGTTTTTTTTCAATTAATTTAGGCATCGATAGTTCAATGAGTATTTTTTCTAAATTAGCATTTATTGATTGGCTTGCTTAACAATATTTTCTATGGTTCCGACTAATGCATTTTATCAGTTGCAGAATTAGTAGATTCAATTTTAATATAATCGGGTTCAACAATGATGTCTATCGATAGGGTACAAATAAAAATAATGAAGGGGTGATTTCGAGTCTAAAATTTCAAATTACAACCTTGGAAAACATTTTCCTTAACAATGATCATTGTGTAACTTCGGCGACTTTTTGCGGATGAGAGCAAATTATTAATTACCCGCATGTAGTAGAAACTTAATTAATCAATCTAAATTTCAATTCAGATACCTTATCTCGAATGCATGAAGATGAGAAAACAAAATAAATTCATTGGCAAAGCAGTTTTAACTTGCGGTTAGTTGAAAAATCAACAATCAAGTTCGAAATGGCAGTGGGAGTTGCGATGTTCGGAATTTCAGAATCACGCGAAAATTGACAAGGACATAACTTATAGTATATTACGTAAGCTCTTATAAAATATCGGTTTAATTTATTCTCTAGCATGTCGCCGGTTCTGAAATTTCGCAAAAGTAAGATCGTTCAGCAGAGCAAGGAATTCCAAGCAATTTGCCATCCTCAAACAACACCCCGCAGTTGGCCTCTGAAATTTTCGGCGGACCTATACTCCATCGATTATACCCCGTTTCGCCGAGAAGATCGCCAAATACAGTCACCCATTCATCTTCTTTAAATTGATTATGGATGCCGACATAAGCGCTAAACTGGTAATTTTCAAGCAGCAAATTTTTTAGTACCTGCAATAAAAATGAAAACTTTAACGGGTCCCTTGCAATTTATACGAAACTAAAAATTATGAAAAAGTATTGTAATTAATCGTATATTAATTTTTACTCTCAGTTCACGTATTATTATTGGATTCTTAAGAAATAAAAGTAAATAATTTCATACCCCAAACAAAGTACACAATTCTTCTTTAAAAATTCGAATTAGAGATGCTATTATTTTATGCATTAATTGAAGGTCCACGTAATCATAACGTTTACCGCTATGCTATTATTAAATGATTAGCGAATAAATGAATGTAAAATGTAAAAGAAAAAGGGGCTTGACATATTTATGTATAAATATACATATATATTTAATTCACTTAATTTTCCCTTTAGATCAATACACTACTAAATATTATAATTAAGTCATACTATTTCTGTATGCATTTACCTTAGCTTCATTTTCAGAATTAATTATTGCAAGATGAGAGCCTTCTTTATGGCAAAATTTTCTTGCCTCGTTCCATGTGACATTGAACAAGTAGAGTTTATGACATCCGATTCCAGATGAGCAACTATAACCAAGTTCAACAGTCTTTTCAGCTTTTTTTTTCCTTGAATCACACTGTATGGCATTGTCTCGTAAATGTTTAAAAAAATTCGTATTCATGTAGTCTATAATTTTCAGCGAAGATGACAATTTTTCTAATTCAGACAAAACACTTTGCAGATCCGTAGAATTAGAATTACCCGTGAATTTTTTAGATCTAGCATGTTTCAAGGTAATAACGTAAAGAAAAAAGAATAGATAAACAGCTTTTTTTTTATTTTGCATTATACACGGGAAGTTAATTTTAAATAACGTGACTTTAGTTGTAAAACTTGCTTGCGACTAATCGATAGATTCAACCGATGCTATTCTTAGTGGATCAATGATTTATCAAGGTTGACCTCTATCTATATTATCTATCTATAAACGATGATAGAAGGCGTCTGTATTTTCTTGTAAATACTTTTATGTAATCACTGATTTTAAATGTATACTTTTACTCATAAAGATCGACGTAAATAAATAACTGTAAAACAGTAAATGAAATTCAAATTAATAAACGAATAATTGATCCTGACTAAGCATTTTCTATGCTATAAACAATAAGCGTACATTAAAAATGAAAAATTATTTTAATAATCGAGATTAATTGTATTATTAAAATAAAGTATATTTGCAATATTTTCCGTGCGAGAATAACATAAATTTGAATATGGTTGACCACTATGGATTATATATAGAATTAACCAATAATTGAATAACCGGATACGTGTTCTGAGACGCAGCTCGCATAACTGGATTTAATGGACGAGCAATTTGAGCAGTTTCCGAGGATGTTAATTGAAAGTATAATTTTCACGTGTCTATTAAGTCTGCTAAAAGGTAAATAATATTTTACGAGAATTACTAAAGATCAATAATTTAAAAATAAGCGTTCTTGAACTTGATGATTACAAAAAGAAGGTTTCAATCGTAATTTTTAGCGAATGCATATAAATTTTCGTTTTACAATACTATAATGTGCAGCGTGATACAATAACAAATTATCAATGGATTATCATTAAATTTAAAGGTTTGTTCAAAATTATAGAGATTTAAAAAAAACTAAACTCGACGAGTGAAAACTAAAAAAACTTAAAAGAAGAAAGAAAGATTTCAATACAGTAAATCAAGGGTAAAATATGAAGAAAACTTCAATATTCCTTTTCGTCTAACAGAGGCAATATGCAATTTTCATTCGCATGGCTCCATTATTTACGGAGCAGAATTGTAATAAGTTGTGACGTGTACTAGAGTTCGCAACGGGGCGTCAATAAAAGCTGTACATTACTATGAAAATGTATGTCATTCTGGAGCAAGTAGACTCCCTCTACTTCTACGTCACTGTCTCGGCGATTATGCAGCGCTGTATCACCGATGTGTCGCACGTACATATCGAAATTTATATCAGCAATTCGGTCGGCGAAACGAAATGGGCGTGGATAAAAAGGCCGCTTTTCCTCGTGGTTCTAGCTGCTGATCGATCGAACGAAAGCTGCCGGACGTGCCGTAATACTCGTACACATTGTACAGACTTACGCGCACTCGTAATACTTGCAATTAGGTGGGGAATCGACAAGCCCTCTATACTTGTCTTCTGCTCCGAACACGGCGTTTGAATATTCCGTTCGTTCAATGGCTGCTCCTGGCCTGGAAACTCCAAGGCTCGATGATTTTAGGGACAAAGTAAATTCGGTTGGCCTGCCAACTATCATTCCGAACGAAACACGAAAAATCTTGCATAAGAGGTTAAGTTCGCAAGCGACTAAATTTCATGACACAATTCTATTTCATATTTGATACAAGATCTGATAGAAAGGTTCTAAAAAATCATTAATATTTCAAGTACATTTTAAAGCTTCGACGTAAGCTTCCATTTTACTGATTAACATAATGATTATATTGGTATACTTTTATAAAGTTACTTATAAAGGTATCGTATACCGATGTCTACGGTCCTTTAACTTTTTTTAATATTATGCTCAACGATTTCGATTTTAAAACTTTACGAACAAGTTTTCTGACAAAGATAAACGATAATTTAACTTTACTTATATTAAAATTTCATTTAACGAGGTATTCCGTTATTAATTATTTGAATTCTTATATACCTTTTCATACTAGTGATACAGAGGTTTTAAAAATTATATTCATTTCATATGCTAAAATTCATACTTGATAACTTTGTTAAATAAATAATATTTTACTTAACACAAACACCATAAATTTAGTAACACCATGAATTAATAACACTACAGTTAACTAAAAATTTTCTGGTGACGTTAAAAACACTAAGGCATTAACCCAGATTCTAATTACATTCAAAGATATTTTTTATGATTCTGCGATAATCGATTAACAAATAAAATGTGTAGAATATATATATATATATACTTTATATTTACAATTTACAAGTAAATGGATAAATGGATATTTGTTATTTATATTTATAATAATCCCTTCGCTTATTTAATATTTTAATAAGTGACAAGCTACTCAAGTTTATACTTAAAAATGTAATAAATTAATTACATACTAAAATTTCAATATAAAGACAAATTGTCACACTTATAAGAAGTAAGTGATTTCTCTTAATGAACAAAAGTTTTTAATTAATTTAATTTTCTGTTACAGGTAAATTCTTCTGACCCGTTATCAAACTTTTTAAATAGGATCCTACCAATAGTTTTTGCAAATTCCGAGCATTAAATGTACACCATTACCTCAATTCAATCGTAAGTATAGTCAGAACTGAAGGATTAAAATGGGTGCATTTTAAATTTTATTCGCGTTATCACGTGTTAAGGGACGCCAACCGAATATCTAAGCGCTACGAAAGTATCAGAGACGAGCCCATTTCTACTTCACTTCTATTCCTTTACTTCTTGCACCATTCCACTCTACTCGTGGATATTTCGATGAAAACACATCGAAATCGCTGCATTGGAAATTCGTGAAATGACCGTAAAAGGAATCCTACTTGCCTGGCGGCATCAACGCCGGACATCCGGGGACCGTTGTGCGAATATCAAATACGCGATACTTTCGAAGATGCGTTTTAATATGAAGCTGCAAGGAGGAGACGACCGCCAGCTGTTGTCCTGACTCTATGGCCCTGTCTCTTAATTAAAAAACGCATTTTCAACCTATCGCATGTTGTATTTCCGACCGGCACGTCTACTTATTCAACCATCCGGTATCACATCTATATGATACCCACATGTTAAATCTTTAGATGCTCAATGTATTCGAATTAATATTCAAAAAATGATTTTTTTGGCAGGTGAAGATGATATCAAGTGTTCCAAGTTGATTATATGTTTCTCGTACTCCTTAACTAAATTACTATTTATTACCGATCAATATGTTATATCATGTACAGCGCAGTTTCCCGTAGTGCAGGTTTTACTAGTTTTCTATGTTTTGTTATTTTGAGTAAATGAAAAAATGTTATTTAATTGAAATTTAAGATTAGATAATTTTATTTCAAAGCTTATTGAAAACCTCAAATATTTAGTAAACCTTTCTTATTAACAAAATTCTAATGAAACAGATTTAATAAACGAGACTTTTTTTCAAAGTCCATGACAAATTTTCTAAGGCAATTATCGAATTTTACGTCCTAATTATAATATCCAGTCGTGAATTTACTAAAAAGTTTTAAAATTGGATAAATTCTTACATTTCTCAATAGTAAAAACGATGTTTGGTGAATTATTGCCGAGCGGAATTAAATAAAAGCTTTGTGTGCAGTTACAATGGCTTTATTACCTGAAATTAATTTGGTACTGTAAATCTCAATGAAATATATTTAAGAATTTTTGAGACAATGAAGTAAATTTATCAGTTTTCGGTTCAAAAATTTTATAAATTAAATTTACATTTATAATATAAATCATAATAGATATTTAAAACATTATTAAAATTTATTTTGTAATTTCTATCATAATAATTTAATGATAAATAATGATCATAAATTATTTATTAATTATAAATATAATAATATATACATTATTATAATGCAATATGATTGAGTCACCTCAAAGTTTATTCCTTTAACAATAGAATTAAATTTTCGAAACAATCTTTAAAGTAATAGCCAATGACTTTCGTCGACGAACGTAGACACTCAAATGTTTGAACCATTTGCTTATCAAGCCCTTATTCATATGTCTGTTCTTGGACTTAAAGCGGGACTGAAGAAAGTTCTTACAAAAAGGTGAGAAGATAGTTCGCCGGGTAAAGGTGATCGACAATTGGTCGAACAACATTGCGCAATATTCAATTGTGCGTAAATTAGCATCGCCGAAGTCCAAGTGCGTTACAAAATCTTTGGGTATGATTCTATAGGTTAAATGGTATTACGCCTCCCCCATACATCCGCTCGCGGCCTCGTGAAATGAAGAGGCAGCTAATTATTTAATGACATGCGAACGTCGCGACACCGGAAGCCCGCACAACTGTTACGATTCCCTGTTGTCTGGCGCATGACGTTGCAAGTGACGAAACACCTCACCTGCCCTCGTCGGCCTTGTCTCTTTTCACTTTGCGCAACAACGCCGCGTATTAATTAACACCCCAACATAGTACCGAAACGCTTCACTTACTTTTTACGGATAATGATTCCTCGTTTATCGAACGTTCGCGATGTTTATAATGCTCGATAGCAACCGTGAAATGCATGGGCTGCTTCGCATCGATGCCGTGCACTCGAAAGCTCGAGGCTAAACGGAGTTTCTCAACAGAGTCTCTTCGATGCAAAGGATTATTAAATGTCATACCCAGTAAATGCACCTTCGTAACATTTTGATATAATATTTTAGTACTTCGAGCTGCACCTCGAACTGCACTCATGCTCTAAAACATATATTCGGTACGTTTTGTGGATTATTCAAGCATCAACAGTTGTCGATTTTCTTCTGTTGAATCATGTCGGATATTACACATTTTTACCGAATAGGTTGGTTTAAGTTGTTTATTTTAAACAATTTATTTAATTACATTGCCTACAATTTAGACTTTTTTTATAAATAATAATATATATTTCAAATAATCAATAGAAAGATTTTTGTCTTTATTGAATAAAAGTATAATATTTAAGGTAAAAAAATATAAATGTAAAGAGACATAGATGAGTCATTTAATAAGAAATATCTTTTATATACATTGTCAAAATCATTAAGTAAATATTCATGTGATGTTGAAATGTGCACATTTGTTTAATTTTGTAAAATACTACTCAAGTGAAGCTTTTCGGACTATTCTATAGAATTGAAGTGTTTAACGACTCTTAAATAAAATGTTAGGTATTGACAAATAGTAAATATTGATGTCCCACATTATGTAGTTACTCATAAAGAAAGAAAAGAGATATTTGTCAGAGTATTTTCATTATTTACAAAAACCTTACAAGCGTATTAGATATCAACTTTTTAGAGAAGTCAGTATCAAATACAATTTCCGCCGTGATCCTGAAGGCGTCTCGAGAAGCGGAATCGCTGCATGGATAAAAATACAATCAACTGTATGATCTGCTTGAATTTACCGTAAGAAGTAGTTAAATAATAAATAATCGATCAGTTCTCAAGATTGATATCTTAAAAGCAATTAAGTGGTCGTACCAATAGATCTCAATATCTCACATTGCACGTTGACGTTCGAGGCGTAAAAGGGCCCTCGCAAGAATATGGGATAGCCCGAGTTGGGCGCTGGATAGACGTGCGTCTACCTCCGCTCTTCCTCTTCGTCTGGCTCACGGCCCTGTCCACCTACTCGCCGAAGCTCCCATCGAAAGCTATTAGTGGATCCTTCAGCTGACATTTTAACGGTCAGCCGTCGCGGCGACGATTGCAAACGGCTTACGGGGCCATCAGCGGCGGCTAAGTGGAGGCGGAGGGGCGTCTTTTAATATGCACGAGCGCTCATGGCCCGTTCATCCCTAAGGATGGGAACAAAGCACAGCCGGGACTCGGGCGCGTAAATCAAGCCCGATATCGCCATGGACAATTAGCTCGGCGCGTACGACGCCTCGTTAAATTTAACTCGGGCTCTTCTTCGCGCGTAACGAGACGTGTCCTCCACCCTTCCCACCTACTCGTCCAACATTTTCTCCTGAGTTATAAAAGGCCTGACTCCGGTAAAGATACATCGCTCTTGACGATTCGAGGATTATACTCAGGAATGGCTTTCGCTGACGCGTTGCTCTCTCCTAGCGAGCGGTTGAAGGCTTGCTTCCCTTTTTCCTTGTTTACTTTCTCAGCTCAAGTGCCTTTTTCCTTAAATAGCGGATAAAGTGGCTTGAAACAAGGACACCATTTCAATAGTAGTTGTCTGATCCTACTCTTCCCTTGCAGTCGAAGCTTTGACTGATTCACGCGAGGTTCTACCCTCTCAATTACAAAGTGATCTCTCGAGAATTTTAAACTTCAATATATATTTAACACTAACATTCCGAGCCTACTGTATTAATAGAAACTCAGAAGAAATGTCGATTTTCATTTTTCATTTAATTTCTAAATTTCGCCTATCTTTAATCGGTAATAAGTGGAAATCAGCGATTTTCGATTTTCTATTCTAAGTAAGGTTCTCGAATGCAGATCGATCCACCTGACACGTAAAGTGTCAACGAAAAAGATAAGATTACTTTTATGTTTTATCACCATTCGTTCATTTAAAAAAAAGACTTATTACGTATTTTAGACATATGAAATAAAATATGAATCCATTATTCATAAGTTAAGTTAATTAATGATTATGAGGGACAAAAAAAATTGATTCATGAACCTGTTATTATGTACTTACTTGAATAATCTAATAAATTAATACGTTTATTTGTTTTTATTTTACTTCTAATTTTATTTACATGTTAATATAATTTTTTCGATACTTCATCTATCAACATGTAATATTATTGATTTACTCAGTAAATTGGTAATAAAATAGTTTTTAATATTTACTAATATAAAAATGCAAAAATGCAATGAAATTATATTTTGATCGGTAAATATTGTAAATACTAGTTTATAATTGTATGGTATGATATTAAAATTTTCGTTTATACTTTATGTATCATATATGTATTTCCGTATTTTTAGTCAATAATAGACGTACAACATTTTCTTTAAAATTGAAATCAATATGCCATTATTGGTTTATTGTATTAATCTCGAACGTAAGGATGAAAGTTGTGAATAAATTAGTTATTAAACATAAAGCCTTGCCGAATACTATTATATACAATTATATACAAACGAAAATAAAATATTGTAAATTTGTTAAGAGCTATTTATTAATTTAAATGATTTACTTTATAATTGGCATAATCAATTACGAAAATAAAAATGCTAATATACAATTAATTAGAGATAATAAGCATTGATATTACTATAAAATGATAAAGGATTACATTATATTAAGCAGACTCTTTGCAAAATGTAATGAAATTAAAGCGTACATCAATTACGAGCTTGTTCTGTTTAGCTAATCAATTTCATGCATTCAAATGAGAATTAAGCTTTATGCTGCCTAAATAGTTTAGTACAGCTTAAGTACAGACGAGCAGTATTTGCGCAATATTGTGCAGCATTTATATAATGTTCACAATTATTCGGATTTTTGATTTTTCATTTTGATAAATTTTCTTTCGTGTAAAAATTGCCAAACGTAGTTTTAATAAAAAAAGCTCATCTTTAATTTTTTGTTCCAACGTTATAATATTTCGCCGCACATCGATTTAATGGACAATTACTCTCCGTTTTTTTTTCTTTCAATTTTCCACGTTTCTTTGAAATTAGACGTCATGGGCATAAGGTGTCTAATTTTGAATGTCCGTTCTTTGTTGCCACTAGCTCGGTAAACTCTTTACCAAAGGTTATTGGACACATGAGAGCATTAACGTGTATGTACTCCCTGATGTCGCTTCGTCACATCGTGAACGAAAGCCTTTATACCTGAAATAATTTTCCGTCGGCTTACTGTTCCACGTTCGAACTCCCTTTATATGTCAATACAAACTAAAATTCTTAACGTCCTATTGAAAAAAGCTTTTCCCTCGGGCTATGTATTTTCACAACAAACATTTCATTTGCTTTACATTCGAAATGTATTTCTTTGTAGTATGTGGAGTACTGATACTCAAACTCGAGAAGAATTTTTCGCAAATAAAAGTCTACGTTAGATACATTAATTTTTACCGCTTAAACTAAATTTTACATTACTCAACAGTCGTCAAATTTGAAGTGAACTTCGTATTTTCAGCCATTGTGTTTGTTATTTCAGCATCTTTTCACATGCAAACGAAATTTTTTATAAAGCCTCAGAAAGTCTGGTGAGAAAAATTTGATTTACACAATGAAGCATCATAATGCACCTCGGATAAAATTAAATAAAGATAATGAAACTTTATTAGCAAAAATGGTACAACTTGTCATTTGGAGACGAACTTTCCTTTGGGTAGAGGGATTGCTCTCGCAATAAATTATGATGCTCGAGCGAGGTGCACTTTCTCTTTTGGAATAAAATGAAATGATGCAGCCTCAGCACTGAACAGGACTCAACACCAAAATGATTTATGAGGTGATGAACCTGTACGCGCCTGCATCTCATTAAGACTTATACGATCGCAGGAGAAGTTCGGAGACGATTATCGATTTCTAATTAGCGATGTGGAAAATATCAAATTTCGTATATGTATATGAGATCGTGCTGAATAATTCATCTCGAATAATGGGCACGTTTGGATTTATCAATTTGATTGATTGTGTTTCATTCCGAATAATTTCCTAGGAATATTCTCTCCTTCGGCTGCACTTCATTCTGTATTATTTTTACATTACTTCAATTAAATTGACCATGTAAGAATTAAAATACTACTAAACCGCTTCATTAAAGGCTTCTTTGTCTTGGTTCATAGAAAATGAGAGTTGATAGAATATATTAATTATTATTTTTTTTTTTAAAGAAAATCATGTGACTGATTTAAAAACAGGTAATAAAGCCGCGGAGAAGAAAATGCATTCCTTTGATTCTGTATTTTTTATAATTCTCATATTGTTATTTCTTTTAATACTTTTATTATTTTATTTATTTATTAATTTTAATGCAATATAGATCCCATTAAAGTATGTATACCTTTTTATTAACTACCATTTTATAGAAACAGCACATATGTCATTTTTACGTTCTTTTTTACGTTTAAAATTATCAACAGTAACAATTGATCGGCAATAATTTAAGATACTGGGAAAATAAATTAATATAAATATATATAATTTAAACGTATCCTTCGATCTATCCAATCAAAATAGAAAGCATTCATGTTCTCTAGGTTTACGCTTCTTTCTTGTTTCACCAACTGCTGACGAGAATCAAGGAGAAATAGAGAACACTTGAGCCAATGTGTCACATTCGTGAATTTTATCTTTTTTTTTATTTAACTGCACTGAGCCATGAAAGTTTACAAACTATTCGAAAAGTTCAAGATCTCGACCTGCAGCACTATAGAAAATAATGGACAGATGAGAATGAAAAAGGGAAAGCTTTCAGGATGAACATTTTACGTAGTATAACATATTTACGAGTGCAAGAGATAGCCAGATAGATAAAAAGATAGATAGGGTGATAGAGTAAAAGAACGGAAGTATATGTGTGTGTGTGTGTGTGTGTGTGTGTGTGTCTGTGGCTGTGTGTGTGTGTGAGTGTGTGTGAGAAAGAAAGGGAGAGAAAGAGACAAAGGACTTTCTGATAATTGTCTTGCCTAAAAGACTAAATGCTAAGTTTTCTCTAAAGCGTTGGGTAAGTGTTTTTTTTCTTGTTCTCAATAATAAATTGAACCTAAAAAGTATGTTAATAAAAGTGTAACGAAAAATTGTTTATTAAAAATGTTATTTTATTGATGTATTTAAAAAAAAATTTTTTTACAAAAAATTTATTACGATTAAAAACTTTCTTTTTTATCGATTAAATATATTGATTTTATTTAAAAATTATTTAATTTAAAATAACTAGAATAGTTACAAATATATTCATGCAAATTATTTGATTTAATGATACATACCAAAAAGTGCATCAATAATTTACAATAGTTCATGTTACTAAGAGCTATTAGCATAAATAAATGAATGCACATTCATTATTAAATACATATATAAAAAAATACATGAAATATAGCTTTCAGAACTAAGTCGAATTATTCAATATAATCTTTTTTCTTCATCATAATAAAGTATTATATTTAAAGTTTGAATAAAAAAACTATCTTTTAAATTATTATTATTAGTCCACTAATACCATTTACAATTATAAAAACATTAAAAATTATTAAAGTATTCAAGATAAATGAATGCAATATTAACATTTAAAGTAAGTAGAATTTAAAGGAAATAATTCACTAAAAATTTTTCTAAAGGTTAATAAATATTAAGTTTTTTTTTTAATTTTACTATAACCTTATTTTACTTAAGAGAAAAATAATAATAAAAGTTAATTTTTTAACAATAAATTTATAAATATTAGTTTTGCTATAACTTTATATATATTTTATAATCTAAATAATCTAAACTAGAATTTGCATTAGAAAGGAATCGTATGTTTCCTTTTTTTTGCCCTAGAATGAAGTTTTTGCGTATCGAAATTATCTTGAATAATACTTCTTTTATAAATACGATAATAAAATATGAGCTAAAAAGTTTTAATAAGTTGAAAATTTGAATGTGCATTAGTTTTATGATCTCTCCCAAGAATTAGTGAGCGATAATAGGCATAGATAGGAAGTAAATAACAATATAGAGTTAGCAATGACAGTTTTTCGCATTTCTTTTACTGAGAGAAGTATTGATAACACGAAGTTGAAGAAAATATAAAATTCAGGTAAAAGTAGAGAACCTAACTAAGCATGTAATTGTTATCATCAAGTGGTGCTTCGATATTCGCTATTCTTTTTCGCGTACACAGTACTCAATGATTTTATATCGATGCCATGGACATGAAATGAATATAACGTTTGGTGCAGAGTTAGAACAATTTCCCGCCTCTAACAGTCGACCGATCCCTACTGAGATCTGAAAGCGGAAGTGTGCTGCGCTTCCCGACGGTTTGTCGTTCGTTTGAAATCAATGGCGAGGAGCGAGTGAGAATAAAAAAGAGCGGGACTGGTAGACAGAACTGGCTGGTGGCCAGGCGACGGCAGTCTGTGGACAATACTTCGACTGGTTTAATTTAATTTCCCTTTAGATTCCGTTATGTAAATACATGAAGTCAATCGATCTGTGCTCTTTTATTTTTTATTTTTACCCCGCCACAGTATTTGTTAGTTGCGTAGTTTGCCGATTCCTGGCAGCATTTTCGTCTCTTAACGAAGGCTATCTTCTCGTTATCTTTATTTTCAACGATTTAACGATGCTTTTTTAATACATCTGAATAGCGCTGTGAACAGATGCACTGCTTTTCTCTCTCCCCCTACCTGAAACCATTTTATTCAATTTTACACTATCAATATTCAAGCGTCAATTTCAGACTGTTTCTTCAAAAGCAACCAATTCCTTTACCTTTGTTATAAATATTTTTTACTGCAACCTCTCATTATAACCGGATACTATATTGTCTTGTACTTGTTTTATTTTATATCAATCAAACAATTTTCGATATTTAGACCTAAATAACAATGTCAAAATTTAGTATACTAATTATGAATTTAATGATTATACGTCGATGCTTATTCGAAATGAATAATTAAAGTCCTTATTCAATTATTGTATTTACAATTTGATAAGACACAATACTTTTAAAGAAATATAATTTATATACTCGGATTAATTAACGATTATAAATTATTTTAAAAAAAAGTTATAATTTTCAATTACAAATAATAAAGTATAACATAAATAAGAGAAAACATATGTAAAATTGATTGTTTAACTTAATTACAATATTATAAGACAATTTAATAAAAAATTCAAAATCGTTTTCTGTATAAGAAAAATATTCACAAACTACATATAAATATAAATAAAGATTTTTTTGTATCCTTCATCAATTTATAAACACAGAAGTTTACGTATTTATAATTGAATATTGATATATTATTAATGTTAAAAGAACTATGTTTTATATTAATGTTGTTAATAAAAAAACTTTATTGTTTTTTAGAAATACATTTTTTATTATAAAATCTGGTATTGTATTATAAAACAATATAAAATATTATAACATAAGTAAATAATATTCTTCAAACGAAAAATATAAAAACTTGGTAGTAGAAATTACTCCATAGTACATTTTGAAATGTCTAATATAATCACCTTGATTTTTTCTGGATATCTTGTGTTAATTTTTTTTATTTAATGATAAATATATTATATTATTCATTAAAAATTTATTAAAAACTTTTTTCAAATACATTTTATTAAACGTAAAATTAGTGATAGAACTGTTTATAAAGAATGCGAAGATTTAAGAAAATTTTGTGATCTGATGAACACTGAAAGCATCAATAGAATATCCGACTCAGTATCTGAGCTTTAAAATGATTTCAACTACTAATTGTTATAGATTTTATTAGTTTTTAATAGTTTATACTGTTCGTTATTTTACGAAAAAATTTTATATTATGCAAATTTTTTTTTCTAATATTAATGTTTAAATCTTTTTGAGTCATAAAATAGTTAAGGTTAATGCTTCAAAGAAATCTAGTGATAAGATATAGTTTAAATTCTTGCATAGAATTCTATAATTTCATAAATATTTTTTAAATCAAAATTTAGAATAAAGTTCTATACTTTTTATTTAATGATTAATAGACTACAAAAATTGTTTGAATATTTCTTTCTTTCAAGTATTTTAAATTAAATTGATTACAGGATTTTTAATGAAATTAAAAATATATTATACACGCATACATTTGAGTTTTTAACTCAAACATTTTTAAAAGATCAATATGAATAAAAACTTAATTTGACAGGATCTTTTTTCATTTTAATAACAATTTAACTTAAAACGAGCGTAATACATACAAGCAATGTATTATATTTAGAATAGTTTTAATTAATAAGTTTTAACTAATATTTTTATATTAAAAGGTTGACGATATTTTCACTATTATATAAGAATTCAATTATATTTTTGTAATAATTATTAAGTGAACATATTAATCAGAATTTCATTTATATTTTCAAAATTTGTATACAAATTACCCTTTACAACAACTAGAATAATACTTCATAATAAATAAAAAATAAGTATAGTATTGAAATTTTATGAAATCTGATAGAAGTTTTAATTAAATAAATAATGTTTTGATCAGATACATATGCACGAAAATATACATAGATACGTGTATATTTATGTTTGATAGTTTTTTTATCAATGAAATAAATTATCAAGATGATTCTAAACTAGTTTTAACATGTCTGCTTTTGTAGAATCGATGTTTGACTCACTATCCGAGATTTTATGTTACTTTGCACCACGTTAAAAATGATTGTATTACCTTTTTTCTAATTAAAAAAAAATTAAGAGTATATACATAGGAAAAAGTCAATACAGTACTTGCCAGGCTGCATAAAAAAAATTGACTTATCTTGTACTATAAGCATTATTCCGCTATAAACGTGTATAAATATACTTATTCACTACTGAGTTTTTTTAAGTAATCATCCACAGTAACGTTTTATTTTTTTTTCTATTACGCATAGTATTTTATATAATTTTTTTACGAGCACACGTCTTCAATTTATATGAGTAGGATATAAATATAATACATACATATCGCTATTTTAATAATTAAAATGAGCCAATTTTAATTATTCAGTCTTATGTATTTATTTTCAATTATAAAAGCTTAATGTACTTTTTCTTATTTGAGATTGGAAATATTCAGATCAATTTTTTGGTAATCGAAATAATGATCTAAATATTAAGACTATAATTTGATTAAACGATCCCTGAGATGCAATTCTTGAAGCTCAGATATAGAAACAATCCTTAAGTTAAATTATATACATTTTAATCAATAATAACATATAATTAAAGTTTGAATATTGTCATTAATAAAATTCTAAAATTAAAAAAAATGGTCAACTAGAAAAAGTATAATTTTTTGAAAAAAAATGTCAAGTTTGGAAAAAATTATTTTAGTGAACGATTGCGAAATTTTATTACTAATCAAATATCTTTTGGTTTCTTGCTCTTTTACGGTAGCAAGCAATCCTTACTTCATCGCACAGTTTTAAAATTGTATTTAAATAAACAGTATATCTTGTTATAATATAATTGTTTTATATAATTTTATATAATTTAAATCATATTAGTATTTTATTAAACATGCTTATAGAGTTATGTACAAAAACTATCAGTATTGATAAATGTAATTCTATCTACAAAAAACAGTATTATTAAAATTATGTTATTATGAAAAAAACATCATCCAACTATCGCATTATGTGTCTTAAAAAACAATTAAATTTAAAAAATAATTTATAATTTACAAAGCTACGATTTTTTATTATTGATTTTATAAATAATAATAAAGGAAAACATTAATTTCTATAAAATTAAATTAATTTTTTAACTTCTATTACAACAATATTATTATTCAAACAATATTATAAAATTTTACATGAAGTGTGTAAAAATAATGTTTAATAAATCCTTTTAGTACATGTTTTCAACATAATCACATAAGATATAAAGAAAATACGAATGGAGAATTATTATTTTTAATAGAATTATTTACTTTTAATAATAGAATCATTAACAAAAATATAAATTAATGTCCGTAATAGTATAATATAATTGAGTTTCTATAAAAATTATAAATAGGCAAATTGAGATTATTTGAAATTAGATGAGAATATTAATGAAATATAATAACTAAAGTAGTAAGAAGTTGATTACTGGTATATATGGTTTAAAAAAAAATTAAAAATTTATAATTATTTTATGAAATTTAATTATTTAAAAACACAAGTTTATTAAAAAATACATTGATAATAATTTAGAGAGAACCAAATTTATTTAAATTTGAGAACCATAAAAATTAAAAAAACTTTAAAAAATTACTGTAAATTTTAGAATAAAATACAAATTAAGAACATAAAATTTACAGATATAAATATCATAATATGACCCAATATTGATAAAAGTATGTAATTTTTTTAAACTTTCCATATTCTCCATTTCAAATCTTATGATATAAGCATAATAGTAATCTTAATATAAAATATGTACAATAAATGCACCTAGATGATGCAATGTATTACATTTACAGCGTTTTTGAAAAATATGCTCATATGTAATAATATTAAACGCAAAGCTTAGTTATTACAGAAAAATCAATACTAGATCATCACATAGAAATATAGTAAACAACTATGAATACTAGATTTATAAACTTGTATTAAAAAAGTTGAATATTATTGCATCTAAATTTGAAACTAATAATTATATTTATAATCATAAATTAAAAAAATGTTTTTTTTTTATTAAATAAGTAGTA
Organism: Kradibia gibbosae; assembly: GCA_018907135.1. Classification (NCBI taxonomy): domain Eukaryota; kingdom Metazoa; phylum Arthropoda; class Insecta; order Hymenoptera; family Agaonidae; genus Kradibia; species Kradibia gibbosae. The sequence continues at coordinate 39,896,272 of JACCHX010000001.1, forward strand.
AAATATGTAATAGTCAGAGTGATTCTTAAAAAAGCACCAAACTTAACTACTGTCATATAAGCTTTTTATATAACAAGATATTTCAGAATTCAAAATTCATTTAGGACAAAACCTAGGGGTTCGCCTTTAATTAAAAAAAAATTTGAATCACTGATCAAGCTCATTTTATGGAATACTCTTCTTTTGACATAAAATACATACAATGAATCTTATGAATAATTATTACATATTATTTAAAAATTATAAGTCTTCGATTAAGTGGTGAAATTGTATGACTTTATTTGTAAAACATTTGTTAAAAAAATAGAAAGAACGCAATTTACTATGTTAGAATTATACAAAAAGCAAGATACGAAAGTTGTATACTGCAAAGATACTTTGTAATCAAAATTTAAAAGATACAATTTTCTTTTATTTTTATAACAAAAATTTTTATTTGTTATTCAACTATGAAAATTTTATACAGTTTGTTAAATAATTGTGAATTAAATGTGTATTCGTATAGCAACGTGTAGAAAGTATAATGTAGAGAGGGGACGATTCACGATAAAAAGTAATTCCCACGCTGGTGCATTCATAAATACATCAGATTAAGCTAGAGGATGAAAAATTTCCAAATAAGTGCATGTGCTAGAGTTGCAGTTTTCGTGAGCTTCACACAAACGGTGGACAATTCAGTTATGAAGATGTAAAAAACTTTTTTGCGACATTTAAAAACCAAAAAAAAAAACAGGAAAAAGCGGTAGATTTATAATCACGTACCATATTCCCAAATGAGATATGATTTGGATTCATAGTCTGGCAGTATGCTTAACTTTATCTATTTATTTTCACTATTACATTGTCATTTTTTATAAAAAATTTTACTGACAATCTTATATGGTTTTTTATGGTAATTAATTATTACTTTGTTATTTATGTGTTCAAAAGGTATGATATTATTTATTTGAAATTATAACCAAGCTTACTTAAATATATTGTAAATAAAAATTTTCACGTTAAAATATTACAATATATGTATATACTTTTATTTACATAATGACTTCATTATATCATTACTCAATGTATAAAAATCCATATTGAAAATATTGCACATAATTGAAAGGAATTTAATTGCAAGAATTGATTAAAAATATATTTGTCACAAATGTATAAGTAATGATTATAAAAATTTATAGGCACACGTATTACAAAGTAAGAGTAACCTTACTTAATGTAAATTATATAAAAATATTACTATATTTAGTAATTTAGTAATTTTTACATTACAACGTGACTGAATCACTGAAATATAAATTTTTTAAATATATTTTCTATAAATACAATTCAATTTTTATAGTCTTTAACATGAATCAGCTAAGTACATTAAAACATTTTATATTAAATACCGTTTTATAAGGTTTATATTAAACAATTTTGTTTATAAGTTTTGGTTTTAATACATACAATTACTAATATTTAAATGGTATTGTAAAAAGTTATAATATAAAATAATTAACAAAAAGAAATAAATTTACCAATATTAATTGTTTTAGTTAGAATAAATTCTTGATATTAAAATATTTTATTACAAAACAATGCATAAAGAGAAAATTGCATGACTGCACGTAATTCCTACTTCAATAATTTACAGTTACGCTTGAAATTAAAATATGCACGAATAACGAATTGTTTGTATTTTAGCCTTAATTTTTTGTTATCGTAAATTCACAGAAATAGAATTCTCCCACCGTTGTATTTATAAATCAAAAATGAAATTTTTTTTATAAAAATTCTTACAAATCATATAATCGTTAAAAAGACTCTACTAATTCTTGCTTTATTCGGATCATCCCCTCAACTTTTCAAAATGAATGCTCGACCCTCGACCCCAATAGGAGCATAATCTGCTCTGCTTTTATAATATTTTTTAATATTTTCATTTCAAATTTTTTTTCGTGTCCAAATAATTATTTTTATTTTATTATTTTTTTGATGTTGAAAGGTTTGAAAGTCTTACGGCTAAAAATCTAAATCGACGACACCCAAAACTTGTAAGACAGTACTCCTCCATTTTCACACAGAAGCGTGCGTCCAATCGTCATAGTAAAATATTGCAAATTTTACACGACTCTATAAATCTACCATACCTTGAGGCGAGTGCATTTTCGATCTATTTGGTGGGGTAAGATGAATCTATATTGGTCATGGGGAAGGGGTGTTCGATGGTGGAGGTTAAGTTGTGTCGAGAAACTTATAGAAGTTTTATTCCGTGTAAAGAGTCAATCGATCTATGTAAAAATACTTCATGTGCACATTTTCTTATCAACTGACACAACAGACACTTAGACATTGGTAATAAGATTTTTAAATCTCAAAAGAGTTCCATCAATGTTATAACACTTTTTACCAAGTCTTGTATTGAGCATAAATTTGAATTTACGGTTAAAAGTGATAAAGATGTTAAGGATAGTATTATAAGAAAAGAATATAAAAAACAGACCCATTACACTCAGCCTGAATTTATTTGCAAAAATATTTGAACATCAACTTCAATATTGTTTTATTATATATATCAAAATTACAAATTTGAAAAGATGTAATATTGACAAGTTTACTTAATAAATTATTAAAAGCATCATGGATATTTAGTTAGATCAAGTATTTTATAAAAAAAGATTAACAATGATTACCCGTGTATTTCGGTAAATATTAACAACCTATTTTTTCCGATTATTTATCTTAAATTCTAAACATGAAATATTGAGTATAAAAAATTATTTTTATATTTTGATTATGTATTTAAACTAGTATATTTTACTGAAATGTTTACAAATCTAGGCTAGCATATATTTTAAAAATTACTATTAAAAATTATGCGCGTATTTAAAATATGCGATCCGTCTTATAAAATTAATAAGAACGATAAAAGTGTACATTATCAGTAATAATTTTTCAGAAAAAGTTTCTTATATCTGATTTTTAAAAAAATATTTCGCTATTATCAAAACGCAAAAATTTACAGCTTCATGACATTTACAGCTTCTACACGTGAGAGTAAGAGAGGGAGAGGGAGAGAGAAAGAGAGAGACAAACAGACAGAGAGATATTAAAAAAAATGGCTTTTTTGATGGAAATCGTAGTTAACCAATTCATCAGAACCCTTTCCCCATTATCTCTACACACGGACATCATTAAATTCATGTGTCGAACTTTAGTTGGGATCCAGCTTAAAGCTTTTCTGGCAGTAAGCGAATACAAAAGAATGACGGGTAAAAAAACAAAAGCCTGTGATGCCACACTGGATTTACTAAAACACATAGATTCCACAATCGGTGAACGTGTTCTTGCACACCGAAGCTTCTGTGCTCGTGTCCGTAACATCGAAAGCTTCTCCATTGGCGTATTTTCGATATTGGCCTAGAGCGGAATACCGTGGGGTACATTTATCGAACTTCTTCCTTCCTGACTAGACCGCTTGGAGTTTATTGCCCGTTTCGGAACTAAAATCCCTGCGCCAAAATTCCGGTTGGTCATCGATTCGCTTCCGCATCCGTTGCAAAACTGATCATAAATTTAGGAGTACATTTGGATGAGGAGAAGCGAAGGGGAGCGAGACTGAACCAGCGAGGCGCAACGTCAACACTTTTTGGTTGTCGAAGTACCGGACGACGCGATCACCTCCTTGAGGATATTGACCTCGATTTCACAAAATTAAAGATTGGCGAAACCGATTATCTTTGACTCCAATATTATTATCAGTGTTTCATATTATGCCTTTTAAATAACTAAAGATGTAAGAGTCTTATTAAAAATATTGGGTATAAAATGTAGTAGTGACAAAATACATATGTAAAAATCGAATTTACCGCAATGATGCAAGTAGTTTCTCGGAAATATATCGAACACAATTCGTTAAATTTATTCATTGGACGTGATAACAAATTGCAAGATTGCATTGCAGTAGTAATATCAACCATCACAATATTAATTTAATTGTAAATTTGCTAACAACAAATTGCGAAAATTTGTTGTTAACTAGCCTTTTCAAATAAATAAAATATTTAGAATTAAAATATGAAAAATCTTATAATTTGCTTATAAATATTTGTTAAAAACAAATTTTTTGTTTACAAAAATTAGCAAAAATATTTTAGAGGTGAAAATGTGAAATTTGAAAAATTGATTAAATTGATTTTAATCTGTAACAAAATATAATTTATCAATTAAATAATAATAATTATTGGTAATTTTACACGCCACAAGGATTGGATTGAGGAAAACATAATTACTAGAATTTTTTTTATAAAATAAAAGAACGAAAATTTTTTTAAATTGATAGAAGTTGATTTTAATCATTTAGATTAAGATTCTTTATTAGTTGGATAGTTAAGAATTTACAATATTATTTTAAGAAACAAATCTTTATTTAAATGTATTTTACTTTGCATGAAATTGTTAAAGAAAGAGATGCTAAAAGAGAGAAATAGAGAAGGAGACAGAGAGAGAGAGAGAGAGAGATAAATATAAGATAAATATAAGATAGTAAAGAGGTTCGACTACTGCGCGAACTCTAAAATGTATATTAAGTGAAAAACTTGCGTATGATCAATGAGTCATGGTGATCGTCAATTTAATGAAATATATGTATATATATAAATATGCTTTATTGATTTGCTCAGTATTATTCTGTTAATTATGGTACGGCTTAAAAAATTTAAAGTTGTAGTATAGAGACATCCTTCGTTGTTGTATTCAAATATTTTAAATCTCGTATCCTCTACCCTTTTTTTAAGGAAATCTGTTTGCTTCCACAAGGATTTTTATTTTCTAATAACCAATGGTACAGGAGACTTGTACTGAACTCAAATTTATATTGGACTGCACGATAGAATTGTTTGATGCAAAGTGATTTTGTAAATGTTTTTTTACACAATTATCTATCAAATTTCATCAAATCAAATACAAAATGATCCTACTTAATTTCCACCATTCTAATTATTTACGATAAAGAATTCGAGATTCACTCTGGCTTGTTCATATGCATAGAGTAAGTATTTATTGATACCTGATGTGTGCAGAGAGTAGTGGATTGATACAGAACACATAGATAATGCTTGATAAAAGATTTATCTCTATCAGTGAAAAGGGTACCACTGTAAAGTTTTGTCACATCGTCTCTAAAATTCTTAAACCAATGATAAAGAAAATGCTCTGATAGTACCCGATGCTGCATCGGGAAAATATTCTTGTCCCAAGCTCGTCTTAACTTTCGAGGCCTACAGATTACGGGTGATTGATTTATCAGGTATAGCAAACGTGGGTACAGGACGCGCGCGGCTTGGAACAAGAAATTTTTTCGGATTGACTCTTCGTTTCGGGTTTATCACTTCAATATGCGTCTGTCTGTTGTACTCGTAGCCGTAGCTTTCTAACCCGGCTACAATTGCACCGAGCATTTACTGGATGTTGAGCTGCTCAAGTGTCATCGTTAAGTCTTGTACGCACATGATGTATTGAAATGGACATTCAAATCACGATAGGAAGAAACGAAGGGAGAAAAGATAAGAGAAGGGAGAACGTAAGAAAAATAAAACTTCGCGCAAACCGTCGCTTCTAGATTCTCGCTAATAGAAAAACATTTTGAAAAGTGTATCCTCTGCATAGAATAAACGGTACCATCAAACTTGACGTACGGAAGCCACATCGTATATATTACACGCCAGGCTGAGTTTTAAATATCGCGAGTTAAGATCATATTGTAAAAACTTTCAATGATTTATATTTTTTAGGGATTCATTAAGAGTATATACTTTTTGTCGAGTCTTACCATTTAATACCATTATTAAAGTAATAACAAATATTATAGTACTAATAATTGGCATCTATTTTGGGGGAGTTTCGTCAAACATTTAGCAATTAAATTATCGATGGGAAGGGAAGAGTTAGCAAAATACAACAACAAAAAAAACACGGAAAGTAATAATTGCGCGCTGAACAGGGTAAAGAGTCCCCTTCTGAGAGGGCGAAAAAGCCTACAGCCCGAATTTACACTGAACTAGGATGGACGAACAAGGCATGACTCGCGACGGCTCGGTAGACTAATTTCAATACGTAGGTGAGCCCCTTACCTTGGGCCTAGGCGCTCGTTTCGCACGGATGCTCCACTCTCTGCTCAGTTTAACCGCGAGGGGTTTCCGTGCCAGAATAATCGCAGCTCGAGCTTCTGCACCGAAGTCCGGTTGTCAGGCGGCGATCGGTTTCGTGCTCCTGGGGCAGACGGCCAACTGATGGGTGTGATCTCCGTAGAAAAAGGGCTGCCCATCGGCTACGATACCCGCACGCTCCATCACAGCCACACCTCGCACTCTTCCTAACAATCGGATTGTCCACCCTGCTCCTCTTCTCCTGTCTCTCTCTCTCTCTCTCTCTCTCTCTCTCTCTCTCTCTCTCTCCGTTTTATAGAGACAGATAATTTAAAAAATATGAAAAAACTATTATTTTCAAAATTTAAAATAATCCATATAATTATATAACTGAAATATACTTCATCTTTTCCAATAATTATATTCTACTTTTTGTCAATATTATTTCAATCTATGTGAAATTTGAATTCTTTTGGTTTTCATAAAAAATCATTCACGGCTTCTTATGTTCAATTGTAACTGTTTAAAAAACTCTGTTTTTTTTTTAATTTTTAAATTTCATTTATTTTTGCGATATAATAATTGATTTCTTCATATGTTTTGCTAAGTTTATGTCTATGATTATACTTTCCATCGTTACAATTTTTTTACACTATCCGAAGTCAGATTTACTGTACATTCGTTTATTTTTAAAAGTAAATTTAGTAATCACAATAAAATACAGTCTACTTATTGGTCACTGATTTAGAATATTTCATACAGTCTTACTACTTATAGAATTAACCTATTTATAGCTAATTATTGATCGAATTCTTGATATATTTAGAATCACTTATATCAGTATGTAGGGTTTGTGTAAAATTGTTTTTTTTTATTAGCAGAAATTAAGAATTGAATGATCAACAAATTATTTAATTAAAATATGTCAAAAGCCTACTACTTGTAAAACCTATTAATTTTTAACAAAATTTACCTTCTACTCAATACAAAGTGTTCTTTTTATTAGTTAATTATACTCTGTAAACACTGTTTATTTTTAACATTGTCTACGAAATAAAAACCTTAAAAGAATTTTTCTTTTTCCTAGAATTTTCAACTTCTTCGTTAAATTTTGTTTATCTTACTAAATCAGCGTCGAATGTTATCATATCTGATTAATTTATATTAAAACTACAATAGCTATTAGAATATACTCAAAAGCATTACTATTCATTTTCAAAATAGTGAATTTGAAATAGTAGTTTAATATGTATAAATTATTCTGCTATTGAATATACATAATTCCGGTAAAATTATTTTGGTCATGGCATAATTACATATGAATCATACATAAAATCATTAACAAAATTATTTCTGCCGTTGCTGGTGAAGCTGTTAACGTAACGTTTTTATAGCTCCTCTAATTGCTTTTAAAATAGTAGTTGTTTTTTATAAGCAAAGTTTTAACTTTGGTCAGACATTATTTATCTCAAAAATAATTATAACATATAAATAGACTAGAGCCATTTGTTAATATTGCTATATGTATATTTTATTTGAGTATAATAGCATACATTAACAAGTAAATATCATATAATTTTTTTACGAAAAACTAATGTTATTTTTAATTTAATCAATAAAAAATTATTTAATCACATAATTTTTAAGAATAAATTAAGAACAAAAATTAATAAGTATTAATAAAATAAGATAAATTCAAATTAGCTTTACGTTATTTTAAGTAGGTAATTAAAATTTTCCTGAATTTATCTAATTGTAAATGTATCAAATTGTTTTCAATACAATATCGAGGAAAAACTCTAATATTAATAACTCTAAATCCATTTAAATAATTATGAGATCGATACAAGAGGAAAAGTTAGCGTCGTCCTTGTATTCATAGAGGTAGACCATGATGCTGGTAATATCAGTGACTACCTAGGATTGACTTTATCATTGTAATTTCGAAGTTTGGAGTCTCTGAAGTAGCTTAACACATCACGTTCATATGTAGCAAAACTAACTCAAGTCTCGATCATTATCTGACCCGTGGTGAAAAACAATATTTTTTCGTAACAACTTTTCAACGTTCTATTAATTGCATCTTGGGTTTAACTCCTTACTCTCGCTTCTTGTTTCCTAGATAGGTTTTCGTTTATTACCGAAGTGAATTCGACCCTACTACCCTCTCTTTTTCTCTATTAATCCTTTTCTCACTGAATCGTGCCTTTGTGAATTCACAACGAAGAATTGTTTCACTTATTTCACGATAGTACATCCGATACGATTTACTTTTTAGAACTTGTCTGTACCTGAGGTAACAAAAGCATCTATCTATCAAATGCATATTTTAATTTTAATCGCAATCGATCGTTGATTTCGTGAATCTTGAAACTATATTCAGGATCCTCATATCGCTGACTTTATTGACATGCCGTGTCATTAATTAAAATCCGAAGTCCGTTCTGTTTGTTCCATTGATCAAATAATATTATTTAATGGAAATTAGTACGATATAAGAAATGCGACATGAAGCGATGGAGTAAATTAAGTAAGGTAATTAACGATTATTCATATATTTTACGGCTTAAATAACTGTACCGGAGCTTTTACATAAGATTAAAAAAATGATTAAGATTGTTTGTCTGTCGTGTATTAATAACTTGTATCAATGTAATAACTAATTTTACGAGGTATTTAGATCGACGAAACATTGATTTCAGTATTCGGCTAATTTATTCGACAATGTATGTGCACAAATATAATATTTCAATGTGACAGTAATATAAAATGCATATAAATACATATATATATATATATATATACAATTGACTGTATAAATTTTCCCAAACATTAATTCAAGTGAAATTCAACGTCGGCCTACTAATAAAAGTTACTATGAATATTTTTGTTCTACCGTCTAAATAACTCCTTAGTCCGTACGTAAATTTGTCAGCGCGTAGAGCAAGTTGACCTTGCGACCACGAAATTTTCTCAACTGTTACATTACGAATTACATTTAAGTCTGTAGCCTATGCCTGTAAAAGTATCGCCGGAAGGCTTAGTCGTCTTTTAAAAATTGTGGAGGAAGCTGAACATTCTGGGGACCGACGTCAATTGAGGAAACTCCCCAACCCCGTTCGGCCCCGTTCCACTGGCCAAAAGGGTTACGTCAACAAAGGCAGAGCTGGTTAAGATAAGCAGATTGAAAAGTCGCCTGCGGCTGGAAAGGGACCGTTATTAAGTTTTCGTCGTCGGGCTCGTGTGGCGTTACTAAAATGAAAATGACGACTCGAGAGTCCATTAGCGCCTGCGACCGGGTTAAAAAAATGGCCTCCAAGAGCAGGAGCGCGACGACGGGGCGATAGAGCGTAAAGACAAGATAAGGCATTTTGTCCGGGTTTAGAATCTGACGTGGGACGCGTGGGCGGCTCCACCGATAAGGACTCGCGTGCATCTGAATTCACGGCTGAGTCGCCAATACCAGCTCACATAAACACGCGCGCATCTCTTTTACGCTTGATTTCGTCCCGATCGCCGATTGCATAACGCGCGCCCAGTCTGCTCTCGAATCAACTCGAGTGCAAATCAAGTGCTATCTGATGCCTTTTATGGGCCTTGCCGATTATTCCAGATGACGTTTTACGCGCGCGATTTTTCTTCAACGGTCGAGTGGTCGCTCATTTTCAAAGACAATTTTTGACTATTCTCCCTTTCGGTCTCATTTTATACGCAACTTACGGTTGGCTCACTTTACTGAACGATCTACTACTCTGTAATTTTCTAAAGTACACCTATTATTATTAACATTATATAAATATTATTATAACTTATTATTTATTACGATTTACTCATTGCTTGTAAGTTAAGCTTGATGCACATGCATAATCTACACTTGCCTCAAAATATTCCGCTAAAACTTATTACACTCATAGCCGCGTAAAATCTATTTTTAGTTTATTATTATTTTATTATAATCAATAAATTTTCGTCTAAGAATAAAAGTGAAAATTTCCAGACATAAATGTATAAATCTGAATCAATGCATCGAAAACTTGTTATGACTTAAACCATTGTTATTAAATGATCGCATTATATGACAGTGTCAAAGAAAATTTGTTTATTAAGTTATATAACTTATTATTGTATGTACTTGAAACCTTTATTCATTTAAAGTAATTAAATTCTTATCATATTAGTTTATGATCAATCTTTAAGAATTACTTTTATTTTACAGAATATCAAAGATCAATTACGATGTATGGAAAATTTCACAAATAACTTTACATACATAATTAATAAGTATATGTAAATAATAACTATTTTTTCTTCTCATATTTTAATACGAAATATCATAAATATAATTGCTGCAAAAACTAATTGTCCCAAATGCGTATTGATTCTTAATAGTTGCAATCGAGGGTCTTAAAGGTCAATATATTCTAGAAATAATAATGTAGTAACACTTCAACATAGTTCCGTATCCTTAAGTAAAAATTGAATGGCATTAACGGTTGAATTACAACATTTATTATTTAAACAGACATTAAGTTGAAGTGCATCAAGACAGAAATTTACTTTGATTTTAACGTGTTTCGCTACAGTCGACAAATTGTTTAATAGCTACGTTTAATATGCAACTTATTAAATCAAATGCTTAATTCTATGATTAATTTTTTTTTTTTTTTGAAAGATGCGAAAAGTAATTGAATAACGATTGATCATTGAACTGGAAGATGTGTACATATTCGCAAGTTTAAGCAGCTTTTACTTTATGTGAAACATATTTTTTACTTCTGCAACACAAGAAATAATATATAATAAAAAAAAATTAACCAATTCAATGATTTTTGTGATTTAATTATTAAACAAATATTGTTACAATTACAATTATCATTAATTAAAATTATTACCATTACAATTCATAAAGTTATTTGTTTGTCGAAATGCATAATACTATAAAATGCGCACGAATAATATAAAATCGTGTCAAATAGTTGTACGTATTAAAAAATGTATATATAAATATATAAACGTTGAGATTTTTCTTAATAGTTATTTTTTAATTGGACAATGAAAGGGTAAAACAAATTAGAGAAACATTGTCTGGTTTAATTCGAGAAGCTAATTTACATTACTAATTACAAAACTGACGAAAATAATTTATTTGCTTATTATGATTTGAATTCCAGTCGCAGCACGTTCCAATCGACTACGTGAGTAAGTCCACTGAAATTAGCGGAGCTGATTCATTAGCAAAGCAAAAAGTCCATGTGAAAAAAGACAACTAGGGTCGTGAAATCAATCATTACACGGGAGTTAGCCCGGGGTTATGCGCTCGTGTCTATAAAGTGCCGACTTATCGCCGTCGAGAAAACGGCGTTGCGTGACAGTTCAACCTCTCCTCCTCCTGACCCTTGGTTGTGAGCCGCCCCAACCCGCGGACCCTTGGACCATGCAATCATCAGTAGAGGAATCCTCGTTGTGATCGGGCTAGGCATCGGCCTCGTAAATATGCCCCAGATTTGGAAAATCAGCAGGTCCCACGTCTTCTCTCGGTTCTTATCGTCGGGCTAGGGCACCTCCGGCACTTCCGCTGCCTACGTGTCGGGGATCGCATGCACGGGCACGTACGCGAAGCCAACGAATCCGAGTAGCAGGGCGCTCGCGTGGGTCGCGGTCGCGTGGGCCGAACCGGAACCTCAATGATTCACAGGAGCCTCCACAGACTCTGTCTCTCGTGTGAGCCCGAGAGTACGAGCGAAGCCAGATAAATAAGGCGCGCACGCATAGGTGTGAGAATATCGGGCGCGTGCGCGCTAGGCATTTTCTTTACTTCTTTTTCGTGACCGCTGACTTTTTTTATACCACTCCGACTCCTCCTACTCCTACTCCTCCTCTTCCTCCTGATCCTCCTGCTCCTCCACCTCCACCCCAACCTTCTTCTTCCTCCTCTTCTTCGTCGCCGCCCCAACCCCGCCGCCACTCCGACGCCTCTATAGTCGCGACTTTTTATTCGAATTTGCATAGTCGAGTCGTACGTGTGTACGCTCGCAGTACGAAATATCTGTGGATAAGATATATAACTGTGAGGGCTGCCGAGTCCATACGTGGGACACGAGATTGGGTTTTTGACCTCTTCCACACATTGAGTAGTTTTCTGTGTTGGTTATGAAACTTGCATTTATCTATTTGTAAGGAGTGTCTCCTAACAATCTTATCGAATTTGGAACTTGTATTGTAATGCGATAATGTATAAAATTCTCTTTTTCATTCTTCTTTTCTATATCCTTGGAACGCGCAAATTGCTCGACTCTCCGGCCATGATCAAATTAATTAAAGCCAAGCTTTTGATTTTATTATTTATAACTTTTTTTTATTTATTTAAACATTATTTTATCTTTTCAAAAAATTCCTATAAGTAGTTGCTTGAGAATTATTTTAATAGTTTTCCTAATTTATGAGTAAGCTAGAAAAGATAACTTCCCCCACTCTTCGCCGTTCGTACTCATATTCCTCGGTATTCATTAAAGTCGGTAATATTCATCATTTTCTTGGTCTCGAATAAATTTAAAAATTAAAAATATTTCCAAAAATTTAAAAAAAAATCAAATCTTAATTAAAAAATAAATTTCTCTAGAATGGTAAACTTATTCAAACGTTTTTACGATCAAAAGTTTTATTTTTTTATTTAGCAATTTAAAAATAATGTTAGATTCAAGTATTTGTAAAATAACATTGAGACTTATTAAAGCACTGAAGCAATAATACCCAAAACTGTTGATAAATTCGCAATCTATGAAGGGTCCGGATTTAAAAAAAATGAGTTTGACCGTTATATTTTCTTACACACACACACACACACACACACACACACACACACACACACACACACACACATATATATATATATATATATTTATGAAAATATGTATACATATTTTCTAAGATAGTTATTTTTAAAATATCTCAACTCTATGTGTAGCGATAAAGGATGACACGAAAAATGCCTTCGATTGTTGGCTCGTTTATGTTATTTCTTGGGTAATGATCCACATTGATAGGCCAAGAGTTTACCCATCCTATATTACATTCGAGCCACATGAAATAGGTTTTTGCGCCGTTAGGGTAGCTACTATCTCCGATCTTTATAAAAATAAGTCTAAAAATGTATTTTTGACCTCGATCATTCCACTTGCTTTTATTTTATTAAAATTATATTTTATAATATCACTTCCAGCTGAATGAATAAAAATTTTCGGACAATGTTTGTCAAAGCTACTGATTCATAAATATTGAACTTCCTAAAAATCTGGTCAAATGAATTTATAATAATAAACATATCGCCATTAATAGCTTTGAGAATAATGAATGGGAATGGCACTATACTCTGAATGTTAGGTCATGTAATTTATTTGATTTTATGATTTTATAGGTATCTTGTGTATAATAACATTTTAATCTTGGAAGCAGCCCCGTGCGAAATGTACTTTCAGGAATTGAACAACTTATTGTCAATAAGTGCATTATAGAAACTAGTAGGGAAGCATGAGATGAAGTAGCTAAAACGAAAAGGGCTACCGAACCGATCATTTAATTCGCAGAAAATTGTCAATGAGACATAAATAGTCAGTATTGGATACTGACTTTAGACAACAGCAGGTGCACCATTACAACGAATGAAGGGCAGAGTGCCGAAATGTATCAATGATCAGAGAATAAGAGGATTCGCAGATCAGACATTAGTGAGGTGTCGGGGAAGGCGTCGAGGGAGTACGGCAACGATTTTCCCACGTGAGGAAAGTCAGTGAAAATGAGCGTCGACTTAGTCTCGGTAAAACAATGGTCGTGTGGGCGAGTCGCGCGCGTGAATATCGAGGATCCAAAGCGATTACTTCCGGTGTGCGCGTGGGCACTAGAGACCGATAGTCATCGGCGATCGTGGGCGAGTCTTCGTTGAGGCACCGACTGGTAGCCTGACGTCAGAACCCCTCACCGACTTTCTCGGTCTTTCCCGAGAAGCGGAGAGTCGAATGTCGCCTTGGCATTGCTAAAGCAACGCGCGCCAGACGTATTTCGTTGATTTTAACACCGAGGCGTGCGTTTGTTACTTGGCGCGCGGCGCTCGCCGATGTTTACGACTCGGGCTTTCGAGGCGCGGAGTTGACCCGCAGTACGCGGCAACACTCCTCTAAGACCCGATATTTCTTTGTCGACGGGGGAAAGTGTAGATAAGTGAAATTTTTGCACTGATAAAATTGCTGTCTCGTGTATTTGCTGTCGTAGAGCCTTTTTTCACAGAGCCTCTTCATTGGTCTGAGACGTTAAGAATTATTACTCCGCTCACTACTGCAAACTTGAAAGCTGTCATTAAATATTTGATTCGGATGTTTTTTCAATGCTGTGATTTTTAAACCTCCGTTTTTTCCTGAGTTTGCATTTGAGTAACAGATTTTTTTTTATCATTGTGTGCAGATCAATTCGCACCCATCATTTTATAACTCATCTTTTATTTTCATTTATGAGGTAATCAAAAGAAATTTCTAGAGAGAGAGAGAAAGAGAGAAAGTCTTTGATCAGATCCCTTCAATTGATCCGACTTATTAACGAATCAATAAGATTTATAGAGAGATTCGAATTTTATTATTGAATAATAGGTTAAAGAAACACTTGTTATAATATATTTATGATATTATTCGATGGCTGCACTAAATAAATTATACATAAGTATAACAATAACACATTTCAGTTCATTTAAAAAACATATTAACTGCCTCTACGTTTAGTTAAATAAATTTTATTTTTCTTTCAGAATCCACTCATAGTGATGTAACATCAATCATTATATTTCTTTGAACATATATTATTCTTTCCTTATTTAACAAAAGAAAGTTCAAAATTGTTACAATTACTTTGTAATAAATCTTAGTTTTTATCAAAGATAGCAGAAAAAATGTTTTGTTTCAGTTTTTGTTTCAGGTATTATCTTATAATGTTTTACTATTTTATTTAAAGAATTTATTTATTTTGTAGTACATCCAGCTCTATTAAAATTTATTATATATTCGATTGCTTAAACAAAAATACTTTCGGAAAGTTTAAACTCACTTGCATTATTTTTCATGACTGTTTTATCACATCTCGTATATATACAATTTAAAGCACATTTTACTTTACTCCTTAAGCACAATCAATAGATTTCGATTTTCAATCATTCTCTAAGAAAAATACCTTCAACGAAAAATAACACGACCCTCGCTCCATCCGTCGAGTTACATCCCCTCTCTTTACGCCAAGACTTTTTTCACATATTTAGTATGGATACTGTATTGCTGTGTTATCATACTGTACTTCTCAACCTACTTTTCGCGTCTTAAAGCTTTCATCTAGATATAGACAGAGGAAAAAGATAGATAAATATATAGAGCGAAAGATAGAGAGATAGATGCAGAAAAAGGAAGAGAAAAAGAGAGAAAGACATAGGAAGAGGAGGGAAGAAAAGAGAGATTATATTGAAGCTTGTCTTCTTTTCTTTGTACATGGATGCCTGGCGTTGATGAAAAACCAAGATTTTATCATCGAAACATTGCCAGCAATGCCGGAGAAAAAGAGAAAAAAAAGAGTCAGGCCGCTTTTATTCAGCTATGAGAAACAATTTGCAACTTATTTAAAAAAGCTTTTCTATCTCGCTACCACGCAAACTACGTTGAAATTACTTAGGAACCCCTTACATACCTTTACAGAAGGTCGCAGGTTTGCCAAAAAAGAAGAAAACTGCGAGAGGAAAGGGCACTGTTCCTTTTCAATTGACGTTTCATTATGGTTGTTATATATTCTCAAGTAAAATAAATTAAAACACTGAATAAAAAGGGCTTTGAAAATCTCACGAAAATTGCACAACCTGCAATTCAATTTAAAAAAAGCACGCGAAAGTAAAAATCTGTAACAAGAAAAAGCATTAATATTATGGACAGACTTAAATAGAATTTCAAAGAAATTATATCTTATTTGGTGCAATATTTAAAAATAAATAATTAAAACATTATTTGCAGTTAAAAGAAATTAAAAAAGATACTAATATATTAGTTAGAAAAAATATTTATATAGTATTAATGTCAATTAAATAATATTAATGGAAATTTAACAATTTATTATAATAAATATTTTCAAATTATTTTTTGAATGATATATAAAATAAAAAATGTACTTGTATTTTATTGTATTTTAAATAACGTTTAAAAATATTAAACTGTATTCGAGTAAAATTCTACTAATGAATGCCCGATGATTCTTACAGCTATAGATAAATTATTTAAAATGGAATACGTGCATAGTTTAACGAAAAATAATATTCATTAGAGATCCTCAGCATTTCTTTAACTGACTGTTAATAATGACTTTTACTATTCATATTGTTACTGTTAATAACAGTACTACTAATACATTAATATATTAGTATAACAAATAACGTGTATCATAAATTAAAATTATTCTTTTTAATAATTCTTATTATTAAACCTCTGATTAAATGAAATTTTTAAATATTAAAATTAATTATTGCAAATTTCAAGAAATTTTAACTTATAGATACAAAATATTCACCGAATGGTAAAAGGTTTGAATCAAATATCGGCTTCCAACGAGCAAACGTGAGTTAAATACAGATGTGTGTAGTATAAGTGAAGCATAAAGAGAAGCATCTATTGACTTGAGCGATAAGGATTACGCACAGTGAAATTCCATTTTTTAGTATATGTTCGGAATTTGAAACTATCGATTTTGAGACATGTCGAAAGTGTTGCTTATGCGCATAGATAAAGATAGTAGCTCATACACCATTTCCGATTCGAAGAGATGGGATAGGAGCGGGAATCGAAGAAGACCTCGAGTCGTACATGGCAGTCGCGACCTGATGTAAAGACACAATGCACACTACAGGCCAACAGCGACGGTAGCATCGGGAAATCGAGGAAGATTCGCGTTTCGAGCCCCGGCGTTAGCCCGGGGCTGTCGAGAGCTACCATGCACAAAGACCCCGACGTATCTCAGCTGTGGAGCTCTGAGCAGAATCGGCTGAAGCGGCTCTGGAAGCCGCAAATGCCCGACTTCGAATCCGTAGATATCCTTTGGCGAGAACCCGCAATTCCCGCCTCAACTCGTTTTCCTCGCGCACAGATCGCTCCCGAGTCCTCGACGGCTCGTATTTACGCGCGTGCCGGACGTGCACGATTCATACGAACTGACCGTAGCAGGTGGTTCCTCTTATCTTTGGTCCTAATAATTCGGCACTGTGGACTTGGGGTGCGCCTCCTAAACGAAAGGGATAGATCCCGGACTAATGACAAAAAAGATATAATAGTCTCGTGGGCTGCCCCGTGCTTCCTCTCTCTCTCTCTCTCTCTCTCTCTCTCTCTCTCTCTCTCTCTACGCACTTCGCTCAATTCCTTCTCCCTATGCTTCAGCTGCTCGGTGTTTTTGAATGATTTCCATTACCGGCCTCGCTCTTAAGCGAGCAAAGATTTTCATTCTATGACTAGTCAGGACTTCCTTAGTATGACTATTTTATCTTTCGAAGTCTAAAGTATCTTTTAATGGCTAGGTTACCTTTACGCGAGATGTCAATGTGCTTTATGCGATTATTTATTTGGTTGGCGATATTTGTCCAATATTTGATATTTCTGATTAAAGAGCTATTGCAATGTTAAGTCGCTAAAAAGAAGCGATGAATCGTGTTTTTCATAAAATTGTTTATCTGATCGATAAAACAGTTTCTTCGATTAATTTTACAAAATATTTGTACGACTTCTCTCTGCAGGTTAAAAAAATTCAGTTCAAAGTGTCTTCAAAATATTTGGCAAAGATTTTAAATTGAGAAGAATCTAGAAGCTTGCCGTTGCAGGATGCCTGACGTCTGACGCACTACTCTTCGTTTAGGATGTCCTTATCATATGCTTTAACAAGGCCAGCACTCTGCTAAACTTGAAAAGAAGGGATGCGGACAGACAAAACAATCATCGCTCAGAAGGCTGGCATACAAAGGCATGACTCGCTGGTGTTTTGGCAGGAGTCTCTGCATAGCCAAGTGCTTTTCTGACATCTGCGAAAACAGAAACGCGATTTAAAATCCCAGCCGCGTGCAATGACGAAAGCCATTCTTGCGTTCGGTGATGTAGCGTAGCTCAAACATTGATTCACGGCGCCTCGACGTCAGATTACGCCGATAAGAAATTATTATATGAGCAGATCTCTTGTCTCTGCTAGGCGCGGTGACGCGGTCTTTTTATCTCAAAGACATCGTCCCTTTGTACAGGTGTTAATCGGGCGCCCGACTCGCTACTCGTAATTCAAACCGGTACCTCTCCCACCATCGCTATCCTTACCTTGGATGGTTTCATGGTTGTGGGTAAAACTAGCAGGTCGAAGACAGGTAGGAGGAGGACTAGGAGGTGCGAGCTTGAAACTTTGGAATTCGGTAGTGTATTGTGATGTGCGATTATCGGGAAGGAAATGATGAGGACTCCTGTGTCATTTCGTAACTCAAGCTTCGCGTTCCTCAGTGGTGCTTACATTCATACGAGCACAGCCGAGGATTACCCTATTAAACCGCCTTATATTATTTACTTCTTTTTATGGTACTTTGCAACATAAGAAATTCACGATTCGAATATATTCGATTCCAATGAGTTATCGTTATGTATAGGTATATTAAAACCTTAATACTTATCGATTAGATAAAAAGAATAAAATTTTAAAACATCTTTGTATTCTTAGGGCTTCAATAAACACTTTATCGAAACATTGAATGTTAATCAAAGACTTGTTTTACTAAATTAGAATATCAGGTGTGAAAATAGAGATACTGCCTTAATTAAGTAGGCGATTTAGTTTGTATTTCTATTAATTTTGATCTTTTTACATTACGAAAACGTATTTCATAAATATCTTATATTATTTATTAATATACCTTCTATGATGTTTATTTTAATATTAATATAAATATTTTATTTAATCTAAATATAAGTGAATCTTAAAATAAAAACTTTAATATAAATTATCACTTCTATAACATATAATATTACACATTAAATAATACCATACAGTCAGTATGTATTAAGAATATTTATGCAAATTGGTAAGTTTCCAATTTCAACTATAACTATTTACAATTTATTCTACTATTTTATACAAACGTGGAAATAGTAATTGATTTTAATATTGTTTTGTAATTTTTTTAAAATGCGAATATTTACGTTACGTATACAAATTCCATAAGACTGTGTTTTAAATTATATGTGATGCACTCAATCGGATGCGTACATTTTAATATTGTTTAGGACCTAATCCTAAGTTTTGCATTAATAATGTAATTGGTTTATATAATTTATTAAAATGTCTTATACATCGAGAATTTACGTTATTCAATCCACTAACAAGATATCCGAAAACTAGTCAATTCCCAGAAATTCATTAGCAGTGTTGCGAACGACAAACGATCCCAAAAAAGTAAACCTCTCTAAAATATATACAAATATATATATATATATATATATATATATACATATACATATACATATACATACATATATATACATTTATTTGAGAAAGAGGGGGTATATTATCTTCACGCATGTAGTTTGTTAAGAACGGACGATGGCAATTTTGAAAAAAATTCTCTCACACCCACGTGTGAGCCCCGTCGAGTGAATAATCCAGAGATATGGCTTTTTGACGATTGGACGTTTCGGCTTTTTTGAATGCCACCGCGACTGTCACTAAACTTTATCCAAGAGTCGGCCAGCTCGTGATTTTTTTACACCTACCGAATTCCTAGCGCTCTTTTTTCATTCGTTTCAGGACCGCAGTTTTCTTTATAACCTCGACCGCGGCAATCGAATAAAAAACGTGATCGATGCAGCTGATTATTTTAACACAGTTTTTTCATTAAATTTAAAAAAGGGTCAAATTTTATCTTTGCTAAAATGACTTTATTTGTCTTACCAAATTTATAAGCAAATCCAGTGAAATTGAAAGTTTTTCTTAACTGATTTTTTGAAGGATTCTTATATTTATTTTCAAGCAATCTTTAATTGATTGAACATTGAATTAAAATTCTAATTATTTAAATGTAATAAGACATCGATAACTCGTTAATACTTTTTATCAATATTATTTATTTCGTTTAATTAAATGCAACTTTTATTTTAAAAAATACATTTCTTCACACTTATATTTAGAATTACATTAGACCCAAAACGTTACGAACCTCAAACATTTTGAAGAATTCATTCTTCAGATGCATATGAAAACATAGTTGTTTACTTCATCAAATAATATATTGATCATTATCATTAGTACGTAAACACTTATTAAAAGCCATTTATTTATAATACAAGTGAAAATAACTATATCCGAAAAATTTTAATACAATTTGAAATATTACTAGACATGGAAATTTTTCCTAAAGCAAATTAATTTCATTTTGTTAATTCGAATTGAATTTTTTACCGGGCATATTTTAAAAACTTTAAAATTAATCGGTCTACTACGCTGATTTTTATATATTTAATATAGAAAAATCATTCGAGTACTATAGTCCTTTACAAAAAATTTATATTATTGAAAATAAATAAGCAATTAAAAACGACCATTTTTAATGTTGAAATTAACAATTATCACGACAATAAATGAATGCAATGTATTTTGTATTGAAGCATATCGTAAAAACAATAGAAGGAAATAACTGATTCAATGGAACCTGATTACTTTTAAATAATCATTTATCCATAAATTGCTATTTATAAAAAATATCAATCGACTATATGGGAAAAGTGATTAATGGTATTGTCATAGAAATGGTTAGCATTAAATATATAAAAATAAAAAAAATTAATATTAGTTCTTATCCAAGTCTTATTGAAAAACATTCTTTTCCTCATTTATCAACATGTATAATGTATAAGATGAGCGGGTCGTAATAACATGGTCAAAGTGACTTTTACGATCGCGTACATTTTTCGGTGTTCTTTGTTAGCCGCTACTTCCGATTCGTTCTTTTTACTTTGTTTTGTCCTTCGATTCGTTCGTCGTAAAAGAGTCTCGATTTTTAAACAAATAATATCGAAAATCATTCAACGATAATAAATAAAAGTCAAAAGTAAATAAAATTTATAAAAACTTTGTTACAAAAATAATGAAAAAAAATATTGTTTTATAAAATAAAGTTCTCGTAATAACTATTGTTTGTAGTGAATTTTAAAACTGAGCAACGCATATTTTCTATGTTTAGAGACGATGTAAATTTCTCTTTGTAATATGTGCAAGTTTGCTAATGAAGTGGAATAACCGAATTATTTAAATATCATTGTAAAGTTGTATAAATAAATAAATTAACAATTTGTAAAACATTAAGGTTAAATTTAAATAAAATACATCGCATTAGCACATCCAAATTATTGATATACTTAATATGTAATTAGAAAATAAGAAAATTAAATTGATGAAATTTACGAAAATAACGCAAAATAAGTTTTTTCTTTTGAAAATTTTCATGAAAAATATGTATAAGGAAAATATAAATGAAAATATATAATTTGATTTATTAGTCAATAATTACATTATATTTATTTATTTAAATAATTAAGAACACGATCACATTTATCTTCTTAAATACATTTTATTTCGTATATAATTTATTGTTTGCTAGTGTTTCAATTTTTTATATAAACAGAAGTCTGACGGAAAGTCAATTGAAATAAAAATGTTTTAATTTTGCAAACTTTGCGAACTCTATTATTTTTGTTGTAAAAGTTTTTAAATATATTTGGAGAATTTTCAAAAAAAGCAATGTACTCTGAATTCGCAAAGTTTGAAATCCTTTTTAAAAAATAGCTTCAAATAATAATTTATACAGGAAAAAAATTGAATATTTCTACATTGATCATTTTTTATAAAGAATGTTCTCCACAGCTCGATATCTTTCTTAATTACTTGATTACTTCAATAAAAATACAATATATCATTAGAAAAAAACTTAATTTAGAAATTTGATATATTTATTAAAAAAAAATTGTCTCTTAATTGATAAAAGTTTGACGTTACAGAACTTCAACGTAACAGTAACTTAAATTTATGAACGCTGAGCAAATAAATTTAACATGAAACTCTAATGAAGTAAGTCGATATCGCAAAAAGGCGTACCAAATTGTAACGTTAAGGAAATAAGGTTGTTGGTTATTAATAAATCGCTGAATGAAGTAAACAGTTATTAGGAAAATAGACTCAATTTGTTATTTATGAAAAAAGAAACTCTAAACAACTGATTTTTCCTCGAATTCTCGAAAGTTAAAAAATTGCGTGGAGCAGTTAAACAAAATTGTAGTGAAAGGGTGTAAGCTACCGGAGTGTAAAGCGTCTCCGCTAAGGCAGGTATTGCGGACGGGTACGTAGCGTTGCTCAAAGAAAAAAAAGTGCACGTAGAGAAGCAAAGACGCGCGTTCGGGGAGACAAGGTGGAAAATGGTTTTAAGAAAAGAGACACGTATGCGCATCCAGGGGGAAGAAAAAGGCGACCGATAGCCTCCTCCCATGGGTGTCTGCAGCCCAGACGCGAGCATCTTGGTAAGGAATGACTCCCCGAGGCGATATATCCGCGGCTGGCTAGTTGTAATTCGGCATGATCGGGAGTAAAATCGTTCGCACGGGAGCCTGGCGATTCGGCTCTCCCGATCGTACACGACTTCGCGTATCGAGGCTGCCCGATTGGTTGCACTGCAAGAAACCGTTTCTGTCCTCCCCGGGGTCCGACCGAGACATTACCATGTGCGCCTTTTTCTACGGCCCCCGCTGTCCGATCGTGCTTGCAAGCTCCCAGGCCGACTATTACGCCGAGACGCAACCCTCGTACTCCTCTCGCGGCTTAAGTACCCCGTCTCCCCCTTCACCCCCCCGGCGCATTTTCGAGCCACACCGGCTATTCTTAGCTACTGTAGTGCCATTCGCTTTGGACCTCGGCTCCTTTGCCTCTTAGTTTTGCTTTTCGGCAACAGCTTCTTCTCCTCTCAGCCCCTAAGCATGATGAAAACTGGTTCTTGGACTTTTATATTGGTCTTTCATTCGGACATGCACGAACAACCAGTGTGTCTCGAGCAAGTTATGGCCTTTGATTTCATAGGGCGAGTTAAACTCATGGAGCTGCATCGAGGATCTTTGTCGGAATGAAGATGTGTCTGTGCACACTCGAACCAACCGAGGACTTTAATACACGAGCATGGAAACACATGTGCCCTTTAAAAAAGCTTTTCTCATTCGTAGAAAAAACGTAACACGATAGTTTCGATAAAAACTTAATCATTTAAGGATTTATCGAGAATGTTTTATAAAAAAAAGCCAATAAAAATTAAAGTTCAGATTTATTGTCAAGTTACATATTGGTAAGATGTAGCGAAAATTTTTAAATTCAACTCGACAATGATATAGCGAAACAAA
The DNA here is from genome assembly GCA_018907135.1 of Kradibia gibbosae. Classification (NCBI taxonomy): domain Eukaryota; kingdom Metazoa; phylum Arthropoda; class Insecta; order Hymenoptera; family Agaonidae; genus Kradibia; species Kradibia gibbosae. The sequence continues at coordinate 39,919,859 of JACCHX010000001.1, forward strand.
TAGGGATAGAAAATTTGCATATAAAGAAATGATCTATTTTTTTCACTCTAAATGAATTCCTAAAGAATATTTTTAAGAATTATTAAAAGAAATCACCTTCAAATGAAAGCTATAAAAAAAGACATATATGTAAAAATAGCAATCATTTTTCACCAGACAGACTTTTAAATTATATGACTCATCGTTTGTAATAAAACTTTTTTTACGGCTTGGATTTTTTAGTCAACTACTATTAAATTTATGTACTTACAAAAGAATTGTCTGTAAGGAGGAAGCTATAATTACATACGGAAAAAGTTGAATACATGACTATCAAGTTGAGCGAATTGAGTAAATACAGTCGTAACAAGCGAGAGAATTTATTAATATTAGTATGAAAATAAGAAATAATTTTTTTACTCACCTACTGGAGGGAACAGTATTCTTGCATATTTTTCTGTAAGCATCCCTACATAATTGAGAAAATTATTTTATAAAGCACTCAACCCGCATCTAACTACGTATTTCGTAGGATCAACTCACAACTACGATCCTTTCGAAAGAACGATCGTCGGCACGATCCAAGAGGGCGGCGATCGCTCCTCGAGAATCGCACATCTCAGTGACGACTCCCTGTCCACAAATCAATTTTCTCTGGGGCCGTCGCCGATCCTAGTTTTTCTGCCAATCTCATGCATTGTACTGCACAAGTTCACGAGGTCACGTGCGACTCGTTCACATTGACGCCGGCCTCGACTCACGAATGTAAAGCAGCCCTGGACCTCACAAGGGTGTCGTGCTACCCTCCCCCTCCCCCTTGCAACGATGCCACACGTACTGGGTTTCCGACTCCGGAGCGAATAATTGTAGTCGCGATGGTGTGCACGTATTCTGAGACACTTTATGGAAATTCCGGCCTCCTTTATGAGCTGTTGGAATAGGCTATGATTACGTCACGTTCATCCGCTGATGCTTGTGGGATAGGACCGAGGGCAAATCCCTGATTTTATATACGTAATTCTAAAAGAAAATACATATACACAACAGTTGCAAAATTGTTGATACGATATACGTTCGATATATTCACAGTGGACTTATACGAAGCTTATTATCAAAAATAGAGAGAACTTTGTTAATTTTGATCAGTCTCTATAAAATTTAGGCAAACGTATTAATTCGCATTGCAAGTGAAAATTAATTAAAATAATAAATTAAAGATTCAAGATTTAGTATTTCATTTATTAGTTAACATTCGTATTAGCTTTCGAATTTAATAGTAATTTAAGTTTTAATTCAATAAGTGTTTTCCAAAATCATTGAAAAATATATGTATATATCTGTATACTGGTAAAATAATAACGTTGACTGATTACAATGTTACTTCTAAAACATATAAAATAAAAAAACAAAGTTAAAAATAAAAACTTTGGTTTCACCTCTATGTTATAGAAATATATTTATATTTTAATATTCTATAACATTATACACGGATAATAAATTATAGAATATCACAAAAATACATTGAATTTTATGCAATATTAAAGGAAAGAACTGTCTAATAAAAAAAATGTATTCAAATTCAATAATATATTCATTGACTCATTATTAATGGTAATTATTATTCAAAAAAATATTTATTTGCAAATTGGCACTTAAATCTAAATATATTCTCAACATTAAAAAGTAAGAAAAATAAATAAAAAATTATCATAAATTAATAATAATTATAAATTTTATTCTAAATTAATAATAGATAATTTTTAAAATCATTTAAATATTATATTAGTGTAAATAATATGTATATATACTATATATACTGTGTATATAATAAACAGATGGGTTAGATTGGCTTCTGTATAATTTTAATTAAAAATACATGTGTAATACATGTAATATATGTACATTTATATTCATGTATATATTTATATTTACTTAAAGTTTAAACAAAAGCCAATTTAACCCATTTGTATATATAAACTGTATAAAAATAGTTTGTTTTTCGTTCGATTTAGATAAAAGATATTTTCTAAATTATAGATAGTACTTCTAAAATATTGTATGGTTCTAATATACATAATAACGATATATAGCAAAATGAATTCAATTCATATAAAAAACAATGTTGAAATCATATAAAAACTTAGACGATTCTTACGTTTTCCGTTTTGATGCATTTTCATTTTATTTCAAATTTGATGCCCAAATCTCCAAATACTCGTACACAAATACAAAATCAGGAAAGGTCAGCTTAGTTTTACAGTTTTCCAATATTATGATTGGCATTCCGTATCAGAGAGCGAGAGAGAGAGCATGGAAGTAGAGAGAATGAAAGAGAGAGAGAGAGAGACAAAGTGGAAATATAGAGAATGAAAGAGAGAGAGAGAGGGACAAAGTGGAAATATAGAGAATGAAAGAGAGAGAGAGAGAGAATGATAGAGAGCCTTATGCTAATACCGACTCCAAATTCATTTGATAGATATCCTCTTCATAACTTACGCGTCTATTCCTTTTTCCCTCTGCTCTCTCTCTCAGCAAATCTTTCGAGGCGGTAGCATTTAAATTTGAAAATAAAAAAATTTAAGTGTGGCGTTAAGGGAAGGAGGGGAAGAAAGCACGTGTAATGTAAGTAGATGCGGAAATAGGAAAATAGTGCTGAAGTAGTGAAACGAAAAAAATGCGATTGTGACGAGAGTAGGAGAACTGAGCGCAAATGGTAGTTGAAAAAAGAAGACAAAGTGTAGTGGCATAGTCAAAAGCACATTCCACGTCAACTACTCTTTCGCGAAATGGGTAAACTGCTTTTAAGGATACAAAGAAAGGGTGACTCTGCTTTTGAAACCCTGGTCTACCTTTCCTTCAGTGGGTTTCACTTTTCAAGATGGTAGGAGCTTCCTTAAAACGATTCCAGGGTTTCCCTTTTGATTCTCTCTAAACTCTGGGTTGCGTAGTGCTGAGTAGCCGTAATCGTTTTGGGAAACCAACTAAAGTCCAAAAGAGACGCTCCTGTTTGTATGACTTGACATATGCTAATTCCATTTGGTCATATGGGAGGGTATAAAAATACACATATCATATATAACGAATAAACATAATTTGTAATGTAATTTTTCCTCCTCTTATACTTTTATTAAATTTGTCTGACGTGAAAAATAAAAAAAACTACATACTCAAATTTTGCTTTCAGACAAATCTTTTAAAAGTTGTTAAAGATGAAGAAAAATCTTGATTGTACGAGCCTAATTGAAAGTGTATGAACATAGAATGAAAGGAACTCGACGTATTTGGACGTTAAAGAATGATTTTATTAAAAAAATTTACAATATAAATGCATCTTCTATACTCCAATTATATGTACCTTTAATGTAATAGCCATATTATAATTGTATTCTCAATGGAATGATAAGCAAATCCAATACTTTGGCGCAATAAATAGTTCTATAACTATTATCATTTTGTGCTACATTGGCAACCCCTTGATATTAATGACTGCAGCGGAAATTACATTGCCGGATGTCATTACAAAACAATCAATATGCAAATACACAAATTATTCGTTATTATCATTATTACAATGTCTGAAGTACGCTACTCCAAAGACTAATAACATAGGCAATTGTTGTTGCGTATTCGATGCGCAAATAATGAATATAATTTATTATAGTATCGTTTGCTCGTATCTTTAGAACATTCGTCTTTGATTGACTGAGTGAATAGAAGAAAAATGTTATTCGAGCTTTCATCGTATGTAAGAAATGATAATAAGCTGTTGAAAAGCCCTGGAAAAACAAGTTAATTATCAAGTAAGCGATGGTAGTGTAACAATGCGCTTAACGCATCGTCGAATAAAACGTCGCTAAATAGGATTGATTTTATGAAGATCAACTCAGGCGTGAATACTTAACTGCTCTACGTATATTTCAAACATTAAACATGGACGAGTGCGAAGCGAGACAAAGGAAAAGTATGAGGGCAGTGGAGGGTCGATACTCAAAGAGTGGTGATGAGATGAAGGGCAAGCGATGGGGAAAAGCAGAAGAAAGCACATCTAATATACGATGACGGAAAACGACATTTTCATCGCTCCTCTTCTCGCCACCTCGTTATCTCGCTCCTCCTGGTCCTGTTACATTCACCATTGACGCCGCACGAAAGCAACTCTAAATTTTGTTATTCCTCGCGGGGCTCCAAATCACGCGGTTTTTTGGTTTAATGAGGCCAGACGGAGGCCCCTGCCTAAACGAATTGGTTTCGCTTTCAACTTGTTCCGAAGCTGAATTTTCGCTCCTTCTTTTGGCCCCGCTCACAACTTGAATTCTTTTTTTTGTTTCTTTCATCAGTCTCTTTCATTTGGCTTCAATCCGCCTTCGAACCCTGTTTTTGGCCTTTTTATGGCTTTCTTTTCATTTTATCTCTGTGTTGTTTTTCCATAATTTAAATTCCGTATTTTCTTCTTTCTTTTTCTTTTCCCAGTTTTTAGGATATTTGATAAACTAAAAAACTGCAATTAAAAATAAATAGAAAATTTTGTATATTTGAGTTACTTTCATGCTCATTTAATTTAATGGAGAATGAGTAATATATACACGAAAGTAAACGAGTACATTGTGTGATACTAAGCATTGCGATCATTAAAAGTAAACGCTACTTTTCAAGTGCTCTTGCATATGAATAAATTTGAATACATTCTATTGGGTTCAATCTTCATCTAAAAGTAAATTTTATTATCTTTGTTTAAAAAATCATCTGGTTTACTTAAAATGTAACCAAGCATAAGTGAAACAATTGGCAAACACACAGGGTAATTAATCATATAATGGATAGTCAATGATATTCGATACTTATTAGAAAATAAAGTGGATAAAATAATAATTAAGTTACCGTAGAAATAAATATTTTCTGTAGTTTAAAATCTTGATTAACTTTATATATTAATATTAACAGAAAAAAATGAAAACGTACAAATAATTATTGGATAAAAAAAGTACTACTCGAAAAATCGTGTTGAAAAAACAAGTAAGCTAGTATTTATATGCAAATATTTTTTAAAAATTTTCTTTAAATATTCTTTGCCGAGGTACACTAAACCAAACAGTATTATACAAAGTCCCTTTTAATCATTTTTAACCTCCTCATCGCATATTTGTCCATCTTTCCAGCTGTTTTTCTTCAACTTGCTCGCAACCCCATATTTTTTTATCAAACGTGCGAATAAAGAGTACGAGAGAGGCGAGTGGCGCTAGGGGGGGGGCGGGAGTCGGTGCTCGTTGAACATGAGTGGCTGCCGAGGGGAGGGGGATGGCGAGAAAGCGACAATGAGAAGAGGGCGGACGGGTGAAGGGATAAGGGGAGAAGAAAAGAGATCGAGAGCCTGTTTCGAATCTCGCGCTCTACCGCGTAAATCTCGTTGGCGCGTTTCTCCATTTCACGGCTCAAAGAAGCAAATGCGAGCGAGTGCGAGAGAGATAACAACTCGGGGAATCGTCCAGGAGAACCGTACGAAATAACACCTCTCTTTGTACGTTTCGAGAAGCGCCACCCATAAATTGCTGAGTAGAAGTCAAGAACAAGAAAGGAAGGAAAGGAGAAGCGAGAGACTCGATGCCGAAACTTTGCTAGCCTCAAGCCGGACAACCAAGAAGGCAGGAGCAAAGAGAATAGACGAAGCACAAAGAAAATTACAAGCATGTGAGCGTGCTTCTATATGTGAATGAGCGTGTGCTCTTGCCGTGGAAGCAAACTTTTGAAATTAAACTTTCATGACTCTAATGCATTTAAAAAATAATTGCGCTGCAACGTTATTTATGCTGGAATACTTATAAACTTTATTCAACCATTCTCTGGAATAAACGGTTTGCTTATTCGGTTGCTGTACATTTATGTACATACTAATATATTTTGTTGCTGTTATGTTTTTCTGTATGAATCTGCGCTATGAAATGCTTAGATAGGCCCGATGTACTTCACGACATTATTAGTATAATAAAACAGTTAGAAACATTTGTTATTCATTGATTAAACATTATTAAATTTTATTATTTAGAAAAATCTAGCACCCATTTCATTTTAGAGCAGTCTATGAAGACTTAAACATTTTTCCTGTGAAAGCAATTTTTTAGAAATTACCATATTTCCTGTCATGAGAAAGGAAAAAAAATTGATAAATGTATTTACTGCGACCCAATTGAATAATTGCACAATAATAAATGGATCGTTTCATTCATTTCGATATACGTTTTTCAATTCGTATAGTTCTAAATATCTTATTTACAATTAGATAGATAACAAAAATTTTCAAACCGAGAATTTCTTCGTTGCTTATTCATTCCCATGCGATTCGTAATGTGAAAAACCACACGAGTGAGAAATTAATGATAGTTAAGAGTATGGGAATCGAGAAGCATTGAATATCAATAATGTACATCTTATCGATATAAATATAAAAGTTCTCTCTCGATAACAATCAAAAACATACCAAAAGGGCGTGAGCATGCTCGAAAAAAATTCGAAGAAAGAGAAGCCGATGAACTAGAGAAAAATGAAGATAAGGAGAGAACGAAAACACGTGAGTAGAAAAAGCCAAACAATAAAGAACGACGAAGGATACGAAGACGCAGATATAAAAAAGAAGAGCAAGAACCTGTTGAAGTTGGAGGAAGAGAGACGATGAACGAAGCCTTAGAAGTAAGACGAGAGGAACGGCGAAACATATATAGACAAAGATAGACAGAGATACAGAAGGTGTGCGTGAGAGAGAGAGAGAGAGAGTAGCTTGCGGTCGTTCTGTTCCAACCGCCGCCCACGCTCTCGCATACCAAAGACCTTTTAACCCTGTGTCTCACTTATACGCATATTCGTCCTTTTCGCTTCTCACAATTCGGCGCCCGCCTAGCACTAACCACGTAACACCTTCATTGGAATCGAAGAAGGCGCCGCGCGAAATATCAACGTGTAGCCTCACACACGCGCTCACATGCACATGAGCGTAAACATACACAGGTTCGAGGAGCACGATTGCCACCCAGGATCTGCCGATGAACATGATACGAAGTTTCGCTCGGCACCGAATCGACCATCCATCCTATTTCATTCCCCCGAGGTGGAAGAACGCCCACGATGAGAAAAGCTGCGCGCGGAAAATGAAGTCGCAATAGAATGCAGAAAAGCTGCAGCCGCTCCGATTGTGCCCATGGCAATTAATTACGGGGAGCTGACATTTACGCTCCTCCGCATCACTGTTTTACCCTTGACTAGCTTCTTGTTTAGCTGATTTGGATTTACCAATTAAAAAAAGCGGCGCTATTTACAAATAAGTGCTAACTCTCACAAGCAAATAGGTAATATTTATGTCTTCAGCTATTCCGGATAATTGATTACTTTCTTTCGAATAGTGCTAAGCCTTATGGAAATAATAAATGAAATTTTTTAATCGTGCTTCATAGAAAATGTTTTTTAACGATTTACGACTTTAGAAGACATTCCATTTAATTTCGAATTTGAATGTCTAATTTTTTGTTTATGTTACTCCATGTCCGATTGATACTAATGACACTCTTTTTTTATAAATTTGTTTCTACAAAGCAGTCTATTAATTTTAAATTGCGCTTCATCTTATGCTTATGTGAGCAAATTTCTTAAAAAAATCATAGAGTATTTTTTAAATTATCTGTAGTTGTCTATTTTTTTTTATATAATTGAAAACAATATATAATTGATAATAATATACTCCAATATACTGATGAGCTTTTCATTACAATTAATGTACTTTACATTAAAGAAAAAATTTATTTTAAAAAGTTATTCAAGATTAATTGTTTTACATTTAGTCATGAATACATGCAAGAATGTCTTTTTTGCATTAGAAAAGGTAAAATAAATTTTTAAAAAAGTTCACTTTAGAAATAAATATTTAAAGTAAAGTTTATAACTACTTCTAACTTACAGCTAATTTTTCATGTGAAATATTTAAATAGACTAGTAATAATATGTACTTCAAATGAAGCATTGTATATTTATACAAAAAAAGATTTATATTTTCAAGAAAAAATGTATACATAAATTACATTTCAAAGCAATTGTAGAATAAACAATTACATTTTATATAATTCAGGCGGATACAATTATTCTAATTTACAATATTTTTTTAAATTTATCTTTTATTTCTGAAGAAATACTGAAAACTTAGAATTATAACTTTTAACAATAATAATATACGTATTGACATAAATTTTTATTGCTAGAACTGTGATTACTGGATGAAAATTTTTTATTCTCAATGAAAATGCAATGAATAAACATTTTTAAATGCATTTTAGAATTTTATAGCCACACCTCGATTAAAACCTATCAAGAGGTTTCAGGCACTTTTAAAGAGCATCGTCATCTTTTATCCTAATAAATATATTAAAAAAGCAAATGTTAGATGTTCTCGTTGTTTATGGATAAACAGTATTTCCGACTAATATTATCATACTGGAAGTATTCCTTAAATGATGGAAGAACAATTATTCGGAGGTAACGGACATCTCACCGACGATTAAAAAAATACATTCTCTTCCCACGTAGATTGGAATAAATCTAGAAAAAGAATCAGTCGACGGGGGTCCGATGGATAAGAAGAGAGGTGGGAGTTAATTGCGAAACGACAGCGTTTGTTATGTATTCCCACGAATTTCTACCTCCAACCTCGTTTTAAGATTCTAATATAGTCATTTCAACGTAAGGAGACAAGACTAATGCCAATAATTAATTTTCACAGTCGAAAAAAAATTAATATCATCTTAGAAGTAAAATGCTGCCGATATTGATGTAAGTCTCAATAAATTGTGTTATTTTCTCAATATCAAAAATAGAAAATGTTTCCATCCTATTTCTTTATTACTATTATTGTTTTTAAAATGTACGTCAGCAAAATCATTGAAAAAAGAAATTGTTGATAAAATTTTTGAAGAGATTCTTTTTTTAGAATGTTAGTTATAAAATATTACATTCGAATTTGTAAATTTAATAATACAAATGATCATTAATTGATATTTATTAATTGTTAAATTATATTATACGTACAGTGATGCATTTTCATTAGTCCAGTTTTTTATATTCAAGCTTTAAATTAAATATTTCGAGCTTATGTATTATTCTTATTTTTAAACAAAGTACTATTAAATTCGAATTTTTACCATTTATATAAATTTAGTATTTAAAGCCACATATTTTACAATAATGTCACTGCAAATAATAAAAGAAAAAAATGTAAAATAAATTTCTATTGCAATACTAAAAGAAAACAAAAAAAAAAACAAAATTTTTTTAAAAATGACAGAGTTTTCCTAAAAAAATATGGTCTCAGTAGATTAAGTGCTAAACAATAGACAAAAATAAGATCTCTAATTTGTGTTTTTAATGAATTTCAATCGGTATATTAGCAAGTATTGAACTCGTTGTAGGCACTTAATACGAGTACATGGTAAAAAATCGATACAAAATTAAAATTAAAAGATCATATTGTAATATTGTTTAAGAATTATAGTAAGTAATTAAGTACGAATATTGAATAATACAAATGAGCTTTTTATTTAACGTTTTATTTGAGGTTCCATAGTACAGAGAGTCATTGAGAGAATAAAAACTGTCCATATGGGTAAGGATAAATTATGTTAAATTTCCATTAAAATTAAAATAAGTTTTAAAATATACAATAACAGCAATTAAAACGCTCAGGCATCAAGTACAAATAAATTTTCCAATCCTCCTTTCCTAAACTGCAACATTTGCATAGAAATGTATTCAGAGCTCCGGTGAGTGCGTCCGAAAAAAGTTTTAGCAGCCGCTGCCGCCACGAGTGTCGGGGCGAAACGCAAAGAAGAAGAGCGAGAGTACGAGGGACGAATTGAGAAGCAAAACAAACGCTTCTTCAATGAATATGAATCAACGGGACCGCGGCGTGAAATCAAATGCGAAATAAGAAAGGAGTCAGTCCCTCGCTCTTGCGCCCGTAAAAAGACGCAACAAGTCAATTCGCAGGCCTGAGCGCAGCGGTTGCGGCACCCGAGGGTGACGGCGATCCGCCGAGGGGCAAAGGGGCGACTTGGACGACACTGACGTACGCGCCCGCGGTTATAAATTCAGGCCCCGGGGCTACTTAAAGTGTTTATTTACCGCGATTCCTTTGCTCCTATAGCCGTGCTTGCGGCTGGGAGCTTGGCATTTTTCAAGAATCCAAGAAAGAATGCGAGAGGGAGTCCAGTCCAATGCAAAAAACAGATGGTTGCCCAATGGGCCGTGGCTTGAGAGGGGAAGAACAAGGGGGGGGACTCCGATGAAATATCGACGCTGATAGAAGGACGAGCGAGTACAGAGCTTACGCGAGAGGGACAAAGGGAGCTCATGGACTCTAAAGAATGCGTCGCTACCACCGAGAACCGTCACTTTTATTAATTTCACCACGTTCTGGATTAATGGCGTAGTCAAATTTCACGGGCACATCAATAATTTACGTTGAATCCTGCAACTCTAAGTAGTGGTGGAGCTTCTTTTTTAAATGAAATTCGTTATGTTGAGAAAACTCAAACATCAAGGTGCGTCAACGGAGTGCGTATATACAAATGCATGGAGACTCCGCTTCGCGACGGACGAATTTGCATCCTGAAATATCTCTGCTTACTATACATGAATACGTTCTTTTTATTTAAGCTGGTATTTAAACAAGTCCAGAAGTTTTAAAAAAAGCTTTACAAATTATTAAAGTTCCGAAAGCTTAAATTACACAAAATGTTTTCGAGCCCATTATAAACTAGAGCTACATCAATACACCGTGCAGTTCTTTAATATAAATCGAGCAATGTATAAATAAAAAATTAATTTCATACTCGCATAATGTAACTTTGTTGGAAATATCAAATTATTATATTGCCCAAATTGATAGCTGTATTTTCGGCTAAGAAATCTAGGAATCAAGTTTCAATCGGATACTCCCGATTTCGGATTTCTCCTAGTACTCGCTTTCAGCCATCGTACAAATTTATTTTAATTATATTAATAATGGTTTGTTAATGATATTTATTAGTTTATAATTCATAATTTATCAAACAAACGGAAAATATGTTTATTAGAATGTCGGTAAATTATTTATTTTATAAAATCCTAGGATATAAAAATGAGCAAACTTGATAATCATAATCTTAAATTTAAATCATTAAACAATTATTAATCATAAAATTGAAACTCCATCTTCAGTGTAGATGTATTACGATATCGGAAGCCTTTGTAGAAATACATTGTATCGTTTTTTAGCGATATAAGGTATAAAGAGAAGAAAATTGAATTAGAAATTGAAAAAACTGACCATTATTATCAATGTCCTTCTTCTTATCTATGTCCAAAGAGAAGGCGTTTACGCCAATTTAGATACTGACAATTCTGAAAGTAGAATAAATTAGAAAAATAAAAAAATATTTTTCCTATAGGCATTGAAAGATAAAATAGAGGTGAAGGAAAAATGTGTAGAAATAGGAGATGAGAGGCGAGCTCAGAAGTAAAAAAGGCCACAATGCTATTGATTTTACAACAACCAATGAAGGCTGTCGTGAACTTGTAGTGCCGTCAGTACTAATTATAGCGAAAGTTTGATCTATGGAATTAATGGAAAAAAACTCGAATTTGAAATTGTGAGATTTCAGACGCTCCTTATAATTATTTTTCCAGTTCTTTCATGTTTGATGTGAAAAATTTTAAATCAATAATTGAAATCTAATAATTATAGCTTTTTAAGGTTTTACGAATTTAAAAAATGAATGATCAAAATAAAATTAGATAATCCTATTTTTCGTCAAGATTTTATGAATTGTAAAACATTCGTCAAAAATTCGTCGTTAAAGTTAATTTCGTTTTAAAATATTAAATAGATATAATTAGTTTTTATAGAAAATATTTACATTAAATAGAAAAATAAGTTTGAACTCTCCTTGGCACATTTTATGAAATTATGGGATCGGAAATATAATTCAAAAATTCATCGATCATTTATTTATTAAAATGATTCTGTTTAAAAAAACATGTAACTTTATAGATATAATTTAAGTAATTTAAATACATGTAAATGCACATAAACACATATATAAACATACAATTAGTATGATTATAAATATGACTATGAATGTTAACGACAAATATGACTGTAATACACAATTTATAAATAAAATTGTTAATTGTATTTCTATTTTTTCTTTTTTTACATTATACTTTGAATTAAATAAAATTTCTATAAGACATCCATACTATTTTTTGAGTATTATTATTTTTTGAGTATAATAATATCATATATTATTATTATTTATTATATTTGAGTAGTATTATTTTGAGTATTATTATATATAATTTAACCAGAAATGCAAACTTGTACCTTAATAACAATAATTAGTTTGACGAGCCTCATCAAAGGCTCAAAACTTTTTCATTCGGACCGAGTACACAGCCTTGAAAGACCGACACCCTAAATTCTCTTCATGGCTCTGATCATGAGATAAATACTCGGTTGTCATTGTTGGTAGTCTGATTCGTTTGTTTCCTTGAGACCACGCAAACCAACTCTTAATATACTTATCAACCTCCACCTACCATCCCCTAACCATCAATCCACGAGCCGATGCAGCATAAAGGAAGGAAATTGCTGTTCAAGAAGATGGAGCCAATCTAAGGTTAAAGCGCTACCAGTCATATAAAATGTCCGGAATAAATATAGTAGAAAAGTAAATCTAATTTATTCAACCTATCGACGCTTTATTCTCTCGATAAAGTATGGAAGCATATGTGTCTTCCAGTGTGTTTTCACCAGAGGCAAATCCGTCTCACCTCGTCCATTCCGATCTTGAAAAGCTCACTCTGTATGCTCAGAGTGACTGGACTTTTTATAAAGTCAATTTCATAGCAACCGATTAGACAATTGACGTGTGAAGTAGCACCTCAATTGACTCAATCCTAAACAACTTTCTCTCTTTTTCTCTACCTCTCATCATAAGACCTAATTCTTTTTTTTCCTTCTTTATTTCGATGCTGAGTTTTTTTCTACTTCTCTTCTTAAATATAAGAGTTCATAAATTACTAGTATCATCTTAATCTTTATTACTAAGTATTATAAAAAAAAATTCAATTTGATTAATTTATCGGTAAAAACAAAATCGGATTATCAATTAATTTATCGATTAAAAGTTTGTGAAAAAAAATTTCAAACATAAGTTTATACTATCTCTCTCTTTTCTTTCATTTAAAAAATTTTTGTCTTACGATTTTAAAAATAGTTTCCCAAAAATTTATTTTACAGTATAAATATCCAATTTCATTATCATCACCACTATGATTATTAATATTGATAATAGTAAACAAAAACGACGAGATTTGTAATTTCTTCAATAAATCTAAAATTAATTAAAATTTTCCTTTTTGTAATATTAAAATAATTAATATAGTATCAGAAATTTTATTTTATTATAATAATTTTACTATAATATCTTGCAAAACTTATAAATTAAAAAAAAAACTAAATACTAAGTTTAAATATTTAATATATAATAAAAAAATAAGAAGGCAATAAATAAATTCCCTCTAAATTATTAAAAATTCTTTTTTAATATATTTCAATTTATTTCATGTAGCTTTTTACATTTTTGGTCGATTGAGCAGTGCTTATCTTTTAAGGGAAAAGGATAAACAATTTTTCGTCATGGACAAAGAAACTAACAAAAATGACTTTAAAATTAAAAGTTAGATTATTGTAGCTACGAATGTATAATTTTTTTCATAATACAAATGATTTGCAATGTTATGTGTTATAATTCAATTGATGCCTATGATTTACACGTATATCGAGAAAATATTTTCTTTTATATTTCAACGATTTGAAAAATCTTTCAAATTGCAGGTAAATCTTGAAAATTGCATTTAATAAAATGAAGTGCATTAATCTATGTAAATCCGTCTGATTCTTCAATACATTTTACTCAATCCCTCCTATGTTTTCATTTCATCGGACAGACAGCTCCAGACTTATGTGACTCGTAAACTCATGCAAAGCGTTCTATTTTCTATGCTGTGATTGAATACGTATATTTTTTATAGATTTGTAATATGTATATTCGTAGCCAATACTGTCACGTAAATAAACGCCTAAATCAACATCACACGTTTATTTATATTAGTCAATATTTACTGATACAAAGTATTCAGCAGGTCTCGCATATTCTTTTCCTCATCCATTACTTCTTCCTTAATCTCACAACTGGATTTCTTGCCCGTTGAAGAGTTCACATCTTCATTCAATATTTGCGATGCTTCATTCTTACTACTTGTGACCATGGACGATTTTTCTCCCGTAACGAAAGCCAACGGCCTGAGAACTAAAGCGAGACTTTCTTATTTTCTCGCTCCCCCCCCCCCTCTTAATCAACTCTATCGCCAAAAGCCATATTTTTGAAACGCAATGACTAAAAAATATTCGATCGTCTTTTGTGGACCACCAAAGTCTCGCAATGCCAAACGCCAGCTAAGAAAAAGAGAAACGCATATCGAGACGAGAAGAAGCAGAAGAATAGGGACCTTGTGGGCGGATGAGAACGAGAACTAGAGAAGGAGAGAGAAAGAGAGAGAGAGGGAAGAGAAAGGCGTGCGGCAGGCGCGTGGCTCCCACGGGTCACTCGCACGAACGGACCCGTACAAGTGAGCACACACACATGGCTATACTTTAAGGCCTTTTGGTCAGATGCGCCATCGATATCCGATACTTACTGAACTTGAATTCACCGGACTTTAACGCCCCAGGTATTTAAGTGCGTGTCACGCCCTGATTCAAGAATGTGGCCGTTTTTTGTTATGCTTACGATGAAACAGCATATCATAGTGAGGATCCTTGGTGCAAGGGCAGTAAGCTCGAGGTGATTGGTCTCTTTTAACAAGTCAATTTTTTGCTTATTAAAACAGCTAGAAATCAAAGATGGCCTCAAGTCCTATTATTTTCATATTTGAGTATTGTATAAAAATTTAAAAGAAAATATTTAACTTTTTATTTTTAAAGATAAAGATAAATCCCATCGAATGTAATCAATTAGAAAAATATTAGTTATAATCTGTCATTCAGCTATTAAAATTTAAAAATTAGTTTTTAAAGTTAAAGTAAGTTTTAAGTTTATAAAAGCTTACAAAAGCCCGTAATATTTCATTCGAAATATTTACTTGAATGCACTAGTATGACAATCTTATCTTTCGAACTTTAATATGAATTATCTAAGATTTTTTATGAATGTGATCATGCCATGAATGTGTAAGGAAATGGAGTTCTATTAAACGAATAATGGAAATATTTTAATGAATTTTTCATCGCTATATGGAAGAATCAGAAAATTAGGACTACAATTCTTTGCCAATTCTAGTCATCGCAGTCTTTCCTTTTATACACCTAGTAATCTTATCTGAATTCTGTCACGTTAAGTAGGGTGGATAATCGACTTTAATGGAAATTTTATCATCGACTTTTTTTAGAAATACAAAATCAGACTGAAGGAAGCCTATCGTACGAGTACTGTAGTAATAATTGGAAATTTAACATTTTCAATATTCCTTAAGAATTATTAGGCAGCGAAAAAATAATGAGGCCGTGAAATAGCAGTAAAGTTGAGATCTTGATTAAGTTTCAATAAAATTTAAGGTTTTAGTGCAGTTTTCTAAATACCCTTACATAATGATCATGAAAAAAACTACGAGTTTTAAAGTATAAAGTTTCAATACAAATTGAATCAATTACAAGTTTAATGCGGGACAGCGATAATCTCAAATTTATAAAAAGGGTCGACCGGGCCAAAAAACAAATTGCCCATCCCTTCCTTATTAAAAGACAATCTCCATTTCGTTTACATCCACGCACATTCCTGTCTAAATTGAACAACAAGGATGATACGAGAGCGAGGAAGAGAGAGAGAGAGAGAGAGAGATAGAGAGAGATAGAGAGAGAAATAGAGAGAGAGATAGAGAGAGAGAGAGAGATAGAGAGAGATAGAGAGAGAGATAGAGAGAGAGAGAGATAGAGAGAGATAGAGAGAGAGAGAGAGAGAGCGGAGATGGAGGAGCAGAAAAAGAGGAGCTGGACGTAGCTTCTTTTAAAAGATGCACGTAAACAACCTACCTGTTCCCCATCCAGTGGAATTTAATCCGAGTGATGGGAGGAAGGAAGGAAAGGTTAGAGGGGTTAAGCAGAAAGGGATAGAGATCCGATGCGTCTGCTACTACTCCAGCTATGCTCTCGAATTGGAGCACGTAACCAACGACGGGTGGAACTTTGGCGGAGGGCAACATAACGAGTGTCGGTTCTGATCAATAGGCGGTCGCGCGCGCGAGGCTAATTGCCAAATTAGGGTAGGAAACAACCAAAAGAAATCTGCTCCCTGCCCTCCAACACCCTCTGCCGTCTTCCCTCCGCACTCGACAGCCACAACTGGGCCGAGGTTGAGGCTAATTACTTTATCCAAACGAGACTACCTTTGTTGAACGTCGTGAGGCAACTAGTGACGTCAGAGTTAGCGAGGGGCATTTAACGCTCTCTCAAATACTCGTTCAATTCGACTGGACATATTCTCATTTAAACGTTTCACTTTCATCGATGAGTTTTCTCCCGCTGATCCACGCCATATATGAAAATGCTTATAATAGCAGCCTCCTTCCTCAAACTTGAATTTACATGCTATAGCTCCCTAAATCTTTATATGAATAAAAGATTCAAGGATTATAAATGCTTTGCAGTGCTTATACATAATGATTAGGCGACTTTTCCTTTACAATTTTAATGTACTTTAACCTAACGACCAACGTTCACCCAACCCTTTCCATGAATATATTAACATTTTCATAAAAATGTTCTCTCTTTTTCATAAAATTGTTTAGTACGAACAATTGAAAATATTTATCTTCACAAAAACAACTTACGTTAACTTAAAATATTATACTAATTAAAGCGCTATCATAAGCTGAATTTATTGTTACCAAACAATAGTATTTGATTGTTCGATTACTTTTTACGGTAAATTATTTCAAAAGTTCTTAACAAATTTCTAAAAAAAGTATATATATAAAATCTCAACGTTTCTATATTTATTATTTCTCTTTATTTTAATTGAATATTTTACTTGTATTGTATCATACTCGGGTATGATTATACAAAATAAAAATTTCAACAACCACGAACTATCTCCAGATATAATTAGAAAGATGTAAATTTTGACAATATCTTAAAATATAGCTTTATGTACTTTAAATTTCATTTGCCTTAAACTCAAATACAAATAAAAAATGTATTGATAATAATTTTATCTTTTTGCAAAAATGTGCATGTATAATCATTTTTTTACGTAATATTGTAAGGATTTTAATTTAACGATTACATTATCATTACTTTAAAAGAGTTTGATAAAGCCAATATATTTCATCAATAAAAATTTAAACGTTGATATTTATTGTATTAAAATTTATTATAAGAAATATAAAAAGGTACAATTTAAGCATAATTTACTCTGTTAAAATAAAAATTTCTGCTTCAGAAGGTATTAAATTCTTTCTATTCGTTTTATGGAATATCAATCTAATTGCAATTCGTTGTAAATCTTTTTTTATTGGACACCTACTAATAGTTGAAATTGGTAAAAAGTGTATAAATACGTGTCGAGGAGATTCCAAATTTTATTTTACGTATAAAATTTATGATCAAGTCAGATAAATATATAGAATACTTTAAGCATTGTACTTTACATACTTTATATTTATTGAGTGACCATTTGCAGATTTTGGGAAGAATTTCAAATATATCAGTCTTTTTGCATTGACCTGTAAAGTGGAGAAAGATGGGAGCTAAATACTCTGATTTCAATAAGTAATACACTAATCAAAAACTTCGCAATTTCCATTTGACAAATAGGTACTTCATTAAGAGTAAATATAAGCCTAATGGCATAAAAAAACCCTGTCCTTGTGAAAGGGGAAAAATCGCACTTTAATAAACTATGTTCGGCACAATAGACAATTAGTTTTCGCGGATGTGCGGTGCACCGAAATCATCCAAAGATATCTATCCTATCTTTTTCGCTCTCTACCAACCTGGCCCCATTCTCCGCTCAGGACCTTCGTGGTTCGACCGCT
Source organism: Kradibia gibbosae (assembly GCA_018907135.1). NCBI lineage: Eukaryota > Metazoa > Arthropoda > Insecta > Hymenoptera > Agaonidae > Kradibia > Kradibia gibbosae. The sequence goes on from JACCHX010000001.1 coordinate 39,938,003, forward strand.
ACGGGATCGCCACGTAAATGCTCCAAGATCGCGTGTTCCAAGTCCGTTCTCCCGGTTACGGTGTCGGGCGCACTCTACCTGGGGTCGGGTCTACGCGGGATCCAAGGATATTGCAGCACTCCTGTGGATTTCTCTTTGCAGCGGGTGCCGCAATGACCCTATCCTTCACAATCACTCGACCATCCCAATCGCGTACCCGAAGCTCTCTCACTTCCAAACTTATCTCCTGATTATCGCAGTGCTCTCACATACTATTTATCCTCCTCTTCCTGGCCGTTCCCCGATACTCTCCCGACGCGCCGCCGACATTCCTTCGACTTTTCTCCCGGTGTCAATTGACGACGCCTTCGCGCGATTCGTTCTTTTCGAACCTCGGATGATTTGCCGAACAGCAACATATTTTACTGAATATCATTAATTTAATACAGGATCAAGATAAATCTATATGATGCTGCGATAGACAAATTCTCAGCTAAACTGACCAAACTACTATAGTGAACTTGATAAAGCCCTATCAAATCTGTCTTAAAAGTATAAAGTTTTAAAAGAGATAGTTTTTGAAATAGAAACATTTTCTTTGGATGCCTTTGTAAAGTAACAACATACATTTGATAATTTGGGCGTTGAAAACAATTAATTATTATAAATTACTGTTTTGATTATTAATTTCGAACATAAAAACAAATCTCCATCTATGCATTAAATTAAAAAAATTTATATTAATGCAATTATATTATAAATGCACTTTAATATTATTATTATTATTAAAAAGGAATTCAAATATAAGCCTATATAATATAAGCCTATATGTGTTTCCGCAAACAACACTTGAAAATATAAGAAAATATTTTATTTTCCGCCAGTAAAAAATTCAAAAAAAACATTCACATAAACCTTTACGAATTTTACATTATAAAATAATGTAATATACATGAATTATACATAATACTAACATAATGATATTATGAAATTAATGGAATAGATATAATTTACATAAATACAATAAAGTAAATATGTACGCATGGCTTAGTTTATACACACACACACACACACACTGTTCTTCTTATTTATACAAACGATAAAAGAGTGATGGAAATTAAGTTTACGCTGAGGCCTTAATTACAATGATTGAGAAACGGAATGCGGTAAACGCAATGCTGATTAATTATTATTAAAGTTCATTAATATCAAAGCGCTTGGTCCATGTTTCTGCATGCTGCGCATTTAAAAAAGGAGCAAAATATGCGATAGGGCAAATCGATTAAATAGTCCGAAATCAAAGCTATTCTCCTTGAACGTCCGCGCAGAGCTGAACGAAGGGCAAGATTTCGAGGTAAAAATGCGGTGAGAGGGATGCGGAAAGAGCTTCGTAAATACAAAGTCCGTAGAGGGCCATGTGTTACATTCAAATCCGAACGTGGCCTTAGGGCCTCATCGATCGAGGCCTTATTAAGTTGTTGGGCCACGGGGATTCTGAGGCTCAGTACCGGGCGGCGAGGCTCGCGCCGCGGGACCACACGTGGGCAACGGTGCTTAGGGCCTCTTCCCCTCGGAATTCTCGAGGTATTAGATCGTTCCAGCTCATTTCCCTCTTTCCTCTCGTTGCGAGCGAAATGAGAGAAAGGTAGAGTGGAGAGTCGGCGCGTTGATGCCAAAAGTAAATCACCGGTTTTCTGTAAACCTTACTCCAGTCCTTCTCTCTCTCTCTCTCTCTCTCTCTCTCTCTGTTTCTCTCTCTCTGTTTCTCTCTCTATCTCTACAACTCTCCCCGACTAAACTTTCGTGTACATCCGGTCTTCCTTTTTCCTCTTTTATCTATGTAGCTTTGTACGCGCTACTTAGGCCGCATGCCATTTGTTATTGTATGGCCTCGCTACTTTATGACTCCCGCGGTATGGCAAGCATTCGTTTAAATCAATGACTTCAGCCTGCGAGAATTTATAGGATTTTTACTACTTCGGTTATCTGCTTCTTCTCCTCCTTTTCATTTACATTTAGTTCAAACAACGCTAATAACGCTATAAAATTGAACAAGAGCGATAAGTCACAGGACATTATAAATTACGAGATATATCCTAAAATGAATTACCAAACAAATCACAAGGTATTTTGAGCAATCATTTACTTGTTTAAGGTCTTGTAAGATTGAAGCCTACATGTAATGCGTTATACATCTGATAGAATTTTTCTCATCATGAATAATATTGTTCATTAAATAAGAGCTTTAAAACGTACGACGTAAAGTAGAGTTTATTTAAAGAATTTAAATTAAAATATTATTTTTATTGGCTATTAATTTAATAAAAATTTGTATTAATTGTCAAATTTTTTTCAATATAAACTGCAATTTATACATACGTCCTAATACATACGTTTTCAAAAATTATTATTTATAATAAATAATAAGTCATTTATTTTTATTAATTTTAGATTAACAATGACGTAAAAATTTAAAAAAAGAATTTTAAATACACGCAATTAGTGTAAGAATCGACGCAGTTAAATTTAGTATAAAATATTCTTTACAAAAAAAAGTATTAAATACTTACATTATAATCAAGAGATTAAAAGATATCCTTTATAAGCTTATTAATATATTTATAATGTAGACTTATAGACGTGCTCTAATTTAAACATTTTTTTTCCTTATCGCTCTGAATTTTTTTGTTCATGTAAATCGATATTCTGAATACACGGATACTATATTACACGTATTTTTTGTGTCAGCAATGTATGCAACTAAATCTATACATAACTTTATTAAAGTATTCAATTTTGTTTATTTGGAAGAGCACTTCTCTTCTGATTGCATTAAATAGAAATAAGTTAATCATAAGCGATTAATTTTTTTTCTTGTATTTTGATATCATTTGATTTGAGTAAGCAGCAGAAGCTTGACTTTCTTACGTAGGTAAAAATAATTAACTATGCAATCTCATAAATGATGACGCTTATAAAAGAACAGATACTGTAATGCTACAAAAAAAGAATGAAGTTTTTTAAAAATAAACTCGAAGATCTAAATCTGTAATTAGATAATCTTATTTTATCTTTCGATCTAAGGTCGGTTTAATAAAATGTTCCAAGAGGATTAACGCTTAGAAAAGTTATGGAGAACTTTTTCTCTCTTGGCTCAATTGGCTCTCTTAGCTCTTTACTTCTTCCTTTCACAGCTCACACATAAACGTAAGAAGGGTTTATTCATCTCCTTTTCGCGTCACCGTTACTCCCCCTCCCTTCCCCACCCAATCATTCAACAATCCGTCTTCTGTCGTTTTTATGGAATCTTTCACTATGCGAAGCGTACCAAAGGTACCTCTGAAAGTCTTTGGTATTTGTTTTTTGCAAAGGAAATTTTACAGAGGCAGCGAGATTTTGCGGTGGCTATTTATCTATCTTTTGGAACATCAAGCCATTGCCACTATGTAAGCGTGTTCGGAAGCTGTACGCATTGAGGAAGATAGTTTTAAAGTAGTAGAGAGGGAGCTCGATTACTAAACTAAAAGAGGAGGATGGGGTGCGAGAGGCTCACCTGCGTGAAATTCGCTGGGGAAAATTTGTTGGGATGCGAGGGAAAGGGACCTAGAACATGTACAGTAGATCCGGGAGAGGGGTACAAGCATAAGTAAATATAGTACGGGTATGCGAGGAATCCGTAAGGGAAATAAGGGTAACAAAAGTTTCTTTGGGCTCCATAATCGTCATCGCGCAATCTAATAACGTCTAAACTCGCTTAGATCCTCTCGCTAATAGCCTTAGGTCTTCAGGCTTTTCTTTCGAACCCTTATGGAATTGGTAAAAATTACGACTCAACGAATGAAATCCAACTGAGATAATTCCCCCCCCCCCACCTTCCAGTGCTTCGGCACTGAACGAGGAAGCGACGCGTAACTTACGCAGCGAAAAGACCGAGAGCTCGGAGTTGTTGAACGTATCTCAAGGATCTCGTTTCACCGGTGCGCTTACTTACGCCAGTGCCACCGGAAGCTGATTCGAACCTCGGGGATCCGCCAGCGAGAAATTACGCAAGGGCACGAGCCATAACATGACCACCCGTACTCCCCTTCCTGGCCGAGGACGCACATTTGCCGCGAGCTCATTACCACGCAATACTACGGGGTTTAAGACGGGTCCGACCCACCTCCAAGATCAGAGCTAATAATACAATATTTTTACCAGGTCCAACAGCGATCAATCCAAGAGTCATCCTCGAGCGATCCTTTTACCCGCAGTGGCCAATTGTTTAGATGGTTGTGGCTTCTGTATTGAATGCCAAGCCTTGCCACTTCGATCCAGGTTCCGAATCCCTGATTGCCGGGTTTCGACTACTTGATAACATCCCGCACGCATTTACACCTCACTTGTATAAATATATAAAAAATATTCGCATTCGAATGTATTTCCAAGATATTTATAAACTCTTCAATTAAGTTTCATTGAATAACATATTACTTTTACTATTGTATTTATTCAGCATAGATGTATTTTCCTATATCGTTGGAGCAACAGACTTCGAATTTAGAATTTTTAATTCAATTACAATTCAGTAGTGATGGTGGTTTTTATTTTATTACGCTGAGGTTTTTATTTTAATCATTCTTAATTCAGAAGTGCTTTATTAAGTTTGTAAACCGCTCCCATTGCAAAATGGTAACCTTATGCAATTATTTTATCCGCGTGAAATTAAAAAAATCTGTGTTTTTCAATGGATTGCTTAACGCGTCACTTTCTTCTTAAACTCGAAAGATAATGCAAATGCAAGAGAAGCAAAAAAACCGAAGAACTGTTGTGATCATAACTTAAGACATCGAAAGGTTGCGAGGCCAATTTTTTCTACCCCGGCATATACGTTAAGAATTGTACTTGTGTATCGCCAATAATGTGTTGAATTTCTTTCTCAAGCTCTTTCGGTAGTTGTATCAATGATCATCGGATGGCGCGTCCATACTTACCAGTATTTAAATACGTTGACTAAGTAAGGAAAGACTCGTGAGACATTCATTAAAATAATCGTTCTTACTCTTAATACGTGATCACAGAGAAGCCTAGCTTTCGGCCAATGCATCAAGAAGTTGGCTCAACAAACTTTTATTACTTATTCTAGTTTCAATCAAGTTTATTGTTTAGAAACAATTTTTTAAAACTAAACAAAAAAACAAATAGTTTTATTAAGCCTTAGCTCTGTAATCGTTATAAAGATTAATTATTTTGAGGTTAATTCTTATTATCTTATCTTCACACTATTGCAATAACTATAAATTACACATCGTAGTAAAAATTCATAATGAAATTAGTGTAATAAATGAAATAATGAAATGTGCATGATAAAAGATGAATGGGTCATTTTTGCTAGGATCTTCTCATCGATGATTACTATTATTTACATAGGACGTACGGTAATCCTTCACGAAACGTAATACAATGAATAATACGACCAGAAACATCTTTTTACAATATATATATGTTTGTATCTTGTTCGTGCGATTATAATTTACAACGCATAGATCAAGTTTTTAACTCCAAGCATGTACAAGATAAACTGTATTAAGTCGAAAACAATCATATCATAACACATCACAGTTGAGGAAAAAAAATTTTTTTTGTTTAATTTTGGCAATATGAGAGCAGGGTTTTAAGGTGACTATTGGCTAAACGATTAAACATGATCGCAATTAAATGTCTTCATAGAAATAATTTATTGTTAACTTAAACTTAAATTTTCAATTTATTAAATATAATACAAGGCATATAAAAAAAAATAAATAAAATATTTGAGGAAATAAATTCTAAAAAATTTAGATAACTTAAGAGATTTGCAATTATAGTTAAACTGGATTATTTCGAAGTACTTAGTCCCCTAATAAGCTTATTATTTGAAATAACCCTAATTTTCATCGTTGCTTAGATTCCGAGTAAGCAAAGGCTTAATGCATGGTTTCTATATTACCACGTGATTAAATATCTTCGAAGAGCAATTAGTTTAGAAACCAACGTAAAATCAAGGCTTTTGTCGCAATGAATGAGCATCGAATTTTTAATTTGGAAAAGACTTAAAGATTGAAAATGAGCTCAGTCGAGTTCCCGCTATTTTTTAATCCCGAACCTAAGTAGAATAATAAGGAGAGAAAGATTCCGTTGTTGATAAGCGTCGTAGCGCAAGCCAGTTCCGCCAATAGTTAACGATAAGGTGTAAGTAACGATTATAAATAGCGAGAGGAACTCGTTCGAGCTCCAGCCTATACTTACCAACAGGTCCCGTGTCCGGTCCACCATAAAAATTGCACCGAGTGCGCGAAGCCCATTGTGGCAGCGTAGAGTAAGTTAGCGCCAGCTCGTCGCTTCTACTCACCCGTGCTCTCCCCCCGCTACCAGCCCCGGAGCCCACAAGCTATAAGGTACGAAGCGTGGGTCCGCGGCTGCGAGAGCGGGAAGCTGAGCTTAGGGAGGCCGGCACACACGCCTGTCCCCTTTTAACGGCAGATCGAGTTTGGCGGAGGCTGCGAATAGTCAAGGCACGCGTGGGTGGGCCACGGCGTGTACGCGCGTCGGGATAAGCCAACTAAGGCTGATTCGATAGCACTGTATGCTTTGTTACAGCAGGCAGTTAATAACTTTTCCGAGTACTTGGCCGTGTGGGCACACACACTTGGCCGGTGATGCGCCCGATAAGATAAGGCTAACTCGCACTTATGGGTCATTAATTTTCTATTTCGCAGCCGAGGAACTCGCCTCGGGGTCGCTACCCCTCGCCAGATCCCCGGAGCAGCGGGTGCGAAACACCGGCCTTGTTCATCCGCATTCCGACGGAAAGGGTTATTACGAGCTGATCCTCGACTGACCAATCGATATTCGGGCTTCGAACCTTTCGATCTCCCTCGTCGCCAGGATACGTCCGAGATTGGCCCGACCCTATCATCGATCAAGCGATTTGACGCCAAGTTTTTGAGTGTTAAGAATCCTTTTTCCTCCCACCCCACCACACGTCTCCTCTACCTCATCACCACGACTGTGTTACTCCTAACCGCTACTACGAAACAAGACTGACAATCCAATTTGCAGCTTATGATTCGAACGAAACTTCTGATTTCACTCGTGCGCTAATCGACTACCAGTAACTAACTTCTTACTTGACGAAGGGAAATTTTTTAAATCTTAAGATTTTTAATTATAAATTTTATTTCTTAATTTTATGAATACCTTAATGTAGGTAGATATTTATGTATTGGCTTAGTACTAAAATTAATAACCGAAAGTAATAACTGTGAATTGAATACTTCTTAATTTTCTATAATTTGTCTAATTTGTCACGAGCTAGTAATGCCTAAGATAGATTGTCCTAAGTCGAATATAACTTATCTTCTATTTCATCAATAAAGTAAAATTCCATTTATGCAGGCTCCAACTTAATTTATCTTTCCATTCAATTGTGCGTAGATATGAGTCTTCCGTTATTACTCGCATCATATTCAATGATGTCGCAAAAACGATATATAATGTCTTTTCTCCATAAAAAGCATCATTGAATAATGATAAGAATAAACATTTGAGTATATATATTAAAAAAATTTCTTTCTCTCTAATATAATTCCATAACTACGATTAGCTTTTTTGCTTTTTGTAACCTTTGTTCCTATAAAAATTGTTTTTCGCCGTCAGCTATTCCTTCAATTATACTGTTAATCTCTTTTTCCCTTACTTATAAATAAATTTCAAAATATAAATATATTTCACTATTATTATTCTGAAAGTTAATACTACTTTTGAATATTCTCCCAAACATGGAAAATTTTTATAAAAGAGTAACGAATACCATTTTAACTTTTTGTTTTACGAAAATAAACGCGCTTTTGATATGTAGCTACGTGAGAGAGTTTTTAAATATAAGAAGATAGTACATTAAATGTCACAGGTTGCGCTATTTACTTAATTAAAGAGCATTTATATAAGCCTTTTGTATATCATTACTGTCTTATTTTAATAAAAATTAAGGTAATTAAATTAATTATTTTTTTAAAAATTAAGGTAATTAAAATAATTATTTTATTAAAAATTATTTAATTTATTACGGTTGTTATGTTTAAATGCCACGAGTCATAAATTGAAAATAGCAAATTCTTATTGAGAAAAAGTTATATTATTAACAAAATAAATATTCACTGATGGTAAATTATGTGATTATTGTTATTAAAATTCTCTACTCTAGTTCTTTCAAACAAGCCGACAATGAGTTATCTATGAATATTTTTGATACGTTTTTTTACAAACAGTTTTTTATAATGAAAAATGTTTCAAATATCTATAACGAACTAAAAAGTAATGTTCATACAAGAAAAATTTAATAATACTAGTAACAGTTTTTATATTTTCTGTGTTCATTTACTAATAATTAATCTATAGAAATAGTTTTTATTACGTAAGTTTTCTCAAATAATAATATATATATAAAAGTATTACAGTAATCTTACACTATTTCAAACGTGAAAAAATTTATAGATTTTCAGTTAAATGCATATTTTCTAAAGAAAGAAATCTGGTAATCAGATGAAAAAATATCTTTGTGTAAATTATTAAAATTAAGAAAAATTGAATTGTAATTAAATGTTTTCTCCTTTTGAAGAAAATATATTTGGATTTTAATTTCTTAAGTGAGCATATTTTAAATAAAAGTGTTTAAAAATGAATTTAAACAACTGCCTTAGGCAGTAATATGGCCTGATAGGACCTGTAGTGAATAAAGATCACGTAATACTTAATATTCAACTGGGAAAAAATACAACCACCAAATGTTCAAGAACAGATTTTTTACTTGAAATATTTTCCATATATTCTGAATCTACGTGCAAAAGGAATAATAACAATGGACCCCTTCTTATCAACTTCTGGGATCTAGTAAATGCACACGAACTTTCGATCGAAAGACACGAAAAAAGAGAGGTCATTACAATATCCTTCCCAATCCTCTTTATGTGGTTTTTTCCATTCTGCGATATTTTACAATTTTCTGAAAGGCTAATTAGGATCAAGATCGTAGAATTTGATACCGTTGCGAGAATCCAAGGCGACGTTACTAAATTTTGCCTTCACAAGTATTGTCACAATATTTATTTCACTTTCTTTTTATCTCTATCTTTTTCTGTTTCCTTCTCTACATATAGATATATGCCACCGTTGGGCATAAATTTCAATTTAATCGCTAAATATTGTAAAATAACAATTTATAGACAAAGGTATTATGTTGCACTTTCTCTGAGAAGTAAATAGTAGTCTGGAGAAGCTTTTGTATTCTCATTCTATATTACAATTAAGTTACAACAAAGTTCTTTTTTGTAAATAATTTATAAAAAGTCATGAAACTAATGAAAAAATTTAAAATTCTTCATTTATTGACCAAACCCTTTCAATTCAGTTAATCGCTTAAAATTCAATATGTTATGTATTTATCGATCAAAACAATTAATAAGAATGTTATATTATATTATACAATAAAACAAGTAATTCTAATCATTTTATCATTGTATAAATACTTTTTGTGTAAAATTATGTACGTTAAAAATGTTTTAATACAAGCACAAATTGCAGCAGTTTTTAATTTAATTAAACGATAAATATGTTTTATTTTGTTAAAACTATTTAGATGATTTAATTTATTTAGCCTTATATTTATTATACTTATTATTATTCAATTCAAAATTAATAATGCCTACTCAATTTATTAATTATTATTATAATACTTATATAATACTGAAAACGACAGTTGTAATTTTTTGGACATATTCAAGCCATCAATTTGGTAGTTGTAGCAACAATTTTATTAAGGGTCTATACTTGATCAGAGAATCGGTAAGTTGTTGACTGTTGAGAAAAAAACGATCTTGCGTCGGATATTTTTTCCAGAAAATTGATATCAGTTTTATTTCTCGTGTGTGAATGCAATTTTATTCTTGACAGACATCATGCTCTCACTAGTCTCACCGACATCCCATGGGACGAGATGTGCTCCTGAGCACTATCAGAGTGCAATAAATACTACTTAACCGACCGTGAGCCACTTGTGACCTTGATATTACGAAGATTAGTAAAGAAGTCTTATTGTAATAGATATCCAAAAAATCTATATTTAAAACCCATGTATACCTTTATAAAATTACCTAGATTGAGATACTTAGTAACTTGTGATGATATCAAAACCTTAGTCACGTGAGTGCAAGTACGTAGACTTGTTTGTATAAAAACAAAGTTTATCAGTCTTTAATTGTACGAGCTCCTATAATATTTCATTATTCTAATTTGGATTTTTAAATATTTAGTTGATGTGTCCAACACAAAAGTATTTCAAAGAAATGTAGAAAAAATAGAACAATTTCATTATAAAAAGAAACGTAACATTTTTCTATTTAACTAATATTTTTTTTAGAATCATTTAATTAATAAAAAAAAGTTACTTTTTCATACAATTGATGTTCTATTTATTAAAAAAAAAACACATTTTAAATTTAAGCATATTTTTAAAGCAAGTGTCAATGAATCCGAATATGTAAAGTCTCGCTAAATTGAATAACATATGTACACATTTTTATATTTTTTTCTATGCTTTTTATATTATAATATCAAATAAATTTTATAAAATAAAAGAAGTAGAATAAATAATATAAACATTTACGTTTTTTTTGATAAGTTTACGCATTTCCTATGCTTTAATTGTTCTAAAGATACATTCTAAAAATATTCTGAACTATATACATATTTCTTCGTGATCTAACCCTTTTCTTTCATAATTATATTATGTTCTGTTTTTTACCATACATTTTATTCTTTTGCTATTCTTTGGGCGTCTTGTAACAACTCATTCTACGGCTTCATCGTTTTTTCTCATTAACTTCATTCTGTCGGAGCATATTAGTTAAAATAGCTTATTATTATTTATTTAACGAAAAAACGTAAAAGTAATGTTTAATTATTAATTGATGGATCCAGGTTCTTATTTTTTTTTATAAAAAAATTTTGGTTATTATTATTTACTCCCTGAATTAAAAAATTTTATTCCCATGTATTTTAAAAGATAAATTAATTAAAAATTTTTTTACGTAATATTGTTGAATTCACTTTTTTTGCAAATGAATATGCTAATTAAATGTGTAACTTAAAATTTTTCTTTGTTTTTTTAATACCAATTTAAAGCAACCAATCTTTTAATTATCAATTATATCATTTATCCGATATTTTTTTTATAATCCTTCATCATTTCTACATACAATTATTAAATATAAAATACAAATATTAAAAAAAAGGTATTTTTTTCTATAGTGAATTATAAATGTGATAAATCAATAACAATATTGAGTTTCTCTATATTCGCTTTCACATTGGGCATTCGCTTCATGTTAAATTAAAAATTCCAGTGTAAATTTTTCTTAAAATAAAATTATTTAAAAGTGAATCATTACATATACTACATATATACTGAAAAAATTTTTGTATACTATAAAAAATTTTAATAGTATGAAGAACTAATTTAATGAATCTAAAATTTCTCTATCCAGGAATAAATATTCTTTCTATGCATCATATTGATAATTGTTCTTGGTTCGTGTAATATTTTTTGATAAGTGGTAGGTATGATATTCTAAGAATAATATTAAGAATTATTCTACGTATAAGTAAACTAACTACTGTACGTAGTAACTATCAATTCATCCTATCAAAGTCAACAGGTTAGGATATATAATTTACAACTAACCTTGTATTGTATATTTCAATGATTTCAATAGTCTAATTTAATATTTATTCAAATTTGAAATTGAGAATAAAAATTTATAAAAAAATTTATTTTTTGCAGTTTCAGAAAGAATTATTTTTTTGAATTCTATTTAAAATTTGCTCAGCGGCCATTCAAAGACTTTCATCTGTGAACAAAAGATTTATTGCAAACGAAAAGGTTGCAATTTCCTTTACTTGTATCTATTTTTCCTTCTTCTAGTCGAGGCATACTCCACAGTAATTTCCATTTTCATTGTAATTTCACGTAACTGCAATACGTTAGAAGAGAATCGAAATGACCGACAAGGATAAAGTGAAGTAGCGCATTGACTTTAAAATAATGAAGCTGCTACTAACATAACAAACGATGAACTCACTGCATACGAAGTGGTCAAAGCTCTGTATAAAGTGAGTCAAGTATGATTATGTTAAAATAGTAAAAATGAGAAACTCAAAATTATTGTGTGATAATAGTTTCGCGAAAGAGCGATTAACGTTTCACTCGCTACACGAAGTCGGATGATTTTGAAGTATGTAAAGGCTATTATGGCTATAATATAAATTATAATATAAAAAGACAAAGTCAGAGGAATAATATTAATTATTAATTACGTATTTTTATAAACGAGTTTTTTATGACAATTTCAGAATATAAGTACCGAAATACAGTGTAGATCTTTGTTTCCTTCGAAACTTGAATACAAACGGCGTATTTAAAAGTACCTTCATATACACATTGCCCATTGGGCAGGTTACTCTTATTAAAAAATATCTCTTCCCGTGAAATCAGATAAACCTCCATGTAAGAGTGAGCCACAAACGTAGAAATAGGAATCTCGATTGGAGCTACATAATTAGCCATTGAAACTGCATCTCGGACAATTAAAAGGCCAGCATGGGGGCCCTTGGCGAAGGGGGGTTGTGCGCGGTGCGGGGTCAGAGGAAGGGGTGGAGGTTGTGGGAAACAGGGGCGGGTAAGCACAAGGATCGAGGAGAGGGGCGGTCATTGAGAAACCATAAAGTAGTTATTCTTGAGCGGTACATCAGTATCCTATAGTCGGACTCGAGTAGGTAGCCGTCTTGGCGTATGTATCAGAAATCCGCGAGGATGAATTGCGCTCTGGGTGCAAGACATCCATGGCATTCGAATAATTATGCGGGGATCGCCGCTGTTCTGCCGCCCTGATAGATAGTTTATAAGAGAATCTATCCCCGGCGAGTACAGCCGGTACATTATGCCGACTTCCCAGGTACGTGCAATTACCGACCACCAAGCAAACGGGGTTTTCATACGCCATGCGGACGCGGCCACGCGGACACTCTGCTATGCTCGTTTCCAAGGCATCTCTCCGATGCGCAAAAGTGTATCGGGACGTTTGCGCTCATGGTATCAGAATACGCGTCGTCTCGCTTGGAAATTCCTTGTTTTCTTCTCTGAAGTACATTTATCCTTGTGGGGTACCAAATTGATTGGTGTAATATATAAGGCGATTCCTAAATGGACTTCTTAACGGAGAAGCAAGTTCTTTCCGACATGATAAATCAATAAGGAAATCGGAGATTAAAAATACTCAATGCTTAATGGGCGTACACGAAACAGAAATTCTTTATACAGTAGTTTCACACGTACAATATTTTTCCATGGACCAATGTAGAAATATGTGATAACATGATCTATATTTTAATAAAAACGTCGACGCTCTGTTATTTTACCTTATATATATATATATATATATATATATATATATCTCTTTTCATATATATATGTATATATTTTTTTCTTATTAAATATTTAACTAATTTACTTATTTTTCATGAAACATGTTAGAACCGATAACCCGTTAATAGGATTTCTAAATATCTGAAGACTATTTCTTATTTAAAAAAAGTTATTTATTACACCATGTTTTTAAATATTGAATTACAAGATTTCTGAAATAAAATAATCTGTTTAATAATCAATTATTTTTTTAAACAAAAATTATGACGGAATATTTTTACTCTTTTATGTAGCAAATGTATAGTTTTAATTCATATAAAAAGAGTACTTTCGATCATTTGTTGATCATTGTAGATTGCAGATAAACTCAATTTTAAAAAAAAATGTTATTAATATAAAAGAAGTAAGTATTTTTTAATGTGTATATATATTAAAAATAAAGTTTGTATGTTGCTTAATATTTAATATTTAAAAAAATAAAATATCTGTAAGTGTTTTATCATTAAAATTTTAAATGTTCATTAAATATTTTTACGAAGTATATATTTTCTAATATTAAATTTGTTACATGTAACGATTACTCTAACTCAAATCCATTTAATAAATAAATGATGGTTAAAAACGTATGGAAACTATTAAAATAATAAGTATCTTAATTATAAATATTTATTAAAAATAATATCTAATTATAAAAATATAATCCATCAAAAAATTTACATTTTTTTATACAACATGATATAATTTGTTTATTACATGCAATTAATATATTAATTTTAATTTATCGATCATCATGTTAAGATAAATATTTTAAAATGTTTTTGAAAAAAATTTTCAATTGTATACGATTTAAAATTCATTAAAAGTTAAAAACTTTTTTTTAAGCTTTTTATCAATAAATTGATTTTTCAATGTACATTGTATGTTTTACACTAAATTGTATAATTTGCCTTTTTATTTTTACGTATCACTTGTGCGTTGCATTAGTTCTGATTACAAGCAAACCTAAAAATTTCGTTGCTTAATTCTTTTACGTGATTCTAAGAAGATTGTAAATCTAAATTAAAAAAAAAATATTTGTAAGTTATTGTGAAGTTTTAGTATTAACTAAGTAATCATAGATACAGTTTAAAATATATAATGAAATGAATAGCGTAAGGCTCAAAATGAATATATGAATATATGTAGAAGTCGTGTTTGTGTTAATTTCATTATTGCTTTTTTAATTGTATAATTTTGTATGGTTTGTGAAGTTTGTATATTATGAATTTTTTACACTAATTTTTAAGTGGATACCTTGATAGGACGTCAAAAAGATTCGTTGTTATTCTTTTACTCGTTCATCCATTATAAAAATAAATCATATATAAATTACTTTTATCGAAGGTGAGAACTCGTTATAACATTGATTAAGCGTACTTTTCATTATCGCTTTATCATGTTTAATTAACACTCGGAATTGATTTCTTTTGATTTCTTGGAACATCATGAACGGGCTGGGCTCGGATATTTGTTAAAAATAGTTTGATTAATTTACTTGGCACTTGGTATGTATATTCAAACCGCGAACTGTCTATCATAAAGCAGGGCAGTTTTGATACGACAAATAGGTTTGAAGTTCAACTACGGTGACACTGGCATTTGCAAGAAGAAAGCCCTAAGACAAATAATAGTCAATGAGATAGACAAAGAGAAACAGAGCGGAGGCATCGGAACGAACGGGTGGCCGCAATCGTGCCGCAATGCGCACATTACAAGCGCCACCGAGAAGGTGCCACATAACTAGGCACGACCGCTTATGTGCACGATTTCGCAAATCATTTGCCCGTACGAACCGCTTCCGTCACCTCAGCTTCCCCAAGTCGACGTCCCTGTATTCTGTTCCCAGCGTCGTGCTGCAGACGACTGCTTTATTACTCACTATACGTGGGCGTTAAATTAACGAGCGCGTTTCAAGAGGTACACTGCTACTGTTACCTTCTGCCTGGCCGACCTTCCGCTGCTGATATGGATAATTGGATAATTGAAATAGCCTGTATTTTTAATGGAAAGCAAGGGAATATTTAGCACGTTCGATCGAGAAATTTAAGTGGATTTAATCATTGCATGGCAGGCCGAGCTTCTGCCTTTATCCTTTCGGTTAAAATTCAGTTACGAGCTGACTACTTGCCTTTGAATATCCTTACGATGCAAGCACTTGCGCACACGCACAAATGCACCAAATTCCTTCCATTTCTCCGATCTCGTCGAGCTCGACTTATCGCTCAAATGGAAAAACCATTCTTGAAAAGCATTTGCATTGGCGAGCTTGAATAACTTTGCTCCACCGATCGATTTCGCTTAAGTGAACCAGTGAGATGGCCTCGCAGAGAAAAGACACTTTTTAAATAGCAGGCCCTCGCACACGTTTCTCGGCACTTCAAACTGAAAGAACGGAGTAAATGGCTAATGAATAGACCGGGGTTCGCGGCTGACCTTGTACTCGCTTGGCTCGAGCCTTAGCAGGTGGTCGCGTCCCCTATTTCCAACAAGATGCCTCGCCCCTTGGCCATTCGTTCGCCCAAATGATTGCCATTCGCTCGCTGCTTTTCTCTCATGAGGAAATTCCGACCGCTGCCTCCACCGCTACCGACCCGAGCACGCAATTTACCCTAAACCTCGTTGCAATAATCGTAAATTTATTATTGCCCTATAAGACGATTCGACATAACCGTCCCCATACCGTTTTAATCGAGTTAACGATACATTTATGATCCTCATCAGAGAGCGGGCTCCCTTGCCAAAAGACGTTTCATTCTTCCGTTCCCAGTTAGCAGGGGTTCGATACCGCCTTAACGCTACTTGTTTCTTATTATTATTGCGCATCTCGGCGGCACGCGACACGCACGTGATTTCAGGTGACGGGACTGTCTAACCGTCCTCGTGGATTAAACATCACCGTCGAGTCCTGGTTGCAAGAAGATTAGGCATTTGACGGATTATGGTGAGCCGTACGGTGGAGCCGGAGGGTGGTAAATATGTGTGTAAATATGAAATTAA
The DNA here is from genome assembly GCA_018907135.1 of Kradibia gibbosae. NCBI lineage: Eukaryota > Metazoa > Arthropoda > Insecta > Hymenoptera > Agaonidae > Kradibia > Kradibia gibbosae. The sequence goes on from JACCHX010000001.1 coordinate 39,954,516, forward strand.
AGCGCTACTTTTCCGAGCGAATTAACTTTTTTATTTTCCAAACGGATTTTATCTTTCCAGTAACACTCCGCGCAATTTATGGCATCTGATAAAATTATTTTCCTACGTGGTAACGGAAAGTCTAAATTATCTTTAAAAATAACTAGATTAACGAAGTAATATTTCCTCCAATCTTTCACCTTAATGGTATTTCTACAAATCTAAGAATATTGCATAAATTTTTTCATTTGCTAGACATTGCAAATAATTGCCCTTTTAATCTTAGACTGTAATACTTTAATAGTTTTCTGTAATTTTATGAATATTATGATTAAAAAGATATTTTTTAGTTTTTTTAAATTTATTAATTATTAAATGAAACTATTTGTTTATCATAATATTGTTATCAAACGCTTACTTTTTAAAATAGTAAGCATTTACGAATAGCGATATTTTACTAACTTTAAGAGTTCATATTTGAATATAAAATACTTTTAATAACATTTAAAAATAACACGAACCATGAGAATTAAAAATTTTAATTTTGTTTTAAAGAATAAAATAGTAACATTACATGTTAATATAAAACTTAATTTAAATTTAATATTATTTTGCAATATCAAAGAAGTTGTAGAATTTTCTTCACATATTATTATTTATAACAAATTCTAATATAGTTTTAAAAATTATTTATCAAATCAAAATGTACAATTATAATTAAAAAAAATATTTTGCTAATTGCTTTGTTTTGTTAAAATTTAAAGGTAATTTAGCGAAATTTATATTGCTTAATTTGTTTTTAATGTTTATTTAAGTATCTTTTGATTCCTTTTTTCTAACTTAAAATAAATTTGATAATATTAATGATGAAACGAAACACTTTCATATTTACAATTATGTAAGAATTGAAATAAAAAATTATTTAAGAATTTTCTTCTTATTTAAAAACAGTTTAAATGCAGCAGAGTGTATATATTGATACATACAGCCACAAAAAAGAATTTTAAATATTTTAAATGAAATATGTAGAACCATATTAAAATGTTCAACTTCAATATTTTATAAATATAAACGAAAAAAAGTGAATTTGAAAAATATATCAAAACTTCATTAATATTTTATTTAAAACCCCCTTTTTTAAAAATAGAATTTAATAATAAAAGGTATGTATGTTTATTGTAACCAGAATGTAATGAATATTTATAATGGCAAACAACGTCGGCAGTCGGACTCTCTAATCACCACTTTTAGTTTACAATTGAAATACATTTTCAGATTAAATGAAATTCTTAGTTACTATTAAATTTCTGAAGTCTTACTTTTAATATTATTTAAATTTAAATAACGTAAATTTTGATAATTTTTGTGTGTTTCGTTAAAAATTGTATATTTTATTAAGATACATTGTACAAATTTCATAAAAATTATAAAATAATTTGAAAGTGACTTTATTATTAACATGGATTTTGAGATGTAGGAAAACATCTCATAATAAAATTATTAATGTTTAGGTAGAAAGAAAATGAATTCTTAACATGCTTACATAAATACATTACACGCATAAATACATAAGATGTATTGTTACAAAGGAGTCCCCGATTATTAATAACGTGTCTCATATTAAATCACTTTTTACTTATTTTTTTTTTTTTTTTTTTTTGTTTTGAAATGCCTGAAAATTGCAAACCAAATAAAGCATTCATAAAGGAATATAAATAAATCTTTTGGAGGAAAATAAGTTTTAATTCCAAGTTTGAAACTTTGAGCTTAGCAAGCAGATAGAACTCAGTGAAAAAGCTGGAGAGAAGTTGTAATTAGTTAATTAGAGAGTCTTGCTCGTAAATTATATTATAATGCCTTTATTTAATTACGATTGTCAATGATGCCTGTAGTGCACAATATCTCTCTTTCAGGATATAAAACCCTTTTAATGTACACATATTTGTTTATATATCTTTATAAATGCGTATGTACATTTGCATGTAGAAGTGCAAGCAACGTATATGCATATGTATTATTTGCCTCTGTGTGTTCAAGTCCGCGTGTGCTTGCGCGCGCGTGCGTGTGTGTTATGTGTCAGGGTACGCCCAACTTATAGAACTGAGGTAGTGAAACAAGGCAGGCAAGAGGAGCGGTAGCACAAATTGGAGCAACTTCGTCGCCGAGGCTTACTTCGATCGTAAGGGTTCGAAATAAAATCGCTCCCGTAAGCGAGGTGCAGAAATTACTACCTCCGTTTCACCTATGTGTATGGCTCAAGTCGGAAAAGTAACGAGGAAGAATAGGAGAAACGTCGACAGGAGCAACGCAGGTGGGCTCTTACGAATCCCATAGAGTCGCTATCACGAGAACTGAGGCATGTCTGCCGGCTCCGCTCGTTTTCTCGATAGCATCTCGTTCCAGTCAGCGGCTTCGAGGAGTGCTCGGCTCGTAATTACAAAATTGCCTCTTTGAGGCCAGATTCCGCCGCTGTACGTTGACGAGGCGGAAGAGGGGAGTAACGCGCGCGCGCCCGCATACGCAGATTGAGTGAGTGTGTAAGTTAGTCAGCCAATGCATTAATGAGTTAGTCTTTGTGGGTGTGTACATGTCGGTATGAGTGCGCGTGTGTGTACGCGTGCGAGTGGATGCGTGCGTGCGTGCGTGCCTGTGTTTATATGTATGTGGGTGTGGGTGTTTATTTAGGTATGGGTGTGGGTTTGGCTGTGGGTGTGAACGCGTGTGTGGGTGTGGATGTGTGTGAAAGAGAAAAAGAATGAGAGAGAGAGAGAGAGATGAAAATTCCTACCGATATCTTTTTTACGGCTAATTTTTTTGGCTCACGACATTGTGCAGCCGAAATTGACGTTACATTACCACTACTAATACTTGTGGCTTTTTCCTCCGCGCACATAAAGCCGCCATCGCTATCCTCCTCTGCTCACTTAACTTCTTACTTAAGGATTTTTTGCCCTAATCCACTTGTCCGCTTAAATTTACATTATCCAGAGCGATCGTTCTCTTTTTCACTGTATCGTCCGCTCTGATCTCGCGCTTCCCATCTCCCTACCCTTACCCCCATCCTTGCTCCTTATCTGTTTGTGGGCAACGCCGTCGCCTTTATGCGAGTTCCTTCCCGGGGAGCGCGGCAAAATTAAATTTTTACGATCCCTTTCCCAAGCTATTATGATTAACGCAATAGGACGTGTGCGATTATTGTAATTTAATGGGAGGGGAGGCCCGTTTAGTGTCCCGCTTTGGCTGTTAGCTGCTACGTCAAAAATCATCCGATCGATGGAGTTGAGCTTTTTAAAACGTTCCATTGCAGTGATTAGGAGCGACGAAGATCTGTCTAATCCCGGATAAGAATTTTCGCGCACTCCAACAGCGCCGATTAAAAATAAACGTTTTATTCGGTGTAGCTCGTTGTTTGTTCTGCGCGGCTGAAGAGCAAGCCGTCATCGCTCAGGATTAAACTTGTAAATAAATGGCTTTTAATCCCGATGGAAAGTATAACATGTCGTTGATTTACGCCGCTGCCGCAAAAGAAAGAAAGCATCCTGGCCAACATGACCCCACAATTTAAGGCCCTGATGACCGAGCAAGGCTACGAGCGCCTATTCAAGCCTAATTGGCCGCATTAAAATCCTGACTTCTTAAGCCAACTTCTGAGTATCCAGACAGGATCGCGGCTCTTCCTTTCCAGACAGCCACTGCTTCGGGAAAAAAATTCTTTTCCGTATAACGAATTTCAAAATCCCGGCACGGTAGGTCCGAACGAATCAATCGTTGCTCGGTAAGCGCCGCGAGCGACGTCGGTCCTCGGCGCCAGGACCTTATCCCGGTTATTCATGCCCGGGCGCACCATCGCGAGTAGCAGAGGAGGGTGGATTCGTTCAAGAAGGAAGAGGGCCCATTAAAATGATATATGGCAACTCGTAACTCACGCGTCGAGTTTCCCTCGGCAACGGAGGGACGGTAGCCAATCAACTCGCTTGGGGCCAAGCTTTCCCATGTGTCTCCGAGCGAACGGCGCTGACGAAGCAAAGCCTCGACAAAGGAGGGGGAGTGAGAATAGGGCCTGGCCGAGAAGGAGGGAGGAGAGTCGTAAACGCAAATCATTAACCTCCGAGGGCCGCGGGTGAGACTAACTACCAAACGAACGCTATCTTATACACCTGTTTCGCAGCGCGATATTCCACCTGTTCTACCGCGCACTTATTCCTCTCCTTTTCTCTTCCTTTCGCTCTTCTTCTTCTTTGTTTTTTTCTTCTATCTGAGCGCCAACCCTTTTACTGAATTATACCTTGCGATAGGCTTCTTTTCTGTGTCTCCTCCCTGGGCCTCGTTTTTTTTCCTTGACTCACTCCGGGCGTTGTGCTTTACTTCTAATTGCTTTATTATTTAAAATGGAAACAAGCTCGATTATACTGTAAATTTTCATCACTTCCAGAGCTTATCACGATTATCGCTTATTTATTTATTTATTTTAATGTGTTCGCAGCTTTAGGACAACTTCCGAATCCAATAAATTTTACCCACTTATTATTTTGCTTGTTAAATTAATATGTATAAAATAATACATAATAAATTTAAGATGTGTACTTATTGTAATTACAATATTTTATTGTGTTCAAATATTTGATACTATATTTTTATATGTATTTTATCGTTTTATTTAATCACATATTTTTTTCGTACTTTAAATGACAAGTTGATAATTTCACTTAAAAGCAAGCGTTTCTAATTAAAATTACTTTATAAAGTATGGCAGAATATGTATGAGGAATACTGAGACTTTAATAACATAATAAGTCCATACAAAAATTAAATACAACGATACTAGTTTTATTCCAGACTTTCTACTTAAATACTTCAATAACATTATTGAGAATCGCATAGAGATTTAGAGGGAAAAATCTGGTTTTGCATCATGGCATAAAATTATTATTAGTATGAAATTTACCAAAATTGATCCACTGAACTTTACTTATATTACTTATAAAAGTATACGTAAAATTCAACTATAACTTGTAAAAAAGTACGTTATTCAGTAATTAGTTCATGCAATTTTTAAACATTTTGAAATATTAAAATGTACAAAACAAAAGCTGTGATAATGTGAAAAGGAATAAGTCCTTGAGAAAATTGAGAATCTAGTCATTACAAAAATAATTATAAAACACGAAAAATACAGGAGTCTACATTGAATGAAGGTGAGGAGTACCAGAGCTAGTATCGCTAATTAATTTCATGTTGTTATTTTTTGCATATGATATTTAAGAAATAAAATCATTAGCTGTCATCTCCGTAATTAAAGGCAAAAGAAAAGTCTGTAGTATTCCGTACGGATTATGTTTAAAATATGTAAATGTATTTTCATACTAATTTTAAATTCGTTTCAGTTTTATGATCTGTATTTATAATTAGGTTTTAAATACACACATTACTCCTGCTACAGGAGCAGTATAATGTTACACGCTTCGTTTTAGTGCGAATCGCTGAAAATTTGCTTGGAAATCGCACGGGAGCGGTGCACCTGTTCGCCGTAGTCGTTCATTTGAAAAAAAGAGTTGAAATAAAGCAGCGATAGACCAACGAGGGAGATAAGAGTGGAGAAATGATGAACAGGAAAGAAAGAGTGCCAGATTGTGAGAGACTGGCTCTGTGTATTTGTGCGTTTGTGATAGATATGTATAGGGGCAAGAGAGAGAGAGAGAGAGAGAGAGAGAGAGAGACCGGGTAGGGGAGTGGTCTCGTTGGGAGCGAAACGTGAGAGCTGTACCCGCGGAGTTCAAGTTCGAGGCCATCTTACGCGTTTCAAATAAATTAAATCCGTTTCAATTTTCGCGCGTACCCCATTAGCACGCACGGGACGCGCCGCGATACTCACGCGTGCGAAAGATCGAGAAGGAGCGGCAACAGCTACCCGTACCCCTTTAGAGTCCGGCTTTCTTTAAAAAGGCTCGTAACGTCGCCTCTAAATGGTTTATTTCGGGATTCATTTGACGGTGGATAGATTTTCAATGCGTTTGCGGCTTTATTCCCTCATCGGGCCACCGCCACCCCATTTAAAATGCGCGCGACCACGCTTTTTTGTTACGCCTGTAAATGGAGCTGCGCTCTTCATTCCCCTACCCTCGTCCATCTTCCGCCAAAACTAATTCCCCCACGCCACACCCACATTAGCCTTTGTAACATACATACGTGCATGTACATAGATATATACATAGTTGTGTATGCGTAACGTGTATTGTTAAAATTGACGATAATGATAATAATGATAACTATAATAAGATGATGCTGCCGATGATGAAAAATTATTACGGATATTTGTGTGCCTTGACTAACAATGTTATTAGCTCACTTCCTCCCCATCACTGCCTCCAAAGTAAATACTCTCTTGGTGAACCTTACTCATTTCGGATGGGAAAATCACTTTTTTATACCAAACAATCAACGTATCGAATCTCTTGCAAAAAGTGAAACGCTATTACGGAATATGTACTTGATAATTTACGCTATGAAAAGAAATATTTACATTCGCCTTCAATGTCTTCTAAATTTTAGACGTTTTTATTTAAACAAATTTTTTTTAAAAAATGGAAATTTTTAATTTAAAAAAAGACTATATAAAATTATTCCTTAGCAATTTTTATTCAAATATTAAAAATTTATTGAACATTGCAATTATATTTCTATGTAAGTTGTTTACATGCGTAACTTCGGCTTAAAATTATACAAAATTTTTACAACGAACTACTGTATAAGCAGTTTTTGGTTTAATTTAACATTAAAATTAGAATTTCGTATATATAAATTATAAAACGAATAGATTTTTTTTACTTAGTAGTAAAAATGTCTTCTTCTTTTATTCATTTAGCATAACAAATTATAATAATTATTATATAAATTTGAACTTGCTAGAGTTAAATCAAATAAATTATAAAGAATTAATAAATATTGTACTACGGTATATATAAAATATAACCTTACGAACATCATTAGAATGCTTTCAAATTAAATTTTACTTTCTCAAAAGTATAGTCAACAAATAACCTTTGTATTTATTTGAGGATTCCTTCTACAAATTATGGTATTGATTGCTTAATAATATATTATACATATATCCGAAAATTTTTTAATGGTTTTTCCTTAATTAATCCAAACAGTCCTTAAATCTTGTTTACTCTTTTTATAATTAAGAATTAAATATGCATTATACTAATAAAAGTTATTACCAATATTGATACACACATCTAAGGATTCAAAAAATTAATTTATTAATTAAGGCGCATATTATGTTACACAGATTATATTATCAAAACAAAATATAAATGAATTTTCTCATAAAAAAAAAGAAAATGATATATTGCCTTCTTTTTACACAGAGAGTATTGTATAAATAATTACAGAACACAAAAAACATCTGAGAGAGAACTAATAAATAAAAAAAATATTTGAGCATTTAGCTTTTTATAATTAACACACTTAATGACTCGTTTCGGTTGAAAACAAGGTATTAAAAGTCGGAAATTAGCCACGCAATTGCTTATCGACTTTTACGAGTATATTTTGTAAGGGACGTTGTTACAAACTGACCATTTCAGCGAAGAGGATCTGAGTCTGAGCAAGGAATCATAGGCTATTGTATAACAAAATGAGTCCTATGACTTTACAACGCTGAAACATAAAAATTATTACAGTAATTTAAAATTGCAATGTCTAGAACTTTGATCAAATGTTTTTTAGCATTCAAAAGCTGATGCCATGATTATGAAGTAACATTATATATAAAACTGTATTGCATACAATTTGGAACTGAGCAAGTGGTCCTCATATCGATATTTTGGTCGTCAAATCAAGGCTGAAATGTTACTGTACATTCTAATTTTGTGGCATTTTAAAAATTGAAACATTCAAAGTCGTATTTAAGTAAATCTTTAAAGAATTCAATTAATGTAACAAAACACATTAATGAGCAGCTTCTTAAATAAGAATGATTTTAAGTTAACACTAATGCAATATTTTAAGTTTTAGCACATATTTCCGAATTACCTTTAGAACCGCTTAGCATTTGATTTTATCAGTAATTGGGATCGATTTCTTTGTAATATGCGTAGCGTCAGCAGTGCTCCGATCAGTGGCCAGCATTTGTACCCCTGTTCCTTGTAATGGGGACGATGAGGAGTCACGTTGCTTCGGATACACGTAAACGCGCGGCCAGATCAATAAACCAAAAATGGTGGTTAGGGATACAGGGAACGACAGGAAATAGAATACAGCTGGATGATAACGGCCGGAGGTGCGCGGCTTCGCATATCGAATGTCCAGGAAGGACAGTCGCACCGGACTTTTTGCACCGTCAAATTTCCTCGTCTCCGTGTCATGATCAATACTAATCTCCGGCCGTATTCCAACCAAAAGTACGTACGCTCGCTTACGTGACATTAAATATTAAGTGACGTCGAAGTTGATGACAATAATAAACATCTAAGTCCGACAAATGGAAAGAGTGCGAAGGCATGTGTGTTTGTACGTGTGTGTGTGCGTGCATGTGTGTGTGTGAGAAAGAGAGAGAGAGAAAGAAGAAGGCGAAACAAGAATAGAATGCAGTAATGATTTCTTACGAGGAGTAGAATAACAAATTTTTATATTATTTTCAAAATTCAAAATATAACTTTTCATGTTTACAAACCCGTGCTTTAATTTTATCTCCAATTTATTGTAAATCTTCTGACATTTATCTCAGAACAGGTACAGTTCCATAAAATCTCCAATATAAATAACACAAATCAAAGTAACAGGAATGTTAGATATTTTTTTTTAAATTCTTTTCACATAGTTTGTTTCATATTTTCTAATACAAAATTCCAAATTTCTTACGGTCCATTAAAAGTCAAAAATGATTAATTCATTGACTAATGCAATGACAAATGCATTTTCATTCGATTTAATTGACAAATACACTTCACGTCTTGAAATAAAATATTTAATAAATTATTTTCCATATTTTATAATATTACTGATACGCAGCATGATTCACAAAACGTATAATACTAGAATATTCTCCATGGTCCGTAAGCCCTCTGTTTATATAAAGAGTCATTCTTTAAGTCAAATCAACATATTAAATAAACAAGCTCTTAGCAAATTAACAACGGCCGCCATTCGAGAATCCATCGCGTCATTCCTCTTTTTTAATATACATTGACTTTTTCTTTTTCGAAACTTCTAGTTTCGACTTTCATTTGCATCAAGTATAATGGTGACGCTTGCAACCTTGAGAAATTGAGAAGTCGGTTATTTACAATGAAATTCCCGAAGATAAGCTCACAGAAATTTCTAACTGTGGATCTCATGGCTGGGTTACGGTTAAGGACAGTGATTATTCCATTATTCCTGATGCGTTTTGTGGTTTATCTTGCTGGTAACATTATTAAAATATGAACGAGCAATTTGTAAATACTTTAAGCGAAATGTAATGACACAACCGAATAGACTTTTGGATAATAGAATTGTTTGATTTATTCTTTATTAAGTTACTGAAACGGAAAGTTCATAATGTATGAATTTTTTCCCATCAAATACAATTTTGCTATACTTTTTTTCGAATCTCTACAAATAGTTGCGAAAATGAAAACTTCAGTTGAAACGTGGTACCCGAACTTACAACTATTTTTATAAATATTATCATACAACATCCATATAATACCTTTTTAATATTCTTTTTAATACATTTAAGTAAGTAAGAATATAACGATTTAAACAATTAATTTGAACTTCTAAAAGGTATGGTCTATTTAAACAATGCAAACATTTGTAATAAAACACATGAATAGTTTGGATGTTTCCTTGTATATTATATTCATTTATTCCTCATTTATTCAATATAAAGGTAAAATTTAACTGCTACTTATGTACTTACTCTTTTTGTTTAAATTTTATTTATACAACTCTTAAATATAGTAACTTCAAGTCAAATAAATATTTTATATTTATTTCACACGTAGATATAAAAAATAATAAACATTTCATGATTATCTACGTTATAGATCAATGTGAAAATTTTACAGCTTTCAAAAAATCGAGATTGTCTGTCATAGTACTTCGGCTTTAATTACATAATTAACACTAATACTTCGTAATAAAAATTTAATTGTTCATTTAACTAGATTTAATGCCTAAACTCGTGCCATCAAAATACATTCTAAAAAAACCTATGTATGAAAATATAGAACAGATGTTGAATAATTAGTTTGAAGTTTACAAGTTTATACCTCCTTCCTATTCGTCCCCATCATTATTTAAATGCTTATCTAAAATATATTAAAATTAATTATCGCTTTTTATATTTAATTAAGATTTTTTTCATATCGTCAAATAAAACTTGCACCTGTGAACTGTGTTAAGAAGAAAGTTTATAATAATCCAAGTCTTTATAGAATTTTAATACGGATAGTATGGCATCGTATTTATAACTTATTCTGGAGGAATGACCTGCTGATATCCTGTTAATCCATGCATGCAAATACATCAATCGACATCCAGGGATGTGCCACTGTGCAACGGTTACAAATGTAGAGGGTTCGCGAATAGTTTCGGAGAACGTGGAGAAGAACAATGACGAAGTGGTGATTATTTAAGCGAAGATCACTCAGCCATCGAAGAATGGCAGTTCTTCTGATGTCTTTCTCCCTCCCTCCCTCTCTCTCTCTCTCTCTCTATTTATCTCTTTCTCTTTCTCTGTATATTTGTGAGTCTGGAAGCTCCTTCTCACCCCATCATGCCCATCGCTCATAATAACTTGCACACCACGATCTCGTCCGTAACCTCAGCAAGGTCGCTGATTTTTCCGTTCTCCTCGTCATTGGTCCTTTTATTTCCTTCATTCTTTTGTCCTGTCACAGTACACCTATGAGCTCTCCTTATTCACGCTTTTATCGACCTTGAGACTAACTGCAGTTCTTGTACTCTCAATCAAGCTGCTCTCAAGGTTCGCTACTTCGTACCATAATTGCTATCATTTTAAACTTTTATTTTATACGATAAACTAAACGAGTTACTAACTCTTAAACAGGATACCTCCTTTTTATTATTTAATGAATTATTTAAAGCATTTTTATCAACTTTTCACTTGCTAAATATATGTAATATCTTTTTTCCAACATATTGTAATGGACGGAGAAAATTTAATAGTAAATTGACGGTTTTCGTCTGGCTGCAAATATCAATGTGTATAAAATAAAGCTCAACTACATGAGTTTTCTTTTTTTAAAAAACGTGCCAATTTTACATTTATGTTTGTCTTATTAAACGAATACCTTCAAAAATTGAATATTTGAATTCAAGAAGTAAGATGGCTCTCACAAGTATATTGACGGCCATATATAAGTCTTGTCTTCTTGAGCAGAATATTTATATTTTTAATTCATAAGGTTCTAAAAATACCTCCCTTTACACTTTCTTTGGTTTAGACTTTCTTATATTATTTCTATCGTTAAATAAATATCATTTTAAAAACAATTTCGTATATTCTCTTGGTAATCGTTAATTACTTACATCATATTTAATATTCAACATTTTTTAATACTTTATGGATTTTTTTCACTAAAATAAGTAGGTGTTATGGATGATTTATAGCTGTAATTAGATTCTTCTTTTAGCACTTCATTGCCTTTGTTTTGTCAATAATCTTACTTATAATATATCAAACTTATATATAAATATATATGTATATATATATATATATATATATATATATATATATATATATGTATACATGTTTTTATAATAAAAACTTTCTTTATATATGTATAATAACTTCGTAGCTGCACTATTAATCATATTCTATACTTCGTATACGTTCCATCCTTTCTACGTACATTCGCCAATTCATTAGCTTTCAACAAAAAGTATAAATTTTGTTTGATACTCTAAAGTAACTATCTAAGTATTGTGTGACAAAGACTTACTGCATGATAATATATCTACAATTAGATCCAATTTAATGTTGAATTCAATTGATATACTATCTAACTCTTCTAACGTTATAATCTTAAATAATCGCACGAAAAAGGCATTTAAGAACTCTTGTATTAATGAAATTAATACTTCAAATTTATCGATTATCTTTTTATTATTTTTCTATAGTAACTAATATTTAAATTATACTATTTTCTATTTATTAATACTTTTTTTTTTAATCGTGTCTTCACCTGATTTTATATTTAGTATCAACAATAAAAAAAACTTACTATCAATTATTATCATTATATGACGTAATAAAAATAATATTTGTTTATAACCTTGTACCTTTTATTACTTTACTCAAAAAACATTTATTATTTTTATAATTTTATATTTATAATTTTATAATTTATTATTTAAATAAATGTTAACAAATATTAATAAAATAAATAAAATAAGTTAAATATTAAATATTAAATATTAATAAAATAAAAGACTCGTTTATACATAAATAAAAATATGAAAAAACACTCAAAAAAGAAAGCAATGAATGTTTCTATCTGCAGTGGCGCCATTATTTTTATCTAGCTTTTTGAAACTATATACAATCACGAAATGCCATATTTTTAACGCAGCTGCTTTAAAAGAATTTTCTTATTACGTCGTTTTGACAGATAGACTCTCCAATTGAACTAATCAAAATTAAGTATAAAGAGGAACGTAATTTAAAATGTTTGCTTTAATTAAAGAGATTCATTTTGTGCATGTTTCATGATTAAACGCGAAAGAAAAACTTTATTTAAGCTTTAGATCTGAAATTTCATTTAACATATAATAAATGACAATAAACGTTTTTTTTTTAAAGTACTCGCTACTTGAAACCCAGATATACATATTAATTTCATTTAAGAGATTTGTAAAGAAGACATAGTATTTTTTACGCAAATTACACATAAACTTTGTCTTTATTATAATCATTAAATTCGAAATACGTAAGTGGGTACAATATCGCTTTCAATTTTGTATGCTATCTATATACCCTTATTATTAAAATAAATTCCACTACTATCTATATTATAATGGAACCAATAAATAGCAATGGAAGAAATTTAAAAATCTTGAAATCGATTGAAGCGTTGCACGTCGGTGTAACATCAATAGAAGCCACTGCGATTTCCGTGGACGTGATTGTGAGGCACCGATGGTCATATGATGTATAGTAGTTAAGCTTACGATCAAAGTTATCTTTTTAAAAAAATTTAACTGTTTTAAAAGTTACTACTGATGAATAATACGTTCTCCACTCCTGCTTTCTCGAACTTTTGGTCATTCTTTCTATCTCTTTTTCTCTTTCTATCTCACTTTTACCTATTTTCTGAAACTATGAATAATAAAATAATAATCGTAATTATAATAGAAGATATTTATAATAAATTTTATTCAGGTCTTTATAATTATTTTCATAAAGACTTTGATTAATATAAAAAGTACAAGCTTACCAGTCTATTCAACTGTCGCACATCAAATCAATTGAAGCTTATAAAAACCTTCTTACTTCTTTTAAAACTACTTTCGTTGTCGTACTTATCAACAAAAGGTATACCAATGCGTGCTTCATACTTCTTTTATATTTTCTGTATATTAACTGCCCTTGAATCTGTGTTGGTAGTTTTTAAAAGTAGTTTGTTTAACAAAGGTAGTAACAAGTAGAAAAAGTAGTTATAAAATTTCTGAAAATGTTTCTCAATTATTTCAAACTTTTGGGTACTTCACTAATTAAAAAATATTTAAGAAACTAAAACTTTAGAACTTCCAATGAACTAATCTATATTGTTTTATAAATATGATATTAAATTTTAATTTATTTTAAAAAAAATTACAAAATAAAATGAAGTTAAAACTTAATAAAAGTATATTTAGCTTCAGCCGATTGTAAATATATATAAATTTTCGTATCATGAAATTCATTCGGTAAAATTTTTTATATTTGCCAATTTTTGTAAACTCCAAATGTTCTATGATTCAATTTTATTAATCATATTTTTAATAAATTAATAGTTATACACAAAAAAAGTATTTTGCGATATTTTAAATTTGATATTACCAAAAAATATCCATAAAATTTTTATTTTTGTGAAAGTTTAAAGAAATAACAACAACTAAAGTGGGACATGAATGTTCTTGGAATATTCTTAATATTTAAATTTTTAAAGAGTTTTTTATCTTTTTTATTTTATCTTCTAACAATATTCAAAAAAATTGTAACATTCAAAGTACATTTATGTTTGTAAATTGCAGCATTTGAAATAAATTAATAATTAATTATTATATTTCTGTAAAATAACTAATCCTTTATAATTTCTTTATTATTTTACTTTATCATACATTATCGTATGTGTCATACATAAATAGTATATATCATTTTATTTCATTTCGTATATAGTGCAATTATCTACAAAATTTTATTTTTAGTCCAATATCATATGTAAAATATATCAAAACTTTTCATGCCTTAAAATTTTTTTATACATGGATATACGTTAAATGATGATAATAATGGAAACGAAATTAGGAAATTCAAAGAAAGGAAGTTAAATAAAATTGTATAACTCATTAATCTTATCTTGAGTTCTTCATAATCTAATAAAAATAAGTGCGACTAATATTTAGAATTAGAAGCTTTTACGTAAAAGTATTAAAGGTATTTAATCATTCATGGTATTGAAAATTTAATAGCGGTGTTAAATTGCATCGGACGTCGGAAATGGATGGCGTAATAGATGCTAACTAAATAAAAAGCTCTAACTCTAGGTATAGTTTACATAGCGATTAAATTTTAAAGCAGCTAGTTTGATTAAAACTTTCTCGTAAACAGTACTCAATCACAACTTTGCTGAACGCGGTAGCAAACATAAATAGTGGTAGATGCAATAATACTACTGTGAAATGCTGATATAAACAAAGCGTTTCTAAAACTTCCGCTATACTCTCATCAATTAGATTGATATATATATATATATATAATGTAAAATATCTCAGATAATTGACATTTCATTGAAGGGTAATCGAGCAGCAGCACCACCAACCATTATCGAATCGATGCCTCTTCGGAAGAGAAAAACTGTTCTGCGGACCCGTGGAAACGGAACAACTATGCGAAGTCAAGGCCTTCTACGACGTTCTCAGGCGAATCGTTAAACCGTATCGTTCGTCTTCATCTTAGCAGTCATGGGATCCTTTCAGACTAAATACACAAAACAATGAATATTTTTCCTTTTTTCCTCTAAACTCGTTCGTTTTTACTTCTTGCTTTTCAATTCCTTTTCTTCTCGTCAATAATTTCTCAGATAGCTTATGTAACATTTGCAATCGCGTAATAAAATTAATAAAACAACTCATTTTAAAGCAGGTTCCACGTAAGTGATGCTATATTAGTTATTAGATTAGGAAATATAATTATCTTTTATTAATAGAAAAGAAAATGATATCACAATGCTAAATAAATTCAATATGTCTAATTACATTGGATTAATACTTTTTTACTCAATTAAGAATTTTACTTAGTAGCTTCCGATGTTTTTGTGTTTATAAATATGTGTACATAATTCATTAAAACTCTGATTTAGTTATAAAATAAAAGCAAGTTTTTCAACATAGTTTTTACATTAGTTTATTTATGTAGTTAAGGATAAATAAAAATTATATTTAGTTATCATTTTGTCCAACTACAAATAGATCTATTTGAACAATATAACGATACATTAACAATATTATTAAAAACCCCAAAAAATAGTACTTTTTTATCAAAATATATTTTTAAAGTAAATTTAGTTTTATTACAAAATTTACTAATCAAAAATTGGAAAAGTAAGTTTCGCAGTAATAGACGAGTAATCCATATGTTTTTGTTCTATTTTAAAAATACTATCTTTCAATTATTTATGAATTATTATTTCTTCTCATTATAAATTTGATCTTATTAAAACAACTTTATTTAAAAAAAGAGTTTTTTTCAACATCTACTTAACTTTCAATAATGAATTTACGTAATAATTACCTATTACATACAGAGTAAGTAAATATGTTTTCATTCTAAACTCATTATTCTATTATTTTTGTTTTGTTACGTTTTGATTTCCTTGTGAGTGGAATAGGGTTTAGAAGATATCTATATAAGAGTGTTAAATATAATTACTTTCTTCCGTTAAATTTATTATTTTTTCATTATATTTTTGTTATAAAAATTGATAAAAGATTATCAGATAACCATTATAATTTTACATTATAATCTTAGTTATCTTTTTAAAAAAAAACATAAAAATGAGTAATAATTACTGTTGCATAAAGAAAAAGTGTTTATTTTTTTAAATTAATCCTCTTTAATTTTATTTGTATATTATTCATGTAAATGTTTTTATTTAAGTTAAGGATCCACTTCCAAAATATAAATGTAAATACAGTAACATGTAGAGCGGTAAATGATACAGAATACTAAAATTTCTTTAGATCGCTATTCGATAATCATTTTTTTCATTGTGTAATTGTAATTTCTAATTTAAGTATCATTTTTTTTTTAATTGTATAAAAAGAATCCCTAGAAAGCAGTTTTTTATTATCATTAACGCTTGCTAGAAAATTGCTTCGTTTTACGATACTATAAAAACTCCGTAAGAGAACTTTCTCTTATGTTTAAATACGTAGGTGAAAATCTAGATTTTTCATTTATTGCTTACGCATTTAAAAATACTCAACATTAAGGACTTTTTTAAAAATTGGAACTCATCGTTGTCGATCTATGTCGGTATTTGATGGCTCACATCTCTTCTCAAAAATCGTGTGTCGAACGGACGCGTTAACAATTGTCAGCGGCTTAAAACAATGTCCCAAGCTAGTAGAGAAAAATAGCTCAAAAAAGAATAAAGACAGAGAAACTCGCACGTCCTCTTTTCAGACATGAGAAACAAGTGTTCCCCGAGAATCGATAGATTTTTCAGCGATGCGGGACACTGAACCTTCGGTACCGCCGCCCTTCGCGATCCTCTCCCCCCCTGCCTCGTCCCAAAACCCATCCGCCTGCAGCCAAATTTAAAGCGGGAGACAGACGCGGACTCTCGAGCACCACCCACGCAGCAGCCGTTCGACAAAAACCACCTTGGTCATTAACTGCAGCCCGAGCGTGGAGACGAGCGGAATGAAGTCAATATGGGAAAGCGGGCTTCTCTTCTTCGGGCTCTCGTTGAGGATTTAAGGAGCGCGCGACCAAAGTACCTCGCTGGATTTTTTACCCACTACCCTCTACCCACTAGATTGTTCTGACCTCGCCCTACCTACTAGCTTCTCCTTCCGCTATCTACTTCTTCTCCTTTTCCTCCTCCTCCTATTCTACCTCTTCATTCGCCTCGCCGCCATCCTACCGACTCTCGTTCACGCGTCATTTTACGGCGTGTTTGCCTTTCCCGGTTTTATCTCCTGCGAGCAAAGAATGATTATGGAAGCCCCTCGCTCGTCGCAATGCGAACACCAGCTTAAATTTTACGAAGACACCTTCGACTCAAGCAAACTGCGCTTGTTATTTTTTGTCCTCGCTTTCCTGACACCAGCGGAGGTAAAGCCTTGACCATTCCACATTTCTGAGACCACGTGTTTCAAGCTCTCTTCTGACCTTTTTAAATGCAAAATGACGAATGAAGGGGATGCATCCCTAGATCACGAAGCGATTTGCGCGGATTGTTAACTTTGGTGAATCGGGCACAAGATTTTCTATGCGCTATTTAAAAATCAAGAGTTGCGAATTTCTCGACCATTACGACGCGGCTTTGAGCTCAAGTATTCCTTGATAAGATGCTGAGTTTTCTAAATTATAGCGAAGCATTCGTTAAATTGCGATATCAAGTTTTCATACTCTGGATGAATAAACAATTGGCCATCGCAACGATATTCCACATCTGCGCGATCCTATATCACTGCCATTATTTGCCCGAGGTTGAAAATAAAGAAAAACCGTAATAATTCCTGGTTTAATCTTGACAGTTCGTTATTACCTTATGTGAATGAAAAAATATAGTCACGGTACGGGAGTAAAAAGTGACATTTCCCGAGGCTCGTCTTGTGAGAACATTATAGTACGTTACAATACGAGACGCTTCGTTGTGTCTTGCAGAACTATAAACATTAACGAGTATAACACGTTATAATAAACTATAGAAAAAAATAACGGGATATGAAAGCGGAAAAAGTGACAGGGTAAGAAGCAACCTACAATCGTTATGTATTGGTATACAAATTTTCCAGTGACTTTTTACTTCATGCCTGGGCGACACAAGCGTTAATTTACAGTCTGCCCGGGAAATCCAAACGCTGCAGTTCAATTTTATCAAAGTGTCTCTCTTGAGCTCTTGTCTTTACGTATTTCTCTCCCTGCTTCTTAGTATTCGTCATCTTACGTATATATATCTGCCCTATCCACCCCGTCGTTTTCATCTATGATTTCCATATGATAGACAACCACATGATTTCAACGCACTCTTCTTTTTTAACAATTTTCGTACCTATTGTTTATATATTTGACTATCTATATGAAAAATAAAACGTGGATTAAAATTATCGTTTTGAATTTTATTGATTTTTATTTTCAGCGGGTATATTATATAATATGTCCCTAATAAGGCACAAAAATTTTCTTTATTTATTAATTGTATTTTATTTTGGTGTTTAAAAAATATATATATATATATTAAACTTTGTCCAATTTTCTTATTTCTCTAAAAGATTCTGTAAAAAATTGAAAAAATGTAAAAAATCATAACATTTTCATAGATTATATTTTTTCAAATTTATTATAAATTGATAGCGTTTTCTACGCTTAAAAACTTTTTTTATTATAGAGAAAATCATAATAATAAATATTTAAGGACAATATTTCTCAGTACAATATTTATTAGAATTTATAAAGACGAAATTTAATTTTATGCAATACATAAAATACATAATTTACACAAATTTCAAATTCCTTAGCACATTTCTTGGATTACAATTGCAATAAATATTAATGTACAATTAAAACTATTCCATTTATATCAAATAAAGAATTTATTGAGTATTAATAATCATCCAAACATCACCTTAACTTTTTTAACGAAATGTGATATGTAGGATTGTAAAAAATAAAAAGCAAAATTAATGAAACATTAAATGAACAAATGGAGGTGAAGCGCTTATTTTTTATTTTGAACATACATCATCCAAAATTCCTATATTTTATTATAAATTGGGATTTCATGAAAAATGCTTTCAAATATCACTATTAACTTATGGGGTTGACAGTGTTTAATCCATACGCTAATTGCTATGCTAATGACTACTATACGATGCTACTTTAGTAATGGAGATAATTGAAAAATTTCACTTCATTATGCGTATGAGAAACTCATTTCAGTTTATAAGAATGAGTTAAACTATCTAGTTGAAGAATCCAATATTCTCCAATCATTACTGAACAAAATTTAAAAATCTTATACTATATATTATATATTATAGACTACAATTCCTATAAACATATATAATAAAACTTAATATTTATAATCTCTTCACAATAAAAAGATTTTTCACGAGTATTTATATTCTAATACATTTCTTTCGCTTTTAAAAATGCACTTTTTAACTATCCACGGTTGTTTGATTGTATTTACTGAAAATAAAAATTTAAAAGTAAAATGAATCATCATATTTTGATAATGAGAAGATAAAGAAGACCAGGAGAAATGTATTAAAAAATAATAACTTTTTTACTTTCTTTAAAATGTCGAACATTCAATACAATTTAAATTATAATTTTTTAAAAACATTACTATTTAGTTTCTCTAACTGATCAAAATTTAATAAAGTCAAATTAAGAAAGGAAAAAATTTTCAAATGCATCTTATAGGTTAAATAAATAATTAATCACTATAACTATTGAATAATTGTACGCACTATTGTTTTAACGAATTCAATCAAATAATTGTCTCACAATATTACTGTATTTAGTCCAATTAAGTATTATCTATCTAAAAAATGTCAATTAATAATCGCGAAGAAAACTTTTTATGTTGAAATGTTAAAATCAAATCTTTAATTCAATTTTATATTTAATATATCTAATAACATAAAAACTATATTTTTAAGGTAGATCATATCAAACATTTATCATGTTATTTAAATGTATTGGTCCAGCTTTCAAAATATTAAAACCGACCTTTTCTACATGTTTTCCTTAATATCTACAATTATCCCGACATTTTATAATAAATAGTCATTGCAAATTTTTTTTGAATTTGTGTTTTGCAAAATTTATATACTACATAATAAATTTAAAACAAATCGAAACATTTAAGAAATTTAAAATTAGATTATAAAATATAATATTTTAGACTTGCCGCAAAAGGAATGTAAAGTTATGTTTAAATTTATATTATGAATTGAACAGGTTTTATCTTATAATTAAAATTTTCTACTTATATAGATTAACTGAACTTTTAAAATTACAAAGTATCAGTAAATATTGGAATCATGTAAATTCACATATTTCTAAATTGCAGCTGTTTATATGTCTAAATACACCATACAGTAAATGCACGTAATAGGAGCAACATTCCTCAATTTTAGATAAGAAAATTTTACAAATGATAAATTTTTCTGTAATTATATAACTTGAACTACGCTAATCTGCTTAATACAAAAGTTATATCTTATTAATTTACATCGAAGGATCTATGAAATCTTATTAAAGATCTTGAATAGTAAGCAATTTAAAAGCACATTAAACGTAGTATAAATTTTCCATTGGATGCACATTGAACATGTGCATGATTTTTGTGAAAGCGTGATAAAAAAAACTTATTCGCAAAATAGAGATTGCTCTATATAATTTACATGACTATATGAAAGAATTTTAATTACAAATTAGGAAAGAATAAATTTTTTTGGTGTATTTTTGACTCATAAAATATATGATGCAGTACAACTTTCTGTAATACATATTCTATTAATGTACATATAAAATTTTTACTGATGATATTAAGAATATCAAAGTATTTCACGGAAATTTAAAAAAAAAATAATTTACACACAAAAAAGAGTATCTGTAAGAAAATTGTTAAATGAGCTTTATTTGATAAAAAATTGAGTATATTGTTATCATTATTCTTATTAGTATAGTAAAAATAGTAGTAGTATTGGTATTATTTTTATTAATAATTTATTAAATTTATTTGGTAATGGAATAAAAAAATCTATCCATATTTTTTAATTTAACATTACATGAAATATTACTAATATTGCTTTCATTGATTTAATAAACAGTTTAATAATTGAAAAACCATTTAATTGTTTATATTTAAAAAGAAAAATTTATATTTCGAAATTCTATATATTGGAATTGTAAAAAAAATAAGTAGGTAATTTGATACACATAATAAATTTATAAATTTTGCGGCAAGTCCATATTTACGTTTACTCAAAAGCTAACTCTAGCAATCTTTTTGCTTTCAAAAAAAAGTCTTTCGTATAGAGCAAAATCTGTAAAATAAGAAATTTAGCCTGTGAATTTTCTTAAATAGTTGAAGCATTTCACCAACAATATATTCATTTTATAACTGCATTTAGGCGACATCACCGGAATACTTGTGACAGGCTCAAAAACAAGGGGATTTTTTGAAAGACTTATCCTTATTTTTTTACCGTTCTTTATATGATTTTATATGAACGTAATGAAAATCATTTATTTAAAAATTGCATAATTTGTTTTTTTTGTGCTGCTTATTTTAATGATGAATATTTTTTATTGGACTGTCTTATTTAAAGTTAAAAGTACGCGAGAAATCTACAGCATTTTGGGAGCTCGGCTGTAAAATTACTTATTTGCCTCTCGTGACTCGAATTTCATAATTCCTAATTTTATTACATAAGTAAGTTTCTAGTTTATCTTTTCGTAAAATGTTGTTATCGCTTATGCATTATTCTCTTTGCATTATTGCTCTGCTTCGTTCTAACAATCCCATCTTCAATTCACACTTTGAACGATTAATAGTAATTGTTTTTCTTTTTAAAATTATTAAATTTCGAAACTATATCTGTAATTTGATATTTCTCTATACACACTACACAATATCAATTAATTATAAAACTGTAAATTAGTAATCTTACATTAAAAATTTAAGCTACTTATTGCCTTACAAAATAGTCTAATAAAGTTTTAATTGTTATTTTACTAATATAAGTTACTGAAAGAATAATAATATAATTATCGTAACTTACTTTATGCCTCTTAAATTAAGTATTTTTATATTTGGTTATAGTAGCCAGTATAAGAAAAAACGATTTTTTTTCAAATCTAGGTCTTAACGATACTTCCTGAGCTAAACAATAATATTTTTTTTTATATAGTAATTATTAAATGTTAACTCTCTTTGAAAACTTTTGTATTTCTACAGCTTGTCGGTTTATATCTGTTGATATATATTTCAATTAGAAATGTGAAAATTTTAGTATCTATAATATATGTTTAATCATTAAGTAAAATCTATTTTTGAAAAAAAATCATTCGAACGTAATTGAAATGTTGTTATTGATGCAATTTTATTTAAAATTGATTATTCTATTTTTGAGCTTATTCTATATAGAGTTCCGTTATAGATTAATGTTTTTTTAGAATAGCTACGTCGATTTTTTAAAAGTTTTATCTGTATGATATTACATAGATATTTTTAGTAAATCATTTCGAATGATTTTACTTCAATTTTCTTAGCATGACATTTTAAAGTAACACTAGAAATGCATAAAGTAGATAGCACTCCATGAGGGGAGGCTAATTTCCATAATCCAGTTTCAAATAGAAAATATTCCTTTCTCAAACTTACCCATTCTAGTCTTACTAACAAGTAGCAATATCGATCACTATGAATGACTTGGTATTATCTACACTTATTTTGTGTTAAGTTTTATTTTTATAGTAATTTAAATAAAGCCATAATTGTAATGAGTTTTTTTCTTAAATGGTCAAGCTCATCTGTTTCAGAAAATTATCATTTTTGTTTTACGAACTTCGATAAATTGTTTTAGCGCTTGTTTGATTTTCCTCTAAACATTGAATTTAATTTTATCCAGAATAAACTCGTAAATTACAACTTGATCAACTGTAAATATTTGCTAAAATTTTATGAAGATTTTGCAAAGAAATTTTTTTAATCGGCATTAGTTTCTTGAAAACTTTTACTTCAATATTTGTTGCTGAAATTGAGCTGGTATATAAATTTATCATTTTTTATACACCTAAAATTTATTTTTATTTTTTTTTTATGAAGAGGTTAGCATCGTATGGATTTTATAATTAACTTCTTTCTTTCTGTCGAACAAGATCCGGTAATGTCGTAGAAACTATCGAACTACTCGAGTCGAGACACAACTCTAAAAGTGCGCCTTCATAAGATTCTTGCATATTTGTGCACACTCATTCCTTCCGCTATTTTCTATTCCCTTATCTCCGGAAAGATTCTATCTTTCTTTTTTTCCATTTTTTTGCTCTATCATATGTCTCTGAGCTCATATTACTATTAACATAATTGCGTAACTTTGATTTTTGAAGTGAAATTAGAGAAGTTGGAACCAAATTTTTTTTACGATTACCTTTTTTACAACTGACTGTATCATGATTTTTAAAAACATTAATTTTAAAATGCAAGGTAGTTTTCCTTACATAATAGTCTGACACATTTTTTAAATTAATAATATAAATTACTTAATAATATAAAGAATAAAAATGTGAATTTTTCATCGTTTGTTTCATCTCTCAAAAATTGCTATAAATTCATTCATTCGTAGCTCAGCTGTAAAATTCTGACATTCTTGTATCTTCATTTATTAAAAAGTTAAAATAACTTAAGCTTTTGTTTATTTATAATTAAATATTGACATTAACAAACATCTTTGAATTTATTAAAATTTTTTTTTAATTACTTACCTGAAAACGGATAAATGAAACACCATTTTTAAATTATTAAATAAAAATTTTGTTAAAAAATTTAATATTTTATTGATTTCAATCATTTGTATTCAACTCTTACTTAATGTTTAAAAAAAGAGAAGACATTTTTTAAATTTATGTTATTTTTTAAGTTCTATATTTTAGTTTCATCATAGATACATATTTTAATTTACTGAATTTCTTCAATTTTATAATTTTTAAAAACACAATTATTTATAAATAAAAAAAATTTGTATTTTTACTTTATTATGAAAACCACAATAAATAAAGTTTTATTTAAATGATTCATTAGAAACTGAAAAATATACGTAGTTCACATCTTCATTCAATCTTTGAACTTAAAAATTTTTAAATAAATTTCTTTTTAATGGCGTAATGACTTTCGAAATAAAAGTTTAATTAAATAAAAACATAATATTAATGCTTAATATATAAATTTATAAAAGCAAAATGAAATTACAAATTTATATGTAATGATTTAAATTTTAAACTTTGTAATTGCAGTTTACCTAATTGATTTACAGATGAATGAAGTTATAAATGATGTAGCATGGTAAAGGATGTGATGAATAATTGTCTTGATGAAATGAATAATTTTCAATTATAAACGTAGAGTTAGAAAGAGAATCTCAATTTTGACTAACCTACGTTTCAACTTTTTTTCCAATAGTGAAAAAAGCAATAATCCAAATTTCAAATGCTTCACTCGTACAAACCCTTTTCTCACGCACAACAAAAACATCACAATTAATTGCCTGTTACAACAAAAAAGCCGAACTACGCACGCTCCACGTATTTCTTCGGTATTCAATTACACTTTGTTTGTCATGCCAACCATAACGTGATTGCGTACGTTTCCCCGTACTAAGGCTTATTAGTTTTTCTACTCTGCTAGATACTACCCAGCTGACCGGAATTACAATAAGATTCTGATAAGTTTTCGATTCTGAAAATATAAATGATCAACATCATGAGTCGTAATTTGATAAACAATTGTACTATGTATCCTAAGATAATAAATTGCCTGTAATTATTACTTGAGAAAAAAAAATCTCTAATCGTACAAAAAAAATCTTAATTTTATTTGGAAGATTTTTTATTTTTGCAATGATTTGTATTAATTTTCTCTTATAATCGCAAAAAAAAAACTTTATAAAACGCAAGAAAAATTTTCTTCTTTTATAATATATAAAATTAATAATCCTTTTAATATCCATTTGATTTTTGAGTCGGTCTGGAAGCAGAATTTCAAGGTGACAGAGCATAAGATGCATGAGGTGAATA
Organism: Kradibia gibbosae; assembly: GCA_018907135.1. Classification (NCBI taxonomy): domain Eukaryota; kingdom Metazoa; phylum Arthropoda; class Insecta; order Hymenoptera; family Agaonidae; genus Kradibia; species Kradibia gibbosae. The sequence goes on from JACCHX010000001.1 coordinate 39,979,747, forward strand.
AAAAGTAAGAAAATAAGTAAATGAAAAATCGTAGATCGATAGTAGGACGAAATCTTGGCGAGAGAGAAAAAGCTGGAGCATTAAAAGAAACTCGTCGATCCGTGAATAGTGGCTCGTGCGCTTATACAAAGAGTGTAATGCACATCCGCACGCATCGAGTTGCCACTTGTCGGTTGGATGATTTGATTGCGTGCAGGCATCCTTAAATTCATTTATAATATTCCGCAGGCCGAATTCTATACAAGAATAGTGTTATTATCGAATCCTGTTAAAGCCAGCAACTCCTATTTGTAGGCGTATTCCTTGAATTTAAGTTCCATTTTTAATTCAAGTCTCAGTATCGATGAGATTTACTTATTTGGAGCAAAGTCACTATTCTACGTAGCTTATCCAATTCAAGCTTAGCCACTGTTAATGTTTACTATGGTTTTAAATCTCTAGATGTAAAACACTTGAATCATACTGTTAAATAAAATCGTTACTTTAATCTTTAAAATAAGATTGCTTTTAATATATTTTTATGCTTAATAGTTGCCGTATTAACTGAAATGATAACGCAATTTAAATAGAGTTAAGGTATTTTAATATAGATGAATAAACTCCTTAATAATAGTTACTTAATATTTTAAAAATTCATAAAATTATTCGAACCTGAGGTATAAAATCCTACTGTCGGCTTCGGATATATATTCACATGCATTTATTAATGTTTATTAATACAGAGTTCAGTTGGAAATTACTTTTTTTGATAAAATAAATTGCATCGCATCTTTTTCAGCATTAAGCTCCGATTTTTGTTTTCCTTTTTTCTTTATATAATGTATCGTGTTTTCTTGTTGCTTCCGTATCGTTTTCCCCTGATCCCGTTCTACCTATCTTTAGTATTGAGATACTACAACGAAATAAGGAGGCTTGGTGTGATTAAAAAAGCAAAAAAAAAAAAAATAACGGACAACATATTATTTTTTTAGGTTATGTTGAATGACATTGTCATGATAATTGCGAAAGAATGTCGTCTATAATTGTGAAGATACGCTAATAATTATCAAGTTTTACTAAGGCCTTGTTCGCGTAGGTAAAATGTCGGCTTGAAGCATAAATAAAATAAAAATATGATTTTTGATCGGAAAAGTCACGAGGACTCAATGTAGCATTAAAATAGGGAACGATCGGGCTATCAGTAAGCGTGGACTGTGTTCATACATATTGCAAGGTTCGTTTGATGCGGCTTTATCCTCGACACAAATACGAGCATTCTCTCTTTCTCTCTCTTTCTCTCTCTCTCTCTCTCTCTCTCTCTCTCTCTAACACCCATATACACTCTCTATTTCGGTTCCCTTATCGCTCGAGTCGCGCGCTGAAATCCGCCCGTAGCAGCTTCGGCCGTAGCTTCACCGGTGTCTGTCTGCCTTTGGGGGACGGAGGGGCCGAGAGGGATCAGCCGCGGCGATATCTGGCCAGAGAGGAGGCCGAGCAGACTGAAAATCGAAAAGTCCGCCTCGCTTGGACGCACGGAGCTTCCTGCGGAGGTCGGCACCGTGGAGGTGGCCGAGGAGATGGCGGCACGCGCACTTTCTTCGGACACCGGCGCCGACACGCGCCCGTGAGTCGATTCGGAGACCACGCGCCGCTGCTCTCGACTCCCCCCCCTCTCTCTCTCACTCTCTGCCGCCGAGCTACACGCGAGAATTAGAACGCGTAACATTTTAATAAGCGCAATTATTCTCTCCCAACCCCGCCGCCCCCCCCCTGCCCCACATGTAGGCTGAGGCGCTGAGCCGCAGGAGGGTGGAAGTGTGGGTAGAGCCCGAGGAGGCCGCGTATACAATAGTGGGCCCTTCTTTCGAACCGGGCGGCAATGACCCTCGACCACGTCCGCCAAGTTCGCTCGGGCCACTCGACCTTGTCTTTCCGATGCTCGCTCCTGTGCCTCGCTTACTCTCGCTCGCACTTTTCAAATTGCTCTTTTTGTCGTGCCCGCAAAGTTAGAACTGCGACGACTCATCGAGTCTATTTACGAGTGACTCGAGAATATTTCATTAAAAATTCACGATAATTCTCATTCAGCACGTACGACAAACACTTATCGCGCGTTATTATCTAAGCACCGTGAAATGCTTAATTCGATTTTCTTACAAAATCACATAATACTTTAGTATTATCAGTCCTCCAAATTCTAAAAATCAAACAACCTACTATCACCGCAGCTTACTTCATTCATTTCTCAAAAAGTTCACCTTTATCCTGTAACCAAGTTCAACTCTAATTCTAAATAGGAAAATCATCGACATTCTATTATGTAATCCTAAACTTTATAATATTTTATAACAGGCTTATAGCCATTTAGGTTATCAAATTAATTAATATAATATTATTCTTAAATTTGTACTAGAGTAATTATACTAAAGATTAAAAAATACTTTAGTCTGAATAGAACAAATGCTTTTATGTTAGTTTAAAAGCTTTTGGTATGTTCAAGTTCAACAGTTTTTCAAGTTTTAAGTTTTTTAACCAACGTCTTTTTTTAATTTTAAATTTTAAATCTACAAACATTGTAAAAATTAAATATCCTGGAGTGTTCATTAAACTACAATCTCGTACTTCGCAAGGACGAAATTAAAATAATTCAATTTTACACAAGCATATTTAAATACAATTTTTATTAACATCCTTTGCTTGTGATAAGATATTTTACAAGCATTACATACACTTATTAGAGGAGATATAAAGATGAGAAACTAGAGAATTTTGTTCTAATATTTTAGATTTGAAACATCATCTAACTATCATTAATTAATTTTATGCTCTATAAAGTTACTGTATTTTAACATATAGTATTTAGCTGTGAATAATAAGATAAATAGAAAAAAATTATCAGAAAATAAATTAAAATTAACAAAATAACTTGTAACCGACTGCTATATACGCTCCTTGTCAATGCTGTTTTTTTAAAAACTTTAAAAAAAAACAACTACAAAGGTACCCTGTTATACAGTCTGCGTACCCTTATCTAAGCGAAAGCATCATTTGAAAGTTTCATACACAAAACTTTGTACTAACATTCACGATTATAAATATAATTTCTGTCTAAGTCATTTTTCGAAGTAGTTCACGCCATGATTATGTAGTTTACCTAGTTTCTAAACTTTTTTTTTAACTGAAACTAAATAAAGAAACGAAACTCTGTAGTTGTACTTAGTAATGTGTAGTCATTAATTTGTTATATACTTTTAAAAAAATAATCGTTGCAATGTTTGTAAAATAATGATTTTACTGATTAACTATATTAATGAATAACATGAATATAATATTTTACGTATTAGGTTTGTAGTATTTAAATTAAACGTAGTAAGAAATCCTAGTATATAAGACTTCACTAATGTCTCTATAGTTTTTTCTCTAAACCTCTTTATAATCTTTTAGATTTTAGATAAATGGTGCTAGAATTCAGATCTTTAATAAATCTTATGAAAAAAAATCTTTTCAGTAATTAATAACTAAAAAAATATTAAGTAGAGTTGTTGATAGATAATATGTACTAATAGATAGCTCCATAATATATAACAACGGATAGAAAATTAAAAACTCCTGATCAACAATTTCTAGGTATTTGTAATAAATTACTTACATAAATCGACTAACTGTCATCACAATTGAAATATTAAAGTAGTCATATTCTATTCAATCATAAATCATTTATTTCGATATCTATATCCTGAAAACAGAAGACTACATAATATATTCAATCTTGCTTTACGACCGATGAAAGTTACAGCGTTACGGCAAAGACTATATTTACAAAATAACATTGTCACTTACGTTACTCATGGAAACATAAAATTTTATATTACATAGCTGGTATGTATATGCATTATTTTTCGAAAATTTAAAATTTATTAGACTTTTGTCATTGCTAATAGAGAAATAAGCTTTTTTGTAATATTTTTTAAATTTAATTTAAATTTAAACTGAATCTATCGCATGTTATTATCAGCAGACTTCATTTATAATACTTATTAAAAGTTCAATCATTAATCTTTAACAATAGAAAGCTTTTTTGAATAACAACGTTTTAATTTAAATGATATTAAATGAATATACATTATTAATAGAAAAATTCTATGAAAAGAATACAAGTGATTAAACATGACAATTAATGTATTATTATATTAGTTTGTACAACACAGTAATACAAGGTAATAGTTAATAACTCTAGGAAATACTCTTATAATTGAAATTTCCTTTTTAATATTTTATCCTCTGTCATTTATCATATTGCTTTATTAACGAAAACATTAAAAATTTGTATTTTTATGTTAAAGTATTTAAAACGATTACATAACACATACACGTTATCTTATCTTTAAAAGAACAAACCTCTTTGAATACATTTTCTATGAAATTACTTTTTTACATTGATATTTCAAAAATATTTATTTTATCATAAAAAAAAACTAAGTATAGATTATAAATAGGATATTTAAAACATATTTGCTTTTATGTAAAAATAACATAAGTTGAAAAAAAGAAATAAATCTACATACAAAATTAGAATGTAAATAGATTCCGGATAAGAATGTGTTCTTCATTCAAGTGAATGGCTTGGAAGATATTCACTATTCGAGCGAATAAATTTAGTTCTTACCAAGATGAATTTAATCTCGCCTGGCTTTTTAATTGAAACATTAGTGTGCAAGTGGAGCATTTTATGCTAACCGAAAAAAGCACGAAAAAGAATTACATTTAATTTAGATGAGTACAAATTTGCAGTTACAAGAGTGCTATTGTGATAGAAGATAGTAACGTTCGTTTCCAATCGTAAATGAAATGCAATTTGAAAAATTCTGTTTCACTTAACTCATTAAGTCGGCTGCTCAAGTATAAGCTGCTCGGCACTGAAACACCTATATCATAACAGTATTGTCCCACTCCGGCTGGATTGAGTAGAGTGGATTTATCCTCAAAGGAATGCGCACATGTGGGATAGGAAAACTGCGAGGATCGACATAGCAATAGCTTGAATTCCGCGACGCAACGTTCAAGTTTCCAAGCTCGCAAGAACGGGATTGTCGAGTCGATAGAAGTGTGCTCGAGTCCTAGACTCAACACGGTCAAACACCTACGCTCACTTATCCCCATCGGTTAACGTGGGCATTATCGTACGGCGCGAACATCGTACATTATGCGCACGTGGGATAAGCAGAGCGAGTTAACTGTGGTTTTTTAATGGGGGCCGCACTTATAAATAACGCAATTAGTCTTTTCTCGGTCTTTCAGTGGCTTCAACGGTCTGAAACGCGTTCTCTCCACTACCTGTCCTTCTCCACCACCAACCCCCCCTTACACCGCAACCACCGCCGCCCCGCCGCCGCTACAACCCCCGCCGACGCCTGGAGGCCCCGCTAATACCATCACCTGCACCTTCGCCCCGCCGATTCCCTTCGCAATAGCCTGTAAGAGGCAACCGACCAGTCTTCTTTAAATTTTTCTTATTAATTTATGTATTGTGGAGAGTGAACCCAGATTGACTGGCGATACACTGCGTAGGCGTTCTTTCCAGTTGCCGTGTATTTTTTTGGTTTCATTCATTTTCGCGGCAATGAACATATTTACGTGAAAAAATACGCCCCGATGTTTAACATCAGTCCATTAACGAGCGAGTTCCTCTATAAAATCAATAATTAAGAGTCACGCTTGTCAGTATTTTATTCAATTCCTATACAGAGTTATATCGAGTGCATAAACATGTTTAATCTCACTTTATATTATGTTCCTGCCTACATGTATAATCTAGTATATTCATCTAAATAAATAAAATTTTCTTTTATACTAAAGTTTCGCTTTTACAAAAATGACATCAAAGCGAATATCAACGAACTAGCCCCTGAATTTATTAAATATTTTTTTACTTAATTACACGCTTTACGTTTCTAAATTTTCAATATGACTGAAATATGTAGCCATAAAAATATTCTTACAATAATTGCTATTACAATTGGGAGTTTTTTAGAACTTGGGCTTAAATCGAAAAATTTCACCTATATTTTGTCGATCGAACGATCTCTCGTACATATATTTGGAGAGTCGGAACCTCTAATTCTTGATGTCCTAACCACAATTGCTCTATGGCCAATTTGCTCTCTTTAACTGCAAAAGCATTATTGGCCCTATTTGCTCCTTCATCTACAAAATAGCTCATAATTCTTATTTGCACTTAGTACATTTAAACAAATGCTGGCTATGTTAAAAATACTATACAAATATTATTTAATTATTTTTATTTTATGATAATGCTTATTAAAGTTATTTGCCAATTAGAAAAATTAAAGTACAAGAATTAAAAAAGTTACTTTAAACGTAAACGTTTTCTAATAATTTATGTCTCCAAAGGTCTCCATAGTGTTTTTCTTGTTTCGTAAGGCGCAAAACGTACTTTATTACATCCTTTTAACATTTAGAAATAATTTCGTAATTAAAAATGCATTGCCTACTATTCAATTATTTTATTCAAAGTATATTTTCTAAATTAAAAATAATAACTGTAATTAAAAAATTAAACAATGAAACTTTAACTTAGTATTCTTCATAGTATTATACATCTTTAATATCATAAAATTTAAATAAGATTACTTAAATTATAATAAGGTTTCAATACTTGATAATAATTTTGTGCATTAAGCTAATATATAATATATACATATATATATATATATATATATGTGTGTGTGTGTATAATATACATGTATATATATTAATCATATATTAATCATATTAAATATTAATATAATATAATTATTTTAAAAAAGAAGTTAAACTTCAGAATATATTTATTACCAATAAAAATTTCATTATGATAACAAGGATGATTCGTTATTAATGATATTTTTTTTATATATGAGTAATTATGAAAAACGAAGAAAATTTAAAAATGCAAGTAAAAATCTTGAAATTGTAATTAAAATTTAAATTAGTAAAAGAAGTTGTTAGTGATGAAGAATAGAAACAATTTATATAAGCAACATATTTCGAAACCATTTGCTTTATTTAAAACGACACATAAGCAAATATAAGCGAGGACGTTTTTCTGACAGTAAACAAGAGCAGTGGGTTTTCATAATTCCATGTGAAACGAAAGTGTATGTAAAGGAAGAAGTCATAAAAAGTCAAGTAGGATATGATCTCAGAATTACACTTTTGCTGACGGAATGGCTGCACGGCGCCAAAACCATTTCCTTCTTCGAATGTAACAATCGGCTTCCGTACGTGCGTGGACGCATTTATAACATAAGGGAGCGATTCGCTTACGCACACATTACACGTCGCCAAGTACTGATCAGATGATCTTCGCTTCTGATGTTTCGCTAAGGTAAGTCCCACGCGCTCTTCTTCTATAGCACGTAAAATCTCGGACGTTCCTTCGATTTTGTCAAAAAGTCGGCAAACGACAATTTACGCGTCAAAAGTTTTCCTGAGTAATTTGTCGAGAGGAAGGCATATGCTTACAAGACGAGGGCGAAATTCTGTTTGGACCTAAAACGCGATTGTATCATACTAAGTTAAGGACGATTTCGAAAGGAGAGCTTCCTCCTTTGAAAGAAAGTTTCATGCGCTGCTTTCTCGCTTACGTCGCGATACATTTCTGCATTTTCAAAGACAATAGCAGAAAAGGAATAAATACTACAGTAGTTCGTTATGTAAGCTATATTGTGTAGTCGATAATAGAATAAAGAAAAAGCAAATTCAGAAGTGGTTATCAGTATCATTAAAAGTGTATAATTGTAACATTATAATTAATATTTTTAATGAAAATGTATCACAGTTACATTATTTCATTATTATACACTTTTATTTTATAGGTCTTTCAAGCTTTTTTTATCATTTAAAATGTAAATCAAAGCAAGTATTTATAAGAATGTTTATACAATATTTTTTACATTAAAGAAAGAAGAAAAATTCATGATAAAATTCAAACTTTAAAAGTAAGTAAATAGCGGACATATTTTTAGGCTTTAAATGTATTTTATTTATAAATAAAATTGTTTATTACATTGCATTGCAAATTATCTATTTATAAAGTTGGATATAAAATATTAAGTAGTAATTGGCATGAAGTCAATTAGTTATATATACAATGCAGTCATAAAGTATTGTTTTAAAAAAGGATGCTTACGAGTATATGGATATTAAACTTTACCATTTAATTGCTATTTCCGATTTTATTAAATTTAGCTTGAATACTAAAAAAAAATATTGTGAACTTTTTAAAATAATGGTTAACGAGGTTAAACTTCGATGATGATAGTAATTTACTTTTTCAATTAAAATAATGTAATGAATGAACAAAAGGGTGCAAATCTTATTTGCATGTCAAGTAATTTATTGTATTTAAAATGTGTTAATCCAATACAATAATAAGTTTGAAAACCCCTGATGTGGTGCCTCACAATTGACCAATGATTGTACGTTCGATAAAAGTTAGTCGGCCGATCGGCTAAGACACTGCACATTGCTCTATAACAACGTCGCCGCAAAGTGATGATATCGGATCAAGTCGTAGTGCACATCTGATTTCGTAATCTAAACGTCAGACTGCCTCGACGTCGTGCAAGGGACCGACAGGGTGCGCACGGTGCTCTTAATTAAATTAGGGATTCGCTTCACGATTTAATTAACTCTCTTATCCTCTCCTGTTTCTCCTCCATCCCCGGCCGTCGCTCCCCATTGCCAAATGCTCACCCGCGCTCACATCCGATGTCAAAGCACTTGCCTGTTTCGCGTTACTTTTGGCCGCCCAAGTGCCAGAGCGCTTAGTCGAATGAAAGTGTTGGATAGAAGCGAGTTTGAATGGATAGATAGAGAAAAAAAAGAAATGAAAAATGACTTATTAATTAAGGGCATCAGGCGGAGTGTAAAAGGTGCCGACACAGAGAAATTAAACTTTTCAGCTACGCAAGAAAGATGATTGCTTTTTCAAAACTAATCGAAATGTTTTTTGCACGCATCCACGGAACTTTAATTAAAGATGTTAGTCCAAGGCGTCTCTTCGACTTTCTCCCGTACTTGCTCATTCTTATGTGAAATACTGTTGCTTGTACCGTTGTAGCATTCTCGCGTAGATTACGCGATCTACGCGTTCTCGTTTTTTCATCGCAAATTATTAACCGCTACTCAATTACACGCAAGTCCACTCGATTAAATTAATTTGCTTAAGTATATAGTTAATGAAGCATCATTGAGTAAATCTTTCTAAAACTCATAGATACGGAAAATGTATATACGACTTGAAAAATAATAGGGGATAGAAGTAGTTGTTACTCTAAATCCGATACTGAAATTTGAGTTGTACAATTGACTTTAAAAAATAATCGAATATTTTTGTTACCTCTTATTTCACGAACGTCTTTAACTAATTTATATCTTTCATTTAAATTTGGATGATTAAGCTATATGGAAACATTCATATGATTAATATCCCTTCCTACTAACCTATTAATTATATCATTTATCTATTCTTTAATATTAGTTATTGACTAATAAAATTCTATAACAGTATTTTTCAGTTATTCCAATTATTATTTTCATGCTATGAAATATGTCGATTAAATAATAATAATTTACATTGTGGAAAAATTTACAAATATTTTTCCCTTGCATTATTTTGCTAATATAACCTGATATATGAATAAGATTTAAGAATCATATTTTAAAGTCGATGTGATGACACCCTTCTGCTGTACGATAGCTTCATATATAACCAAAATAAATAGAAAATTCAAACAATAAAAAAATTAAACTTAGTACAGCATTGAAATGGTATAATATATTAATTGAATAAGTTATATTTCACTCATTTAAATATTATATTTAGTTACAGTGTGAAACAATATCACCCATTAAGTAGAATTGGTAATTAATGGCAACCCCTAATGTGCGCAGTAAGCAGACCAAAAGAAGTATTGCAGTAGATAAAAAAAAATTGAAAAGCAAATGCTACCGCCTCGCAGATTTTGCTATCCAAAAAGCTTCAGAAAGCTAAGATAAGGAAAAAAGCATAAGTTGATGAAAAGAAAGGAGAAAGCTTTTGAAATATGGCACTCGCATTTGGCTTGTCGCCCGCCAACTCACCTCTGCGAACGATCGCTAACATAAATTCGACTAGGAGCTTGCAATAATATACTTGCTAGCAAAGCGAGAAGCGTAAGCTCGACCAAAAAACAAGGCGACGCTCGAGGGTCAGAGCGCAACCTCCGCAAGAATAACGAGGGACTGGAACAATTCCGCGGAAACAAAAAGTACGGGACCGGATAAATTCGGCGTCTAGACACAAGATTCGTTTTATTTACGGAAGCTTACCCGACATCCCCACCCTTTCCTGTTCTTTTTTCACGTTCTATGGCCGCAGCAAGGTGTTGTAACGAGGACTCGAATGAATATGCAGGAGCTTGCGGCTTCTCGCGATATTTACAACGTTGCCTTCCGAAAAAAATGCGAGCCAAGCTGTATAATGACTCTTTTTAAAAAAAGGCCCGATTTACACACTCCTACCAAGCTCAGGAACACGTAAAAGACAAGAAAAAGAAAAACCCTTTGCTACCTGGTATTATTTTAACACTTCCCGCTCGCTACCGACGGGAATCGAACAATTGCTGAATGCATGTATGCTTTCTATTTCTAAGCCCAACGTTTTAATAAAAAAAAAAAACATTGTCGGCATATTAGGTCATTCAATAATTCAATCTAAATTTTGAGATACCTTCTACTTTTTTATACATCTATTTGATAAAAAGAGCTACATTTAAACTTTTGATCCCTTAGTTTTAACTTTATACCAACTGTTTACTGATACAAAATGTCAAAAAGAGTCAGATCATCACCGATCTCCTTCAAAAATCTCGCATCAAAGGCTCTTCTTAAGATATTCTAGTTGAAAAAGCACATCAAAGCCTCCAATAATAGGGATAATTTTTATTTTTTCTGATTAATATACTTTTTATAGTATTAATTATGTATGTTGAGCTTAATGAATTAAAATACATTATTTGTCATATTACATTTTCAATATTTCAAGTTGTATATTTTCAAGAATTTATTTTTATTAGAAATTTTGTAGTTAATAAAAATCAAATACCCTTCGCTTGTTTATCTCATTATATTAATTCTAAATAACATTAAATTACTAATTGTTACAATTATTTATCAACTTTTATTTCTTGACTGACACTTTTATTTACTTACCTTATACTTTTTACGTTCATAAATATTTATAAATAGTATATGTTAGCAACAATGTTCGAATAACCAATATTAATAGATAGTACATTTGTAATGAACCAAAAAGATTTTGATAATATATTAGAAAATTATGTTAAAAAATTAACTTATGTGTGTTGACAATAGAATTTCTAAATTATATGTTCATACTAAGCTTATCCTTTTTGTACTTAGACGAGAATTTAAGATCAATTGGAATTGATAACGGAAATCATAATACACTTATCGAAATTTATTTCTTTGAAAGAGGCACTCCTCCGTATATAAAATTCATTTGGTAAGAAGAAAAGTAACTTCTACAGTTCGAGCATTTTTTTCTCTTCGAGTAGTTGAGGTTTTAAAGAAAATTACTTTTTCCGACACTTTTGAGAGGTCGTACTCGAGCTTTATTACAGAGATGTCAAACATCGGTGTTCTAGAGACAGTGTCCCTCTCGTCTACGACAGAAGACTCTCCTGTCTCTCAGTGAGAAATGAAAATGTCCCTTTCGTTTTGAGAATCTTCTTTATATGGCTCACGAACGGAAGGGTTCATCGCCATTCGCTTCTCTCGACTTTGACTCTTTCTTCCTCGTCTCTCTTTTGGCAGTTTCATTTGAAAATTATGATTTCCTTCTTCGGTATGCTGCATTACCCCATGGCGTTCCTTATTTCCTCCTTGATTGATCACACCTCGCATCAGTTGAATTATTTTTCCTTTCGTCCACAAGCAGATCACTCATAAAAATAAAAATATGTATTATATATTATCATTATTATTCATGTTGAAACTTCTTTAAACCGAGCGGCACTGCTTCATTGCTTGCGACTACTTAAAGACTTCGCACGGATAAAAAGTTTTATCTTGTAAATTATCTTATGATTTCCGGTTTCTTTTTCACAACTAAAATTCTATACACCGTTGAAAAAAATCAATACTATATTTTCATGAATTTTGCTATTGTAAAAAATATTCCCGGAAAACTTTTATTCGTGAATTGAATATATATATATATATATATAAGTATTAATCAAATACAAGTTTTCTACGCACAATAATTGCATATGGATTAGAAATATAGCTTTATGACTTAATATAATATGTATTCCTATTTAAAATATTATTATCATATCATTGTTTATATTTTAAAAATATAATTTAAAATAAATACAAATGTTAGCTTGAAGTTTTTTCCTTTTAACATATTATAAATATATATGAAATATTTGAATAAATATAAGTTTAAATGTACAAAAATATTTTTTAAAATAAGAATTCTCAGATCAAAAGTTTTGTAAATCAAAATTTTTTCAATACATACAATTAAAAATATAATGTAATTAATACTATAATTTTACTTGCTAGTATGGCACACTTTTTTCTATTGTGCAATGGAAATTTTAGCAAAGACATTAGTTAAGCATTAGCAAAGCATTATTAACCTAAATTATAAACTATTTCCTTTGCTACTAAAAAACTAGTATTGCGACAAATCCACCTGTAAATACAAAATTTACATACAAGTATTCATTATGTTGACTTCGGGTAATAAAAATTGAAAATCTGTTATACGATCAATTACGTGATAAAAGTTAAAATACAGCGTGTGAAAAAATAGTGCGCTCCATGATTTACGTCATCGAATGTATTAATCAAGATGTAATTATTATGTTTTAGGTAACGAATTACACAATCAATTGCTTAAAAATATTTGTAATAATATTTGCAAATTGAGCCGGTTATATCACTCCCATATATTATCATCATAACGCCATAATCTCAAGTAATATTGAATAACCAATAAAACGTACTTAATAGATACAGTGACCGAAAAAGGTACATAGAATTTGAGATTATGCGATGGTAATTTATTAAAGCAAATAGTCATTGATTATATAAAGAAACACGAAAATTTCTTAATTTATTAAACTAAAATAGCTAACTAATAAGCGAATTGAATTTCACAATAGGGACAAAGCAGCATTAGAAAAAAGACGTTTAATGAAATTGGAAAATATTTAGTCTCTTACTTATTTGCCACTGCTCGCAGATAATTTGACACCTAGCTATCAGCAACAACTGGAACGGAATTGCACGAAAATATGATCACTTTAAAATGAAGAAAGCAGTCGAGAAACGCCATCGGTGTTATTCGGGCGCATCGATTAGGCGCACTTCCTCGCGAGCCACCGACTTCGTGCATTGACGGAGAGGAAAGCGCAAGAGGACACGGGATTAACATAATTCCGGAAATTGCGGGGAGCTCGAGGTGACGCGGCCGCGAGTCTCGCTTCCTATTAGTCCCACTGGGTCCGCGCGCACCGACCCACGCACACAAACAACATGGCGACTGGAGCCGGAGAAAGTGCCACGCATTCCTCGCCCCACAAGATGATTAACGAGCGGCGATTATTAAGCGGGTCGTCTTATTTCCGGGACGATGTTGCCCTTAACGACTCGCCAAGGCCCCGTGCCGTCTTTATCGTCGACATTCTTCGAAGGTGGGAGCGACTTTCTTCCGACGGCGTACTTTGTTTCGGACGCCCGCGCCTCGGAATTTCTTAATCGTCGAGTGCATAATTAATCGGGAGCTGAGCACTGCCGGATCGATGGCTCATTCCTTCATCTTATCGATGATCTGCCCGTTCACGCAAGAACAGCTTCTTAATTCTGTCCTCGTGCCTCTTCTGCCTATTAATTAACTTGAGGCTTCGAAATTCTGAAGAATTTTATATACAATGCCCCGCAGAGCGTTACTGTTGCTGTTTTATCGTCGTTATTATTCTTTTATCATCAGGCGACCACCCGATCATTGTATTTTAAAATACTGGAGCTTTAGGGTAGGTTAAATATGAAAATTTATGAAATCTAAGACGTGCTTTATACCGTAAATATGGGCTTTGGGATAATGCTTTTGCATAAAGTGTTTAAAATAGCCCGTTGTGTTTTTGCCCGCTGCTAAAACATTTTTTCTTGCCTTTTTCCTTTTTTTAATGACTAGATGACTGCTTGTCGTTAATAAGTTTTTTATGCTGCACTTATTATTAATGAGTGTTACAACTAAAGTTTCTTTAATGCGTTCTACTTTAACAGGCCACAATATAAAAAAATTTTCCTAAAAATTGCATTTATTATAAAAAATGATCATAATTCATTGCAATTATGGTTAAATAACTATCAGAAATACACGAAAAAGAAAAGAAAATAAGTAAGTTTACATTAAATTATTACATGCAAAGTACATTGAAAAATTGACATATGTCTCTTGAATAAGATATTATTCAATCCTTGCTAAGTACTACAAATATAATATTATAGTGAATATAAAGAGCTACATAATGAGCTACATATGTTCGTAATTATATTAATGAAAAACTTTTCTTGACAAACTAATGTCCCGGTAAAGAATAGTAAGGTCGCAAAGATAAATCATGTCTCTTCAGTCTTATCACATTATAATGATACGACAGAATTAACTAGAATGAAAAAATCAAAATGGGTGTATAAAGTACACCTGCGCACTAAGTACACATTAAACAATTTGTACAAGCATCTTATAAAATATGTGAAAAGAGTTCGTACATTGCCGTCAACCTACTGTCCTGTCTTGCAAGTAACCCAAAACAAAGTTAGAAAAGTGTTGCACACTTTAACCGATAAACCTAATGTACAATTTATGGGCCACCTACACCTGTCGCTTGAAAGCACGACTTTGTTGTAGAAGCCGTTGGACTCGAGTCAAAGAAAATGATCTAGAAACTCCTTAACGCTAAAAAATTAATGTGCCGCTATATAGAATTGGAGCAAGTTGAAAGTGGTAAGGGCTTGCGAGATTTTTCTCGTAGTTTTCATAAAGAACGTCGATGTTGAATAGGTAAAAAATACTCGCTGTGCAACTTATAAATAACTATTTAAAAGCAGTTCCTTAATTTCTCGCCCCACGCCCTTTAATAGGCTCTAATTTTCAGGAATGAAAAAATGCACCCCTCTTGTTTTCAAGCCATAAAAAGAAGAAAGAAACTACGTTTTTGACTAGTAATTGTAATGAAGTACCTAATGTTATTGTTGACTCTCATTCCGTAATGCTCTGAAGTATTCACTTATCAATACAAGTGTTTTTGCAAAAGTATTTTTTCTAGCTTCTTTAAGTGTCTCCTTATATAAAAGGTTTTTATATACAACAATTATAACAAGAGTCGCAACGTCAGTCCGTACTTTGAATTTATAGCTCTTATATTAGACTGATGTTTAATATATATAAAAAACGATTCTTCATAAAATACGTAGGTTTGAAAATTTTCATGCATTCTATCTTGTGTACTGAGCTCCTTGTTTTTAAACATATTTTTGCAACGCTTTGAAGTCTCATTCATTAAACAGCACAGGCAAATGATATTTTCAATTTTTTCCATTCTACTGTATTTGTAAAGATCTGTTGTACTTTTGTAATTTAAAAAGGGCCTAAATTTATCATTATAACGAACTATGCTGAATTATTTATCAGATATCATAACGCCGAAACAAAATACGTAATTAACTATTTAGTTTCAGGAATGTCTCATTTCGACCTCACTTTTTTAATTTAAACATTTTCACATGACAAAACAATTGAAAAACTCCTACTCAGTTCAAATTTAAATGGCAGTTGAGAATATCTAATAAATATAAAAGAAAATATATTGACTATGATTCCATAAAAAAAATTAATTCGTAGTATAAAACGATTCACATCCAATTTACTCCTTACTTGTAAAGCTTTAAAATAAATAACGAATAAAACGAGTAAAAATTAAAATAAAGTATCAAATAATAATCAAACATTTTTTAACCTGTATATTTATAAACTGAACAGTAAATCATAATTATAAAAAGTGACATTACCTTTATGATTGATTTACTTTACAGTAAAATCATCGTTAAAAATGAATAATAAATGCTACTCTTGGAACATAGTTAATTCAAATTATAGCACAGCTGGAGCCGGTTAAGTAAAAACTGAAGTTATTGGTATATCGAAATGGGCGCGTCTCTAAGAAAAGCGCATAATAATATTTAAGCGTAAAACACTTGATCAGCAGTGACGAGACTTGAGTATTGCAACGCGAGTCGAGTATTCACAGCTTTAATGCTAGGCAAAGCGATTGAGATTGTTAAAGAGAAATTCAGATAAGCAGATGCATAGACAAGTCAAGGTAGATAAAGGCAGAGAAAAAGATAGAGTGAGCGCGCGGCAGGGGGAGGCTAGTGGTGTACGCAGCATAGTTTATGTGATTACATCCGTTTAGCAGCTGCGCCTCGGCCTTGTGGCTCATCCGATCGGCTACCGTTGGCGCCGCTGACACTCATCGCGTCCTTACTCCCCGTCGATTTAGCGCAAAGAGCTTTCGCCGGATAGCTGAAATTTATCACTAGGCTCTCATTGCTTTTTTGTAATTGAAGCAAAAAATTGAACGAGCTATGCGTTTATCTGCTACGTATGTTAACGGGTTACTTGGGGGTGGGCAAAGAGTGGCAGAGCGATCGTGAGGAGGAGGGTTAAGGAGGATAGGAGTCTCATGTCTCTCGAGCGGGAAAAGGACGTCCCTGCAATACATTAAAATTACGTTGATTATTTGAGTTTGCTTACGGACGGAAAATGATTTACAGTGAAACGCTAGACTCGTTCTTCCTGGCTCTCGTAAACTTGCAGTCGTTTTCATTAACTATTTCGTACTGGAATACTTTGGGATGTAACGCGGCGGCGCACGTAATGCTTGAAATTATTTAGGGCTAATTTTGCAACGCTACAATTTATGACCGACGAAAAATAAATTCTCCGCCATTCTTTTTCGCTTCTCATCACGATGCATTTTGATTACGAACGCAACTGTAACTATATCAAAATTTGGCACGGAAGAACTTTTAGAGATTGCAAACAAGCATTATTAAAATATGTTACGAGCACAAGGAACAGTATTTTTAATGGATGTAATTCATTAACTTAATTCGAAATACTAATTACGCTCTCGAATTTAATGAATATTCAGAAGGCAGTTTTATCATTATATGACATTCTTTTGTTAATATTATGTTGTTAGTATTATAAAATTTTTTTAATAGACTATTTTATACTTCATTCGTCATAACATTAGGGTTTCAAATTAACCAGCGTTAGATTAAAAAATGTATAGCAATTCTCGAGATTACTTTTGAAATTTTAGTAAAAAATTAAATTAGCAAAATTTAGTTTTTTTCTTTGTAAAAACCATTCAAAACCTTCTAAATAAATCAAAATAAATGGGATAATTACGAGCCATCTTATTCATATACTCAATTAATAGTTAAAACTTTTTTATTCTTAAATTCTGTATTATAATTTCTGCTATATTATTTGAAAAAAATTGCGTATTTAAATTAAAAAAGCCTGCAATTTTTTTATAAACGGTATGATACTTTAACTTCTTTTATGCGATCTATTATTTATTATGATTTTTTTTAAATAATAGAAAATACAACTGATGGATGGGTTATTCATCAACAATAAAACATTCTAGCACAACAACGAACTTCAAATATAATGTTTTACAAGTAAAACACATCATAATCCACCCTATTTATCAAATTTATCTAAATAATTATTTTATAACAATCGCTTCAGAGATTTAACTTATTTTTAAAAGAATGTCAAAAACTGAGACTATAAATTTTTTCTTTTGTAAATATTGAACATTTATTTATTGATAAAAACAAAAGACCTAGAAACCGAAAATAATCTAGACTTAAAAAAATATATATTTTTGCTATTTAATACCGAGTAAATTACAAAAGCATTACTCTAATCAAGTTTAAACATTCACTATACGAACAATGAAACATATCAATATTAAATAGATATTAATTGTTTGCTTTAAATACTAGTTAATCAATTTTACCATGAGTGTATTGCTAATGGAGATAGATATTTCAGCATATATATATTTTAAAATAATACAGAAAAATGTTTGATATATTCAAATAATGTTATAAAGGCCTTAAATTTATTGTGATCATTTTTATTTTAATTGATATTGCATAATTTTTTAAATTTTCGATAAAAATTTTATTTCTTTGATAGAATAGTACACATTAATTCAATAGAAGTTAGTAAATCTTTTTAAAGTACTTACAAATCGTAACAAAAAAAATTAAAATATTTTAAAAAATATGTTGATGTATTAGTATATTATTAATGGAATAAAATACACTGGTGAAAATAATACTTATAAAAAGCACACGAACAATACTTTGATATTCTTTATAATTACTGATATTATAATATTAATGAAAAAGATGATAAATATTATTCAGAATATAAAAACAAATGTAGCCACTCTATTTTTTCACATTCATGAAATTACACTTCACTGGCTCGGTAAATCTGCATTACGCATTAAGAGCCTTACGTATAAAAGCAAGAAACTTTACGTTCGATCAAACTAAATCTCGTTCGCAATGTAGTATTCGAAAACAATGCACACAATCCGCATTGCAAAGCAAGGGACATAAAGCTTCATGCTTACGTGTTCGCGAGAGTGTATACTAGTAAATAGAATGGACACGAGCAGGAATTGCAGTAGCGAGGTAGGAGAGATAACTCTCATGCAGTATTGATAAGTCACTTGAGGACTGTCTGTAAGCCAATGAAATACAACAAGCGGTGGTTAACTTCTCACCTATGTCGCAGGTACCGAAAGCTAGTGATGACACATCGAGGATTGAGGAGCAACATTACTGGTCAAACTATCAATCATTAGTCGTGTATTTATAGGCTCGTGGAGTCCCTCCAATATGCCCGCGTAAGGTCACATCCTCGCCAAATGCTACGAATCATTGAGTCGACAAAAAAAATCACAATCCTCCTAATTATTTTATTACTTCATTAAAGATACCAGGAGTGCCTTCCTTTCGAAATGAGTCGCTAAATAATTATTTTATATGTGCAAATTAAATCGACAACTCGGAAGATAGTGGAAACACTCTGAACCAATAAATTCAACTAATTTAAACAGTGGTACTTATGGTTTCGGGCTGTTTCGCTAGAGGCTCTTTGGTTGACTGTCAACTCAACAATTAAGAATGTGGAAAGATCGTGAAAACCAAAAACCCTGTCCTAATCTTTACCGTGACCTGAATTATTAACTTAGAGATCACAAGAAAGCAAACGGATTTGGTTTGTACTGAGTCTTACTCAACCGCAAATTTTTCCCACGGATTTTTGCTTAATTGAAATTAATTCAGACTCGTAGTGAACTAACTTATTCTCAGCTTTGCTTTGTAGCAGTTAATTACATAAAGAAGTTTCGTGTTTGGAGGACCATGTTTTATTGAGTAGAGTCATTGGTACTGAATCAAGTTCCTAATTAATAATTATTGCTCTTTTCAATATATGCAAATGACAGAATATAATATTAATATTAATATTTATTAAATAAAAATATTGTTATTCACTTTACATTATTCAATTTATGTAACTGTAAATTAAATAGTGGACTAAACACATAGTTACAATTTCAATACGCGATCGATATCGAGCTTCTAATCGCCAATCTCTAAATTTTCAAATTATAATAAAGAATTTGTTGTTAATAAGGTAACAATATTCTTAATGGTCTTGATTAGTAAAGGCGGAAAATTACGGGAAAAATTAGGAAAAAATAAGTATTTTATTTTCTTTTTGAATATAAACGTGGTTTATATTCAAACAGTGGTTGAGCACGTTGTGAAACATAAAGTTTCACATATTTATCCATGTACATATTCATTCCACTCTAAATTTATTGTCGCAATAATGAATTTCGATGCAAATTATTTTATTAGCTAGTACGTCTGGAAGGTAGAATTGAGCCGCTTACATTTTCCATCAGGGGCACAGGACAGACATATCCTTTGAAATGAATTGAAAATGCAGACTTCCAAAATTACCCCGGTTATTACAACATATGCTAGCACTGCCACCGATGAAGTTTTCATGGTTCACCGAGATAGCTATGCATATATATTCGACAAAACACACATGTGCTACATCAGTAGCTCGGTTTCCTAGAGAGCAATCCCGACTAGCGGAGGCTTTATATTATGTGCCTAGGTGATCTTTTAGTTGTAGCCATAAAAAAGAAAATTGAATGCGTTTATTTTGTTAAGGAATAGAATTGAGTGTTATAACAGAGATGCTTAATTATTTCATAATTCTTAATTACATTGCAGAAATTAGGTCATTCTTTTTTCTAAAATTGTTCTACAATTTAATTTCTACAACTACGTTTATACAAAATTACTGTCATATGAGTAATGCATTGAATAGCAAGGGAACTACTTGAAGATCTCCAAACAATTTACATTGAAATTATTTCTTAAAAACTAAGTTAAATTTAAATATTCTGCATAATAAATAATGATAAATAGATGAATACAAGAAAAAATTATTAATTAAACTATATTAATCCAAGCTCTAGTATCACATAATTAACTATAATAACTGTCAATTATTTTAAAAACGCTGCCCTTTCTATTCTTGGAAACAGAAATATTTGTAAAATATTTTTACGTTTAAAAATCTATTTGTTGACCAAAGAAAATAATTCCGATCATGTTAACAATGTAGACCTAAAGTCTTGTCTTCTCTCTCTCTCTCTCTCTCTCTCTCTCTCTCTCTCTCTCTCTCTCTCTCTCTCTCTCTCTCTCTCAATCTTTATTTTCTGTCGATAATAAAAAGCTACACAATTAGACTACACAATTCGTGTCGCATTTCCGAAATGAGACCTATATTCTATAGAACTACTTGTTAGGAGCTTATGGAAATATGGTCACGACGACGATAATGACTCCAATGGTTCACAGAGAATTATTGTTGAAAAACCGTCTCGTATTCAAAGGGACAGATGATTCAGAGGAACAAAACGAATACGATAAGGACATGTCAGGCTAGTGGGGACGAGAAAAGGGGCAAACCGAATTGAAAACTATCAAAGAAAAAGCGAAATTACTACGAAGAAGGATAATTTAATAATGAATTATTACGTTGCAGGTGCGCTCTGAATATTATTATCTATACATCGACAATACATTAGAAGGCTTTCATAGAAAAAGGATTCAAAACTTGGTAACTTTTATCTCATATTATGAACAGATGTTTACCTGATAAGCGATTATATAGAATTTTTTAATGTTTTCTATTATAAATTTCATCTTATACTTAAAGTGAATGACAAAAATGTGATTTAATAAATTTAACATAATTGTGTTAAATGTTAAACTAATCGAAATATCAAAATATTTGTTATTTTAATGTAGTGTTATTTAAAGTGTAATTTTACTATACTATAGTAAGTTTACCACACGGTCTTAAATTTAATTACTTGCATTTGCTTACATTTATGCAGTTTTTTTGATTATATAAAAAATACGAATCGGAGAATGTCATAATACATATAAATATAATCAAATTATATTTAATCAGATGGAATTTATACTAATAACATTTTTTAAATAAGTAAAAATTTACGTAATTAATTAATTTATAACAAAAATATAATGTTATTTATTCAAATTAAAATATTTGTATTCATAATTTAAATAATATTTTTTCAATTACTTCATGATCAACATTCTTGAATTGTTGAGCCCCAAATTTTGTATTATTACTATTTTCATTTAGAAAATAATGAACAATAAAATCATATACATTTAGTGAATCTCTCAAAAAGAAAGTAAAAAATACAAAGTCTATTACTGCTTCAGATTTCATAGCAGAATAGAAGGAAGTTATTAGTAAAGAGGACCAACGAGGGCGCAACAGAAAAATGCAAAGATGTCGGAGGAAGGGGGAATTTACCTCAGATTTATACCGCATATATAAATGCGAGAGTGGACGAACGAGGAGCAACTTAGGTCGGCATGAATCCAATTTATGCCCACCTCCATAAATCCGCTTCATCGTTGTTGTACTCCACTCTACCACTAGCCTGCTTATGCGTATTTTTCATATGTAGACTCACTCAGACAGAGTCGCCTTGCAGATATAAAAGTTAATGAAATATGATATGGCTGCCAAGAATACGCGCGAAGAAAAATTTTTGCGACTGCAATAACAATTCGATATTTTTATAATTTTGTCATTTATCTGTTCACCAGAGTATTAAAATGAATTATTGTTAAGACAGATACGAATTCGTCTTACGAGAGCCAGTATCGATGACCAAATTAATGGCTAAGTTAGTTATACAGCAATGTTTCTCTTCTTTAAATCATCGACATTTTTAATCAATCCTTTCGAATAACAAGTATAAAGCCGCTATATAATATTTTACCACATTAATTCTTATTGATACTTGTAAGAATAGAGAATTTGTAAAAAAAACGAAATCTATAACCATGCGAGCATTGAACGTAGAGTAGGAGTAGGAAAGTAGGACTTGGAATAAGTAAGATGCTTTGACGATACTAATACATTATTTCTAAGAATTTCGCCACCTAAAACTGAAAGTTGATCATATCTGTATATTATAGAGAACGTTGATTGCACTTACAAAATACCCTGTAAAAGAAACTGCATCGATATCACCATCTACAAGTACATAACTAAATAATAATGCAACAAATCTTATAAAAATATTATAAAATCTACAAAGTACGTAGGAATAATAATTTTTTATTTAATGAAACGTCCTTATGAAAGTATTCATAATTACCTAAGTAAACTTGGGATGAAATATAAAATAACTTTGAATAGTAGTCGACAACTGAAAATATTTCGGACAGTTAAATAGCTAATTCTAGAAATATTCTACTATATCATTACTCATCCTTCCGCTAGTGAAAAATAAAACAATTTTAGGTGAGCCGTTATTCTATTGAAAACTTGACAACGAACTCGATCGTCAGTCACAAGAATTGCTCAAGAGCATCTGATCTACAAACATTCACGAAACGATCCTTCCACCGTTTACGACACGTCGCCATCGCATCGCGTGTCCGTCTCTCGTACTCGTCTTCGTACCCAATCATCCGTGCCTCGAAAACGAGGAGAGCGTCACCAATTTCATTGCTCGAGCGAAACTCAATATCGATTTCACGAGCGCGACGCAACCCGTAAAAATTAATCGCCGAGTCGACGAAGAAAATCCGAGCTCTCGTTAACGGGGCTTTTGTCACGGCTCGCTCACGCGCACAACCACGACGACGCATTTACGCTGCTTGTTTGCTTCCGCTGATTACTATTTGGCCTGTGTTCTGGTTGTGTGCCCAGCTTGAAGCTCGCGTGCACCACTGATTCGCCCCTGCAATTCCGTTACTTGAGAAAGCCGAGAGCTAGGAAATTAGCAGGACACAAAATAATACGATACTTCACTTCAATCCTTCCGCCCTTCTATCTGCGATCGGCGATCGCAAGATACTTTTATGATTTTTCGTCAAGCTATGATTTCTTCTCGGTTGTTATCCTTCTATTCACTATATAAATAGCCATTAATATTCTTGAGCCAAATACTATATTATCTTATACTGCGATAAGTTCAGGATTATTGCAATGAATTGGTTTTTCAATTTTTTGCGCGAAAAGAAACTACGTTGTATCCAGTTAATGATTATACTATATTCATGATATAAACCAATAGTAATTAAAAATACGAGAAAACAAAATAAGTTCTCTTTGTTTTCGTTCGTTTTTTTCAGTTAACTGTTTTGCTTCACAAATTTTTCATAATTAATATAATATTAATCCCAAGAACGTTGCTATCCGATTTTTATTAGTACCATAATGATTATTTAATAATAGCTCGATTAATTAAAAATACTATTCTAGTGATGTTACAATCGAAAAGCAATATTTAAATAATATTTAAGAAGAAAAATTCTCGTAGCATTAATGCATTGGTGACTAATGAATTTTCAATATAGATGAACGTAGATGAAACAAATTAGTTTCAGAGTAAGACTCATATGAGTTTTTCAATGCGAGAAATGGCATTTAGTTTTAATGACGAAAATAATCAACAACTTATAATACACTAGTCTACAGTAGAGCGAAAATTTTTTTTAATTTAGAAAAACGTATAAAAAATACGAAAGTTTTGAAATTTCAAAACGAAAGTTTCCGAAGCAAAATTTTGATGAATATGATTGTTAAGCCCGCAATATTTACAAGTGCAGTACATTATAAAGAGACGTACTGATGACTGACTATAGTAAGCCTTTCGACACGTCATCTTAATAGATGCAAAAAAGATTAGTAAATCGAGAATACATTGATTGGTACAAGCTCGCATTAATACAGGAACCTCGAGAAAGTCTACATCATTATGCTGGGAGGTTTTTCATAAAATAAACCTCCTTATGAAAAAGCATTTACTTGCCTAAAATGAGGCCCGTGCTTGTACTAATGACAAGGAAAGGGATGATTCCAAGAAATACTGGCAATGAGCAAAGTTTCGAGTACGTTTCAATTTCTCACGGGAAAAAAAACTTCGCAGGACCTAAAGACAGAACCAAAAAAATCCATTTGCTCAGTCCTTTAGCAAAGTTCCTTCTCAACTTCTAATGCATGTTATTATATCTACGTTCATCTGATTTTCGCTCTATACGTAGCCAGCTTCCAATCTTTTCTACCTTGGCATTCGCAATGATCTTTTTCAAAACAATCATTAACGAAAACGCGAACACCAATTGCTTAATTTTTTTTAGACGTTTTTCGCCGCGTTTTTCAGACACGGAGTTCGTTTGGGTGAAATTTTACGTGAACGTTTTGTTCCAATCTTGTTTCAAGATTGGGTTCTTCACCATTGTTTTTTGACATTTTGTTTTCAATGTCATTCAATGTCGAGACTTATTTGACAGGACACTTATTTTTTGATAACCGTTTCCTAGATATGATAACTTCGAGCATTTTTTAATACTAACAGTTAGCACAAATACAAATATCATAGCTATTTCTATAATTAATGTGTTCTCTTGACTCTATGCATTGAAAAAGTTTTTTTACAATGATAAATAGAAAATCATACACTAGAAAACCCATTGTTTTACGGATAATTATATGTATATTAAAAAAGTTTGACAGCATAAATTCGTCTTTCAAAATATGAAGTTTTGCGAGAATGATAAGATAACTGCTATTCATTCTCCAACATTTGGAGAAAATTCTCCATAATACGACAATGTAACGTATTATCCTTAAATTATCAATATTTTAAAAATATGACTTAATTCATTGTTTTATAAATTATTAATATTTATTAAGGATTGTAGACTTATGAAATGAAATGATAAAACTTAAGGAATCTGAAAATTAACAGGTTTGTAAATTGAACTTATAATGTATTTTGAATCAACAAAAGAATATCTTAGATCGTTATTATTTTATCAAAATAATCAATTTAACAAAATTAGACATACATCATAAGGGCTTGAATCTAAATACATACACATGTTCATAAAACGTAAGTCGATTATTATTATAGATGTATTTTCGACAAGTTGTAGTGCGAATTTTAATGAGAAAATTCAGTATAAAAGGGAACATTTTCTATTATTCTCTGTCTAGCACTGACCCTTGCATAAGCGCAACTACTGGATCAGAGCTTATTTCAACCTCGTAAATATTTACGCACGTAGCTGCCGCTTCATCGCATTTGCATGTCGAATTCCCTAATAATTTTTGAATGGGCGTGTACATGGAACTGCTTGCGCGGCTTAAATCCATAGATTCATGGGATCGCGCAGTGCAATATTCGCACTGCATTTACGAGTGCATCTGTGTATATACATATATCAACATATTTATATGTATGCGGTTAACAATATATAACATATATAACACATGGACCGAGACCCAATATTTAAGCCGACCTTAAAATACGGAACTTTCGCTGCCGATCTCCTTATCAGACAAATCTCTAGCCATATTCAAAATTACGCTAAAAGGAATAACGCAACCATTACTGCTTTAGTCATCTTTCGTTGTTCTTTTAACTCTAAAAATCTTTTTTGATTACGTCATTTTACCCAAAATTTTTTTCCATTAACTATCAACAAACGTAACCATAAATTCGTGTAAATATCTATGACATGAGAATACCTGACTTATTTATTCAACTTCAAATTATTATGTATATTTAATACAAAGAGATTCCTAAAATTATCAATTACCTTAAAATTATCTTAAAAATCAATTTTCGTAGATAAGACGTTATCTAATAAAAAATACTGAAAAATTGATTTTTCTCACAAATAAGGGATTGTAATGATATTCACCGCAATTGTAAATGTAAAATTATGTTCTACGCAACTCTGATCACCTAATATCATCTTATATTATATGTTCAAAGCACTAATTAAATTTTAAATATTTTTAAAATAATTATTTTGCTATAATTTTGCTAATTTCTAGTAACATATTGAAACAAATTTTTTAATATTTTCAATTATACAATTATATAATATAATAATTTTATAAAAATCGTATTTTTCATCTTCGAATTTTTTAAAAAAATTGTGTCATACAAGTGCTTGTAAAAGTCCCATATTCTATAACGTCAAAATTTTAAGTAAATAATGCAGATATCTCTTATTTTCAAAACAAATACTTTTTATTTCTTGAAAAATCATGAAATTGTCAAACCTCTTTTGTAAGTAGTGCTTCACAATCTTGTAGTTTGAACGAGCAAATTTGTAAACGAATTCGAAATTTAAAATGTAATTTACTAGTACACAAAATGATGTATAACCGATTGAACTTTACCGCTAATGACGATGGAAGATATAATAAATCATAACAGCAAAGTAAACGTATAAATTTGTACAAGTTGAGCAAGTACAGTTGGACCATAATCGAGCACATAACCGATTTGATTCTATCGCTACAGGTGTGCCATTGATGAAATAATCACACCATCAAATGTTTTACTTAAGCGTGCATAATGTTTAATAATGAATCAGAGTCGTACGTTCCTTAAGTTTAATTTTAAAGGCCTATCGATGAATACAAGTCGCATACTTTAGGCAATAATTATGAAAATAATAGAATTTTTATTCACGAATAATAGCTTTGAATAAGTCTGCAATATATAATGCCGTAAAATAATCAATGCCGATGAAAAAAATTCATTTAATAGAAATGGTGATTATTGTTGTACGAGGACTAATTGAAAAACGATTGTTTTGAAATAATTTTTTCACAAATATTTAAATAATAAACAAACTTTTTAATAAATTGATTCATGCAAAGGAAAAATACTTTCTATTCATATTTACTAAATTTCAAATACCTATCTTTTACAATTTTACAGAAATTTATTACAATGCATAAAAAGAATACGTAACTGTTATCTTTACTATTTATTTAAAGACGATCCTTATGAAATATATAAAATTTTTTAGATTTATTAACAATATAACATTGTTTTTATCACTTATAATTTCAACCTGATCGTACATCATTTTTAAACACATTTCACATAAAGTGAAATTTTTCACATTTCTTAAAGTTATTCTAGCTTAAGTTTCGTTTTTCACTAATAAAGTGTTTTTTATTTTTTTAATTTGAACATTTTGATACGTTGCTCGCTTATTGAGATCATTATAATATCATTGTAAGTACAGCATCGAACAAATTATAGCTTGCTTGTATTATTATATGTATTTTTATAGAATTCACTTACTAACATAGTAGTATTATTTTATTAATATTTTTCTTAAGATTTTTACCTCTTTTGTCATAAAAAAAGCATATAGAATAAAGTACAATTCATGCAACAGTCGAACATTGTTTAAAAAAATATATAATTATTTTATTATTACTCATTTTTAATTTTGAGTAATAGATAAAATTTAGCTTCTTTTTTATTATTATCAAACTTCTTTCTATCGAATAAGAATTTTTAATAATCATTTTTCTGCTTTCTGCATCAGCTAATATATAGACTAATGTACAGACATTCTCATTTTTATTTTCTTGTGATTCAAATAGAAGGTAATAGAGCTTGGTTATGAACATTGGAACATGACATAAGTACTGCGTGTTGTTATCATTACTTATATATTATGATTATAGTAGATGACATGAAATTAGATTTTGGTATGTCCAAGTCTAATCTAACCTGGAATTAAATTAATTTGTTTACATGATAAAATGCCTCGCAATGCAATGCTAAGGAATATAGTTAATTTTAATTAAGCATTACCAATTTGCAAGCAGTGATTTTTCACAGTGTTAAAAAATCTTAATCTTTTATTATGTTATTTATTATAAAAAATTCTATTTTTAAGATTATATAAGTATCATAAAAAATAATTCGCTAGTAAAGGAGGTTCACTCACTAATTGTATGTGCCCAGTCTATTGTACCAATCATTATGTCGATTATCTCTTACAATACATTTAAATTGGCTAGTTATAAAAGTCTCGATAGTTTTATTAGGTGATGTAAATTAAAAATGGTATCGCTATAGATAACAGATCTATGTAGAAAGTTATGATGCTCAAAAAATCATAGCATTGCTAAAAATGATGATTATCTTTGAAAATTGTTTTACGTATGAATTGACTGTGCAATAAAAACATCATCAACTGATTAAAATACACCAATTAAAAGTGCATCTACGCAGCATAAGTACATTTGGTCAAATTACAATGGATGACGCTGTAGTAAATATTTATTCAAAGTACACGAATTGTACTAGAACGGGGTGCTAATGAGCAGCGTCTTAGATATAACTGTAAATGTATATAATTATCGGGCAAAAATGTTGTCCTAGTAGTAAATCGCAGTAATGATGGCTTCGAAGAGTGTTACGAACTGCAAGGAATCCTTGACATCCTACGTGTGCAAAATTGCACAGATCCACACTCGAATGTGCGCCGCGAAGGAAGTTGACGAAGGAAGTGTTACACTGTAATTCGGGCATCGTGTGTAAATCGGAGCCCTTAAGCCGACAGTATCATCATATATCCCTAAAACCCCTCACAGTATCCCATCACCTATTACTACGTTTGCACTTGACTTTGACTCAACTAGCTAGAAGACACCTTTTGTCCACCTTAATGAAAACTTTAAACTTTATTACTCGATCTGTATGAAATGCGAGCTCAAAACGATAAATTGAGCTATACCAACGCCAATGATAATATATGCAATACTTACGAAATGTTTGGAATATTTTTCAATCATGAATACACTAACTAAAATATACCTTGATATATGGTTCTATTCAAATTTATGTTTTAATCATGTCTGAAGTGTATATATACACCTATATACCTCTGTGTGTGTGTGTTTGTGTGTGTGTGTGTGTGTGTGTGTGTGTGTGTGTGTGTGTGTGTGTGTGTGTGTGTGTGTGTGTGTGTGTGTGTGTGTGTGTGTACACTTGTATAGTTTATTTCGTAAAATGGGAGCTTTTTGTAATAAGTACTTCATAAATTAATTTTCATATTGTTCTATGAGTACATCTCTAAAATATAAAGTCAATTCATTGACTTGATTACTATATACGATTAAAGTGCAATTAAATTATTTTAAAAATCAAGTAGGAATTTAACGTAGCTATTAAAATTAAAAAAGAAATTTAGGCTTAATTAACGATGATGTTAATACTACTATACAAATCAATATATGCAATAACTTTATAAGATAAAAAGTAATAGGAAATACGATTTTCCATTATTTACAACGATAAACAAACT
This sequence comes from Kradibia gibbosae, assembly GCA_018907135.1. NCBI lineage: Eukaryota > Metazoa > Arthropoda > Insecta > Hymenoptera > Agaonidae > Kradibia > Kradibia gibbosae. The sequence continues at coordinate 40,009,687 of JACCHX010000001.1, forward strand.
TTACATTATCCATTACCAAAATTATTAAATACACTCTGCTAACGGACTAAAATAATTTTTTTTACAAATTTATTGTTATCACATTCTATGTTTCAAAGAGACAAACACTATTAATATTACAATAAACCTAAGAAAAACTTGAATATATATAGTGTATATTCTTATAAATTATTAAAACGTATTAAAACAATAGGCAATATATTTTTCATACGTCTTACATCTGTTGCACCCTGCTATTAAACATTAAATATAAGATTGCATTAGTTATTCATCATGCATATGTGCGTATCTTACCCTATGCTAGTGGGTGTCTGATTTAAAGATGCAGTTCGCGTTATGAATGCAAAAAAGTCCATATATTTCAAATTTAGATAAGAATGCACAATCTACTCGTCTAGCCGCTTACAAGCCGTGCAAAATTTTTAATCATAAAACTTCAAGTAAGCTCGTAATTTTCAACTTAGTACAATAGAAACATTGCTAGCAACATGCTACAGTTGGATTTCCTCATCATCCTTGAGTGAACGCCGTAATTCGCTTACTTTTCGCAGGAGCAATTAATAGCTTGAACGCGAGCGAACAACTGAGCACGTTAAATATCATACGTCCGCTTGGGTTGTAAGAGAGCAGTTGGGGAGAGGAAGGCGGACGCTTTCATTGAAAAGCTCGCTAAGAGCTCTATGATAAAACGTGTTCGGCTTATGTATGTGATCACGACACCAGACTTTGCATCTCTCTCTCTCTCTCTCTCGTTCTTTCTTATATATATAAACGTATATCATTATTCATTTATCTATCTGTTCTCCCACACCCACCCCTTCATGCGCTTTATCAAAATTTGTACGGGCAAAATCGAAAGTTGCGAAAGTACTGGCCTTTCGCCTCTCGCTTGATCAATGAATCCTCAATGAGAGCCAGCCAATACTTAACCCGGTGAAACTCCAAGAGTATTTGTACCGCGACAACGACAGATGGTCTCACTGACTCACTGACTCACAGTCTCGTGGCTGCTCCATGCTTCTGACCCCTTCTATCCCCCCTGAGCTGCTACCGCCGCCGTCGCTGAGTCTTTGTGCGCCCCGGGCAAAGACAAAAGGAGAAAACGTCGCCTCAACCTTCTATTCGACTGCCCCCTCCGCTCCTCCTACTACACCAGCTCTGCTATGTCGGGCCCTTCATTTCGTCAGCTTGCCTCTTTACTACCCTGATTATTTTATCAAGGTAATACCTGAGGATTGCTCGATCCGAAAGCCTCTCACATTATCAAAAAACCATTATCCGGGCTCGAACTTCTACATTTATTACCAATCATTCAACTGCAATGCGCAAACCTCTACTGTTCAAGATTTACGCCTTGGATTAAAATTCCGAAACTTTCGGTGCCCCTTTTCCAATGAAATTTCCTTGAAAAAGTAATTCGCGTTGAACATGACACTACATTTTTTTCTTTTCAAAACTATCTGTTATCGTAACTGTTTTATTAGTCTAAATAATATATTTATCTTCTTAACTTAACAAATGCTTTAATGTCGACGGTCATTAAATCATGCATGATCATTTTGCTTACAGATTTATCATTGCGTCCCTTTCACATTCATCTCAATGCTTTTAACTGACTAGTCATACTAAAACTTTCCAACTATTTGCTTTATGTTCCAATTTTTTAATTTAAATATCTTTGCTTGTTTTACAAATTAAATTTATAGACAAAATCCAAAAATTATATATTTTAAAAATACAAAATATTGGTACAATATACAAATATTATAAAAATAATTGGTCAAATAGTTGTTGTATTTCCATCATTAAATGCAATAAAATATATCAAAGTCTTTAATACTTTTATACGGTAATTATAGATATTCGTTTACAACGTTCTCATAGTTAATTGCGTAAAACGATATTTCACAAAATTACTATGTAAAAAATTGATATATTAAAAAAAAAGTTTGTACTTTCAAACAATAGTTTTTAAGCAATAAAGACAAGGAATTTTTGGTTATTTTAATTTTATAAAAGTAATAATAAATTTATTCTTAATGGCATAAAAAATTATAATTATTGTAAAAAAATTACAGTTAAAGCTATTTCCAAAAATGGCTTTGCAATCCATACTTATAATTTTTTTTTTTGTAATGACTTACAATAAATTTCACACATATATTACGGCTTGGCTCGACTTTATATGCAGTGTGAGTATACACATAAAATAGTATAGAAGAATGGATCAAGATTTGAATAATTTATTTTTATCTTTGATGAAGATGTGAAAACTTAATGGCGAAGTCATCGGCCCTGAATAACTAAATCATCAAATAATTACGTTGGCTTAATGCTCAACTTACTAGATCCATATGGCAATAAAAAAAAAAACAAAATTATCTTACCCAAATCATCTACCGCTGGGTCTGAAGCATCGTCTCTATTGTATCACGAGATTTACATTAATTAGCAATCTATTAAACGTGCTATATAATATTTCTTCTCGAGGTCAATATTTATGTGATATTCGCAAATTCTGAGTACAACAAAATCAGCCGAGGAGGTCGATTAAAATTCCCTAATTGCGTAAAAGCGCGCGTATAGCTCGTGTTCTTAAAGGCCGAAATAGAAGTGTAAATTCATTGTTTGTCGCATCGACTTTGCTAATTTTGATTCCACAAGAAGGACACATGGTGATGGATAAAAGTCGGTCAGTTATGCCATTCCGGACATTGAATCAGAACGCTCTTAGAGCGCAAGTTACAAAAGTTGCGATTTAAACGCCGCTTACGAGTAATATACAGGCAATATAATGCTAAATATCAAAATTTTAATATCCCGTGGCTTGTATTCCAAGATTCAGTTGAAATATTTGGGGCACAAAAGATACGCTTAACTGGTGGTCGCTTAACTCCAGCGCTAATATCTGAAAATTTAAGCCTTCCGAGTCCTTTGAAATTCACCTCTATCGACTTGCCTGTAACTCTTGAAAATCTTTACATAGTTGACTCTTAGACTAATAATCATGATTAAAATCACTTCTATTTTGATATAAACCGATTCGCGAATCGTTTTTCTTACGAACAACAAATATAAATAATTAATTCAGTTACAATCATTCATGAACATCGATACGTCAACCGATGTATCATCGTTAAAGCTCTTTCGGAACGAAAATCAAGTTCCTGTTTTTCGTTTTAAAAACATTTTTCAGTAAAAATTAGCTTATATTATAAATGAAACATGTATTTGAAGTTGATTTGAGTTTGTCGGCTCACTTTAACTCCAGCAAAGTTTATTTACTAAGCTTAAAGAAACTTAATTATAAGAATCTTATCAAGAACGTCCGTGTATAAGAATTTTAATGTAATTGAATTTCCAATCTGCGCTTCGTTTCCATATATTCTAAAAGTACGCCTTTATGTTATTGTTTAATTTATGGATATTTAATTATGGTATAATAGATATCTATTATTTTTAATAACAAAAATTTTGGCAACAACGTATTAAACACTTTGATTTTGTATTAAACATTTGTATTCTATTAAACACTTTTATCCGATCTTTAAGAATTTGGGAAAATTAGAAGCAATTATTTCAGTTGAACTTGAATTTCTTCTAATTAATTTAAAACAAATCCAATGTAAATTATTTTTTAGTTTAACGATACTAAGCTTCAAAGCATATATACCCATTTTAATGGTTTATAACGAGCAACTGTAGTTTCCCTAATTTTAAATTCCCTTTGACACTTCCTATTTTAAATAATTCGAAATGTAATATAATGAAGAAAATTCGGGTGAATTTAAAGAGCTTGATTATTTATACCAAATTTATTGCATCATTAAATATAATTTCATTGTCACTTCAAAGATAAACTTTATGTCGACGAATATTTAATAAAACTACTTCACCTTTTAAATACAAAAATTTATTAATTAAGAAAATTTTATTTATTATCTTCATCGATAAATTATGAGTATACTATATCGATTATTACAAGAATTACAAACGATATTTGTCAGATTACTCAAATGAAAAATTGAAACCATGAAATATAGCTTTTCTATAAATATTTAGATCTGCTCGAACATAAAAGACAAAGATTATTAGACGTCAACGATCATAAGAATACTTCATTTATGTTATAGTACTTCTATGCCTGTAATAATTTGAGGTTTAATAAAAATAGTACCATCCTTTTACTTATTTCAAATAAATAGGGACGTTAAGGAGATTTGCGCATATATAATAAAGTTCACAGTTAAATTGATGATTTAAAATTGACAATATATGTACTAAACCACAACAGGAAAAAGATGGATTTCCTGAAAATCTAACAGAATATTTCTAGAATAAAGGATTTCGAATATTGATGTATAATTATCTCTATGAATTATCATTATCAAAAAACGTTTTATAAATATAATATAGACTACTTTCGTATTCAAAGGATTGAATATAACGGTTAATTTGAATACTTTGATAATTGAAAACATAGTGGAATCGTATCTGTTTTAAAAGCCATTTATTTATTTAGCTCGACGGAATATTATTAGTGAAAAAAAATTATATAAATAAAACTAAAATTGACACTAATATTAATAAGAAAAAATACACGTAAATATGTATTTTTCCTTGTAATACGTTTCCCTGAAAAGCTTGTGAAAATCTTCTGAAACTTATTTCATTGCGACCATGTAAAAGTATATAAAGCTTAAATCAGTACAATAATGAGAAGTTTTATTTTTCCGAAAACACGTTGTATTCTGTGAAATGTTTATTTCGCAATAAATATTTCCTTGAAGTGAGAGAGGGGGAGAGGCGGTGAGAGGGAGTGAGAGGGAGGGAGAGGGAAAGAGAGAGCAAGGGTGAGAGTCAGTAACATACATTGTCTTTAACCGAAAATTATAGCACATTAATATTTCATTGGTACGCGGATTTTATTTTTGGATACAAATGCAGTTCTATATTTATCAGAGCAGATTATTGTTTTATCTCGATGATTTTGTCAACAATGACGCTATCAAGGCCTGGTGCTGTTAATTTAATGTCTCGAATTATTTATCTCTTATATAAAAATCGTGAAACGGGTTCATGAGTATCGGATAAATTGAGATTAACTTTGTTTGCGGGCTTCAACAAAAGATGTAGCAGGCATCGGAAAGCCGCGGAATGGGTAAATAAATATCTTCATTGTTCTTATTATATCTTTACATATATAACAGCTCAATACGTATACGTAGAAATGTGCAACGTGTACTTGCATGTTCGTAGCTTCCGGATGCATGACTTTAATTAAACGAAGCACATTAGACAGTTTGAGTGCTGCAAACCGCATCATATCCACGCTTATTAAGACGAAACAAGCACTTACCGGGGCAAAAAGGTCAATTTTCTTCTTCCTCTAGTTCTCTTCGCTTACCGTCTACCACTACTACTACTAATGAGCTATCGTCTTGTATGTTTAACGGCCACACAAGTGTCTACATGTATGATATGAATTTAATTACCACCGTTGACATTGAATAAGCGTTATAATTATTTGGGGTGTTGAAATTCCAAATTTGTCATACAACCAGAAGCTAATCATAAAGCTTTGTAATAACTCTTCTATATGCACTTAATTTTATAACGAAAATTTGTTAAAAAAAACTTATGGTTCGTTATAAAACTGCAGATCGCAATGTTCTATTAAATATCTATTTCTTAAGGTATCGATAAAAAGCTGAAAGTAAAAAAATACATACCTTACAGTATCTTTAATTAATATAATAATTATAATAAATTTATCAATTTTCTGTAAAATTTTTAAATTTGTTAAGAAAAACTACATTGTACTTTTTATATATAATCGTAAAGGGTATTAAGTGCTTGGTAACTTTTAAAGTAAAATTCCGTAACAATTTATGAGAACTTCATAATACAAGTACCAATCTTAATAAACGCACAAACTTTTAGTAAATATTCTTTACTTATTTCAAGAATATTACATTGCGTAAATTTAATATTTTCTTATTGAAACGTTGACTTTTAAACTTTTGAAATAAGGGAAATAAGAATATTTACATTTTATCTTAATTATAATGAAAAAAATTTGATGAAAACTTGACGTTGAACTTAATGTTAAGACCGAGTCTGGAATAAAGGAAAATTTTTTGTCAATAAGAAATAATATGCATAATTTTTCAATTTAGCGATGTTATTTGTTTTAAAAAGCTATAAGCAACATTAACGTTTCCTATTTTACATAAATAGTTATTTTAAGAAATAAGTGTCCGAAGGATTTAGCCATTTATGAATTTATACGATCTATTCATAAAAATTTGAATGTCTGAATTTCTCAGTGAATTCTTTATACAAATAAAAAAGAAACGTATAAAAAAGTAGAATAAGAAAAAATAAAGAAGAAATTTTTCGAACGGCAACTAGAATTCCTATAACTTATCGTCTATAAAATGAGAAAATCAAAATTTTGAAGTGTGATCACAATATAATGACTGCAAGTGACAATAGAAACAAGACATAAGTTAGTCGAATTTATAATAGCCATGTAGGGAAAGTCGCCGAGAAGTTTCTCTATCTGTTATCGTAATAATCTGCGTAAGAATCATTTATTGATCTATTGGCTTCAAAAATTGAATACTATTTTACGCTAATATAAGTGAGTAACGGGCCAATAGCGATGCATCCTTTGCGACCGCGAGGCAAGAAAATATCTTTTAAAGTTTAAAAATAATTCTAAGAGTAAGCGAAAAAGTTTTTCCATTATGCAATGGACACGAGAGAAACGAGGATAACAGTAAGAGATGTCTACTGCAGTTTAAGGAAAAAAGCGTGAACTATTGCCGACGGCACCCAAACCCAAGGGCAAATGTCCCTGGTTGTCATTGTTGGCGCATGTCGATTTCACGGATTGTGAAATTAGTCAGAGCATAAGGTGAGACCCCCGGGGCTCGCCCGGTGCCGAGTTCCTTACTCGGCGGCACTGCCCGAAGCTCACCACGTGAATTATACCACTGCGGCCGGACACGGAGGCCGTTTTACACGTGGCAGTGTCGGGCTCTAACCTCACGGCTTCTTCGGCGAGATGCGCCGAGCGAGTGGCCCATATCTCCTAGGAGTACTGATTACCCAGAGATATGTCGGAGGGATGAGGTGACGAGATCATCCACCTTTTTTTAACGGGAATCGGATGGACTTAGTTCGGGCTGACGAAATTTTGTTTCGAAGAAGTCACTCACCGACTGTGTCAAATCGCCCTTTTGCATAACAACTCTTGAGCTCTTAATGGGACAAAATCCGAAGGAGGCTACCTCCGATGCAGGTAGATAAGCTCTGTCACGTTAAACGTCCTTGAAGAGGAGAATCAGATGCCATGAGATTCATTGTGTGGGAAATTAAATTAGAGCTGCGTTACAACTGACATATAACGGATCGGTGTTTAAGGCCGCCTGTATCTCTTTAAATTAATAACAAGATAGGATGCTGCAATTTACTCAGGTCTTCTATCACATTTTACGAAAGTTACCGTCTCTGTCGCTCAAGCCAATGTCGATTAGAGGATTTTAATAAGTATGAGTGATTAAGCCGTTCGTCGCGAGCGCCAAGAGTAATAATGCCAAATAATGGCGTTGTCAACTTAAGGGATAAGAAGAGAAGAGTCAACGCTAGCAGCTCGACTTTCTAATGACTGATTCGATGGTCGTTCTATAGAAACTACTTCTATAGAATGCTGAAATAATGGCGTCGTTCTCGGACTTTTGGATAAAAGAGCGCCAGCAATGATATGGCGGTGCATTTCTCGGGAATGACGAAGAGCCGTTGAAATTTACGCGGGCTGAGGCCTTTACAATTAAGCTGGCAACGATCCCCAAAATCGACAGATCCGGGGTTCAACTAAGTCTGCCTGATAAGGGCGTCTTTTCTTTATTTCTTCTATCTCGTAGGAATCGTATCCGTTATACACGTAAGGATAACCGACAGAAGTCACCCTTTGCGAGCGCGTAGGTCTGCACCGCAGTAATAGACTGTAATAACTTTGGCGGCCCGCGTCTCGAGAGCGTTCCCTAGCGTAATTGGGGCCGCGGTGCGAGGGGCGCGAAAAGGGTAATTACTTTAGCCCCAGTGTCTAAGCTCGGAAGGATGAGCCTGGCCTCGCGTGCCTTATAAATTAAGGCCCCCAGAACGGTTGCATGCGCGCCAACTACTTCAATTCCCCCCAATGAATTATTCCGATGCACATTAACTATGTAAATCACTCGGGGCTCGCACTTGCGAGGATATCACGGCTACATAGAAGCTAAGGCTTTCATCCAACGATTCGGAGTCGCGAACAATTCGATCGACGAAGCTTCTTCGATTGGCTTTTTTCTCCCTCGACTGCGCCGTGCTTACATTTTGAATACATAGCAAATCTCCCTTGGAAATTATTCATGCGAGTCCCAGTTTGTTTTCGAAATTTCGTCGACCAGTCAGCTAATTAATTGCAAACTTTAAATATATATATAAGTTTGTTTATGCCAATTTTTCACTTTATTCCAATAGATATATTACACTGGATGTATCCAGATTAATCATCGAAATCAAAATGTTGGGAAATCCATTGCATCGAATAATTAATTGTAGCAACACACGAATGATAAAAATCTTTTGGTACTGCGCTCAACGCATGTAAGGTAGGAACGCATCAAAACGGATCTTTCCGCTTATTACAATTATGATAAATAAATGGGAAAACATTGATAAGTAAATAAATTGGAACCAGAAAGCGTCGAAAGTTTATTCGGAATTGTATTTAGTTCGAAAGTCGATTCATCCCGGCTTGAAAGTTGGTCGAAGTCACTGTTCGGTCAGATATTAGTAAACATTGTAGATGCAACCTTTAGAAAGTTGATCGGATGTAATTTCCGAAAAATACGTCTAGAAGTGTGGCAGGGGGGAAAATAACGGTAGCCGAAAAATACATCGCGGTTGAGAAGTGCGGACGAATACCTCTTGAATTTTTCCATCAATTTTGCGTTATGATCAAGTCGCGAGTATCACCGCCCGCATTTTATCGGCCAAGGCTGAGGTGCCGAGGGAAACCCAAGCGCATGCGCTCTTACGTCTATTATTTCTTGCTGTTATCTCTTCCGCAGCCCTCGTCCCTCCATCCGAAAAATCTCCTGGCAAGGGAATTTCACCCAACGACGCGCACGAGAGTCTTAACGGATTTTTATCGAGGGATTTCTCCTCGCGACGTTTGTGCATAAGCACTTGCCGCCGCCGCCGCCGCCGCCGCCGACGACGACGACGACGACGACGACGGCATATTTGCACGCTCGGCGAGCGATAATCAAGGATGCGATTCGAAGCGACGAACGTGCGATACTTGCCAACGAATCGGGCACGAAGGCAGGAGGGTGACGCGAATCCGGCGGCCAGCTTCAGATTTATTAGCGATGGCCGGCCGGGGACTGAGCGAACACTCGCTTTTTCGGGGAAGGCTCGCGCGTCACCGCGACTGCGACAGAAAATACAGAGAGCCGGCACTTTAGTATCGGCACTTGTCACAAGGTCTCGTCGCAAGAAGGCATCCCTGCGATAGTATATTGGTAAATTTTTGTCTCCTACCGACTGCGGTGTTTACTTGGAAGATCGTGCGGCTACTTTACCGCCATTACAATGCGATTGTTTGAAATTTCGAACGCACTTCAGGAATAACAAGTGCGGCTAATTTATACAAATGTAAAAGCTTTGAATTAATGAAATATTCGACGTTTGCTCGCGCTTTAAAACTTTTAAACGTGTCACGCGCCTTAATTCATATCCGAGCGCTGATAGTTCGTTATTAATTAAATTCCCCTTCAAATGCAGATTATGCTAGATGGAAATGGCCTAATAATATTGACGAGCTCATTAGACGGTCGGGTAATTGGCTTCGGTAGCTTATAAGCTCGTCACGTTGTACCTTTCTGTCATTTTCAGTTTCCCCGATGGCATGTGATGCTCTGTCCAGCATTAGCTTTAATAAAAAAAATATCTTTTTTAAAACGGGTGGACGAACCGTTGGTCCACGCGAAACTGACTGGATATTTGATATTGATTTATTTATTTGATTTCGCGGCATAGAACCTCTTTCACATTCCAGTCAGCCCCAATGAAGTTCTCACAAAAGAAAGAGGAAGAGGCGTAGAGAATCCACATCAGTTGTACTCGAGTTAGTGGCGGCACATTTTCACAAGCGCGATCGCTTCGATGCAGGCCTAAATTAGCCGAAGCGATGTAAGAAGAGTACCGTGATTTCGTAGCTTCTCCTCATCTGAGCGCCTCCCTTCTAAACATTTTGAATTTATCGCGTATCGATCTGACAAGAGCTGACATACGGATGACAATGAAGCCTTTGGTTGGTTCGTCTATCGAGCAAACGAAAGTGATTGTCCTTACATTTTCCGTTACTTGTATAAGATCAATTCTAAAATCGATTTTTACTTTCATTGGCATTACTAAAGAAACGTTAGTTTCATATTTGTAAATCGAAATACTTATTTAAACTAAAGACACTCATTATTTTTTGTTATGTAATTCATTCTGTTTATTTTTGCTCCCTTCTTTAATAATCATTACTCATATTTAAATCTTAATTACGCAATCTCTTCTACTCTGAAACTATAAAAGTTTTCCAACTATACCAAAATAATAATTTATGTTTCTGTTTTAAATTGATTTCAAAATCACATGTAAAATTCTAAAAAATCTAATAGATTTACCAAGTTGACTTAAAAAATTTTATTTGCGAGCAAAAATATTGCAGCAACAGCATACTTATTTAAGTTGAAATAATTTCTATCAGAAGAAATTATTAGTGAAAATAAAACAAGAATACAAGAATTAATTACATTTTTTTGATAATATTTTCATGTGTATTGTTCTTGTCATTGAAATGTAATTTCTTTGATTGGTAATATATTCGATACAAATCTGAAAAATACAATACACTTTTCTAAATTTTATTAAATATTAATTATTAAATTATATAATTATAAATATTAATTAATTAAATTAAATATTAATTTACTGATAAATTATCCATATTTGTTTAATATAAATATTTTTTAATGAAAATACATCCTCTGTATAATTTTAAATTAGACCAATAACTTGTACAATTATATTGCTTAAGACAAACCCCATTACTATATTATGCACTATTCTAAATATTTCAAGAAAGTCGTAGATATTTAATGTTATATTTAATGTCGTCTAATTTATTGTTAATAAAACTTTAGTTTCATTAACATGCCTTGAAAATTGAATAAAGAAGCAAAGTTGAACAAAGCAAATTGCATTAGTAAAGATGATAATATAATTTATAATGTTTTTAGCGAACGTAATTTAAAATTAACGAAATAAGCTGATGGAATAAGGCTAATGAAATAAAATTGTTGTTTAAGAAAGAGCGCTTAGGAAGTAAGCGTAGGTTGATTTTTGTTACAAACCATTTTCAATACTAGTTACCATCGGTGATAGAAAGATTACTGAAATATTATTACTTTATTGCCCTGCGTATGTAGAAACGAAAACCAGTATCATACGAGAATTCTCATTTCAATATCAGTCGTGATGAACAATGCGAGAGCAAAATGGTTAATCCTCAAGCCGCTCGCGTGTATATTCCTGACTGGCTTTGCCATGAATGTTGTAGATTCTACACTTTACATTATCTAAATTCAATTACGTAAATATAGCTTAAGTTTAATCTGTTGATTGTGTGCAAGTGCGAGTGATTTTTTTCCGAATTCGCAATATCCAATATCTTTTCCGTTCATGCACGTATACAAATATAAAAGGATGAAAGCTAGTCGTAAAAAAAGTATTAACTTAAATCACAAGTCAACCTGCAGTACGTATGTTACAACCAATGGAAGTTTATCGAGTATTAATTTACAAGTATAAAAGTCACCTTACTTGTAAAGAAATAATACCATAGCGCACTTGTATTAGTAGGCGCATCATGGAATGGCAAAATGGGTTAGCAGGCGGGCGCAGAAACAGAAAAGAGGAGCTTGTCATTAACACCCACACAATCAAAAGGCCTAAATGATTGTCTCTGCGGCAGCTGTTGGCATCAGCAGCATCGGCTCATGCGATCGCACCAGGTGAAGCCGGATTTTGACACGGCAAGGAGGTTAAAGTGTGCGAGGGAGGCCGAGACCAAAAAAGCCTCTCAGGATGTTAGCGGGTAGCGGGTGTGAGATGGCTCAACGAATCGTCGGAATTCCAGAGAATAGATCGGAATTACAAGCAGACGAGCCCCTTTATCGAACAGCATTATGAGAAGCGATGGGAACGTAGGGGCGGAGACTCACAGCCGAGGCGCGATATAAATAAGCCAGCGACACCCGCAGGCACGCGGATGCGCAAAACGGAATATTACGTGGCGTTGCGAGACGTGTGTGCGTCCGACGCCCGGAGACCAAGATCTACGAGGAAGATCACTCGGGGCGCACGTGCCTCTTTCGTCAAATTGAATTTGAGAGCCCAGGACCCGAGTCTTTGTGCCTGCGAGATGGCTTTCCACGCGCTTTGCGGTTGGCACGAATGGGTGCCGCCGAGTGGAAAAACGAAATCCAGGGAGGCTTCCGCACGCGGGAAAGTCGCGATCGACGCAGTTGTATTTATCGAGGGTTCGCTGGATATTGGGGCCGTCGCGGATTGCCTGGAAGAAACTTCTCTTCGACATTTCTTCCACTCCCAATTTTTGTACCTGATGGAATTTCTGTTTGAATCGTGTTTGAATCTACAGTCTGAATCTCTTTTATTGAAAGACACTCGATTATCGGCTCAACGCTTTATGTCTGAGTTACTCAACCTGGTAAACTAATGATAAGATATTTTTAGGAAATTAGCTTTTGCTTCGTTTTTTATGACTTTCTGGAACTCGTCCCTTCCTCTAGACTCGCTTATCCCGTACATTTTATTACTTTGATTTTGTTTCTTCCAGGAGGCTCATACGTCATTTTGATCGTTTCATCTCAATTCTAACGAACATTTTTTTTTTAATGTCCAGACTTTTAACTGCTCTAAATGACTTTTTAATTATATCATTGAGGGAAAAAATAGTAAAATCCTGAAATAAAGTATTTCTGATCACTTCCGTTCATCAAATCCAATAGATTCGGCAGTAAAAAATTACGTCCAAGACTGTCTGCACTATAATGCATATTATATAACTATATTATATAACTATAATACATAAAGGAAATACTAATCGTATATCCACCAGAAGCTATAAAGATCAACCTTTGTTTCGTACACAAAAGATTTAGGACTTGTATACAATACGTTGTAATATGAATTGGTACAGATGTGAAAATTATGGATACCCTAACATTTGGTTTAGAAATATTTTTAATTTTACACTAGCGACAGAAAAATTGGAATCTAGTTAAACTTACAAGTGAAACGGGTATAGAATAAAGATAGTTATCTTTAAAAAGCTAATCAAAATTGATTGATTGGTACCATGTTTTAAGTAAAATGTCTCGTACAAATATTCTTGATATATTCATTGATGAAATTTAATTTTCCCGCGGCATTAGAATGTGAATGTATGATAGTCTTTTAATTAACGAAAAAATTGATAAAATTCTACGCATAATATAAAGTAAATATTAACAAAACAATAACATTATCAATAGTGAAACTTTTTGTAAATTTTTTCTCGTAATACAATATAAATTTAGTTTTGGAGTAATTTAGCTCGAAGAGAGATACATAAATATTATACATTCCGTAAACGCTTTTTAATTTTTTCGCGGGCTCTTTTTGCAATACAAATAAGAAAGAGAGAAGGGGGGGAGAGAATGCGCAAGTGTGCCTTTAGAATAACAGATATTAATTTATCATTACACATCAAGTCGAACAATATAAAAATATTGAGGTGCGATGATTCATGAAAGAAAATATCACGGGGATGTCTGAATGAAAAAAATTAGCCGTTATAAATGATAAGAGCCTCAAGTGCTTCTGATTAAAAACAGGGTTACCACTTGATGCACAAGAGGAAGTTTTTGAAAGAAGCTGTGGAGGAGATAATCCAAGTCTGTTACTGTACTATTAGTCTTGCTTTCTGCAAATTTGTTATCAGCTGCCTGGGGCTGTTGCCTTTTAAGTAGACGCTACAACATTGTAATCGTTCGCGAAGAAGCTCTTAATGATCTCGGGGCATCGAGCACCTGCCATTTCATCTTGTCTATCGCGATAAATGTCTTGTCCTCTTCGCAGAATATCTTGCTACATCTAGATGCTGCCGCCACAGAAGCATAACGAAGATCTTACCTGTATCGCTGTACATAAAAAGAGCAAGACACTCTTCATGCGGACGTTTCGGTGATTGACACTTGTTTCGCAACCCTAATATACTTGAAGTCAAGAGTCCGGAGCGTCTGCATAATGATTCATACATGTTCGATAACAATTGTGTCAATAGTACTCTGTAACGTTTAATATTAATTTGATGCTTAATCTTAATTAGATTTACCGTGCATCTAAATGAGTACGCGGGTGCTTTCTTTATCATTATTTACTATGGTCAGAAGAATAATTGTTTTAACGATAAATCATTTACAAAGCCGGAATTTTTAATATTACTCAAGTTCACAATCTACTTTTAAATTGTATTAAATTAAATTCAAAGCACCCAGCATCTGCAAAGTCTGCAAAGTATTTGAACGGATGTTACAATATTATTGCAACACTGTCAGTATGAACTGGCAGATATTTCCTTAGATGTTTATTGCTGTGAAATATAATAATATTAACCTCCCGATTTCAAATCCAATTAAAAAGTTTGTCATTTTCAAGTAAAATAAAATATAATTTGGGAGAGCGACTGCAGTTCTATGGCGATGATGCATCTGCCACTGAACGACCGCCACAGACGTTGAAGTAAGTCAATCGCATGCACTGGAGAGATAAAAATTTCAACGGCGCATTCGTCCGATAAGTACTTTCAAGGAAATAAAGTAATATACACTTGGAAATTTTCGTATCTCCCCGCTTGAGCTCCAACTATACAATAAGACATCCTGGTTCATTATATAGCTAGAAGCGTTTCGCGGGACTCTCGAATAAATAGGCCGCGCGAACAAGTCTGGAGCTCCGCTACTGAATTACTGTATTTTTCTCCTCGGAGCCGCTCCCGTGGCATAAATTACAATTTTAAGTGGAATTTTGTCAAATTTACAAAATACAAGGCTCGCGCAAGCCGAGAAGCAGCGGCGCCCCGCGAGTCTCACGCTCTTTATAATTCCATTAAGTAAACTTGGGAAATTTCCCTCGAGACTCGTCACTCGTCTCACTTCCACGCGTAATTTTCTCTCCGCGGCAACGTCGGCCGCGACTCGTCCGACCGAAGCACCCAACTTCGCAGCGGCGACTCCCCCATTCCTTATCACCCCCTCTTATCCTCCATACCGAATTCGCCGCGATGATTCGTGTATATAAAATTTCTCGACGTGGAACTCCTCATTATTGTTAAATTAAAAGATGCCTCCCTGTGTCCTCCTCCTTACCCCCCCCCTCCCCCCAATCCCTGTCACGCCACTGGTATGCTTCTTTTCCACTGCGTTTTTCCCTTCCTCTTATCAAGGAGCCGCGCCCGTGGACACTTGTTATGCAAATTTTCTTAGCCTCGATGCCTGCATAAATGCTTGGGATAGTAAGTAGCGCCTGGTACGCACAAAGTTGCCTGCCCGATATTAAATGGAGGTCGAATTGCCAATTTGCAGAAGTTTCCTGACATTCTTTCCGGATGGCGAGGCGCCTGCCTTTCTTCTGCAACTTCTTAAAGGATTTCGTGCGCAAATTTTATTGACACCATTTACTGCAAATTCTACTCTCTTATTCTGTAAATTTATCCGTAAATTTCTGTGCGGAGCTACTGCATTTTGGAATTTCTCTTTAGGACGACACTGCGTGAATACGGTACGCTTTAATCATTAGTAATGCGAATTCCAATTTTTACATTATTCGCCAACATTGTCTAATTCAAAAATATATGCGACGCCAGGTTTTCTCTGCCTCTCAACAGATTTCACCTGGTCCCAGTACCTACTCCCTTCTGATTCGTGCGACTCTCGCCGAGCTCTAAACGTAACGCCGCACCATCCTTCCGTCGATGTACTTTTGACGGAGAATCCACGTCGTTTTTCGCGTGTCTGCAGGCTAACTTCATTTCACGCGTCGTTAAATACGAGTAGATTCGGGCAAAGGTAGCCCATCAGCGTATAATCGATTCTTGTGCCGTCATCCGACTAGGCTCCAGAGCTACGCTCATTAAATATTTGCCGAGAGACGATCGAGGAGACAGCGACCTTCCATCCCCGGACAGTCCTCGGTCCGATAAGAACAAGTGGGATGGACCCAGGAACTTTGCACTATAAATGCTAATGGCTCGGGCTGCCTGCTCAAAACTTGGCGAACGAAGATTGCCGTTCGCGAGCTGACAACCGTTTCTCCAACTTCCCAAAGACTTGCCGCCTATAATTGAGATAATAGAATTGCGCCGGTGACAATGACGGGAATAGCAAAGCTCAGCGAGTCGAGGCATCAAAACTTTGTCTTGACAGCCATTAATCGCCTCTCTTACGACTAAATTATTTCGCGACGATGTTCCTGACACTCGGACCCGTGATATATGGACCGGCGTCCTCGTGGCCAACGCTGATAAGCCCTATCGTCGGTAAAAATAAGACGATCGAGCAGTCCTCCGACCATTTTCAGATCCGATTGGCCTTCTTCAGTTCTTCGACTAGCGCAGGATTCTTCCGATCCCCGGGGCGACTTTCTAAGTTGTAATTCCCCTCCCCCCAACGCGAGTCAGTTATCTCCGTCGGAAGGGCAGGTGAAAAGCGAGGCTAATCTGCTCACTCGGCTCCTCTGAGATTCGCGCACCGACATCGAGTGGCGAGGAGTAAAACTCACGGTTAGAGGAAAGAGAGAGAGAGAGTGAGAGAGAGAGACGCTCTTCGAGCTCCATTGTGCTCGCTGCACAATTCTTGGAGCGACGTTACGCGCAACGACCTGGCAATTAGCAATCTGTCTTTTTCATTTACGCCTCACGGGTTCTTCATCGTCTTGGTAACTCTAGAACTTTAGGCGTACATGAATGCGCGCGTGTACGCGGGGCGTGACTCGCTGTTTTCCCGAGGGCCAAGATGGAACGCCCGAAAATTGAAATATCGCCGAGACAATGTCTGAAGGCTCGCTATAGGCTCCCCTCGACTCTGATCCTCGCTTACCCCCTTCCTAGGCAAACGTATGTACGCGCCTGGCCGTCTAACTTTGGGGAGTCATTTGAGCTTACGCTACTATCGTTCGATGCTACTTAGTTTTGTGCTCAAAAATACTTTATAACCTCATGCCCTTTCATTTTCTTCGGATTAGTCATTCGCCTCACGTTCCGTACAACTTCCCAAACAATTACAAGTCACGTTGCAATAATAAGACTAATTTTCAAGAACAAATATATTTCAAAAATAATATCAGTGCTTTAATACAGATTATAGCAAACAATTGCCGACACTTAAAACGCTACTTCCTAAGACCAATTCTTAACATTGCTCTATAATTATTGATGATTTCGTGACTTATAATACATTTATTTATTTATTTATTGAATTAAGAAGCTTGTTTGCACTTATTATAGCATTATTCAATTTGTCTGTAAGTTCAAATATTCCAGCCAAATTGAGTACATTAGAATTTTAATATAATTCAAAGCACTGGACTCCTATTAAATAAAAATTTATTGAATAACAGACATAAGCTTATATAAGTGCGACAGACTTATGACCTATGTCTAATGTATTGAAATATATTGTGCTTATTTTGTGGTATAGGCTGTGATATTTCATAATGATTAATGAATCTGTTTAATTGCTTATTAAAAAAGGTTTTCTTCTCACTATAGAATTCATAGACGGTCGACTGATAACTGTAAGTCTTCAATTTTATAAGGAGAAGGCCAAAAAGAAAAGCTCTAACAATTCCTCCTACGTAATATGTGTATATAAATATACAAATACTTATATATTAACATGAATAATCACCCTATAATTTTACCTATAATTTTAGGTAATTTTCTCATCAGTCACAATAGATTTTCCAACCAATGGAAAGAAAAAACAAGATTTTTCAATTGCTCATCTCAGCAAGATCAATAATTTTCATAGCACTTTGATTGGCATCACGAACAATTTCCACCATTAGAGAAGAACATTGGTGACCTTTGGGGACTGATATGGATTGGTACAAATATTATAAAAATATGAATGACAAACTTAAGACGTAACGTCAAGCTAAGCCACGAACGCCGTTGCCATTGTCACTTCATTTCTCGTCTCCAACACCCATGGAGAAAATCTTCTCCGTGTGACTGACAGCCTCGCTCCTGAGATAGGAGCCGAAGGCCGCGTGACCCTGCTATTTCTCAGGAAACCCTATTGGAACCGTCGGCTCTTATCTCCACGACATAATGCATTTAACGCAAATGCGGGGTTGTTTCGTATCGCATGCGAAATGTCAAAAGTCTCGTTGTACGAGAGAGACATAATTTTCTTTAAACAGAAATATTATTTTCACATTGATTATTTAAATGCAAATAGTTCGGTCGAAAAGTCCGACTGTCACTGTTCATAACTTCATTGGAGTTTTAGTTTAAACGAAGAAGTTAGGTTTTTGCAGCTCTTCCCCTCAGAAGCGATGATTAGATTTTTTTAATGGAAATTCAGTTGCAGGAAATCTGTCGGATAGAATATTATGTACTTGTGAACAATAGTAACTACTTTAAATATGAGTTATTTAAATATAACTTCTAGAGTTCGAAAGAGGACTGGTATAGGTATATTTCTAATAACCATATTTAATAACTCACTTATCAATAAGAGTAAAACTCCCCGTAAGTTATATTACATTGTCTATTGGAAAATTTTTTAGAAAAAAAAGGTAGTCCAAAAATTAACACTAATTGCAAGGAATTTTTTTTAAGATAGAAAATAGAACAAAATAGCAATCTAGTTGGTACAGTATAAATTAATTTAATTATTTAAAATTTTATACATCGCCTAAAGCATTTTATTTATTAAATTTTCAACTGCGATACTTCCCAAAAATACATTACGGTATTTCGTTGAGTCATTTGAAATAAATATTTAACAATCGAAATTTACAACAATCGTTAAATAAATTTAAAAAATGTTTTTTGTGTATCGGTGTTATGTCATTGCTTAATATCACAGTCTTATCCAATTTTTTTAGCTCAAATTACACAAAAGAATGTTAAATTTACAATAATTGAAAGTCGATAAAGTACAACGCCTCTTACGTACTGTTGAATTTCTTCTTAAATCCTTTGAAGTGGGGTAACATACCCGATTATCAGATTTATTCGATACCGCAACTGGCAAGTGTACTAAGAGATCCCCATCGACTGCATCCTAATTATCAGTTCCCATCGACGAACTTTATTAAGCCGACGTCGATTATAACTTCGTGCAAAGTTTCAAGAAGTTGTAGTGGCCCGAAGCGCTTCTTCGTTTCTTACATCCCCCTCCCCAACATATTAGTGATGTGCGCGCGCACTAAGTCAAATGTAAGGATATACCTTGCATTGCGCGAGGACAGTTGGAACGATTTACAATAAGTAAACACGTGCTCATCGAAGCATTAAATTTCTAGAGAATTTACATACACGTATACATAGTAATTGTATAATGCATGTGTATATTAATATTTTTTAGTCAAATTAAATTATACGTTAATAATATTAATTGAGATAGCAATTTCTAAGTTTCACAGAGTTTTCCAAGATATAAAATTACACACGATTAATACTTATTTACATATTTTTGTCTTATTTACTCATAAATTCAATCCTTCAATGTCCAATATTTAACTTGCGTTAGTGTTTTTCAAGTAATAAATTAAAACTCATTTTTCAATGTTTTTTAAGTATACAAAAAACATAACTACATTAAAATGTAACCAATTTTTAAATGCTTGTGAAACACGTTTCACATTGCTATTAGAAAAATTTTATGCACGAAACAAACAGTTCACTAGAAATTCAGTAATTATTAGTTGCAGTGAGAGATAGTTACCATAATTACATTAAACTTTGATTTAGATAGCTTGAAGTACCGCTAATAGTTTTGAAACAGATAATTATACTGAAGATTTTAATAGTTAATTAATATTTTTAACGATTATGTATTCCTTCAAAATGAATAAGTATTATTTATTGATAATTCAATATAATTTGATTAATATAAATTGATAAATATCATACAAAAGTATACTAAAATTTCAAATTTTATAAATGCTTCAAAATCATCAAATTTTTTCAATTCTGAGTAGAAAAAATATCACTAGTCGTTATTAAATTAGATAATTAATAATCCACTTCAGCTAGAAGTATTTTAATGTCATAAGACGATATAATATATTAATGTCTTTGATATGCTTCTACTTTAATAATGAAACTTTAATAATGCTAAGAACATAAAAAATAGTTGGCTGCACGAGAATAAAATAAGAGATGACAAATAAGTAAAAAAAAATACAGACAAATTGCCTTCTAAGTGAAGCTTTTTCAAAATAAGACGCCACAATTATAAGTCCTGATTTTTGCCATTATTGTTATTATTATTATGGAGCGACGTACAGTTACTAAAAGAAAGCGAACAGAATAAAAGAGAAATAAAAAATGGAAAGAAGAAGTAGAGGTAGCAAAAAATGTAAGATTCTACATCCTCATCAAGTGAATTAATCTACGACGTTTTTTCTTCTAAGCACTTGTTAAGTTTCTTGAATACGAAATTGACGTTGCGCGTACACCAAGCCAAGACAATAAGGCGTAATTGCACGGCTCGCATTTGTGTAACGCGGCGAGAGCGACTTTACGTACATACACGTGTTCTTATAGTCTCCTTATGTATACGACTGGTGCAGCGACAAGGAAACACAGACTTAACTCCTGACAACACCGCAGTAATAGTCTGTCTTATTCCAGTGCTCGGTGCTTTATTGTAAAAACCCCCTAATGAGATTGGTCAATGACAAATATCTCTCTCTCGCTCTTTCTCCCTCTCTCCCTCGCGCTCTCTCTCTCTCTCTCTATCTCTTTTACTTTTTCTCTCGACAGCTCACTGTGCTTTGCTATTTCATAACTCTATCTACACAACGATTTTATTCCCCTTTCTTCACCTCTCTTGACCCTTTAGCACTGATAATCAAGGTTAAGCCAACTGCTGTGTCTCTTACATATTCGTCATCCTTTTCTCTTTTTTCTTTCTTCATCTTTTGATAATAAAGCTTGATAATGTTGCTCCTGCTGTTTTAAATATGACTTGATTAAAATTACAGGGGATAAAAATACATCTTACATTAATTAAGTGTTTGGGTGTTTGCTATGTAAAAATTGTAGGGCCATAAGGTTAATGCAATAACAAATGTAAATAATTTGTGCGAAAATTTCTTTTAATAATATTACCTAATTATTAAAATTGAATAATGCAACTAATATTATTTTAATAGGTTAGTAATAATAAAAATATAATTCATAAATTTATCAAGGAAAAACGTAATATATTAATATATAGATTTTTCAACAATGAAGTAACAGACTTTTAACGAATAAGCATGGATTTTGGAGATATTTTATTATTTGATTATACAAAAAGGATTAATTATTATAACAAGAAGCATTATATTTTAATCATTTTTCAACATTTACGTATGTGAACAATTAAGTTAATAAAAAGAAAGAGATAAGTATTGCAATGTATATATATATATATATATATCACATTGAAATAATATGTATAACTATTGGTTCTTTGTATTTGTTTGCTTTTTTGCTTCCTCTCACTTTCTCAAATTCTCTTTCTTCGCGTTATTCATGGTTTTTCACTTTTTCGAGACCGCAACTCTTCTCGACACATAATATAAACCGCTGATGCACTTGTCTGCTTTATTAAATACCGGCATTTATATTTCTGAAAATCCAAACGGTCCGCCTAGAGAACGAACATTTCTATGTTTCTCTCATCCCTCTCTCACTAAATATATATTTATTTATTTATCTCTCTCCTTCTTTAGTTCTGGCCCTGAATCTTCCCTTTGTTTCCATTTTGCCAATGTTCATTTCTTAAAAGATCTAACACAGGTCTCTTCGTTTTTATCATTCTTTCCTTTGCCATCGTTATCTGCCTTTAAAAAACTCGCCGCCCTTCGGGACCCACATGCCTTTCGTATTATTGACTTTCTGTCGCATATGAAATAAAATAATCTACGAAAACAATAAATTTCATTTTTTTCCTTTTTATTACGATTGAAATGTTGCCGCGTAACCTGATTAAATTCTAGAAAAAGAAGCACTTTTAAGTTTAAATAACAATATATAAAAGCCTTCAGCATATTTTAAATGTACTAGAACTCATAAATACCATAATACTAGAACATAAATTAAATGATTATTTTTTTTATTAATTTTAACATATAAAATTAAAAAAAATTTAATAGCTTGAAATTCAATTTACACATCGAGACAAGAACATTCTACCGAATTACTTACAGAATACCATTACAATGTAATGGATTAGTTTGTTTTTACTTTATACTTTAATATGTACATATAATCAATAGTAGACTATTTTTTTTAGATTGCAGAATTTAATTAGCAATACTTGAAATATTTTTAATAACAATAACATTAATCAGCTTTTGTAACTAAATAATAAAATACAAGGTCGTTATTTTTCATTTTTCGGAAGGTGTTTTTTTGTAGGTGGTATCCCTTCTTCTTTTATCAAGTTAAAACCTGAATCAGCGCAATAAGAGTCTCACGCGCTCGTCTCGTTTAATTTTAAGCTATGGTATTTTTCTTACTTCCGTCTTTCTTTTATTCTGTCTAAATGAGCATGCACTACGTTTTTTCTGTTTCTTGAAAACGTAAAATGGACTGTAAAAATTAACTTTAAGCTTTTATGAAACTTTCATTTTCCCTAAAAATACATTTTAACTTTAATGTGATATCAGCATTAAGAAAAAAGCTAAAAATTTTAGTCTTGACTTTATTGAAAGAAGATCATAAATACTTTATTAAATTTATGTAATGTCTATAATGACTGAATGAGGAAAATATTTTAAACTTAAATCGAATAAAAATAAATAGATATGAAAAAAATTGTTTATTTTTTATTTGCCAATTAAAAATAAATTTATAATTAAATACATTGTAAATCCAAATACAGCGTCACCTAACATAAATCGCATAATTGCTTTTGATTGCTGCGTGTTTTAAATGTATGGATTGTTCGCAAATGGTACTCGCTCAATGTAAAAAAAATAATGTCTCGTAAAATGTGTGATACAATTGAATAACTGGTTATTAAGGAATACGATGAAATTCTTAAAATGATAAACATTTTTCGTATAATTGTTCCGTAAGGTGGATGTGAAGCGATACTCGATAAATCGAGCATTTTTCAAATGACGCGGATCGAATTTTTAAAATTAGCTCTGGTGAGTCGCGATACGAGGGGATGCAGCGTCGTTCGCCGTCGGTAAGGTTCGGGTGAAGGAGGATGATGAAGGGGAAGGTAGGGGGAAGAGGGAGGCACGGCGGTCGCGTGCGCGCAAAATTCGCGAGTGATTTGCGAGGTCCGATGAAGGTCCCCGAAGTCACGTGCCAAAAAGCCAGGCTTTTATTGGCGGCCTGTACTTTGTGCGGCCGAAAGCGCGTGATTTATCAGCCGGTGAAGGCCAGTGATATACTTCGGCCCAAGTCAAGCGGCCACCTCGGGGTTTTATTGCGCGATCTATGAAGATTACATTGTGCGTTGAGTATGCGTGTATCGAGTATACCCCAATATTCGAGGGCGTATTTTTGCTGCCTCATATTAGTTATGCCTGCTAATTTAATGGCTCCGTCGGCCCTGTCGAGCTCGTCTCGCTCCTCTCGAGGATGGTTGCTATAATTTTGTTGGCCGAACGCATTAGAGACGGCGTAAGTAGTGCCAACTGTTTCGCTTCGGTACTAACTTATGTACCCATTTGATTTAAGGCGGAGTCGCTCGAAATTGATCAGCTATTGTGAACGGTTAACCATGTAGCGAATGTACGTCTTTGCTCTTTTACCCGCACAGTTTACCCTTAAAGACCATGGCCAAGTCATGACTATAGGTACGATTAAAAATGAGAATATATTCGGACCCGAATTAAATTACTGTTGTCGGTATTGACATCATCTTGACCGCTTATTAGTAGAATACACGAAGTAGTCAAATCTCATCAATTTCCATCTGCTGTATTTTATATGCAGGCAAAAGTACAACTCGATAAGTTTAAATGCACATGTGTACAAATGTAACTCGCTTATGCAGACAATTTTACATAGATAACTTAGCAAACCCCTAAACCATAAGTATTACAAATAAAATCAAATATCAGTTTCTTCCCTTTCTTTGTTCGATGCTAGGAAATAGTTACTGAGCATTAAATACATCGAATTATCTCATCGACAATTTGTAATCAGTACGTTTCATAGCACTAAGACAACAGTAAAGCTCAATAAATCACCGTTTCAAGCCGTTTTTTCTTTCCAATTTAGCTGCGCTCCGTTTGGCTGAGTGTAAAAGGAACCGAGAAAAGAGCACAAGCAAAGATTAGTCCTATCCCTTCGCCCTCATCTTTCCCCATCCTTCTCTCTTTCTCAATCTACATTTTTTTCTCTCTCTCTCTCTCTCTCTCTCTCTCTCTCTATCTCTTTCTCTTTTTCACTCACTCTCTCTCTCTATCTTACTAACCTTAAATCTTCTATCTCTGCCTCTAACATTTCGAAGCGTTCGATCATCTGAATCAGCAGCAACAGTGCCATACCGAAAGTCGCTTAGAATGCTTGAAAGCCACTTTATACTATGGAGTCGGTTTTTCTCTAACCCCTTTCTCTACCTGCTTGTCGTTATCTACCGCAAGACGAGCGCTAGCGCAAAAGCTTCTCTGTGTTCTTTTCCTTTTCTGGCTGCTCCTCTGCGTATTCACGCATCTTACGTGACGTGAAATTACGATTTATCCAACACAAACGAGTTCGTGAGAAAGAGAGGGGTGTAAAGAAAGAGCGGGATGAAGAGCTCGCGGAAATTGAAATTCATTACGGCACACGATACGTTTCGGCCGATCGGGCGGAAGAAAGAAAAGGTCTGGCAAAAGAATAGGGGAATGACAAGGAAGTCGCTCATCTATCTAATTTTTCAGCTCTTTTATTTTTGCCTGTGAGGCCGTGAAAGTCCGGTAGCTTGTGCGGGACTCGATAAATGCCGGAATACGAAGCAATATTTCTTTTATACTTGATATTTAAGAGCTTTGAAAGGTGTTTCCATTGTAACAGTAAAGCCAAACCCTGATTTTTTATATTAAAGTGGAGAAAGTTAGATGGTGAATTGACGAAAAAAGTAGATATATATATATATATATATATATATATATAGAGAGAGAGAGAGAGAGATGGTTCTCTTTATGTGTGCTTAGAGTATCACTTAAGAATTTAAAACCATTATTAGTCTATATTTATAAGATTTTCACTTATTTGAGAAAAAAGCTCTTCATCTTAATTCATATTTTGTCTTCTTTTTTCGTGCTTACTTTACTATCAATCGAATTTTTTATATTCTTTTTTTAAACCAATTGCATGGAGTATTAAATACACCATTAAAAATTAATAAATTGAGATAAAATATATAAATATTGATGAATTCAATATATATTGAGAATACCATTAAACGTTTCGATCGATCAACATTTAATCTTATAAATTTAATTTTAATTAATCTCCGGATATTAAAAATATAGCACGTACACTTTAATTTGCTATTATTAAAATTTTTTTAATCTCTAACAATCATCACAATTATTGGGAATATGTAATACAAGATCATATGTTTTTAAATGATATCTGCTTAATAAAACACATTAATATTTATTTAAATTCACTATACACTAATAATAATAAGTAATTATCAGACGCGATTATTAAATTACGATAAATATTATCATTTTCGCTAATTAGACCATTGTTATAAGAATTGTTACAATTACATTTGTTATATAATAAGATATATAGTAATGCTTCAATTAAAAATTTGTAATATAATAATAATAATCAGATTCAAATCAGAATTCAAATTTTTTTTAGAAAAAAGTTCTTAGGTTATAAAATGGTTACGCTATTTAAAATAAAATTATATTTCGAAAGAAAATATTCTCTAAGTAATGCACTTCCTGTTGCAAATACAGGATAAATATGAAATTAAATGTTTTCCTTGACTAGAATAGACCAGTGTATCAATAAATAAAAGTCTTTTCAGCATTTACAGATAACGATTAAGTAGGCTTTGAACATCATAAAATAGTACACCTCATAAGAAAGTGCAATATAACAAGTGTAAGCGATCGGGGAAGGCCAGACAGAGAGACGGTGAGATAGAAAAGGCCATTAAAGAAAGAGAATGAGAGAGAGAGAGAGAGAGGGAGAGGATTAAAAAAGTGCAAGAAGCAGTAGGTGGACACGTGCGGTATAACATTGTCAAGCAGGTGGTGGCGGTACTACAGACACTGCATCAAACCTAAAAGAACAGCAACAGCAGGTTTTATAGGGGGACTTTGCAAGGTTTCTTCAGCGTTGGATTACGCAACCATCTCTTTATAATTCACTTTTAACCCTTTACTTTCGTGCCGCTTCTCTTCTAGATTCTACACTCCGTCTCCCTATATTCCGTGCCTGCTTCCTTTTTCTCATATTGTCCTTTTTCTAAATTCTCAGGGACCAAATTCAGTCACCAAGAATAAATTTTTCTCAAAAATTGTTCCTTTTGCATTGAAAATATGATGATTCATTTAACTGGGTACTTTCTTATATTACCTTATCTCGACATCCTGGGACAAACTGGAATTTATTTTGTGCTTATTATGTAAATAATGTTTAGTTTATTGAATGAAGATTTTAATCTCCAAGTTTTTATTCGCCTGCCCGAAAGTTTAAATAAAAAAAACTACACTAACTAGAAAATTTGTATTACTTTAAGAAAATGTCTTCTAACAAATACCTTAATCAGTGATTCAATTAGGTGAAGACGTACTCTACTCATGTAATTAAAATTATTTGATTTAATCATTACGTTATATTTTCAATAGAATTTTATAATTATATCTATATCAATTATTGGATATATATTGGAGAAATATTTTTTAGGATTCGTTTCTACTTAATTATGCGTTAAAAATTGCTTATACAAAAAATTTTTTAATGTTTTAAGAAAACTAGATTTTTTTTAATATAATTTCTTTGGTTAAAGTTATGATCTCAGAATAACAATGCTAAAAAAATACAGTAAACTTTATTATTTACTTCTCATACAATGAAAATTCTTTTTAGTCCTATATGTTCAAGTAAATAAAGCTATAAATTAAAAACTAAAGAAATGATTGGTTTCTACGCAAGCGTGTTTTTAATAAACAAATTTCCACGTTGAAAATATCACGAAAAAGTCATGTAAGAAGTAGTTTTTTACCGGCAATATCTGAGTATATAAAACAGCTTTAACGTCAAAAAAGATAGTGAGATATAAAGGGACAGTAGATATTGCGAGGGAAAGAGAGAGAGAGAGTGATAGGTAGAAAGAAGATGATAAAGAGGAGGTAAGTAATTGAAAAAGAGACAATGAAACAGTGCAACCTAGCGAAGGCTCGCGGACAAAAAGATAACGTAATGCCTTTGAAAATGGCATTTCAACATTTTTGCTGGGACGGCAACCGTTCGGATTTGCAGAAGCGTCAACATGCGGTAAAAGAAGCTTTCGATATTTCAGTCTTCCTCTTACAAATATGTAAATTATTGGATAAGAAATTCGCTTAGTCCGCCACAAAATTTCTGATACTTATGTTTCTGGTTAAGTCGCTCATTATCTACGATACCACTTCTCTGTCAATCATTGATAATTACACATCAATCATGATGATAGTCTCGCATATCCTTATTATAAAGCTTAACTGTTTCTGAAATTTCTTCTCCTGACTCTAGGAAAATCTCTCGCTTCGTTTTCTCCATAGTTATTGCAACTATGCTTCGTCTACTAGTATAATTGCGGCTGTTGCTGTTTTTACAGTCAATTCGTGATAACCTTAGTTAAGACAATTCATCCTTTTTATAATATATGTAGTCATTTATTATTTGATTTTTTATTTATTGTTGTACTTAATCTTTACTATCTTAAATCTTTACCGAAAATACGACATGAAAACGCATTAATTTCAAATTACTGTTTAGCTGTGTACTCTAATTATCATACTTATATCATTATTACTTTCAATAATTCGTTCCGTAATGTTTTTAAAGTTAAATAAATAAATGTCCAAAGAAAATTAGCACCCAATACAGAAACAAAATACTAAGAAAATTCGATTATTCGTTTTCAATTACTGTGTCCAGTTATTTTTCTTTTTTCACCTCCCTCGTTCGCGTGAATTTATTTTCACGGTAGCTCAGTACGTGAGTGAAATTTCAGCGTGCACTCACCTGTCGTAAACAAGAAAGAGTGAAAAGTAGAAAAGAAAAAGTTTTCTGCAAATAAAATGAAATCATTAGGATCCCTCTTTTATCTATAAATATGTTCTTAAAGGGTCTACGCAATGAATTAAATACAAACCTAATGAACTTCTTTTTAACTTTTTCTCGATTTAAATTGTTAAGATACTTTGAAATTTTGAACATTTTTTTTTAAATATCTATATTTTTATAATAAAATGGATATATTTTATTAACCATAAACTTATTTCTAATGATAGTACAAGAGTCGATTTTAATTTGATATAACCTTAATAGATATATATTATTTAAATATATATCATTTAAAAATTGTATTTGCATGTAACTTTGGAAAATAACTATGAATTGATTAAATCAAGAAAACATAATTAATGAAAAATTCTGAATAGTATCATAATATTATAAAATAATTATATAATAAAAAAAACCATAAGCATTGTCGAAATTACTTAATACTCTTCATTTATACGTAAGATTTAATATATATATATATTAAATGCAAATAAAACATATACGCACAAAATGCGTATAAGCATATATAAGCGTATATATAAACATGTTTTATTTTTTTAAGGATTTTAAACATAAAAATAAAGTTTATTATTTTAAAGTTTAAAGAGAAAGTCTTTAAAGGGCAAAAATAGTTCCGACGGTAAATAAACCGAAGAAAAATAATGCCGTACATGGATAAATTTTTTAATAATTTTAATTATGAATTTTTTAAATATAAGAATGTGAAAATAATAACTGATTGGTTTCAAAGATAGTGTTATTATAATTTTGGATTCCGTAACTAGAGCTTCAATTGTGTTCAATATAATGCCGGTGCAGTCAATTTACGTTCGGATGATTTTATATGATTTGTGTTGCCACTAGCAATCTTTTTCTTATAAATTGACTCATGTAGTGTTCTCGAGCATCATTTAATCGAAAGAAAATGTACGCGTAACGTTATAATTACAAGATGTCTGAGATAATTTTGTACCTCTATTTTCGCCAAGGCGCTACTAACATGATACAGTACATTTTATCTTAACTTCCAATTTTTCCAGTATATCTGTATAAAATTAGACACAAATATACCACCTAATCATTCTGTAGCCATTTTATTTATTTATTTTTAAGTATATGCATTAAAACTTATGTTATTAAATTATGTTTTTGTCAACATATATTTTGTCAATAATTTAAAAAGGGATAAAAAATGCTCGTTGAATAAAGCAAATTTGAATGAGCTTGATTGATTCAGTCCAAAATGTAATAACTAAAATTGAAAAAAAATTTCCAAATATGTTGTATTATTCATTGCCTTATTAGAATGTATTAAAATGTGAACCTTTTAGCATTAATAATACTTACTTAAATTTGAAAAACAAAATCGAATTTGTAGAGCGCACTAAAATAACTAGGATCAGCCTTAAATTTTATTTTTAATCTAAAATTCGAAATCCTCACCGACAAATCAGTAAAAACATCTGCTAGCATTGAAATATCGTTGAAGCACGAATCAGTTCCACGCAATCAATTTTGAGTCAAGGAATACAAGAATGACCGCTTAAGAATATCAAAGTTTTGGCGAGTGCTTAAAGAAAATGAAGAAGCATCGCGGTTTAAGCATCGAGCAAACAATGCGCAGTTTATTATGGTTTGCATCCACTTATAACAATGTGGTTCTCAAAAACGTAGTTCGTCGCGTTCGGCATAGACTATAGGTGGCACACGCGTCCCTAACGATCGGTGACAGTCTTGGTGATAAATGGTAACCGGTGCGGGGGGAACTTCGCAATGTAGAGCGCGGCGGAACCGAGACGAGGTTCGCTCACCCCTGCCTCTCCTTTTTAAATCGCATTATGTCCTGACCTGCCTCTCTCTCCCCGGGCCTTCTCATTCGCCAACCCACCGCCATGAAACGAGAAACCGAGCACAACGACAATCTGCCTCCCGCAGCTCGCGCTCTTATTCGCTGATTGCATTTATCATCATAGGGGCGAAGCCCAGTCTGAGTTATAACAGTGCTTCTCTCAGTTTTACCGGCTAAACGCTCAAAATACGATGTTACAGTCGAGCGCCGCTTCGATTGTGCAGCGGGATTTATCGCGCAACCTGATAAAAATTTATTACCATTTTCTTCCTTGAGCCTGGCCAAACAGATGTAAGAGTAACGAGTGCAAAAATTAGTTGCGGCGTTTCCTTTTCTCCTTCTTTTCCGACGAGTAATTGAGTATTTTTCAACTTTACCATTCGCTTCCTTTGCTCGTTTTTCCTACACCATACGAGAACATGTATCCACGCTTCACATTAAAATTTTTAACGCTATAATGCGTCTCCAAATATTAGGATCGCTGTTTGACATTCGACGTACAAAAAATAAATTTAATATTTGTAATATAGCATTTCGTTTTATATTATTATTATTCATAGCCATTTAAACATCGTATAAAGTATGTTTAAGAATAAGCTTTCACAATTTTTAATTTCAGAATGGAAGAAAATGCTCACACTATGAAACAAGATCTTGATTCTTGTCTATTAATTAATCTAAGAGGTATTCGTTAAGAATCTTACACCCGTAAAATATAAATTATCCATAAAATCTTGTAAAAAATCCAGTATTTATTTAATGATCGAAAAAATTCTTATTAGTTTTTTAAAGGCTGCTTGTTATAACATCATGACAACTCTCATGATAATTTAAAGGGATCTTACGTATGCTATACCTTGTTAAAACAAATTGATGGATAAAAGTTTTGTTAAATAGGAAATAGTTAAACAATTGTTATTAAATGTAAACTTATTTACCGTAAAGCTTAAAGATTAATAATACGAACTTTAATAAAAATTATTGCAGCTTCGTGAGGGTAAATCAACAGAACTACACTAGAAAATTCAGCAGCTTTTGAACACGAGCTTCTGAACAAGTTTTTCTAAATATTTAAAATGCTTTCATTCCATTTCAAAGCCTGTATTAATTATTGTAATTTAAAGTTCTCACCTATTCAAGATCAGACTTGCGCTCGAAGATGGTACGCAGATAAATTAAGATAAATTAATCAAAGAGCGCCATAGCGAGAGGCCATTGTAATATTTTAAGCACAGTCCCATGACTTTATGCAGCTACGCCTTATCAACTGCGCGCCAGTCAGTTTCCATAACGAATAAAGCTCGCTAATTTCCATTCGTTATTTGTCTCGAAGAAGCAGATCCTCTGCGCGAGAATAAACTACCAAAGCGATATTAATTAGTAAAGAAGCTTCGCATGAGGAAAGGAGCCACTTGAACTAACACACCGCCAGAGCCGTTCAGTACGCGGTTGTGATACTTCATCCGTTTAAATTCGTACTTTAAATCTGTGCCCCTTCAACATAAGTTACTTTGAAAAGCGCATTCTAGTTGTCTTTTTGATGAGTGTTTTAAAGGACCCTTTAACTTTTATTGTTGAATACGCTTATAAATATTAGTAGCTTCATCTTATCAACTGAATATCTTGGGGTATTATCTTTCAATTACTATAAGCTACTTTGATTTTGACTTGATAGCTCGAGCCTATGTAATTAAGAAAGAGCTGCATAACTTATAATATTGTTTCTATTGCAACACAAATATAAATCTACCCCATATATTTTATAAATAAGAGTACTTTGGAGAAGCACTACAATCACCAGCGTTTATAAATTCCAAATAATAATATTAAGACTAGCTTATGAAAATTATTGAATTTTTCCAAATTACAATGCAAATTTCATTTATTTTATTTTTCATCCTCTCTCTCTCTCTCTCTCTCTCTCTCTTTCTCTCTTTCTCTCTCTCTTTCTCTCTTTCTCAAAAATTCTGATAAGATAATATTCGGATGAATTCAAAGAACAGTTGAATTTAGAATATTTGTCAAGGATTAAGTATCTCCATTCTTAAAATTCAAAGATTAATATTGCCGTTTACTCCCGATACCCCTCCCCTTATTGTTCTTTACGATTAATTATTATTTTAACAAAGCTTACGGGGAATAATACGATTTTTGTATAATATAAAAAATAAAAAGGTGTAATGAGTAGTTACGAATAATGTACAATCATTAGTTGCAACTTAGCGTAGATGTACTAAAATGTGTATACTTCGTTATGTGTGTACTCTTGACGACAATTCAAAAAGAGAACCAGGCCATTTGTTAATATTTTTACATTAGTATAAAGATCAAGATGTAGCTAAAAGTGGGCGAATTAAACGTCGGAAAAAATATTGTATCGCTCTCGTATTTATGACTCAGATTGTTATTTTTTCGCGTGTCCTCGACCAAGAGTTTTCATTTTGGGACTTCTGGGGAGTTTCATTTTGTGTGCGATACCGTGAGTGCTTAAGACTTTCCACTTATTCTTTTTCTCCCTTGCCTCCTGGTCCATCTTCCATTCGTCTATTAACTCCTTCTCTTTCTATTTCTCTTCCAACCAAATCCACTGTCTTTGTCATCTGCTTGTGTGTAGCGGCGGAGCATTAATTTTTCGTCGTAAGCTTACCCGATTTTTGTTCTCCTCTTTTACTTGCAAGTTTATTATCTCTCCCCCTCCCCCCTTCGCCCCTCTCTCTTTCGTTTATTCTATTTTTGTACGCTCTGACTGCGGTATTTTAAGAGAGAAAAGTATGACAAAAATGAAAAAAGGTATAATCTTAATATCATCGTTCTGATTATAAGACGAGATAGGTATAAAAGCAGCAGAATAAACTTGTCTGGTTATTTAAATAATAGGATTTTAGGTCCTTTGTTTTTTGATAAAAATGTTTGCCATCGATGTTATTCATTTGTTTAAATTATGGTTCAGAATTTTATATCTAGACTATACTAAAAGCATTTTCAATTTATATAGGATTAATCTTTGAGTGCCTTCAATTATATGTAATGCTTGTAAAAATCAAATCGACTCAATTAAATTTAATTTAATAATGTAACATAATTGTAATATTTTATGATTATATGTAGTTTCAGTTAATAAATATAAATTTCTACGAACTAAAGTAATAGTCTACAAAACGATTTTTTTAACATTTTAAGTTATTTATAAATTGAATTAGAAAGCAAGAATACTTTAAAAATTTATTAATTTAATCATTGTTTATTTCAATGGAATAATAAACGTAAGAACTTTCATAGATTTATCTGCAAAAATGTTCACATTGTCGCGTCATTTAAAAGCATATATTTCATAAATATAAATTTTCAAGACATTTAATGCTCTAATATTATGTTTTTTTTCGTCTCAGCTAAAAGTAAGTATTTTACGATTTTTTTGCTTCTCGTGTGCCACACAACTCTTTTGTTTGATGGTATTCAGAAATGCGTTAGCTTCATTCTCTTTGACTTTTCATACTTCAAACGTCGAATGTATAAAATTTTACTTTTTCTTAAAATTTTTGTTTAGCAGAATATATGTTAATGTATTTTTAATTTTATATATATTGAAATTATATAAACTTAAATGTGACTTTTGTTTTTTTGAACAATTAATACATCAAACAACTTTCAGATTGAATATTGTTAATGTAATTATAAGTTATACGATTTGATTTTAAACTAGATTTTAAGTACAAAGTACTTTCACTTTAATTTATTACAGCCAACAATATATATATATATATATAAATATGTATAATTATTTTAAAATGAATTTATTATAAATTTGATTAATAAATGGAATGTTATTTCAATATTGTAATTATATTATATATCGCTATTACGTTATATATTTTATAAACATATCAACGAATACCTGAAAAATTATTTCATATAGATACATTAAATAACTATACTTATTACGTGTTAAAATTTTTATTTTTTAATTAATTGTTTTTTGTCCTATTGTTGATAGTATTTCAGATAATTTCAAAAATTAAATATGTGAAAAGAAAAACATCTTTTGTAACAAAAGAAAGTTATTAATTAATTAATTTATTTATTTCCTGTTTATTTATTATTAATTAAAAGTTTTAATTACTCCAAAGTATTTTATTATCGATGAAATATCGAGTAAACTTTACAAAGACAAAAAAAACGTTAATCTAGTATTAATACTTCCAAATTGAAATAGTGTAAACATATTTTTAATGTATAGGTCAAGAATAACGAAAATAAATGTAAGCAAATTATAAAAAAAAAATATCGACATTTTCGGCGTCTCTAATACACTGTACTAATTCACAATCCACATAGAAATAGAATGTTCGACGGGAACACACAAACTTTGTACAAAAACGATCTATTGCCTTGAGCGTAGGCAAAGCACATAAATGTAAAGTACATACATAAATACCCGCTCACGTTTACGCTCGGTGTCAACGTTCATCTAATTACGTCGTTTACGCTACAAATGAAATTACTGCAATTTCGCGCCACACGCACTAAGTGGTAGGGCTGCTATGGCTTGGTCGCGGTGATTAAACTCGAACAATTTTATTATATCCGTGACTAGTAAAGGGACTTCTCAAGACTTCCTTCTATATTTCATTTTAAGGCTACTCAAATTTTACTTTAGACTAAAATCTTAACATTCCTTGTTATGTAACTCACAATTACAAAAGTTAAATACTTATAGTTGAAAGACAGGTTTATTAAAAAGGGTTTTATTTTATTCTCATTCATCCGACTTAACTTCGTTTAAATTTTATGATTAGATTTTCTGTACACAAGTATTCTATTATATCACGTTTTTTGTATCGTACAAATTAATACCAGAATCTATAAAAGTATATAATCGCCTGAAAATACTTTAATTTTAAAATCCTTTTCGCTTTTTTGACAATTTAGTAAAATAGTGCGTTCATATGTTTAATAATAAACGATAAATATTCAAAAGCATTAGTTATAGTTCCTTTAAAAAACAATTGATAAATAAATCTACTTATACTATTATTTAAAGAAGTAAATATTTCCATTAAAAAAACATTAAATCGATGTGATTATAGTTAAAGGTCAGTTATTTTTAGGTAAAGTGGAACTTACATTAAACTTACTTAAATTCTATGAAAAATTCTATGCATAGATTTTTATTATCATAAATGTTATTCTTAAGAACTGTACATCTTCAAACGAAACCTTTTATGATTTGTAATTGCAGGAGTTATAAATTATAGCAAAACAAATATAGATAACTATAATTTTTACTAAAGAATTTAATATAATGAAATTGATGTAATCAAATGAAACTTCTAAATAATTCTTTTTATAAATAATACTTTAACCAACCACTTTTATTAAATTTCGTTAATATTTACTAAACTAATGTTCTAATACAATAAGATTCTAAGACTGCATAAAGCATTGCAGTTGCGCTACTAAAAACAAATTAAAATACTCTTAATCCAATTATTGAAGTAAGCAAATGTATTAATTCGATCTTGGCAATAATATATATATATATATATATATATATATATATATATAATATATATAAATATTTTGTAAAAAATATTATTATAAAGATTAATAAAAAACACAAAGTTTATATTTCATTGCAGCTTTTATGAAGCAGGTAAATAAATCAGTACTTTCTATCGTTAAAAATAAAGCTTAATGAGTATTTTATTATTAAATGTTTAAAGATCTTTTGCACCAGTTGTATACAACAAATATGCAGGCTATATTTAGTTTTATATTATAAGCTTAAGAAAATGAAATATTAACAAAATTTTTATAATAACAAATTTAATTGAAATCTTTTTTCTTCTTATTAAAACTGGCAATAACATCGAATAGATATTGTAAAAAGGGTCAAAATTTAAATAAAATTTTTTTATATTGCTTAAATTATTATTTTAATACTAGTAGTATATAATAATGTGGAAAAATTTGTATGAATAAAAATTAAATATCGATTTTTTAAATAACTATTATGACATATAAGAAATTAATATTATCTTAAGATAAATTACTGTACGGAAGAATATCGGTATAGCTTTATATATGTATATATATCCGTGCGACTTTTTGCATTGTAAATAACACTCTCATATATAAAACGAAAGGAAAAGTATAAATCAATTTTTGGATTTTAATGAAAAAAGTATGAAGACTTGAAACATTCTTGTAGTAAATATTATGAGCAATCGATCTGTTTTCAAATTGAGGAAGAATTTTGAACTGAAAATAGACAGTGATTTATAGTCAATTCTTAATCATTATAATGCAATAATCAGTTTTGAATATATCGCAAAATAAAAATACAATACAAAGATATGCGAAAACTAGATCAATAGGTATAGGCGTAAAGAATCGCCACTCCTCAATTAAAAAGCAGTGGCACCGAACCGGAATTGTGCAACGTAGTCAGTATCCATGAATTCAGGGCGATAAAGTCGATAAGTAGCACTGCCCAAGGCCGGGCCCACGCTTAAAATCATTCGCCGGCATAAATTCGTAGCTGCCTGATGGGCGGATGGTTTGGCGTGCGGGGGATGAAAGAAAGAAGGGGAATGGGGTACGTGGCGGTGAGTTGAATATGAAAGAGCATAAATTACATCCGCCGAGCGGCGAAACGAATTGGCGAAACGGCTCCGCTGACTCTCCCACTCCTTCCTACATCTCCTTCCCCGGCCCGCCATGCCCCGCACAATGTGTGCGTGTAGAAATTATTCCCTCAGCCCCCCGCCGCATGGCAGCGACATTCCTGTCATAATCCTTTGCGCAGGTTTTGGTTTAAAGCTAGCCTGCGCGTGGGCAACATGTGGGCTTCCGGCCTTGAGTGGAGAGGCCAGTGTTTTCTTGCAGGGCAGCTTTCACGTTTATAAAAAGATCTAATGAATCTGTTTGTGCGTCTCGATCAAGTTATCGGACCGCGCAAGTACTTGGTACGGGCGCTAGACCAAGTAGTTGGTTCCTTTAGTTGACGCGTGAAGTGCTTCAGGGAAATTGTGGCTTAAAATCGCTCTCAATACTAGCGGCTAATCTGGTGGACGTTTATGTGTCGTGAATGCGTATTTATCTAATTAATAATTTCAAGTCCCTTATTATTTAGTATTGTGCAGAAAAGTTTGCGAGCTTTGCAATACTCTACTTGTAGCTCCTACTTAATAGAAGCTATTTTTTTGCAATTTTCTGATTTTTCGTTCCAAAATTTGTTTGCATTATAATTATATGATTGCGAAGCGGGCGTCTCCATTCGCGGTGCAGTAGGGGGGATGTTTCTAGAATGGAGGTTGCCGGCCCAGGGTTCTGTGCGATAAGAGCAAGCGGAATTAATGGGGAGCGGGATTAAGTGGCTAAATAAGAAAATGATTTTTAATTTGTAAAGACCTTCGATCGCTGGCGCGAGGCAAGGAAGGATGGTTTCTTTACTTAAAATAAATAAAATTTTAATAATGAATAATAACGAATAATTTCCAAAAAAAAACAAAAAAATAGCCTGCCCTATTGCGCCATTATATTGGTAGCCGCTAATTCGGTTATTTTACAAACTCTTTGAATATGGTTCTCGAATCCGATAGAACAGGAGTAGAAGAAATGTAATAATTTTAGAATATAAAAGTTTTATTTGAAGTACTTTTCCGCTGTCATTTTTGACGCGACAATATTTTTGTTAGCCACATTAGTCAGCCTCGGCACTATCTGATAGGCCAATGCTCTTTAATATGAATGAAAATTTCTCTACCCTCCACGGTTCTTTTCTAGGCCGGGGGACAAGAAAAAACTATTCTCAAGCGGCGATACGGATTATATATATATATAGGAAAAGAAGTGAAAGAAGGAATAGAAGGAAGCTCGTCAACCCTTTTAGCCAGGATATCTTAGACTTCTAGCACTGTCGGGATCTCTGTACAATCTGAGGCCAGAGCACGCGCCCTGAACTC
Organism: Kradibia gibbosae; assembly: GCA_018907135.1. Lineage (NCBI taxonomy): Eukaryota > Metazoa > Arthropoda > Insecta > Hymenoptera > Agaonidae > Kradibia > Kradibia gibbosae. The sequence continues at coordinate 40,048,142 of JACCHX010000001.1, forward strand.
TGGCTGACCGCTGGCCCGGGCTTTCGCCAACCCGGAGTTACACCCTTTTTGCCTCATTGGGAGTTGCTTTCAGCATTCGATTCGCAACTTCCGATTTTGTCCCGTTGACAACAGAAATGCGAAGTTCGGTTGGTCGCCGGCCCAGACCTGCTGGTAGCGCCAAGGAAGCAAATCCTCATTCAAGCGTTTCGAACGTACATCGCCTCATGCCAGCGATCCCGTGACGGGACGCGTTTTCGCGGTCTCCTTTTGTTCTCCCATATTCCTCCGTTCCGAGTGATTTGAAATATTAACCCATTAAATGCGCGAAATAAATTACGTTTAAATCCCTCGGAGAGGAAAGTTACGGAGGGACGAATTCGGGTTGACACCTGATAATCATTAATTTTAATGAATATGTAAGGCAATATTTTATTTATGAATACGTTCAGTATTGATCGGTTAAATTACAAACAGCCTATTATAAATTTACCGTTCCAATACATTCTTCATTACACCTTGATTTCAAAATTTTAATAATTACTTTAAAACTAAAATAACCAATTCTAAATTTGATTGCTCGTATCATAGTCATTTTTATATACCAATTTTTTGCTTTTTAAAATTCTTGGAGGAATTTACGCACTGTCAGTATACGTTTTATTTACATGTCACAGTCCCTCTCTTCCTAGCTTTCTAGATATCCACAATGAGCTTTTTAATTTTTGCATAGGCTATGGGGCATCAAATTCAATATTTGATTAATATTCAATCATCTTTTCAAGTTTTGGGGAAGTTTTCAAATTTCTATTTTCTCGTTTTCGCGCGTTTTATCGAGGATTCTACCCGAATCCTAAATTTTCTCGAGCATCATATCTGAAGCATCTCCTCGGCTTCGTATATTGCTCTTTGACGAGCATCCTAGCCCTTCTCCCTCGTTGACCTGATTCTCCTCATACCTTTCGTGGCTAACACATCTTCCAACTCGATAATTTCCAACAAACTTGATACTCGAGTTAAATCTATAGATTCGTCGGCTTGAGAAGATTGACTCTTTACCCCCTTCTTGCGCTACCCTTTCATGCTAGTACCGATTCTCTTGTGACGCTAGCAATTTATTATATGAATCGCCTGGTTGGTCACCTATAGATACCCTTTGGTTTCTAAGCTTCTACTTATAGGCTCGGCTAGGCAGGGCTCATTTCAGTTGATCGACAATTGCGCTTTGACCCCCTACACGAATTGTTTGCTTATCTGGTAATCACAATGTTTAAAATAACAGCATCCATCATCAATCTTCGTTAAAATCGACATTATATACTTACATCGCTTATCATTAACTTAATATTGACAATGGGTGTCAGATTTAACTAAAATCCACGAAGATAACAAATATTAATAATTTATGTGGGTTTATCTATTAGCAAATCTACGTTGATTTTTTTTCAAATTATAAGATGATTTCAGTCAACAATTATCACCCATTTGTATTAAATGATATCCTTTTTATAAGCACTGAGTATAAGATTAAAACTATTATTTGGTCACGTTTACAAAGTATACGATGACGTTCCTCACTTAATACGCTTAAATAAAAATTACTAAAATCAGCCGAAATTTCAGCCGATGAAAAATTTATTTATAAAATTATTAAGAAAATTTTCACAAATATGAGAAAGAAATAAATATATTCAATTTTTTTTGCGTACAATGACTCACTAAATATCTTTAGTTACCACTTTCATTTAAACATCTAGTCTCGTTGCACTTCGACTTAGATTTTTTGAATATTCATTGACGTTGATTCTGGCATCTATGGTTGCATATACAACACCTTGCCTCCATTCCTCTCTCGTTTCTCTCTCTCTATAATTTTTATATTAAATTATACTTATTTATAATCAAATAATCCATAAATATAATTTATTTAATATGAAGTGAATTTATACTTGGGAATCGAAATTTAAAAAAATAAATTTAGCTATATATTTGGAATACAGTTTTATATCATGGTATTTTAATTTAGATTTACCAATTATCATTTTTACGTATATTTTTAGTTTTATGCATTATTAATGTAGAATGTCTTAGCACAAAAATTAAATTTTATAAAAATTTTTGTTTAAAACGAAGGATTAGTAACATTAATAAATAATACTTAAAGTCATCACATTTAAAACTATTTTAAATGTAAATTTTTAATTTACTTAAGTAATGCATTAAATTATTATCCATAGTTCACATTTTATTAATATCTTTGACGATTTTAAAAGTTTATACAATTCAAAAATTTCCATAAAAACATGTTTATAATAGACCTTTAACAATTTAATAAAATATTTAAACTATGTAGTGTATTTTAGTATACATTAATTTTTTATTAAACAGCATTTAGTACTTTATTTCAATGAAGCATAAAATTAATTAGTAATGTATTTATTCAATTAATACAATTTTGGACAGTAATATTTAATATTACGGATATTCATTTATTTGATGCATATCTTTAATAATCTACTTTATGGTAGACGTTTTTCACTTCTATTATTTATTATCTTTTTAATATAGATAATGAAATATAGATATGAAAACACATGTAATTCAGACTTATCTTTAATATCATTTATATAATACAAATTTAATGAACAAAAAAATTTAAGTTATATGCAGATTTTAATACAATAATAAAAAAAACGGTTGTAGTTTTTTAATTTATTTTAAAATAGTCAAGGAATTTTTTAAATATATATATATATATATATATATATATATATATATATTATTAAGATTCTTTAATAAATTATAAAGTTAAATACTTAGTTTAAATAAATGTTTGATATAAAATAATATAAAATAATGCATTGTGCAAGTTAATATACCTATTAATTAATTTTTTAAATAAAATACAATAAAATTGATTAAACCATCATAATCTAATAGTTTTTATAATTTGTCAATATTAAACCTGATAATTATGCTGTAAATTAGTTGAAGAACTTAAATCATATAAATAATTCTTATGGCATCTGCGAAAATAACATTGATGACTCGTTAAATTTTTTGTTTAATACAGATTATACTTATGCAGATTTTATCATACATTAATACTTTATCATTTTTTGTACTTCATCAATTAAAATGCCGATAGAATTTATATATTTAAAATTATAATAATTTTTTAGAACAAAAAACTTACAGTTATTTATATATCCTTAAAATACATCTAAATACGTAAGATTTGGCTTTCATTTTGTAATTTTCGTATTAAAAGCAATGTTTCATAAAATATAAAGCTTATTAGTATTAAAACTTAATCTTTATTTGAATTGGCCTGTTATGTTCTAGCTTAAAAACTCATCGTTGAAAGCCATATGAATTAGAAAAATTTACTTTAAATGTTAAATAAAATGTGCATTAAATTTTGTTTTAATTTATGTTGATTATTGATTGATTAAATGAATTGAATACTTAAACTAACTAATTGAAAATATTTATAGTATATGTGTAACATAAAAAACGGAAAAAAAATAAAAATATTTTATACTGATAAATAATGATTACAATTAATACGCTTGTAAGGCTACAACAAAAAAAAGTTAAGGAACTGCAAACATAGAATCATATAATTAATAATATTTTTAAATCTTGTAATTTTTTTGTTAATATTACTTAATATTATTGTGGGAGTTCGGGATTTTGTCGATTTCTCGCTAGAGATCAATTTAGAAGTAACACAGTTGCATATGAATAAAATATTAACAAAAGGTAAAAAAAATTTTCAACTGTATTTCTAAAATGCTGCATTATATTAATCGATTGTAAGCTAATGGCTGTTACCAGTAGAACTTAAAACACGTAAATGCTGACACGTTCGTAGCTCTGAACAAAGATCGGAAAAAGATCTTCCTTTTTTTCACATAAGTAGCTAAAAGGACACACTAATTTTCGAAATGATGTAAAATCACGAATAATATTTCTAAGTGCACCTCGTTTTGCCAAGTACAGACGTGCGTGTCTACTTTCCCATAGTCGGGTATATACTCAAAAAGCGATTGAACTATTAATCATCGAATAAGCGGGTTGCCAGTGCGGCTTCGTCTTTTTCGCAGCCCCTATAGATACTTTGGCATAATTCTTAAAGCTGGAGTTTCCTCCTGATACGATGTAATTTTAAAAAATTCTCTCATTTTTTCTCTTAACAACATAAGTAATGCTATTACACCACTTTCGACACTTTTTTTTAAAGTAAAATTCGAATTCGTGAAGTACAGGAAAATTGTAGTTAAGTAGAGAATCGAGTTTATTGCTTGAATTTTCATTAATAAAAATTTTCTTTTATAAAATTTTTCGAAGTAAATAAGGGAATAAAATATAAAACTTCGTAAATTAACAAATACGTTTCATGGAATTAGATAATCTCAATAAAGTCATACTCCAAATATTAATATCGCGAAAATAGAGAAACGTTAAAATTTCTTAAATAATCAGTAACATTAAGTAGCACAATAAACATAAAAAAAATGATCGTTTTTAAAAAAAAAAGGAACTTACTTATTAAGCAGTCTGCAAGAACATGTAATTTGTAATAAATAGTGGAAAAATTATTTCCGTTTTCCATTGATTCTCGTTATTTACCTTTTTTATTTTTAGTATTGATTGGATACGTTCAAAAAGCATGGAAGAAGTAATTTTAACGATAAAAATTTATATTTGTTAAAAAAAGAGGAAGTTTTTTGTTAAAAAAAGGGAAAGAGCAAGTAGCAAAGAGAAGTCGAAAGAGACGAGGCATTTAATTTCGTCGCATTACTTCGAAACTCGTCTGGCAAAATGTAGCGTCAGCTTCTCACGGCGTTCGGCATGTAAAGCCCTATATTCTTAATTCTCTGGCGAAGCTCGGCTGTTTATCGCGTGTGCTCCACTATCGTCTTTGCGTCGCTCAACGCGCTCCGTGTGGCTTTTCCCTCCTCCGGCTCCGGCTGCATCGCGCGACCCCACCCGGGAACCTGGCACGCGCTAAATTGCCTTTGGCAAAAAGAAAGAGGGACAGAGAGAGAGAGAGAGATAGAGGGAGAGAGAGAGAGAGAGAGAGAGAGAGAGAGAGAGAGAGAGAGAGAGCTAGATAAAGGAGGAGGAGGTGCACCGCGCGAGACTCAATAAGAGCGGAGAGAAGAAACAGCTGATGCTTCCAGGAATTGGCAAAGGGACCGAGACACTTTGAAAGAGCGGCCGCGCGAGAAATGCGGTCGACGATCGCGGCTCCGCTCGCGATGTTCTATTCCGGTGGGAAATGTGACAGGAAATAGTCGAGACGAAACTGGCCGCCGGCTCTCAGGCCTGGCATGCATACGCGAAATAAAAACACCGAGCGCCGGGCGGAGGATGTGCGACGCTCCTCGGCGAACGCTCGAGGAAGGGAATGGCGACGGCGGAGGAGGTAGACAAGGGGCAGAGAAGCGTAGAAAGCTCGGGCAGAGGGAAGCTGTCGCGTGGCTTGTTGCTGCCGAGGAGTGCGGATCCCGGAGAGACCCGCCAGCCGGTGACCCCTCACCTTCTCTTCACCCCTCGCTTCCATTTACTCTGACTCATTCATCCTTAGAATTTTTCTCCGGCCGGCCGAGGCTACTCTCGCTATTTACGTCATTCTCCCGACAAGCCCTTCCCATTTTAATCGATTTATTTTACATTGTGGCGCGATCCCACTCCCACTATTTCCAGTAGTTATTAACTGGGACCAACCTTTCGAATCTCCTCGAAGCCCCCCGACTACACATCCCCAGCTGCATCGGCTTTAAGATCTGGCCTCCATTATGCGTCAAATACAACGCGGTCTGGTATTTTAGCCGGTGGCGGAAAATACACAAAGACGCGCACTCTGCCTATCACACTTGTAATTGTATGACAAAATTATTGAGCGAATACTCCGAGACTCACCTTTTATGCACTACTCAATGATCAAGTGACTGACTACTACTTGTATCGACCAGTCGACTTTGGTCGATCGAGGAACAAGTAATTAATAGATTCTCCGTAACAATTCATAAAAGTTGAGTAAACCATCGCAAAAGCCTAATAGTTTTACAAAACTTAAAATTGTAATTAATGATGTCATTGTACGGGGCGAGAAATACACGATGCACCTGTTCTCCCAGCCTCCAATCGTCTACACTTGAGCAGGCAAAAACGAATGGACAGAGCTTTGAGGCTGTCGAACAAAGCGAGTGATACATAAGACTTATAATGGCGGATTACGCAATACGTAAAGTCGCACGCAGTCGGAAGGACGCACTCGGAAGGGCAAATGTCATCGCGCAATATCACATCCCCGTATCGGAGACATTAAAGCGACTGGTGAAAGAGGTGCGAGAGGAGGAGCCGAGTTGGCAACAGAAGATACTCGGACAGAAATGTCGAGGGCGCACCAATAACGTTACGTAGGTAGTTGAAAGAACGAAAAGGGGGCAGAGGGAGGAAGAGAGAGAGAGAAAGCCCGGGCCAATGTCAAAGATGTCCCGACTCTTCGGTTGACAACCTCTCCCGGGCATTTCGGTTCGCTCAGCCAGACGGAGACGCCTCACTAAGGAGGACAAGAGCAGAGCAACAACAGCCAGCAGCAGGCGACAGAGGTAAAACGGAAAGGGAGTCAAGAGCAAGCCCCGGATTATCTCCGACTCGCTCGCAGATGTACGCGTGTACAATGCCAGTGGATGCTATTCCGGGAGGACTAAAACTCATTGGCGGACCCCCGCGAACTCGTGCGACTATCTCATCTGAATCTACATCCACTTTGATGAAATTCTTCTCTTCTATTGGCTGGATCAATCTGCTCCTTTAAATCGAGCGAGACTGTTTAACTAAGCTTCCTTGGCTCTCTTTGTACAACCAGGCATGTTTACATTTGCAGTAAAAAATCCTCGCCTTATCGGTTATTTCAATTATATATTCAATAAGCTTATAAACTCATTTAATATTGATGGGCATTAGTTTTTTTTTCAAAATAAAATAACTCAATTGTTTCGCCAACATATTCATATTAATTAATCTGTTTAAAAACCATATGTTTTTACTTATAAAATCTAGCAAATCTTGCCTCTAAATCCCCGGCTGTCAATTTATATTGTAAATGATGTGCCTATTAATAGTAGGACTGACTGATCGAGCCGCTTATTAATCAGGAAACCACAGTTTTGATGATGAAAAATGGGGAAAAAAGCTCATTTCCTCGATGATTACTATTTCTTTCTTTGGATTTTGATTATATTTAAAGCATCATCGATAATTTATAAAGGTGTATAAATAAATTAACAGCTTTATTACAAAAACACATGTACACCAAAATTACTTTTCTTAATGTAGAATTTTAAAATGAGTTTCCACATTTTACGCAAGAACAGTTAAAAATATAATGGAATCATTTACACTGTACTTGATAACTTATTAATTTAATAGTTGTTTTTATAAAAAATTTTTCATTCGAGTAAAATTTTTACATTTAAACTCCAATTATTGTTCACGTTGAAAAAAAACCGTAAGATATTACTACTCTTGATGAACGTGATTTCATTTATAGTCAATATGGGATCTATATCTAGTAAAGAACAATAATCTTTTTTTTAATATTGGTAAGATTATGAACAATTATTATTACTTTTAAAATTCCTATTATTACTAATTATTTGTATTTGTATTGTAGGTAGGTGTCGACTGCGTTACTTCTCCTATTGTCATTCTGCACGCGCATGAGGCCTGTTAACAATATAGGAAAGTCCTACAAACTTTTCAATGGATCCGTGAAAAAGCATATAGGTCCAAAGTGAACATATTATGTTTACAAAGGAGCTAATGAATCAGAAAAATGCAAAGACTAGATATGCTATTTACTACTGAGAAACTCGAATAGGTATGCACATACGAATGAAGTTGATTAAGTTGATTATAATGTTCCTACTTGAGTAAAAGGAATTAAAGCTGAATGAACATTGGTTAATACTTTCAAGCAAACAAGGCTAGTGTTATTTTTATTGAAGAATAATGCCACTGGAATAACTTTCAGGTGAAAGATATTTCTCTCAAGTGTTCCAATTAAAATTCTAACAATTAAAATACATCTACACGGTCAAATCACTTAAAAAAATATTTCAACACTTTTTTTATTCTCATAATGTTAATTAAGTCGCTTATTCGTATTTCGCGACATAAACTTAAATAAGATAACTATTGAAAATTCTCTATTAAAAGAACTATAAAGAAAAAAGTATGTTTTCCTTAAGTTTGGATAAATAAAGCTTCGTTTAAAAATTTTCAAAATAAATGTATGATTGTAGGCACAGCTTTTTAGTATGTAAAAATTAAAAAATTATTCCTGTTCTAATATACCAGAAAATTGCCAAGAATTTAATATTTTTTTAATATATTATTTTTTAAATCGGTGGCAAGGTATCTCAAATTTGTAAATATAATTACAAATTAGCATGAAATTATCAGTTTATTAAACAGCCATGATACAAAAATTTTTTTGTAATCGCAAATATATATTTTATTTTAATTTTTTGAAAGAACAAAGCCGCAACTATTTTTTGACTTTCGTCTTTCTATTTTTTTTTCAACATTCATATTCTGGCTACACTTGATTCATAAATGTACATTTAGTGTAAAAGTTTTATGATATTACTACTATTAGGGCATAACAGTAGATTAGCTCAAATTTTCTTTCAAATTAGAAATATTTTTAACAATTTATAACTAACAACCCAAAAACAGAACCTTGTATAACAAATAATATTTCATTCGATTTTTTTATTTAGAAAATACAATAAATATTTTAAATTATACGTATTAATATAATTAAGTACCGTAAAAAAAGTATTGAACAGTTTTATTTTATACAGCTTATGCATTGCTTGTGATAAATTGTTTTACTATGAAAATATTTTATTCCCGATGTAGGGAATATTTCCCCATTTAAAAATAACTTATGGATGTTTTTTGTTAATTAAAATTAGCTAATACAACCTATATTATAAATAACCGCACAATGTAGATAAAAAAATTCTAATTGTACGATACATTACGTTTTTTAACATTCTAAATTTATCAAAAATGGAAGAAATAAACATTTTGTAATTATTGAAAATAAATTTATTAAAATGATAATTTTGTAAACAAATTTTTTATTCACACAATCATAATGGAATTTTCTTGCTTAATAATCGATTTATATCTGTAAATTTTCAGAAATTGTTGACATACCATATTTTTGGTTTTGGCATTTTTTCAGAATAGAAGATTCTTGTTAAAAAAAAATTAAAAAATGGCGTAAATAATTGTAAAATTTCGAATAAACGAACGATCGTGGGGATAGAAGCCGAGTAATATTTCTTGAATGAATTCGAGCTCCGAAAGTTATTCTTCGTCGTTCCACTGGAGTTAGGTATTCTCGAGTAGGGGTAAGACTTGGGCTCCGGCTGTCGTTTCACGAGGCAGTGCAATATTCCTATCACTCGGTGTAATAATCATATGCGAACTCCAGTTAAGGAAATGAAAGCGCCATTGTGGAAAGAATTCGGGTGATCATCCCTAATACATTGTCCAGTTGCTAAAGTTATGAAACACCGTGGAGAGCACGCGAACATCCGTTAGCCGGTGGTCGTCGTACACCGAAAAGTTGCCGGCCAACGAATGGCTGATTTTTAGACTCGCCTTCCCCTTCCCTTTCCATCAGCATTCAACAGCCCATTAATCAAGGGAAAACGCAGGCTGGGAAACGAGCTGCACTCGGGGACTCAGAGGCACGCAAATATACGCGTCGATGCCAATCCCTGGGATACTACAGAGCCGCTTTCTTTCCGGCTCATTGTATTCAAATGCGAGCGGCTGCGGCCGGTAGCGGCGCCGTAACGCCTTCCTTTCTCTCTCCTCCCGATGTTTGATCCTCGGTTATTCCTCCCTTCACTGTTGTGAAAATCAAGCCACTCCCTGACACCCGCCCTCCCCCGCCGTCAAAATATCGTTGAATATCTTACCCGCTCTGTTTCATCGTAACCCTACCGACGACTTATTTTTGGCCCAATGCTCCTTCAGACAATCGACCTTTTACTTACCTGTGTCTAATCGATGAAGATTAGTTTAAAATGCTTGGTACGGCGTTATGCTTGGCGCTATAGCTGCTGTAATTCACAGCCAGTAATTATTAGATTCTCATCGGAAGCACATCAATAATGTGGCGATAAAGTACCGCATGGCGAACCTTTCCCGTAATCTCATGTTTAATATTAAAATTTAATAAAAAAACTATTTCAGCTTACAGACTTATATTTAATCCCCTACTTATTGTGTACCTTAATTTAAATTGGGTATATCAATAGGTTGACTTACAGCGTAATTTTTTTTATCATATTATCATTGCATTAATTTTATCGGAAAACTAAAAAGCATCTTATATTACCTCAAATTTAAACTTCTTATTTTAGAATAGACTGCATTCTCTGATTGCTATCTGCTTCAATCTAGTTCTTAACCTTGTATTTTTTGGATTGTACAATCTTTCTTAAACAGACGTACATTCAAAGACATACAATCATAGAATCATTCTCTATTCCATTCTCTTTTTTATTCCCTCTTATTCATTAACGCACTCAACGCTGCCACTCTCTCCCTCATCATTTATCTCTCTCTCTCTCTCTCTCTCTCTTTCTACATATTCTTCTCCTTCTATCATTGATTTGTTCATATCCTTTAATATCTCTGGAATCCAAAAGATCATTCATTTCAATATTAGTGTTCCATGTGAATTCACATTCCTAGGTTGAGGCGCAAATTAAGGAAATATTCCAATTAGCAGCCTTATTAAATCCTTCCCGACTATCTGAATAATGATCGATAAGAAAACGACTCACAGCTCTTTTCTTTATATATCTGTTACACAGTTTCATTAATTGATTAGTTATCTTGACCTCATTTCATGCCAAATGTAATTATAAGCTTTTAATTTCATATATGCGGTAGAATCGTTCCTCTTAATAAAATGTATTTACAAGTTTAAATAATAAAGATTTTGTTTTTTAATTAATTTGTTCGATGTTTCTAAATGTAAAAAAAAAACATTTAACAAAGACTTTTGCAATATTATAAATAATAATTTTTCTATATGAGATAAAATAACACTAAATTAAATGTTTATAAATTTGATAAACTTACATATAATAAATTTATGGTTACAATAACAATATAATAAATTTACGATTTAATATAGACAAGTCATCATCAAACTCTAGAGTAATAAGGGCAACGGATGAAAAGAAATATATAATCTACATTTTGTTTCTTACTTAATTCCATGTTATTTTATATTTTATCGAAAAATGTACACAGTAAGAATTTCAGTTGGAAGCTAAATATATTACCGACTTGTGAATAAAAAACATCAAAAGACTTATGCTCAAGATGTCAAAAAATCTCATCCACATAACGACAAAGATATTAAAATTACAATTCGGTCGCTCTTAAAATATTTTTTTCTTGTTTACATGTATTTTCGTACTTATTTCAGATAAAACCATTTAATACCAATAAATGGTTTTATGATTTGTACAAATTATAAAAATATAAGCAAAAAATAAATAATCGATAGTTATCATACATAGATTTTATTTAATTTAGCCAATATGCATAAATTAAATAGTCAAGATTCAAATATAGGTAAAAAAAAGCGAAAAATAATCCACAATGGTAGAATTGAAAAATTGAAATATAAAGTACATTTATTAGATAGGAATAAAGATGAAAAGATACTATAAAATAAACTTGGCTCGAAGGAAGTAACATATAAAATATCCTATAAAGAACGTCTACATTCTTATGATAATTAGATAATAAATGTCCAAGGATCTAAAAACGTATTTATAGTAGTTTAATTTAACAAAAACAATAAATATTTGCTTTAAGCATAGTTTTAATTGTATAACTCAATGAATATATTAAAGAAATTCTAGAAGTTTAGTATTAACATTAAAGTACAAAGCGAATAAAGAATCTCGAAAAAATGTTAACATTTACTTGATGATGCCCACCGGTAGTTACTATCGTCGATCGATGACGTAAATAGGATTCAAATCAGTTGGTCGGAGACTGATAGCTACGCACCACAACAGGAAGTCCAATCCTCCTTAAATATGCTTCTTATTCGTAAGTCAATTGGCTGTGGCTGCGTCTCAATCTCTAGTAAAAGTTTACGAATTTCAATGCTGGCATATCGCTCAGTCCTAATAATTACTTTATTAAAGAGTGAGCGACTCGAGGTAAGCATAATCGACGATGACCCCTTGCCACCATCTCACTCTCTTCCATACTTCGCCGACGACTTTAACTGCCGATTCGCATCGTATTTTATGCACACGCGCTCGAGTCAAGGCGAAAATAAAAAATTTATAGCGATACAGACAGATCAAGGTGGAGTCCCGTTAGTAAGCTTCCCCCGTCCCCCGTACGAGTCTTCAACGGTCGTAGGACTCAAACCGACAAATGAAAACTTCGTGTGTGGTTCGGACGCGAGAAAATGCATGTTTGCGTAGGTTACTCATCGAATTGATCTACAGACTGATATTATTGCTTCGATTTTATTTAACGTACGCACCGGGAAATTATACAATGTTCATTATGCGTTGTTTTCTTTTTTATACATATCATAATATAATCGTACTTCATTTTACTCTCTGCGCATATTAATATTCACATTACTTTAAATACTCTCATAAGCGAATATATACAATGCAATACCGATGAGTGATATCTCTCCTATGTACATGAACCATAATATAAAAGGAATATTATCTTATGGAAATATTATTATAGCTTATGTAATACATTTTTGCACAAGAGTCTTGTTTTAAATTCACAATTTTTTGCAAACGTTCAACTATTGAAATGTTAAAAGGTCTAAAAATCTTAATTTGCAGTTATAAAATTGTGTCAATATAATAAAATTTCGACTGTCTTTTTTTTATCTACATTTAAGAATGCTTATTATTTTAAAGGTTGTTAACTAAAATTATTTATACGTGAAAAAATCTCTTATTGAAATTAGTTAATTTGAACTGGAATCATAATTGGAAAATTTTTATACTGATACTTCTATTAAGAAAATTTATTCAAAGACAGTTTTTCTTTTAAATATCGTTAAATTATAATTAAAGCAATCAATATACAGTTATTTAGCCATGCTGTATATCAAAATCCATTTGTTGGTAAAAAAAATTTATATATATACATATGATGTATGTATAAATAGAAATTTAATTAAGTATGATTATTTATTATAAATAACTATATTATTTATTTAATAATAAAATGCATACAGTTTTAATTGAAAATAATAAAATTATTAATAAAGATTAAATCAATTATACTAACTTTACTTAACAAAAATCCTAATAAATCATAAGAAGTATAAATTATGTGCATTAAATATGTATTTTTGACATAAAGAGTTTCTTCGCTCATTAAAAAATAAAGTGACTAAACTATACTGACTTTTATTCACATTTAAGTATGTATTTTTATTTAATTTTTTTTTTTTTTAATAAATTTTTGTTTAATAAAACGTAGCTTTGAGAGCCTGCAGCTGTTATAGCAGATTCGTGGCCTACGTCAAAAATGTAGGACTAGATCAAGATTGAGGCGCCACATCATATTAACCAAGTTCAGAAATAATATTTTTTTACTGCTTTTTCCAATGACTGATTATAAATTTTTTGACAAAGTAATAATTCTTAGGATAAAATCATTGCTTAGCCCTTTTCCAATAAACGTTTAATTGATGCCATCGCATAATGAGTATGCTATTATTGTCATTTTAATTATTCCATAGTCTTTATTTGAAACAAGGTAAACAAGAGAAAATTTACAAATATTAGACTGATTTAACCGAATACCTATATTTAAGATGTCACAGTATGTGACAAATAGCAGCAAAGCATTCATGCAATCTCCTACACAGTTATTTGAATCAGTAAAATCAATAACTGCTCTCGATATTAAATATTATTAAGGTAAAAGCAATAGCACTTTATTCAAATAATTCGTTCCCTCAACCGTTATTAAAATAAAAGCAATAGCACATTATTGTAATTATTCATTCCTACAACCGTTATTTAATACTTTTAGCGATACGCATTAACTCTTTCATAATTTTAATTTCAAATATTTGATTTCACTTTTGATATCGTTAAATTAGATTCTGGTTAAGCAAATCAGAATGCGCATTACTTTGTATGGTATTTAAGCTTCCACATCGATTAAAACAAGCAGCTTTAAGATATACAGTTGAAAATTCATCATCACAGTAATTGTCACTCAGCAAGAAAGTCCCTGACGCTGACAATCTCTACATTGTAGTCTGACGCAATGAGGAGGCTTGCTTGTAGGCCGATTCCAGAATATAAAGAGGAAAACCGAGTTTCTGCCCTGCATAGAAAAGGATTTAAGAATAATTTAGGGAACGGCCAACATGATTTCCTGACAATTCAAGGCCAACAATTATTCAGTAGATTTGCAGAATTTTTTGACTGCCAACTGTTCGATCGAAAATCTATCGAGTCACTAATGTCCTACTGTATTTTTTTTATCTAATTTTCTCCTATAAAAGTCTAAGAAAATTTCTCATCCATTCAGCCAGCGTATTTATCGGCCGCCCTACATCACGAATGCGCTTATAATTTAATGACGTAGTACTCGCTCCGCGAAATGAGTTTTCCAACTTTTAACTCGTTCGGATAAAAATAATAATCCGTTGGCAGATATGACGCACTTTTTAAATATAATTAGAGACACATTATTTATTCTTTCCGATTCTCACCACATTTTCTGTTTTTCATTAAGCTTATTTAGCTTTTATAAAAGAACTTTCTGAGTTTCACAGTCTCAAAAATGTAATGCAACTCCATAATGCTGTATGGACTTTGTTGGTTTACAGTGCTCTATTAAGAAGATTGATAAAAATACTCCGTGCTTCAATAAACCCTTGAAGTTTTATTCGTGATAGCTTATTTAGATTCGACAAGTAGATCCAAGCCTAACAAGTACTTAAATGCTCTAAAGAGAGCTTAAAGTAAAGGGGCAAGTTTGTTTAAAAATTATTCATTCGATACGCTCGGGAGAGGCGATAAGGTACGTCGATGAGTCGATCTCGGTGCTAGAAATTATTATCGAGCATAACACATTAAAAGGAAAATATTGACGAAGTACACAAAGCTAAACAAACTTCACGATCGCGGCCGTACAATGAATATGAAAACTGAATTTCGGAATTCCTCTTTGGCTTAATATTCACCAATATTCTACGTAATACTCTGTGAATACATAAATTAGCCAGAACCGCAATGTGCAGGAGAAGGCATGTTAGGAAAGCATTTCGTTACAGTGGAAGAGACGAGGGAGGAAAGGACGCTGCGCCGTCGGCGTAACTGCTAGAGGGCGCACATTAACGCGAATTCCGAACCCCTGGGAAGCAACCCAAGGCGTACACAGCGAGGTTTCCCTTAATCTCGGTAAATCATAGTAACTGATTTTATAATCGTTATTAAAGCTGTCGGATCTCACTCCTCCCTGTCCTATACGATCTACTCCCTTAGACGACACGTCACCATCTCTCTCTCTCTCTCTCTCTCTCTCTCTCTCTCTCTTTCCTTCCCTTCCTAACACACACACACACCCACATATATTCTTGTCCTTTCGTCGAGCTATTAATTTCTGAATAAGAAATATTGGTGGAAGCTCACGAATTATTGGAAGTTTGACTATAAAGTATACGTGCGATAATCCCGGCAGTTATTAGTTCCTCATATCTTTACGTAAAGTATGTGTGACCGTAGCTAAGCTATATGCAAGGTATATGTTGAGAGAGATTACTTCAAAGTGAAAAACAGTTAGCATACATTTTACGAAAAACAAATTAGTATTGTAAAGCCAGAATGGAATTTTATTGATTAAAATTCAACATGCTTGATAAGCATATAATTAATATTTTCATAATGAGCGTTAGTTGCCGAAGTGATTAGATAAATTGAATCATTCAAATACTTCAGTTTAGTAAATACTTTTGTTAATTAATCTGCTGTCGAGCATACAATGAAAAAATATAGTGGCAAAATTTAAAAATAAACTTCTTAAACTTAAGAATCTATTCTATCGATTACGGTAAAATAATACAGTTTGAAATATAAATAAATGATTGCTACGTATACAGATGCCATTAATAAAACTGTAAATTCTATGTATAAAAATTTATAATAAAAATAGTTAAAAAGTTTCAATTATTAACTTACATGTGAAATATAATAATTACGTAATGATAATAAGAACTGTAATAAAATAACGTTCACTACTTGAAAGAAGACTGTAATTTTAAAAATTTAAGATCCGTATTCTTTTCAAATGATTTCATACGCTGTTATGAGCGCTTCATAAATTTATTTCAAAATCCTGTTTCACTACTTTTGACAATAAAATTTAATTTCTATTTATTCCTTCTATTCACCAACAATACATTAGCTTTCTTATCAAAGGCAATCCAGTTTTAATCTAAATTTGCAATTATTATCAACAGAAACGCAATGAAAATGAAACCTTATACGTAAAAAAGTCATTAATTAAAATATCGAATTATCAAAATATATAAATCAAGAAAGTTTCTCTTAAGAGACGAATATTAACACAAACTATCTCATTAACAAATAAATTCAAATTTTGCTTTTGAAAAAATAAAATGATGTCGATAACTTTTATATTACCAATTTTTTTAAAAGAATCGAACTTAAAATTTTTCAAATAAAAAGCTGCAAATTTAATAGAATTTAATAAAACCATAATCATTGTCAAATTTTATTAAAAAAAAATTCATAATCTTCATGAAAGAGGTTAATACATAACCGTATATTTTAAACTTCTATCTGAAACCACTGGTATTCTCACAATCCTTAATTAATTGTGAATTAGTTTCTTAAACAATTTTCTAACGATTAGGATTTTTCAAACAAAAAAAAAAAAATTATCTGAATGACATAAGTATCTATAAAATCTTCTGTTTATTAATTTTTGAAGTTGCATGTAGTATTTATAAAACGATGCATAACTCATTACTGCGTCCTTTCTCACTATTCAAATATACACATATATTATATGTATTATATGTATATCTATATGCATACGGTGTAACATACACGGATTCGTATTAATGACTGTAGAATTTAAAATACTCCTCTTTCTGTACACACATACATGTACGTACATGCTTGAAAGCTTGTGGGACTTTTGTCCGTCCGGGGCAATAAATCGGCGCGTGCGCACCAAGCGCCATAAATCAGAAGCCATTTTTGGCAGAACTTTTGACAAGGCAATTGGGAATTGTTTGGTAAACGACACACCGCGTGTAAAGAAAGGCAAAGATAAAGCCAGAGAAAGATAGAGAGAGACGATTTTAGAGAATAAATAAAACGAAGCATAAAGTTCACCAACCACACGGAAGTGTTTTTTATTATTGTTTGAATTTGCGAATAGAAAAAAGAAGTATTACGTTTTGGTACTGCGTCGCATTGGCATGGTCATTAATAAGTGTGTTTCGAGTATTTATTTCCACGATGAATTGATGAACGAAATTGACATTATTTGTTAGCTCCCTTTTCTGTGTTTGTACAAATTTTTTTTTATAAAACATCGTATCAGCATTGCTTTTTTTCAGTAAAATGGTGATCATTTCTTCTGTATTAAAACTAAAAAAAATAATCAATATAGGATGCTAAATTTAAGAAAAAATAGAAATATATTGTTAGTTGATAATTAAAAATTATTTAAAAAGTACTATAATTATAAATATACTTTTTTCAAAATAGAACAAAGTTAAAGAATGATGACTTTTTATTTTAAAAAATTTCAATGACGATTTACTTTTAATTCAAAACTATTGAAAATTATAGTTGTCTAATATTTGCTAAAAATATGAATTTAAAATTTATCGTAAATTTCATTCTGTCTCTGCCGTCAAAAAATATATGCAACGTGTTTAAAAGCTTATAAATTGGTCTTTGAATATGAAACATTTTCTCGAAATTGAATTGAATGTTGTGAAGAATTGTTTAAAAAAAAGAACTTAATTTTAACGACTATAGTACAATATTGTTTAAAAAATTTGAATATAAATATAAAAAACTAATCCAAGCAGTCAAAAAATATATTATAGTAATTATGTACAGGTTATAAAGATTAAAAATATAACCACTCAATATAAATCTAAATAAATTAGAAGATAATATTACTCGAAATAAATTCTATACGTAGTATTTCCTTACATATGCTTTTATTTATAATTTTTTCGCTTTTTTTTCTAATATGATTAACCGAAAAAATATTCGAGAGAATGTAGTGAATATTTTCACAAAACATGTTTTGCTCGTAAGGCAGAATTGTTTTTAAAATGTTCTAAACGCTTATTAAATGAATCTTCTTTGTATGAAGTACTGAAAAGCCGGTTAGTAACCAGTCATTCAAATTGCTTTTAATACAATCATATATTTAGTCTCATTGTACTCATATATAGTTTAATTTATTCTGTGTTATTTATTTTATTAGAACTTTTATTAGAAATATGTTTTATTTGTTTGATATAATAAATATTTATTCTAAGATTATGTTCTAATAGAATTAATATAAACTCCTACTTAAGTTTTCGTTCAGTGTAGAAGTATAGTATAAACTAATAAATACTAAATAATTATGACCGCTAAATTAAAAAGTATAGTATAAAATGTTAGTGAAGTTAATTTAAAATAAAAAATATTGTTAAATATAGCGATTTTTTTAATTGATAAATCAATTTTCAATGCATTTTTTAAAATAATTTTTTTTAAACGCAGCTTGTATTTTTATACTGGCAGTAATAGATCTTATTTCATATTAATTTTAAATACGGTCGAGTTTTAAAAATTTACCAAAATATAAATTATTAAAATTTATGTCTCACGATAAACATTTTTTATAGTTTGTACCAAACATAAAATATAATTTTATAAAATTCCGTCTACATCCCTTGATTAACTTAAAATTATTTGCCATACTTCCCCCTTTGACAAAAAACGATTCACTACAACATTATATTGTATATTTAAAATTCAATGAGTTATCTGTTACCGTGTTATTTATGAATATTTATCATAGATCTATCTCTTTTACTAAAAACTGTATAATTATTTTTTAATTTGATTGTAGATTTCATATTAAATTATTAATAATAAAAAAGTATATATTTACGTGTAAAAGTAAATTTTGTAGAAATGATTGTTTTATTACGTCTATTAAATTACATTTTGGATTTATTTCTATGAAAAATAGTGTACTTGTTTGTGGTTGAAATAATTACTGTACTTTTTATTCTAAATTGCCTATTATTTCTCCTCATCATAACTTACATTTATTTTGAAAGATCTTCATGTTAATGGTGATGTTAAAATAAAATATTGTACACCTATAAAATACCTATTCGTAAAATATAATTGCAAATCAAACATGGATATATAATTTTAGGGTTACGAATGAAAAATGCTAATTGTAAACAAAATTTAGATGCAGGATTGTTGTCTAAAAAAAGAATAAATTGCTTTTATTTAAATTTAAATTAAAGGTTTAGTAAATTTTGATATCTTTTAAATATTTACAAAATTCATTATTTCTAACATTAATTTATTTTAATTTGAAGTAAATGAAGATCGAATTATAGTTTTACTTTTTTTTATTTATTTATATACAGTAAAGGATCAAATTACAAATAAATTTTAAATTACAATGAAATTTATACATTCAATACTTCTTATATATTTAACTTAATAACAGGTAAAGTAAAAAAATAATCTATATCAATTATAGTACAGTTAAGTATGAGACTTCCGACTCATTGATAGTATCTATGCAATAGTTATCACTGACGCTCAAATATTAATATTCGTAAAAACAATAAAAGATCGTGACAGTTTATATAAATGTTTGATCAGTTTGCTTACTATAGCAAACAATATATGACAAATTTAAAATACATACTAAAAACTATTAATTATTATTACTTGAAATTAATTTATTAATAATTGAAAGCTAAACATGACAAATATTTGCATGAGCAATTAAAATGTAAGTTAGATGATCAAAGTGTAAATATGACTTATTATAATATAATAAAATATTATAAATATAATATAATAAAAATTATGACAGCTAACTTATAACAACAACGGTACGAGCACAGTTATGTGAAATTTAATTTTTTATTTTGGATTAATTCAATCACAATATGTGTATTTACGTGAAAAGGCTAAGGATTATAATTAACGTAATTGTTAATAAATTTAAAATAGTAGTTATGTATTAAGTATTGATATATATTAAGGAGATTAAAAATTTTTCGAAGGTATCCACTGTAGAAATATAAAATAAGGATATATAAACAAAAGTCATTAGCCCATGTAACGCGTATCAACGTAAAGAAATACAGAATTGGAAGTATTTAAACTGACGCTAATTTAATGAAATATTAAAAATATAATTCATCATATAAATATTCAAAGAAAATCCTTCATACTTGCGTTTTTAAGGACGAAAGTCGCACGATGGGCCGTATGTGATTAAGTAACCGAAATGCTTCCATAAATAAATATATGAATGAATGGAGAGACGATTTAAATAGACTCACTAAATGACAGTCTCTATAGTCTATAGGGTCCACATTTAAAAATGCTCGCATTATACGCGTAGACGTATAAGGAGCCAGACCACTTAAATTTATTCCCGACCACCAATAAGAGCTGCAATCAATATTTCAATATTATAATTATCCACAAGCCCATGGTCACGAGATGCTTTGCCTCTATGGAAGTGAAAAGTTGCGCTTTCCTTTTGTCCCTTCATCCATGCACGACCAGCTTTTGGCGTACTTCATCTCACGCACGCATGATTGCAGAGTCAGTAATTTGGATTGGCGCCAAGTTTATCGAGAGTACTGCTTCCTCTTCGGCAAGCAATTATCCGAGCCGTAAATAGCCGCATCTGAATAACCGAGCTGACCAAGCGTCGGCTGTCAACACTGTGGAGATTTTTCCGGAAACGCGGAAACAGATCAACAGAAATCGTGGGCTTTGTTTCCCAGTCGAGCTATAATTTTCCATCGTTCAATTTTTCAAATGCAGTGCATCGATTTAAAACGCATTCATTCTTTATAATGCCATACTATTTATCCTTGAACTCCTTTGAACGCATCGTAATAATTTTTTTGATAAAATTTCATAAACCTATTTTATCATATTTGTGGGTTTTTATTTAGATGAAATAATCATTTCTGATATAATAAACAGGCCATTCATTTTTATAACTAGGGACGATAAAATAGAATAAATGTATTAAACGAATTTTGGTGTTAGAATAATTAGCCATTTTACAATAATAGAAAGTAGTAAATATTATTACAAACATCAAATTTGTATCAGAAAATTGCCAAAAAACCTTCCACAATATAAAAGAAAATTTTATTAATACTTTATATGATTATTATGTTTTCACTACTTCAGCAATTTCAATAATAATAATACAAGAATGAAACTGAATTAAATATTAGTACCAATCTGCATCATTTATATTACAGTATTTATATTCTTTCAGCTCCTGATCTTTAAAACCCAAATCTTGTAGAATATTTTTCAATAATATAATTAATTTTAAAAAGCTTTAATATCGAATAAACATTACATGTGCAATACAATTGTGTAATTTATTTTTTTTAGAATATTATAAAATTAAATTAAAATAAAAATAAATGCTTAAAAAAAATGTTTAAAATTCTTTACCATATGTATCATCTCTCTTAATATTCTTATTCTGATTAAATTTTTTTAAATATTTCATTTTAGTATATCTTGTAATTGAGTTCAATATTTTGGAAATATTTCAAATGGTATTCTGGATTTGTTTTTTAAAAATCAAAATTTTAGCCATACATCATTTCCACAATATTTACGTGCTAATACAAAAAAAAGATTCGGCGATAAGTCTTATTTTTAGTAATTTAAAAACAAATTCAAACATTTTTTTAAGTTTTGTTTTGTCTGCTTGTTAAATCGAATGCCCTTGAATATCTTCGATGCACTTTTAATTATTATTATATAAATACAAAATTTTTTAATACGTAAAAAAAAATATTTTTTTTTTAAATTTTTTAAAAAAATTAATACATTATTTGTGTAATAAAAAAAAAAAAATTTAGAATTTTTATTGGCATATTATTTGCGAACATGTATATATATCTTACCCATATCTTATGTTAATATTTATGTATATTATAGTTGTCCTTCAAGGTATAATATATACACTTATTATGAATGCACTCATATTTTTTATTCATATATGTAACATTAATTCTTCGATTGATACGATTGACTCCCCCCCCCCAAATTATTAATTTTCATTTCCTTTGTCATTTTAGTATTCTCTATACCAGTGTTGAGGCTTCCGTTCATATCTGACCCATATCCATCTTATTTTACGTCTAACTTAATATATATTACTCAACACAATTTAAGTGCGATTTCATTGTAACTATTAATTTAAAGTTGGCACTAAAGTTGATTGTTATACTATTTTCGTTTTTTTATTTTTTAAACAAGAATTTAAATCAACAATCTGAAACTAGAGACTTTCAGTATCCATATTGTTGAAATATTGTATAGAATAATTTCCTAAACTTTTGAAGGAACAGAAATAAAACAGACAGCACTCGTACGTAAAACGAAAAATTAACCGTCAGCAAGTTTTTCACATTCGCAGAGGCTCTCGTTAGCCAGCTTGCTTGGCTTAGAGAGAGAGAGAGTGAGATAAGGAGAGAGAATGAGTGACATAGTGAGAGAGAGAGAGAGAGAGAGAGAGAGAGAGAGAGAGAGCAAATAGCACCACTAAAAATACAAATTACAACAATGCACCAGGCCCGAAGGAGCATCGGAAAGATCCGAGATTTCCTTCGCTACATTACGGCACGCGGCGACATCGGGAACATCTCCATTTGTATCTTTCTTTTTCGTCGACCGACATTTAACGGGGCGTCCGACGTTCGACTTTGGTTAAGCTTATACAACGGCGTGAACCATTGAATTTCAAAGAATAATGAAAGAAGCGATGCTCGGAGACAAGGTGGAATTGCGTTAACGAGGGATGTTTGACAGTTACGTATCTGAATTTGATAAGACAAGGGGGCGGAATTAGATTGATTCGTGAGCGAGATAACCATGTAGAGAAATATAGGATGAATATCATTAAATTAATTCTATTGTTGAGTTTCTAATTGAAGATACCATGAATCTCAAATAACCAAAATCTGTAGGACTCACGTTCATTCATACTTATTGTAATTAATTTATAAATACATTACAATTTACTGAATTAAATTTAATATTAATATATAATATAAATCGAGTACCTATTTATGTTAATCAGTAATATACCAAGAATCTATCCATTCAATAAGCACTTAATCAACATCACGTATTCCGAGAATCCCATAAATAAGTAAATATTTCTGGATGCCGGTAAATTAAAAAAAAATAACATTTATATATAAACACTCGATCTAAACGTTACGTGCAATTTAACTGTAAATGCAAGCCAGCATATTCCTCCATACAATTTTCCATTTATGATTTATAAATGGTAAATTATATTTTAATCGATGACGGATTGAAAAAGCGCGTATAATATTCTCACAATACAAAAATTTATTAAATTGTACGAAAATTTAATGGGTTTAGAATCAGGTATTTATTAATTATTATTATTTGAATAAAAAAAAATTATTACAAGCTTGTTTAATAAAATATTATTGCAAGAAATATATATAGTGTAATTAATATCTTACGTCATACATTTATTTTTAATGTTTTATTTTAATACATTAATTTACTTATATAAAACGAAAAGTTTATAACTAACGAATATAATAATCGAATTATTTTATATGTATTAATAAAATTACCCGAAAAAATAAACGTAATAAATAACAATTCACTTTTAATAATATAATTCACAAAAGTTAATTTGTTGTTTAACATTGGCCAATAATGAGGATTTAATCTTATTTTATACTGAAGGAGGCATTAGTAAAATACATCACATGTGGGTCCGAGGAATGCAACTTACTTTGGAATTCAAGTCAGGAATTTAGATATCCTAATGAAATAATATTACAACTAGTAATAAAAAAACAATATCAAAAGACATTTTCTAAATATCATTCTTGGATGATAATTTGATCTAGTTAGAAAAATGTCGATACTTTGCCAGGTATATAATTATGCGAAGCGTGCACTAGATAAAAGGATAAAGCGAAGTGTCCGTAATTAAAATCGCGAAAATGTTCTATTAAAGCACTTGGATATCGTTGAATCGTTGGAAGCATAGCTAACAAACGGGCTTGATAAAAGTACTACTTCGTTAAGTACAAAGTGACCCTCATCAGTAAGGGAAAGTCTGAATTCGGGCTTGTTCCGCCCACAAATGTTTCTAAGCGTCGACGTGTTAAGTGATTAATGAAAAATGCGTGAGAGGGTCGGCGATGTCATTTCATCGTATTAGGCAATGTAAAAAGAAGGATCGAGATAGCAGCAGGGAAAAAGAGGGAGACTCGCATTCGAGGGCCGACCCATGAGAGTCCTCTCGAGTCCATAAACGTCAGGGCTTTGCACACGCGAGGACACTCCCTATGTGTTATGCGTACGATGAAATATTGCGTGCCCGTGTAACAAGCTGGAATTCACTCCTTAATGTCCCACCTAGCATTTAATTCTATGCCTCTCCCTCTACCACCTTTTTCTTTGTTATTTAACTTGTTCGTGCGCCTAGACGACGTTTTGGACGCTTCGAAGAACTTTAATTTTCAACTTTTTTTACGCACGTACAATCGATAACGTTTCAAACAACCATATATATTTGGTATATATGAGCCAATCGTAGCCTCACACTAAGCCAATCTTTTTATGAAAACTTTTATGAATAATAGAGGTACCATGTCTGATCCTTAGCGACCAGGATTCTTTTCAGAAGCCATTTATTAAATTTACCATATAGATAAGAGAAAAAAAACTCTTGGAACATGCGTATATTAGTAGATTTAAGCGTTCGTTTTAAACTTTAATTCTTGAAAATATAATATTACTGAAACGATGTATTGGCACAAAAACTATAATTAAAAGTTAAGCTAATTTTTGAAGATTAGTCGAGCGTTATATTTAAACTTGTTTTTTTTTTTTTGAAAAACAAAGTTTTCAAAAATTTTCAAAACTTTAATTTTTAAAGTGCATAATTTTGAAAAAAATCTCCACCAAACAATTATTATTGTATCACATAAAATACTGCGCAGTCATAAACAAAAGTAAAAAATATTAATTCGTTTTATTTTGAAAACGGTATTATTAACTTTAAATATTGTAAACCCATTTTTTCGGAAAGATGATTTACCTGCAATAAAATTGTTTATATATTATTTTTTGAGACGTAGCTTTGAAATACACGTTTTTTATTTTTTTACCTACAAAATCGAATTCTTTTTTTAATTTATAATAACACTGCTTCTTTTTCTTCTCTTGTATTAAAATTTATTATAATTTATAAACATTCTTATTCTGAAAGTACTTAATATATTTATCTTACTAAGACTTGCAATTTTGAATTCTTGGCGCTAAATATTGTCCGACTGTTATCCGGTACATACATCGACTATTAAAATGTTGATTCGCGCACAAAATCATTATCATGTATTCGAGTATAATGAGCATTCAAAATGAAATAAGCTGATTGCTTATGTACTATATAGCCTTCGAATTTTTAATATTAAATTATTACGATAGGTAAGCTAACATTAGCCAATTTCTTTTAATATTAATTTATACTGTCAAAAGTTTAATTTATTGTCACAGTAAAATACAGTTTCGAAATATTATTACAAATAATATAGAATAATAGAAGTAATAATAGAATACCAAAAGTTTGAAATTTTTTAAAATTATACTGCTTCTGCTTGTTAACAAATACATTTAAATACATATCGAAGAGACAAAAAATTTAAGAAAATATTTAATATTAGCCAAATTAAATATATCAATTGTGTATTAAATAGAATAATTTGTTACATATAAGTAAGCAAGAAAAAGGTCGTAAAATATTTAAAAATTTTATATTTGCGATAAGAGCTGTTGTGTTTATTGCATTTAAAACATCGCGTTTCAAATTAGGGAATGACACATTTTACGTTTAAAGGTATATAGTTTTTTGATTTTATAACTTTGTGAATTCAACGAGCTTAAAATTTTCTTTAAATTATAAAAATGGAATTGTGTTATATTACATTTTTTGATAAAATATGAGGCTTTTTTTACTTGCATGTATTATAAACTAAAAATTGTAAATAAAAATTAATAAAAATTTAATAAAAGTTTCTATAAATCACCTTGGATTTTTAGTAAAATATGTTTTTGACTTTCTAATCATTAACAATGATTCCACGATCTTATACAAAAAAAATAATAAGCTACTTAATGTAATACATTATCTTTACATACAAGCATACAGTAAATATTCTTAAATTTTGCATGTTACAAAGTATACTAAGAATTTTAAAGTGTAAATCAATGTTTTATTTCTCAAGCTGAAATATTTATTAAAAAGTGTTTGTTAAAAAATTGTTTCCGATAAACAATAAATGCATTTAATGATATGCGATGGAAATTATGTTTTCAGTTATCAAATTATAATTCCATGTCAATTTCATCCATTCATTACACACGGAAAGATTTTTTCTTTTAAACGACGAAGCAGGTTTTCACAAATTTTTTTACTTTATTGAAGATCGACATCAATTAACACAAAACATTTAATAATTACATTAAAAGATAACTATTAAATGGATGTTTTTCGTAAAAATATATAATTATTATCAGCTGATGTAACAGATATTCCATTTGGTGATAAAAGATAGGATTTGAAAACCCTAGGCCAAGATATTATAAAATTATTTTTAGATTAAAGCACTCAGAAAGCGTAGCCTTCTTTTGTTTGAACTCTACATAACTGGAAAACTTATCAAGTCGAGCAGAAAAAAGATGATGCCCTTTTTGTTTTCTTAACACGGTTTTAAGAAAAAAGCCGGACATGGGCGAGAATCGCAACTAATCTTGGGCGCATTGGTAATTTATGCAGGCAATTAGGTGGCTATGCAGGCCTGTAAATTAATTGGAAAGATGGTAGTAAAAGTTAATTTAGCTGGTAGCCAGACAAACAGGGTGAGGGGATATCGTTTAGCGCAGGTGGTGCAAAGCTCCAGGAGTCCAGACCATTGGAGTTTTCTGCTTTCGTATGGAGACTCATGGGCCATCGCTACGCCGGAAATTGAACGCGCCAGCATCCCGAATATTATACGGGGAGTCTTACTCTATTTGGGAAACAGGACCTTCTTTACTCAACTTTTCGAAGAAGCTGTAGCTTGTCTTGGAAACTACGTGGGACCGACGGATTTGCCAATTTAATTATCCAAATGTTTTTAAATCATGTTTCACTTTGATGCTTTAACCCATTTATATTTATGTTCAGAAGCAATATCGATTAATAATAGAATCAGTCCATTGGTATCTTACAATTTTAACGAGCTTTATATATTAAAGATATGTAAATGCAAATTTTAGACGGTCAGTCGACCAATATTCAAGTTTGAATACCAAAAGCTCTTGACGTTATTAGCTTTATACCTTGTACTGTATACAATGGTGAGGTCGTTTTAAGCGATAAAGGTATCCTTACTTGAATAGTCGAGTAACATCCTTCTCACTCATTTCTCTCTCTCTCTATCTCTCTCTCTCTCTCTCTCTCTCTCTCTCTCTCTCTCTTTGAAGCTTTCATACTTATTATTATATATATATCTATGTATATATATTTATGCTCAACCAACTACGTGTCTGCCAGCCTGCCAGTGCCTACCTCAATAAATGCAAAGCAATGTAAACGTGTATACCTCAAACAAGTCGATTTGCTGACTTCTTGGTGTACATGTTGACAGTGTAGCAGTAGCCTCTTTACATAATACTAACGAAAGAGCAGCTTCTTTGCTCCAAATTAACGCCGGAGCACGTGTATTTTAACTAAGGACGTTGGCGAACAAACTACAGGCGCGTATATTCAAACAAAAATTGCAGAGTAGGTTAGTTAATTTTCGTACTAAATTTATTTACATTTGAAAAAATTTTATTTATTTTTTAATTATTAATTTCTCTTAATAGTGTCGATTTTCTTCCTAAACGACAATATTATTTTATTTATATTACTATTTACACAGCAAATTTAATTTGAAACGATAATAAACGTAATTTCCACCCAATATATTACTTGGTAAATATTTTTACCAAATCATAATGTATTAAATTATTTAAAAAAAAACACACAACAATTACAATATCGATTTTAATCTTTTTTATAAATTTAATCTAATTTCTATACCAAAATATATGTGAATATTATTTTTCTACGTTTTAACAAATTATAAAGGTATGTTTTACGACGATTTTAGTCTCCAAGCAACGAAAAATGGGTAAATCTCGCTCAAATATCGATCTTATGTACATTTACACATCTCACTTAACTTTTGTATGTTTTTGCAAGAAATAAAAGGATATTTTAAAAAATTAAATATACCAACCATTAGATACGAAGTATTTAATATAAGGTTGGAGAGTATACGAAACAGACTAATTGATATAATAAATGAGATATCTTTCCACTGTAATTGTAAACATTTATTTCTTGACGTTTAGAATATAAAAAAAATTACAATTAATATTTTGACAAGCTAATTTTATATTGAATCTTATTAATAATAATAATAAGTATTATGACGATTTAATTAAATATGTTTAAAAATTTTTTTTTTCATTTGTTTTATATTTAATATTTTTGTATCTGATAAATAGTCTGCAATGTTGGTAAAAATATTTATCGTCTTGTATATGTATTGTATAATATGAAATATATGTAAATAAATATAGACTGTTATAGTACTAAATTCAACATTACCATTTTCATTTTTTAACAAGTTTTAAATGGCTTAAAAATAAACTCTATTGGCTTTGGCTCAATGTTACTTGAAGGGGCATTAAAAAATTTCGATAGGGTTCGATAGGGTTCGCGGTGCTGATTAGGGGTAAGCCAACTTTTCAATACAAACACATCAAATGTATGAAACGATTGTGATGTTTCGAAGTTATAACTGTCAAAATAGTGACGTATCATTCGATTTTGCTTTCTTTCTTTGGCATTTTTCTTATTGAAATCCGAATTTAATGAACGCATACGCCAAGATCATTTATCTTTCGGAGGTTCATATCGCCGATATTTCTCGCCACCCAGATAGGAAAAAGGGCGGTATACAGCGTTGTAGATCACTTCGACTTCCTGTCGGTATTTCACAATGGTAGTACGATACATTTTTTAAAATGAAAACAACCTATCCTCGAATAAAACGTGCTTTTTATTCTCATTTATTTGATAAAAATAAGCGTTTTGGGAAATTTTTGGTTTCACGACGAGTGTTACCAAATTTTATCCTTGTATAATTTATTTTATGATTTTAAATACATGGCTTTTTAAAATTTTTTTACTAATATAATATTTAAATAAAATTTTCAATACACTCATTGTAATTTTTTTTTATTTTCGTTTTTACATTATTGCAGTTTACATGTTGGAGAAAAATTTTGTTTTTAATTTATCATTCTTAAAAAGATTTTATTTATAAATAATTAACCAAAACCTAAATAGTAAAATACTTATTACAAACGTATATAACATATATTATTATTATATTATACCATTACATATATTATTATTGTTGAAAATTTTAACAGAATCCGTATTTATATTAATAAGTATTCTAACGATTCTAGCAATCATTCTTTTGCATGATTGAAAAAACAACAGTAAACGAAAAGTATCATCCTCGCAGTAAAAGTCCACTGAAGATCGATAGGAAAAAATAATATAGTAAAGTCGATCAGATTTTCCAGGTCGGTTCGTAAGTATAACACTTGCAACCCGCTCATCTTCTTACTTTGAACGAAGAAGGAGGGTGCGAAAATAGGTGTAACCAGAATGAGATACGAGGTGAGATAACGCCTTCGTGAGTCAGATGGTCGAAACGTGATTGTGACTCTCCTATTTTGGAATCCTACCCAATCCAATTTCGAAAGGGTAGAAATTCTTCCATCGTCATTCACGGACACAATATTCCCTTTACCCGAAAACTTATTTTCAATTCGTTTTTAAAAATTTTAGTTTTTTTAATGCTACATCATTGTGAAAAATAAAAGGAAGTTATTATTAAATAGGTAAGGATATGTGATATGTTTGGAGAAGCTTTGCTTGGTTAAGACTTCACGAAATTGTAACATGAGTAAATAATTTATAAATATATATACATTTATATTGATTAAAGTATTCATTTCATTTACCTATGTTTAAGAGCTACGAACGAAGATTTTCATATATTTATGGCTCTTTTTATCCCTACATGAATTTTAACGTTATAAAACTGAGATGGAATACGTCAAATTTTCTACTAGGGCAAATAGAATTCATATGTGATAATCAACTATTTCAAGTTTTAAGTATCTGAATATAGATATTTTCTAATGAATTAAAATATAACATAGCAGATTTTTTAATAAACTTAAAAATTTATTTTGAAATTTTTTTTAACCTATTGGATTTCGTACGAAAGCGCTCTAAAATCTTAGCTTAATTTTGTTGTATTATACATCAGAAGAATAATGATATCAATACTTTTTTTTTTTAATTTATTGATTTTATAATTTTGTAATAAAAAAAATTTACGAATTAATTCAATTTAGCTTAAAATTTCCTTGTCAATCTGCTTGTTCTTTCAATACGATTTTATCTTGAACGAGCTATTATCATTATCATTAGTGTGTTATTGTAAAATTCCATAAAATGAAATACATTTATGCATCATTACTATGGAACATTGATATCAGAAAAATTATTAGAGCTTAGTTTTTTTTCGTCCAGCAAAATATCTACCATTATAAAATCCGATCATCAAATGTAACGATTTTGGCGTGACGCACGACGAGAATAATTTTGTGGATTGATATATCGAGGGCGGTAATATTGTTCGCGAGTAAAATCGTGAAGTCGCAAGGTTCGAGATAAGCTACATCCAGCAACATGGTACAGGCCTTATCTCGTTTAGCTATAGGGACGGTATAAGGGTAATGATGCGTCAGTGAATGCAATCGGAAAGTCGAATGGTGAAAACAAGGGTGAAAATCCGTCCATGGGCATTGGGGCTGTTTAATTTATTGGGTATTCCTGGATGCTAGAATCGAAGGACGATGGAAACAGGGTAGAGGAAATAGGACGACGAATGAAAAAACGTCTACTCTTTGCTGTGGGGAAAATGATGCCGAAGATCGGAGAAAATTTGCTGTTGTTATTTCAAACAACACACTTACAACTTTTTCATCATTTTTGTATTTTTGCGTTTGATGCATCACGCGCGACTCTACAAAAATTTTATCAACTTTTGCCAGCTATGAGTATTGCCGGTATAGCCAGTATGAATATTGAGCAGTCAAACTCTGTAATTAAAATTTTATTTGGAAGTCACATTTGTACCCTGGTTGTACCTCTTCATTTTCCATTGTCTCCATACAATCACTCGACAATGATTTTTAAAGTATAATATATATTTTTTTATATTTCATTCATTGGACCATTTTTCAAACCTTTTTTTATCTTATAATTAAATATAGCAGTTCTTTTTCTTATGTTTTTTTAATATTGTAGATTTTTGAGCTTTATTTAATGTTTTAATAGTCATAAGACTGTAGGGTTATCTTTACTCAAAAGTAAATTAACTAAATACTAAATCTTCATTGGCAATTGATTCTTTAATTTTGATAAATATTTACAAACATTTATAGCCTAGCATTAATAGCACTTCTGGAACATCGACGGGTTGTTTAATTTAATGTTTTGTAGTAAGAATTACTTTTTATTTTTCAACAGTAGTAAAAAAGTCAAATTCTTGCATGAAAAATAATTATTGATATAAAATAATGAAATAAGTTTACATTGAGCAGAAAGATATATATATATATATATATATATATATAGAGAGAGAGAGAGAGAGAGAGAGAGAGAGAGAGAGAGAGAAATACAAGTAATTTTTAAATTAATTAGGTAATACAAAATTAAAAAAGGTAAAAGATATTGAATAATAAAATGACATATCGATCAGTCATTGAGATGTATAGATAAAGTGAGCAAATGATCGTTCATTAAGCAATCGATTGGACGTTAAATCGATAATGTGTAAAGAAAAAGTTAAGAAGAATCATCGAAGAAACAGATATTGCGGTTATGTCTCATGCATTATTTATAAATAGCAAGATGCTTTGTGTACACACGTGTACGCATGTGGGACAGGCGAGTAAGTTGGACGAATCTGTAGTTGTCACTTAACGAACCGATCACGCCCAGACCGACGCTAAAAGTTCTGACAGCGTATTTCAATGGGCCGCTCGCATAAATTTTCCTTAGTCTCCCCCTAGCCCCCGAGCGCCAGTTCTATCCCTTCGCTCTCTATCTCCCGTTCGCATTCGCGAAATATTCGTTTCTTTCTCTGCATCCGATTTGAGGCTGCAGAAGAAGCAAAACTAGCCGAGCAGTCGGATGAATATAGGTGGGCGCCTAGCGATCGACGCGCCACATCGACCAACTTTTTCCATTCCACGTCGGAAGGAAGACGCTGTGTACGCGATTGAGCTTCTTTGAATACTCGACTCTTTCTGCACAAATAGCCTCGCCTCCTTGGTTCACTTCTCTCTCCCTCACTCTACCTCTCTCTCTCTCTCTCTCTCTGTCTGTCTCTCTCTCTCTTTATATATATGTATATATATATATATATATATATCTCAACTCAGCTCGGTTCAGCTCACTGCCTCATCGCTTTATCCACTTCTTTCTCTCATTTCTATTTTAGTAGAGCTCAATTCTTCTCCTCTCCTTTTTTAATCTGCAAATGCTTTTCTTGATGTAATTCAGATTGCAGTATTTCGACATGTAGAATTTTCACGACAAAGCTTTCTCGTTTTTAAGCTATACACTACTGAAAATCATTTTAAAATATATTCCCTCATACTCTGCAGCATTTGTGTTACACATATTTGATTATAATGTTTAGTTATCAGGATAAAAGTAGGAAAATTGTATATAAATAAATGTCATTTTTAAATACTAGTTTCCCGTAACTATAATCTTCTAATTATATTTACCATTTATAAATCAATTCTTAAATTATCAGTCACGATTTAAATTTGTTTTTTATTTAAAATACGATCTTCGCATAATATTATGAGTCTCAATGTTACAAATTTCTACTGCTATTGAATACATTTATAGAAGCAGCTTGTAAACATCGACTTCAATATTGCCAATATTTATACATCTATTTGTTTTATACGGATGAACAGTGGCACTCATTTGAATAAGGCAAGTAAGCATAATTTAATGTGTAAGCTCATTTAATATGCCCAAATTTTTAATTTCTTTTAAAAAAAGAAAGTTTTTAATAATTAAATGATAATTAATACATTGCAAAGTAGAACTTGTTAAATGTATGAAAAAATAATAAATTGTAATAATTGAAATAATTTTTTAAATCACATAGGTAAATTCTTTTAAACAAAAAATATTATATTTATTTCAAAAATAATAAAATGTGCTACTTCTTTATTTTATAAAGTAAGTATAGTGATGAAAACCATGTAAGTAAACAAATACACATAGATACAAGTCACCTTAATACCAAAATTCAACTACAAATTACAAGAACGAATAATTCTCTCAAATATTTGTCCTTGAATACAATAGCATGTCTACAGAACTTTTCGATGAATTAGAAATAAATCAAGTTTAGTTGCTTTAGGTTTATAAACTAAAATATCCTGAGAATTGTATGAGCATAGTATTTTGTGTACAAAAATATTTTTATTCTACAATTATTGAAAATTACAGTGTCAATTATTTATAAATAAGCAGGCTGATCACAAAACAAAAACTATAAAAATTACATAAATAAAACAGGTAAACGTAATAAGAAATGTAAAAATAGCTTATAGTTACTAAAAGAGTTATACGGTACTTTATGAAATATTTATTTCAATGTGAATTGTTAGAAATTAAACTTTGTTAAATAAAATATTTATAGTGTAAAAAGTTAGATATCGTTGCTTTAATTAATAGATATAATTAATGGACAATTAAAAGACAAAAAAGGTAATAACTTTTAGTAAGAATGAAGCATTGAGGGAGTTTAATTAAAGTTTTTTAAAATAATAAATACAAATAATCGATATTACTGTTGATCGTGACTGTTAATTAATTTAATTCAGATATAATACACATCCAATATGATTTATTACAATAAAAGGAACGTTTTTGTGAAAATAGACAACGAAATTGTTTATTTCTAGTAGTGTTTATTTTTTAGTCTTTTTTTTAGACTTTTTTTCTATATAGTTAAAGACTGATTTTTAATTAATTAGTTTACAAATTATGAAAAAACTCAATCTATACTGATTTTTTTATTATCTAAAATTTCAATATTTTCAAGGAACAAGAAAAAACGGTTAAATATTCAAATATTTCATGTACTTACGATTACACTCATTTTTAAATATTGTAATAATTATAAATTTAATGGATTTTGCATATTAAATTATTATTTATAGATTGTAATTTTGATTAATAGAATAAAAATGACCTATTTCATCAATTTGTTTATTACTAAATGATAAAAATATAATAAATTGATCATAAATGAAATTTATTGTTAAATAATACAAAAAACATTTTTTAAGATCAGCAGACGTTCTTTTATCATATTATATTTATTACAAAACTTTGTGCATACTACCTTCTATATTGCGTTAATTGCTCATGTTCATCATTTTGCAATATGAATGATTCAAAAAGTAAACTCGTAATGTAATATTAAATCAAAACCAGAACCACATTTTTTAAATAAGTAAACAAAATTTCTATTATAGCTGCATAAATTAATTATAATATCATGTATACAGTTACTTCAGTCAAGATTAATTACTCCAATTTTTTATTAATTTTTATTACAATTTGAAAAAAATTTTCTTTCAAAATTGTTTCTACATGTTATTTTATGTGAAAAAGTACCATTGATACATTTTATTAATTAACAAAATTTTTACCTATCCTTAGATGGTCTATCATTGTCAGAATTTAATCTAATAGATTTAAAAATCGATTTTTTACTTTACTAAGTAGAGTAAAGGCCTTCAACTATGTATTTAAAAAGTTTCAGGATAAATTTCAAACTATTTTGTAAAACATAGTCCTGAGATAACAGAATACAATAGATGACTATAAAAAGAAAGAATAACAGACCTTCTGTT